>OY756223.1:7995000-9245000 GCA_963576875.1 Acrobasis repandana | reverse complement strand
ATAGCCCAAATCGATGGCTGGGGCATGTTCCCGCTAGTGGTGGGCGGTGTATACTTTACATACATGGTGTATTTCCCGGCGTTGCGCGTTTTAGAACGACAATTAATCAAGCACTTTACTGTCTAAGGCTTCGTAGCTGTTAGACCTGATAATATAAGTTGCGTAAGTTTCACGAACTAATGAATTTCAGTGGCGGAGAATAACACGTATTTCGTGGCATGTGTTGAATTATTTTTCGAAGATATTTAGAGGTAGGTATTTTATAGATACTATTACTCGTAGTAGTACTAGTGGTTCTGTTTGAACAGTACACCTCGCGAGCCCTTATAACCATGTGGTAATCGACACTTTTCCCTTCCCCTGGCTTAGATAAGCCATTTTAGCTTTATTAGGTATAATGTAAATACAAGCCCAACAAGTTCATTTGCTAGGCAAATTAAAAAATAAAACTCCAACTGTCATGAGCGCCATCTAGTGATGAGTAGCGAAACTACCGATACTAGCGCCATCTATTATTTGCTAGAGAAAGCCCTGACTTTCAAGCTAGTTAGCCTCCTATAACTTATAAACGGCTGAACCGATTTTCATCTAACAAAGCTAACAGAAGCATACGTTCGAACGCTTCAATGCCACTTACAGACAGACAGACAGACATTAGCGTCAAACTTTTAACACCCCTCTTTTCTGTCGACGGTTGAAAAGTAATTTGCGCAACAAAATTTACGAAGAAAGTCCAATTTTAAATCGAATTTCATGTGCTTGAAATTTCCAAGATTATTTTATAGAATTACGGAAAAGTGTTATAAATATTTCGTGTCTGCAAATACCAAAATAAAAACAAAGGTCACTAAACCTTTCATATATCAAAGGGTGAAAATGAATATTCTACCCTTCACCTGTTCATATTCAAGTTTATGAACAGGTGAAGGGATTTACCACTTTATTTACTTTACCACTAAATTCACCATTCAAATAGTTTCGGTTTATTTGGTTTGACCCTGTATACTAGTAAGTTTTGATATTAGCATAAAATACATGGTTCTCGGGCTGACTTTCAAATGGGACAATAACACCCGTTTGCACTAAACGTTAGTTAGGCTTGTCCTAGTTAAGATACACCGTGGATACACCTAAGCCTAAGAACAGCCTAGCTAAAAATTTTGTTTGCACTAACAGATTTATCTTAACCATGTCGTAGCTTAGGCATTGCCTAGTTAGGAGAATGATTGAATGAATGAAAAGATTGATTGTTTATGTTGGCCTTGTCATAACATTGATTCAGTCGTGAGTTATTTTGTTGATGTATTTTGTTCAAAAACGTAAAAACGCCAAAAGGAGCGAGCAGCCATATTTGAATTCTAAACGTTTTGGTACGTTGAATTGGTCTACAATACAAATATGATCGTGGAATAATATGGAAAATAAGATTAAACGAAAAAGAACCTGTGTACTTCAAATTTTCGGCAATGTCTAATATCCACAATACCTACTGTTATTTTGCATATCCAGTACTACTTGAAAAAGTCGATTTCATAGAAATTTTGGAACCAGTTTGGTCCTGGTCTTGTTATACGAATTCTCGCGTGTTGTTCAATACGAAAATCTACTTTTACAAATTCAAAGAAATTTAATATATCCTCTGCCATGTTTAACGCGTACTGTCTGATTTTTAAAAAGCTTTGAATTTAGAAGCCACTTTATTACCAAACTTAAAAAAAAACTGCTTGACCTTACTAAATCAAAACCAAAACACAATATTTTGTCACACAAAGATCCACAGATTACAAAAAAACACAACTTAAGTATTGCCTAAACTCAGGCGCTTCCTAATCGGGCTCATAAAGTTAAGGGTTTCCTAAGTGGACTTAGGAATGGCTTAGGGTTAGTGCAATCAATTTTTTTTGCTAGGAGCAGCCTAAACAAGTTAGGAAAGAACTTAAAACTAAAAAATGATTAAAAACATTTTCTAACATAATAAAAATGCATATAACCTAAAATAAAATACTGTTTTTAATATAAGTTATTTTAGTTGTAAAAAATAATACTTTTGGTATATATATACAAATATTACAATAATAAGTTAGTATAGGTATTTGAATTTTGAAAATGTTAACTAATTATTGTAAACATTTTTTAACAACAGTGTGGGAGCACCATAACTCCACAATCCCACTTATTTACTGTAAGCATTCATTATACCTAATTGGATTCACTCGCGGGCGAAAAGATCTAAGTTGAAATTTTGAGAAAATTCGTTGACTCTGGGCTTTAGCTGTTTTTGTACCAAAAATAAGCTTACCTAGCCACTTTTAGCGAGTATTCTACAAAATCAGTTAAAAGTTAGATCATAAAGTATCCTATCTTATCTAAGTAACATCGGATCAATGTCAAAAACCGAATAAAGTATAAAGACTTATGCACATTGTGAAGCTCGCATCAAGATAACAGGACCTGTTATAATGAAGTAGAGATTGTTCATTACTTGTAAACAAGCAGAAGTGGCCAATTACTGTCTTGTTACTGGCCGACATACGGCCTTGTAGAAAATTGTTAGAAAAGTGAATTACATGATCCGTCCTTATTCGGTCTGATGTAAAGCAAGGAGATTGAGAATCGAGTAATGTGCCATAACTTCTTAATGAATCATTATATTGTGGACCTTCAATATTGGTAGTAATTACGCGGATAATATTTTCGCATATCTGTGATCTACTAGGTATCAAGTTATTAGATAGAATGCATCAATTAATTGCATTTAATTATAAAAGCTGACATGCTGTGCCGACCCCACATAATAGTGGGAAATTGACAAAGCTGAAGAAGAAGAATGCATCGTTTAGATTTGATTAAGGAGCGCAAAGTAAACAAGAATGTTCTTGAAATATATTTTATTTCAATTTAGTAATTTTACGTAAACGTAAACTTCTTGTTAGGCAAAAGCCTAAGAGCCTACCTTCGGGGCCTAGGACCAGTATCTAACCGTCTTTCTTATGATTCGCATTTTTCAATATTAATAATCCATAGTAAATAAAAGCTTGATTTGACGACCTCCGTGGTGTAATGTTCAACACGCTAGTCCGCCAATCTGAAGGTTGGGTTCGGTCCCCAGCCAGGGCTAGTTGGAAAATGGCCTTTTTCAAATTGTCATGGGTCTTGGGTGTTTATCTATATATGTATTTATTATAAAATATAGTATCGTTTAGTAAGTATCCCATAACTCAAGTTTAAACTTACTTTGGGGCTAGCTCAATCAATGTGAATAGTCCCTATATATTTATTTATTTATTTAAAAAAAAGCTTGATAGTGTATCTGTATTACCTTTACTTACTCATGGAAGATGAAGACGACTGAAAAGTTTTTGTAATCTCATGTTATCATAAAAAATAGTCCTCATTAGTCCTATTTTTAGGCTATTCCCTCACTTGCCATTGTGGAACTAAATACAGACTAAATCCCAACCAAGAGCTTCGATGAAAAGATTTACCATAAACAAAAAAAAAAAAATATGACCACGAGGCGCTGTCAATCTTAACACCAGATACGTTTTTGTTTTCACCCGTCAGCGGCAAACGTCCAAATATAATTACACAATATTTCAATGCGTTTTTCCTTCAATTATTGCATTTCTTTGTAGGACGTCTGATGCATCGTTTTGGGAATTCCTTAGTAACGAGACTGGTGCATACCAAAGCGTCTTGCACTGTTAAAGCTTCATTTACGAGCAAAAATAGGTTTAAAATCTTCAAGCTTAGGGATCAGTTTCGAATGCTCGTTCTTTATTTTGATGATAACCACTAGAAGTAAAGCGACGACTTGTTTTTTTACCGTGCAATTATTCAATTGAGTTTATTGGAAATAATCTTGAGATCTCGTATCGATAAAAAGAGGATGTTGGAAGGAGTTAGTTGCTGATGACAAAATTGCGTTTTGTTTTCTGTCTATACTTAACTTATTTGTAGAAAATAATGCTGAATACTTACATTTAATTACAGTATTTTAACTACTTTAATCCCAGTATTTATGGGTTTAATAGAAAAAGTTGTTGAGATTGATAATATGTGCGAACCATAAGATTTAGAAAAATATTCTATAGCGAAATAGGCAGCAAATACTGATCTCACTTGTGCAATGAAGACTGACTGGGTCAGTCAGTCTCAACTTTCTTTGAAAACTAAAAAAATATACTTAAGTACCTACTCTGTGTGCGTTGTGATGATTTTTTTTCAAACATTTGCTTCTATCGATCTTTTATTATTCCATCCTGCTGGCCGAGTGCCCATCTTAGATTATTAAAAGTTGAAAAGACAATACAAAGTCAACTCAATTAAACGAAACCTTATAAAATAGGCCGTAGCCACATTACCTGCGCCGGCGCACATCAAAGCGCGCCGCAGTCACGCATCACCGCTGACACATCGACATTTCAGACAGTCGTGAAAATTAAGCCGCCGATTTAAAAAAAAATAACCAGACAAGTGCAAATAGGACTGCTTATCAAGGGTTCCTTACTTTATATCTCGTAGGTATGGATTGGTGACCAACACTAGTGCCAGATGTTTTTAGCTGCCTACTAGGGTTTTAACAAATAACCACCGTCTATTTGTCAACATTTTGACAACAATTTTAGTGTATAAAACGGGATAAATGTCACACACGTCCCATGTGTAGTACTCATAAGCACTAAAAGTTTGATATTATTTATTTATTTTACTCTTTATTGCATACAATTGGGTATATGACTGGGTCAAAAAGAAATTATTTGGTACTGCTAAGACAATAAAACGTCACAAAATAGTGTGACTTAGTCTTGTCATTGATCATATCTATTTTTAACATGATTTTAGACTTATTAATGCAGAAAAACTGATATAAAGAGCGCTATTTGACTCGAAAAATCTATGGCGTCGAGGTTTTTTATATCATACAAATCCCATAGAAAATGTTTGTTTTGACGTTTAGAAAAAAGTGTCTGATTTGACTTGTCATCTAGCGGAATAAACAAATGAGACACATGTATAGAGATAAATGTTATTATAAGAAAGGCGGCCTTATCGCACAGCAATCTCTTCCAGGCTACCCTAGGGTACATAATTATGGATACAAAATAAATTTTGTAATGTTACTGGAGGTGCAATATTTTAAGGGAGATATAGAAAAAATAAAATCCGTAATTAATCTATCGTTTTTACAAAACTCTAAGAAAAGCGAAAATCACTCACTCACTCATCACGAAATCTCGAAAACTAATTATCCAATAAAGATGAAATTTGGCAGGAAGGTAGATTGTGACTAGGAGACGTCCGCTAAGAAAGTAAAATATGGGTTGGCAGTTTGTATGAAACCTCGTAATTTTTGAAGTGAGACACATTAAATTTTTAATGTATTTTAGTAGTAAGTAGTAAATAATAATGCATTTATTAGATTTTGAAAATTACATCCCTATACGGGTGAAATAGGAGTTGCAAGTTTGTATGAATCTTCGTCATTTTTTAAGCGAGACACATGAAATTTTTGTATTAGTGGTTAGTAAAAAATAATAATTCATTAATTGGATTTTAATCAATTGCAACCGCAGTTTAAAAAAAATCTAAATTGTTTATAGGCTAAACAAATTATATTTTTTTTTTCACGGGCGAAGCCGCGGGCAAAAGCTAGTATAAAATATATAAATAAGGTAGTGTGCACGAAAGAAAGTAAGCAGTCTTCATCTAGCGATGGCTCACGAGCTGCTGCGCCACGAAGCTTCTCACAAAGGGTTCTATACAATGATTGCCAGGTTTTAAACTAGAGCTATAAAAATGGATCTTTAAGTACCACATTTATAGAGAACTTTTTCAAATCAGAAATTGTTCATGTTATCAACGCAATGTACGTTGGTGGTCAATATTTTTGCAAAAGCCAGAAGAACAAAGTGGCACTACATGGGTCTTTTAAGTATTTCAATATGGATCCCTAATAAACCCGGCTAAATGCGGATAATTAGCTTGATCTTGAATAGGCTTCTTTGTTGATATCCTGCGACGTTGAGGATTCTTTTGAAGAAATTGGCTTGGCTACTATTGAATTTTAAGGCCCTACTCTAAAGCCATTGGCACCCACATTTGAAATTATTTTATCGAAAATTAGACAACAATTCTTATTTTGTATATTGACCTACTTAGATTAAAAAAGGTAGTAAATGTGTTTTTCGCAATTTAATATTTGATCTCACTGTGGAAGTTGTTCGTATTAATGGAGTGTACAGACTTTCTACGCCATATCATTTGCCAGACAGCCTGTAAAGGTACACTACGCTGATTCTCAATGGAAACTTTAATCCTATTTTGGACAGTTTAAGCCATAATTTTGCCACGATAGGTATAAATAGGTAGTTCTGTAGAACCTTAAGAGTAAATGGTAGTTTAAAATATACACTTAAAACAGAAATGCAGCATTTCTACAATCGTAAACGCAAATGTTCAATAAACATCAATGTAAATTACAATTAGATCAAATACAATGTCGGGGTACCTACATACGACTGCTCTCGCTACTGAGATAAATAACCACCTACGGCCGACTTTATCTCTACTGTAAAAGGAGTTGTGATTGCTAATCTACTCGTAAAACATGTAGACTTGGTAGGCTAAAGTTAGTTTTGCCGCCTTTTCTTTAGATGCTAATAGTTATTTCTATGCTGCTATTTCTTCTATTCTGCTTTGGAAAAAACATAAAAAACTTTAAAAAAATGAAATCTACAAAATAAACGAGGTGAGAATCTGAATCGTAAAGCCAAATCAAAATCAAATCGTTTTAAGCTGTTCCAGCTATTAAATATCCACTACTCAAGGTCTTTCACATCCTTGCGTGACCACTGACTTGTATATTATGTTTGGAGAAGAAAAGGGTGAAAAATGACGGCAGCCCATCACTATTTTGATTCCTTTTTCCACCATTAGCATTAGCTAAAAGTGACCTTTCGGTCACTTGTATAGCGTAATCACTTTAGCATTGTGGTTCCCGGCAGAGTAGAATAGGACTACTCCAAGTCTTCCCGTGGATGTCGTAGAAGGCGACTCAGAAAATACAAGCTAAACAAAGCTTATAAATATCAGTGAGACCTCTCCAACCCGTCTGGCCAGCGTGGAGAGTGTAGGCCAAATCCTCTGTCTGCTCTGTCTAATATTTGGCTTTGATAGTACTCATTCCCATACAAATCGCCCGGGTGGCTTGCCGAATTTTTTTTTTGTGCTTTGGCTGTTATTTTTACATAGAGGGTCGTACTCCTGCAGTAGAGACTAAAAAAAACCTGATGATGAAGGATAAAGATTTGACAAGTAGTTGTGTTTGAAGTGTAAAAATAGTCCAGCCGTTTTTATCAAAACAAAATAATAGTTTTTTATTTTTCACTTTCGCATTTTCTATGCCTTAATGTTATACAAACCACAATAGCAGCTTTTGCTCCAAAAAGCGACTTATTTTATAATTATAAATCCCACGTACTCGCATTGCGGCTCAATAGTCTCTGATATCGAAACCAGTGAAATCTGATCTCTGCATTGACGCAGGTAGTTCCGTAAATTGGTTCAATATAGGAAGATCTAGTAAGAACTAAGTTCTAGTTACTATACAAGTACATTATTAGTTTTTATATGAGTTGTTCTCTTCATTGAGTGTGTTAATAGATAACACTAGTGTCAGGGTTTTAAAGCTACCTCAAGGCATCTAACGTAGCTCAATGTCTGTTTATTATACAGGGCCTAAAAAAATATACTAAAATATTTAATGGGTGTATTCAGCCCACGATACTGAACAACTTTCCTCAAGAAACATATATCAAAACATGAAAAATATTTTTTGGCTTTCCGTACAAACTCGGATTAGCTAATCGGTCAACTTGTATGGAAGGCCAAAATTATTTTACATATTTCGATATATGTTCCTTGGGGAAAGTTGTTCATTATCATGGACTGAATCCACCCTTAAAATAGTTTCAGTGTAATTTGTTAGAGCTTCTATATAATATTAAATATTTATTTTACTTTTAATTTTAAAATTTCTCATCACGTGTAAACATTATGACATTTACAAAAATCTTGAAGATCTCGCGCCAAACCAAATCCAGTCACAGACCATGTAAAAATGGCCATGTTAGTCGACCCACGCTGCTTGCTTTATTGGTCGGAATTGCCCCTAAACGTTACCAATGAGGCGTTTGGTGTTGTATATTTACGGCGAGGTGCATGGTAAGGAGGCATGGATATAATAAAGTGGAAGACGTATGGACACCGTAATAATGTTTGTCGGGACAAAATTGGAAGTCGAATTTCATCTAATTTAGAAGAAATACGGGTCGTATTACTTTTACTTTATATGTAGGTACAGTTCTTACTCTTTCAATATGTTAAATAAAATTGAAGAGCCATAAATATGTAAATATTTTAAAAAATAATACAACGTGTATTTAATTGACAATTAAGTCATTTATTCATAAGATAACTAAAAATAACAACATTAAACTAAAATTAATCTATAACTACATACGTATATAAAACTAAACTAAATAAAAAAAAACATAACATTAACTAATATAAAAAATGGAACCCAAATCGCTGCGCTCGCAGGGTAGGGTACCCAAGTGGCTGGCGGCATTCCCACGTTGAATGGCCAGATTTAGCCTTTGGCCAAAATGCGCGCCAGCCCTTGGATCCCCTGAGGTATCGATTAAGCGTGCGGAAATTTCCTTATGTAACTGACGGGCATCCGCACGGGCATACCAATCCGGCTAATATTTTTATTTTACAATTTCTATTAATACGTTACCACGCCTAGTTAATTATTTTTCTTACTGACTCTTTTTTGGATTAGAAATAAATTATTGAAAATATGCAAATATTGCGCGGGAACTTTTGACAAACAAAAGGGAAATGACGACCTTCGACGACGAATGAGCCTTTGTATATTTGCTCTTTCGTATTATGTTGTCTTTTATACTTAAATTTTTGGTACAATAAAGTTATTACAAACAAACAAACAAACAAAGTTCACAAAAGGGAAATGACAAGTTCGGGTGCGTTCGGTAGGACTGTCTGTCCATGTAGTTTGACTATCGATGACATTCGAAATGTATGTACTTTTGTATAGAGGTTTAACAAACATCACTGGCTGATAATATCGAAAGTACCCAAAAAATAAAAACATGCGTTGACAACTTCTGTCTCTAGCGGATATTGCAGACTTTGACGTCACGTCTACTTGCTATTTTTAATATTTATTTACTACACCATATACATGTTTTTCGGCATTGATTTATTTTTTGCGGCTATTTCTCGACGAGGACTATCGATTAAAAATACAAAAAAAAATGCATGCATACTCTCTATTAGCATATGTGCTATAAATCGATCCATGGGCTATACTAGATCAATAAGATCAATATAGTTGACCGAACGAGCGAAGCGTCTATGTCTCGAGATTGGCCAAAAACGTTTTTTTTTGTCAGTTTGTCAGTTTGTAGGTTTATGTCCTCGCCTACAGTTCGAATTTATGAACCAATTCTTGTGAAAATTATAAACAGGATTGATAAATTGTAAAGAATTTCTTTTGTCGATTCAGTTTTTAGAAATTTTTCAAAATTGCGTAGTTATGGGGGTTTTAAACTTTAAGATAATCATATTTCAGCCATAAAAAAAATCATATATGTCATATATGATTTTTTTTTATTTTTCATATATGAATTCATAATAGTTTTTGGTTTTAATAATTTCTGGATATGAATGAGAATTTTAATTATTAGTTTGTTTTTCGTGTGTGTACATAAGTGAAATGTTTCAAATCCATGTTTCAACCTGTTTTAACGGCTTTGAACAGAGAGAAAGTTTATGAAGATTAATTGAGATTAAAGTATTTCGTATTTTTTACTTATTTTTCGGTACTTTAATTTTATTATAAAGAACATTATAAAGAATTTTGATTTTTTTTTCGTTTTACGTATTAAATATAAATACTTACTAAATTTTTAATTATTTGTTAAAATAAATTATCAATTTCTCTTTTAAATTTTCCAGTTTAACCACACTTAACTATTGAATTTGCACTGAAATGTGCTTTAATTACTCACGGGAAACATTTTGTTAAGCCACGCGGTGGATTAAGCGTTCATTTTGTTCAAAATTACGAAATTAGAGAATTGAGGTTATTAAATTAGGGATAATTTAGAAATATACGAGTGCGCTGCGAACTAACAGTTAATTATATATATTAGATTCATTGTGTTTAAAATAAAATTGGTTTCAGAAAT
The DNA here is from genome assembly GCA_963576875.1 of Acrobasis repandana. NCBI lineage: Eukaryota > Metazoa > Arthropoda > Insecta > Lepidoptera > Pyralidae > Acrobasis > Acrobasis repandana. Next base: position 9,234,720 of record OY756223.1, on the reverse strand, counting down.
AATCTCTGAAAGCCATATTTGCATATGATATTGCATATGTCCTAGATAACCCTTCAAACTGTTTTGTGAACTACTGTTTACAGTTTATAATGAGAACGTTAAGCTTTACTACGCACATTTGCCAAAAGTGGCAGTTTTTCGCAAATGTGCGTAGTAAAGCTTAACGTTCTCGCTTTAAACTGTAAACAGTACTTCATATAATACTTCGAAGGGTTATCTAGGTCTTGGTAGTAGCAAAATTTTAAATAATGTCTCCGTTTTCTTTGAAATGATTTATTTTAAATGGGGGCAGCACTAGACCCCGGAAAATTCAGGTACGGCCTTAAACCGTAAACAGTACTTCATAAAATAGTTTGAAGGGTTATCTAGGGCTTAATGAAGAATTTGTTTTCAAATTATATCTCCGTTTCCTTTCAAATAATTTATTTCAAATGGGGCAGCACTGGACCCCGAAAAATTCACGTATCCCCTTAATAATATGAATGACGCAGACATAGGATACACTTGTCCGTCTTTTTCTTTTACAAGAGGGCTAGAGTACTAGTAGGTATGAGTATAGGCAATATGACTGGAATATTATTTGGCTTATCAGGTAAAATATTAGAAAATAATCTACATGTATTTTCATTTCTCTAACAAAAAATGGCAAAGATACAGCATATTGAAATTTTGCATGACGTCACACCTTCGTAAATTTTTGTAGGGTGGTGATGTCACAAGCCTCCGTTCTCGAACTGCTTACAAGCCCCCACTCTGTATCTTTATGAATTTTCTCAATTTTGATAAACAAAATAATAAAAACTATTATTTTTGGATTATCTCACTGACGGACTTAATAAAATATTATTTTTCTGACTCGTCATCATCCCTATTATTCCATTTCTATGATCTTCGTGGGTAGAGAAACAAAGTACATTTTTACACTTACTTTACTTCGCTGTAGAGTAAAGAATACCGACCGCAATGAACTGGATCGTAATAAATGGACAATACGTGGCTAGGACCTTGACTTCACATATATTACCGCGTCCTGTTGTCACGCAGTATATTGATCTACTTTTCCTTGTGAATGCTCTGAGTATTTTATCTTAGCTTTTGCAATAAAATAAATTTAAAAAAATGCTCTTACGGAAAAAACTATCTATAATAATTAGGTCCTTACATATGAAATTGCCGTTCAGTATCAAAAAAGTGAAACAAGTTTTTTTTAATGAAATTATTATTTAATCAATCGAAGTATGCGCCGTTGTTATCGATACACTTCCGCCATTTTATAGGCAGATCATTGATACCTTTGGAAAAAAAATCCTGGGAGCGAGAGTCTATGAACTGTTTGAAGGCGATTTTGACTGCCTCATCAGATTTGAATTTTTTTCCTTGTACAAAGTTATCCAAATTTTGAAAAAAGTGGTAATCGGTTGGGGCAAGATCTGGAGAGTATGGTGGGTGACGCAGAGGTTCCAGTCGCAGCTCCTCTAACTTGGCGATCGTTTGATGTGCAGTGTGTGGTCTAGCGTTATCCTGAAGGAGCAGTGGGCTAGAGCAATTCATCAGTCTCGGTTGTTTAATGGCTAACTTTTCCATCATTGTTTGCAATTGTTGGCAATACAAGTCTGCAGTAATCGTCTGGCCTGATCTCAAGAAGCTGTAGTGGATAACACCAGCACTGGTCCACCAAACACTAACCAGAATCTTCTTTTTGGTCAGTTTTCGCTTAGGGCAAGGTTTTGCCGGTTCTCCAGGGTCAAGCCATTGTGATGATCGCTTCCGATTGTCGTACAGGATCCATTTCTCATCACAAGTCACGATACGGTTCAAAATCCCCTCATTATTGTGGCGATTAAGCAAAGAAACGCAGCAAGCAACGCGTGTTTGTTGGTTTGCTTCAGTCAATTCGTGCGGTACCCACTTTTCGAGTTTTTTAATTTTTCCGATTTGGCGCAAGTGGATAAGTATCGTTTTGTCACTTACGCCGAAGGCTGCTGCTAATTCAGAAGTGGTTTGAGATGGATCCGCTTCCACTATCGCCTTCAATTCTTCGTTATTCACTTGAGTATCAGGTCGTCCACGAGGCTCATTGTGTAAATCGAAATTTCCAGAACGGAAACGTTGAAACCAAAAACGCACCGTTCGTTCGTTAGCGGTGCCTGGTCCATACACGTCGTTAATTCTTCGAGTCGTTTCTGCAGCACTGGTGCCACGGTGGAACTCGTATTCGTAAATACCGCGAATTTTCAATTTGTCCATAGTTGTTGTTATAGCAATGTTGAAACTCAAACAAATGATGTTAAAACAAATGAAATACGAATTTCAAAACAATATTTTTCTGGCTTTATTTCGAAATAAATTTGAATTTGGAATTCCTAATGAAACGCAAGATATTTGATTTTAAAGTTGCCAGTATTGAAAATCGGCAATTTCATATGTAAGGACCTAATTATATTATATTTATAATAAGAATACTAAATCTGCCCTTTTAATAATGATTTAAAATTTTGATTTTGGTTTTTATTTTTCATAATCATCAACATCAGGTCTTTTGAGTCTCCACTGCTCAGCTGAAGCATGACCCTCTCTGTACTAACAGAGCCATATATTAGCCAGAGCAGTCAGAGAATTTGGCCTACACTCTCCACGCTGGCCAGACGGGTTGGAGAGGTCTTACTGATGTCTATAAGCTTTGTTTAGCTTGTATTCCCTAAGTCGCTTATTATGACATCCACGGGAAGACTTGGAGTGGTCCTATTCTACTCTACCGGGAATCAAACGGTTTTTATTTTTACAAGCTTTTATTAAGCTTGCCCTGTTTGTTGTTGTTCTTTATATCAAATCTTGCAAGTTAAATTTGAGCTTTGCCGGTTTCTGATTGAGATATTGTCTGCTAATGTAAGTCAGATGACAATGCAATATTACTATGATAATAAACGGGCAAGTGCGAGTCGGACTCGTACATGAAGGGTTCCGTACCACCGTACAATGTTTTAAAACGCTGAAGAAACACGTTTCTTGTATGACGACCCCCTTTAATTTTAAACTTTATTTTATTTTTAGTATTTTTTGTTATTGTGGTCATAGTAATACATAATTGGTGAAAATTTCAAGTATCTAGTTAATGCCATTATAAGGATCAAGTTAAAAACGCTGAAAAAAAACACGTTTCTTGTATGACAACCCCCTTTAATTTTTAACTATTTTTTATTTTTAATATTTGTTGTTAGTAGTAGTAGTAGTAGTAGAGCCCTGTGACTGACGGACAGACAGACGGACAGACAGCGGAGTGTCAGTAATAGGGTCCCGTTTGCACCCTCAGGGTACGGAACTCTGAAAAAGCTGATCTGTTGATGGAGCCGGGAGGTGGCCAATATTGGCCATAGCAACCTCGTAATAAAACGACGTAACCCTGTCGAATTTTGGCTTATTTCATTCGTCTTGATAAGTAATTTGGCGTCACAATAAAGTATTGTACAAAAACATTTAATTAAAATAAAAGCATAAACAACTGTTCCTTTTAAAGTGTCGATAGCCCTAGCTAAATTGAAATCTTGAAAAACAAAACCGTAAAATGAACTAATTTTTTGTATTTTTTTTTCACAATTTGTAATAAATGGCTAACCATGCGCGGCCGTCGCCCACCAGTCGCATCAGTAGCGGGCGGTGACATTCCAATGGCAGATTTTTGGCATGCATTTGTCGGCTGATATCTTTGGTTTTTTAGGGTTCCGTACCCAAAGGGTGCAAACGGGACCCTATTACTGAGACTCCGCTGTCTGTCTGTCTGTTCTGTCCGTCTATCACAGGGCTCTAACTCTTCAACCGTAATAGCTAGACACTTGAAATTTTTACCAATTATGTTTTACTATAGTCGATATAACAACAAATAGTAAAAATAAGATAAAGTCAAAAATTAAAGGGAGTCGCTATACAAGAAACATGTTTTTTTCAGCGGTTTTAACTCGATCTTTATAATGGCATTAACTAGATATTTAAAATTTTCACCGGTTATGTATTACTATGTTTGCTATAACAACAAATACTAAAAATAAGATAAAGTTAAAAATTAAAGGGGTTTGCCATACAAGAAACGTGTTTCTTCAGCGTTTTAAAACATTATACGGAGGTACGGAACCCTTCATGTAATAGTTCGACTCGCACTTGCCCGTTTATTATTATGAATTAAAGTTCATTATGAATTAGAGTTATTTTACTGATTACGACAGATCACAGAGTATGTCTTTTTTTTATTTCGCTTAAAGAGTACTTTCTTTGAATATAGCTAAGAGGTTTAAACTCGCTCTGTATATTCATAAATCCAGCTACTCAATATTGCTGTTCAAATAGAATGCGAAAGTGTTGTTTGTTTTCAATATGGCGCGAATTGATTCGGCGTTCATTTTGAGTCGTATTTTTATTTGGGCGACGAATATTGCACTTTCATTCACATCCGTACAACACTTAATACCTACATTCTTTGAATAAACTGGTCAAGTGCGAGGTAAACTTGCGTGATGAGGGTTCCGTGCTTCTCATAGGTTTCCCTGAAATCTATTGGTAAGGAAATATTTTCTGTATTTTTTTCTCCAAAATTTTAGGCCCAGTTGTTTCGGAGATAAGGTGGGGTCAAATTACGGATCCAAGAGGCCTCATGACCCCCACTCTCTTGAGCTATAATAATTCCCATAGAATGGTCCTGGTGGGAGAATGATTCCCCTCTGAACCGAAGGCTAGATCCGCCCTTGTGTATGACGTCCATTGCCAGACATGACTGTATCGAACCTTTTCCAGCGACCTTTTATGTAATTCTGTATGAGCATGAACATAACAATCTGTAATATTGAACAGCTTGCCCAGACGAAATACGAAAAAAGCTGTTTCATTACGGACGAGGTCTTCAAGATTATTTCGCCTCTGTGTAATATAACACTCTGTAAAAATACTGCATAATTACCTACCTATAATGCCTTTTACTCTTCTTTAGTTTGATCTAAAAAATCTAGTTAGTTTAACCATAGACTCGTAGACAAAGGCTTTAGTGCGAAGGGTCGTCTGTAAGCCCGGCCCGTGCGGTTTTTTGCGGCTACTGTACAAAATAAAGAATAGTAACAGAAGCATAGTACAGGATTAAAGTATGATAATTATTTATTGTTTATAACTTCCATAAGTTTATTATTAACCCCCGAGGAAAACAGGGGTGTTTTGTTTTGTTTCACGTGCCTGAGTATCTGCGTGTCTGTCAGTGTTATCGTAGCTTCTAAACGAATAAACCGAATTCGATGCGGTTTTTTTAAAATCGAAAGCCTTGTCTGTCGAGATGGTTCTTAGATATGTTTGATGAAAAATGATATAGCCGTTCAAAGGTTGTTGGGCGTAACCGCTTAAAAGTCGGACGTTTTGTACTTTGTCTGGCAAATAAAATTGTTAGGTCCAATTTTACTCAACTTTGCCTTAGATGGACAAAAAAAGTTCTTACCAGGGCACACAATTAGTATAAGTACTAAGAATATTTTAACTTGGGTAAGATCTTCATCATACATCATTATGTCAGCCACAAGAAGTCCACTGCAGGACTTGCCTTCTCTTGTTTTTTTTTAGCATTTAAGATATTACAAGCACTACATCAACATCATATTAATAGGAAAACTTAATTTAATTTCTTTTGTACAATTATTTGATACAGATCCTAAATGTGTAGCTGACCTTATATCGCTTATTATGTGACGTTAAAAGTGCATGCTTGATCGTATAATTTTAATAATAGTAGCATCTATTGCCCTCTTTAATTTGCGTCTACGGTAAGAATAATGTGTGGTATTTTGTCGCACTGCAGCCAAGACAAACGTGGACTTTATAAAGAAAATTACTTCGAATTTTGTTTACACATTTTTCGGTAGAGTTAAGGAACAACAGGGAGTTTAAAACTAAATCCCTACTAAGAATTTCATGATTCCAAGTTTTACTTATGTAAGTACAATTTATATCTTTCATTTGTATCTCGAATACGCCAAAATTAAGTGTATTGTAATTAAATTCTCGTGATGTTTACATATTATTTGTTTTGTTTGTAAAACGTCTTTAAACAACGTGGAAGGTATATACCCGTAATAAATCGAACCACGGGCTATACTAATCACTAAAGTATTATGAAATTAAAATAACAACAAAAATAAAAATAAAAATTGACATTCTCATACAAATCGCCCGGGCGGCTGCACACTTTTGTATGGGAATGCCGAATTTTGATTTTTGTTTTTAGGCTGTTATTTTAATTTTATTATACTATTAGGTCCTTACATATGAAATTGCCGTTCAGTATCGAAAATGTGAAACAAGTTTTTTTTAATGAAATTATTATTTAATCAATCGAAGTATGCGCCGTTGTTATCGATACACTTCCGCCATTTTATAGGCAGATCATTGATACCTTTTGAAAAAAAATCCTGGGAGCGAGAGTCTATGAACTGTTTGACGGCGGTTTTGACTGCCTCATCAGATTTGAAATTTTTTCCTTGTAAAAAGTTATCCAAATTTTGAAAAAAGTGGTAATCGGTTGGGGCAAGATCTGGAGAGTATGGTGGGTGACGCAGAGGTTCCATTCGCAGCTCCTCTAACTTGGCGATCGTTTGATGTGCAGTGTGTGGTCTAGCGTTATCCTGAAGGAGCAGTGTGCTAGAGCAATTCATCAGTCTCGGTTGTTTAATGGCGAGCTTTTCCATCATTGTTTGCAATTGTTGGCAATACCAGTCTGCAGTAATCGGCTGGCCTGATCTCAAGAAGCTGTAGTGGATAACACCAGCACTGGTCCACCAAACACTAACCAGAATCTTCTTTTTGGTCAGTTTTCGCTTAGGGCAAGGTTTTGCCGGTTCTCCAGGGTCAAGCCATTGTGATGATCGCTTCCGATTGTCGTACAGGATCCATTTCTCATCAGTCAAGTCACGATACGGTTCAAAATCCCCTCATTATTGTGGCGATTAAGCAAAGAAACGCAGCAAGCAACGCGTGTTTGTTGGTTTGCTTCAGTCAATTCGTGCGGTACCCACTTTTCGAGTTTTTTAATTTTTCCGATTTGGCGCAAGTGGATAAGTATCGTTTTGTCACTGACGCCGAAGGCTGCTGCTAATTCAGAAGTGGTTTGAGATGGATCCGCTTCCACTATCGCCTTCAATTCTTCATTATTCACTTGAGTATCAGGTCGTCCACGAGGCTCATTGTGTAAATCTAAATTTCCAGAACGGAAACGTTGAAACCAAAAACGCACCGTTCGTTCGTTAGCGGTGCCTGGTCCATACACGTCGTTAATACTTCGAGTCGTTTTTGCAGCACTGGTGCCACGGTGGAACTCGTATTCGTAAATACCGCGAATTTTCAATTTGTCCATAGTTGTTGTTATAGCAATGTTAAAACTCAAACAAATGATGTTAAAACGAATGAAATACGAATTTTAAAACAATATTTTTCTGGCTTTATTTCGAAATAAATTTGAATTTGAAATTCCTAATGAAACGCAAGATATTTGATTTTAAAGTTGCCAGTATTGAAAATCGGCAATTTCATATGTAAGGACCTAATATAATGATTTAGTATAGTATAGATCGTAGTTCGATTTATTACGGGTATGTCCCTTCCACTTTGTAAACATTAAATTATTTTTTATCTACTTTGAAAATATGTAAATTCCACGTTTGGGGTCGACCACGTGATAGCTCAGTTATATGAGCATAGTCGTATAAAATCCAGGTCACCGGTCCCGCCAAGTCCCGCTCGCGTGGTATTTTTTACCATTTCTTAATTATTATCTTTTGTTTGATGTGTGTTTGAATGCTTTAGTTCTGCATCTGGAGTGCCTAAATAATAACAATAACATGTACGTTTCACACTACTGTGTAGAAACATCTACTGTCTATCATCTAAAAAATTTCGGAAATGTTCTCGGATTTAGAAAGGACTCGTGCGTAGACAAGGTGGGGGGAAGGGTGCTAGGATTGTAAATTTTGACAAGGACTTTGAGCCAAGAAGGCATTTGTCATAATACACTGAACAACCTTGATCCCTGTCGAATCAAAATCATTCTCGTATCAAGTCATGAGTACAATAAAAAGCATATTATTCGATTCCAAACACGACCTCACCTTTGACTCTCGTTGTGAACAGCCTTTGTCGTGTCGCCGTATTTCATAAAAGTAATTCAAATTGGGAGGGAGTCCATGTTAAGTAGGTACATGCCATTGTGGTGATGTCGCGTGTTAGTACAATTTTAATATTTAATGAATCTCTACATGGGTTTTCTATATTGTAAGTTTTTGAAAATAATGTAAAACGTCACGAAACATCCGCAGCCTATTTTTAGTTTTTTTTTCTTTTTCGCGTTAAAGTGATACATTTAGTTAAACAAAAATGAAAATGTCTTTTAAACTGTTGAAAGATTTATATCAATATATCCACATCACATCTTAATTGCTTACGGAGTAGACGGATCCACAAGTCGTAGGATTTAGGTTGATAGCTCATTGACAAAAAGATTGTCCAAGGATTTCCTTGATATTTTATTTCCCGACGATTTACAAGGGAGGAGAATCAATGCGGTGTGTTTCAGGTATTAAAAAATAGCTATTTTTGCAAGGTTTTTGAAAGGAGCCACAATGCTTTTTTTATCTTGTCGGATCTAAACTGTTCAATAAATTAGATAAAGAAACATTATTTTAGCACTTTCAAATTTTCATTTTCTTTTTCAAACTTTCATCATTGTTTCAAAAATATTACAAAAAAAAAACTGACCATAAGTAATACCTTCCCTTGACGAGATTATTAACTAGACAACTTTGAAGCGACATGGTCATATTTTTAAACATTATTGAGGTGATTTTGCGTATAACTGCCAAATCATAAAAAAGCCTGTTAACAAAGTAGCGAGAGGTGAATTTACAGCTTTTTGTGATACTTAAAGGGTCAGATTTTTTGTGTTTCCAGGAGACGGCCGAAGATTATTTGTTCCTCGGATATAATTAGCAGTTGAGAGGTAACAGGGCGTTTTGAGAAGGCCTTGTGAATTCTTAACTCAGAGTGCTTGAGGTCTTTTGTTAAAAACTTAAATACGCAATATTAAATATAAATTAGTGAAAACCATACATATTATTGAGTTTATATAAATTGAAATGACAGATTTAGAACTTACGTGTGCGTAATTTATAAAACAATTTTGATAATTTATTTGTACAGTTTTGACAAGCTTTTATTTAGCTTTGTTTGCTGTTCTTTATTAGTTTGGGTCAAATCTTGCAAGATAAATTTGAGCTACTTAGCTTTCCGCATTAGTTAAAATTTTGTATGAGAATGTAAATCAGATGACAGTGCAATATTATTATAAAAAGAAGCTGATCTGATGATGGAGCTAGAAGGTAGCTACACCTGTAATAAAATGACCCAACCCCAATCTTAATAACGAAAAAAAAATTTTTTTTCTTAATAGTATAAACTTTCTATAAGGCTGGTTTTGCTGTGGTTTTCAATAAAATGTAGAGCATTTTTCCGGGAAGATTGTATAATACATACTCGTGCGAAGCCAAAGCGGGCGATTGTTATACCTGAACGGAAATTATACTAAAGCGAAATTTCCGTTTAGGTGTACCTAACAACCTTCAATTGGGTAGATGAATGGGTCAAAAATAAATTATTTAGTACCGCCAAGAGAATAAACATCACAAAATAGTGTCACTTATCATATAATACCTACTTTTAACACCATTTAAAAAAAACTGATATTAAGAGCGCTATTTGACTCGAAAAAAATATGACGTCACAAGTATGTTTTTCATACAAATCCAATAGAAAATGTTTGTTATGACGTTTAAAATAAGTGTCTGATTCGACTTGTTAATTTAGCAGGTTTAAAGAAATGCAATAAAATCACAAAGATGAGTGTAGTATTTCGTAGTTATTGTCTACCAAGGTAAAACTGTCTATCCTATGCAGGCACTATAACCGTGAAAGCATAAGTTTACAACTCTATAAAATTTTATACGACTAAAGTTGCAGTCGATAATAACTGAAGTTCACCAAACTAAAATTCCTTATACAGTATCTCAGATACTCTGCGTATCGAAGTATGCAAGGAGCTAATGGTACAACTTTCATGTACCTTATTTAAATAATGTTCTTAAAACTTTAGTACTGCGTGTGGCGTGCTCTGTACCTTATGGTGTTCGCACAAATATTTTTTTAGATAAGGACACATTATACTGATTAATAATATGATGATAATTTGCCGTGTGGTTCCTGGCAGAGTAGAATAGGACCACTCCAAGTCTTTCCGTGGTTGTCGTAGAAGGCGACTTAGGAAACACAAGCTGAACAAAGCCTATAAACATCAATGAGACCTCTCCAACCCGTCCGGTCAGCGTGGAGAGTGTAGGTCAAATCCTCTGGCTACTCTGGCTAAGTATGACTCTGGTAGTACAGAGAGGGTCGTGTTCCTGCAGTGGAGACTAAAAAGAACCTGTTGGTGATGATAATGATACTGATTAAGCTAGCCCCAAACTAAGTTCAAACTTGTTTATATTATGGGATACTAACTCAACGATACTGTATTTTATAATAAATATATATATATATATACTCGTAGATAAACACCCAAGATCCAGGACAATTTAAAAAATAAACGGGAAAGTGCGTGTCGGACTCGTACATGAAGGGTTCCGTACCTCCGTACAATGTTTTAAATTGCTAAAAAACACGTTTTTTGTATGACGACCCCCTTTAATTTTCAACTTTTTTTTAGTTCTGGTAATTATTGTTATAGCGGCCACAGTAATACATAATTGGTGAAAATTTCAGTTACTATTACGGTTCAAGAGACAGAGCCCTGTGACAGACGGACAGACGGACAGACGGACAGACGGACAGACGGACAGACGGACAGACGGACAGACGGACAGACGGACAGACGGACAGACGGACAGACGGACAGACGGACAGAATTATTTTATGAACTGCCGTTGAAACTATTATTGGTGATCCGTCTAGCTTTAAAACTTGCCGTGGCCACTTTTGGCGGAGGCAAGTTTTAAAGCTAGACGGACTAATGTAAGTACTTTCAACGGTGGTTCATAAAATAATTTAAAGGACTATCTAGTGCATGACGAAGAGCAATATGGAAATATGTATATATATATCACCATATTTACAAGTTAACAATTTATTTCACACTTCAAGGCCATTTGCCTATCCCTTCACCATTGACTAGCAGAAATTGATTATATTGATGACCGTATTTGCCCTCATTTTGCTTAAACCACATACCTACTATTAACTTTTTGAAAATTAGCGATTGCACGAATAAAAAATCATATAGTAAATCATTCAAACTTTCTGAATATAGTCTTAATTATTCCAATCCCTGGCATGTTGGGCACAAGCAGCCATATCCAAAAGAGGCCCGTCCCTAGCCATGTAGGAGCGATCGAGTTACAACTTGGCATGTGCGCATTTTACATACAATGCGACGTGGGCGTTACATAGAGCTAGTGAGCGACTAGACACGCATAGAGGAATTAACGTCAAGTTATGCTGGCGATTTTATTTTTATTGTGTTTAGGAATGTGCGTGCAATATAATCGCCCGTGGTGATTAATAGAAAATATTAAACAGATAGCCTTATCTGCTAAATGTACACAAGTTATATGAAAAACATAAAAATTTTAGTTTTTACGGTATAGAATCAAAACATAGTTGTTTTTGTTCGAACTATGAACATTTTGTGTGGTATTTTTTTTTTTCATTTATATTGCCTAAGCGCTTTGTTTTTCATACACAAACACTTGTATCTACGTTGTTAAAAAAAAATCTTTATAGAAATTCTAACTTAAAAATAATAGTGAATTAAAGTTATCACTTCTACTAACATAATATCTTTCTATTTCCTCAATATTCTAACGATTTATCTGTTGATTATTTCAACGCAACGGCGCCATCCGCGCTACGAGTAGTATCAAAGATAGAATACAGAAGACAAACTTCCTAAAAATATTCGAACAAATAAGCAACAACTACTTAATTCTTCTTAAATGACTAGTGAGGACTATATCCGTCTATAATTGTTAGTCACTTCTTAAAGATTCAATGAGATTCATTCATGATCAGGTCTTTTTTGGTCTCCACTGCAGGAGCACGACCAATTTAATGAGATTATTTCTAAGAATATCTATTTTGTCTGCCGATGAAAAATATACAACACATAATTTTAAAAGAGATGTGGTCTTTTGTAGAAAACAGGTAAATATTTTAATTTTCGTTTACTTTTGAGAATAGGACATTTGTCACCACTTAAAATCACTGCGGTAGGAGCGGAACAAAAAATAACTACTTCTTTGCTTCCACGCTTATACACGTCTTATATTGATAAGTTTGACTTCTGTACTATTTGTTTTATGGCAGAACTTACCGACTATCAAGAGGTGGCAATGCGACGCGCGAAGGGTTGTTAGCATCGCTTGTTGCTAAGTAGCGATTAAAGGTGCTGCTACGTCGGCTATCTGATCAATTGGCTGTTTAAGAGAAATACCGCGTTGAATAGGATCTTGCATAATACAATGTAGCTTTGCGGTAAACGAGAATAATCATCGTATACTTTCTTTGCAATAGTCTTTTAAGAGGCTTTTTGTTTTTCATTGTTGATATTTTTAATATACCGAAGAATAAAAGTAATTAAGACTTCAATAGGAGTTTTTAGCCCATATATGTAAGTTCACTTTACAACAAAAGTATTGTAAAGTGGACTTAGGTACATGAGTTACTAGGTTATCGTGAGTTTTTGAGGCATAGCGAATATAAAGGTTTTCAAGCAGACTTTACACTTTAAACATAAGAGTATTAGGTCTGCTTAGTAATTTACCTATATTTTCAATTTCATAAATGTTCCATTATTTCCTACGAGCAATTGCTTTTTTGCCCAATCAATGTACCCAAATTTTAGGCAAAATCACCCCTTTTTATTTCCCAGACCTCTGTAGCAGCTTGCTTTCATCATCATAGAGCGCTACCATCTTTGCTAATTCTTAAATATAAATATTAAAAAAAAAAACTTTTTAAAGTAGTTTTTACTAATATACATAATTATTTTAATAATGTGTGAAATGTGTAAAAAATTTAATAACCCGGAACTACGCTTACCCGTGTGGTTCCGGGGTAGAATAGGACCACTCCATTTCTTCCTGTGGATATCGTAAGAGGCGACTAAATGATTAAGCACAAACATGTCGTGCTATAATTGCATTCCCAAGAAGGATTAACGTCGGGCGGCGGCCGGTTGTAAAACTTTTAGCACAAATACATTCCCAAAGTGGGTTGACGTCAAACGGCGGCCGGTCGTAAAACTATAGCCAAATCATTTATAATATTTCCGGCTATTTCTTCTCCATTTTGCAAGGTCTTTGGCATCCTTAAGTGACCGTTGACATGCATTTTATATTTGGAGAAGAAAAAGCGGGAAAGCGCAACCCGGGCTCCGAAGCAGCACAGCTGAGGATGCAACCGGGAACGCGCTTAGACGAAGAAGAAGATAATTATTTTAATAATGATTGAAATGTGTCTCTCAATTTAATCAAAATACATCAATACAGTCACATCTAATCAAAATCACAGGTAATAAATGTCATTTTCATTACTCACATGATTTATTTCGTCTGAAAAGTTTCGAAGTTCATTGAATAAAGCTTCTTTCAAATCCCTCACTGAATTCGATGTATTTAATTAACTTTTATTTGTAAGTCATACTGAATTGTTCTTTCTATTAGTGCTTTTATGAAAAGAATAAGTTGTTTTGTTATGTTTCAACTGAAATAGAAATCAATAAAAATAAACGGGCAAGTACGAGGCGGACTCGTACATGAAGGGTTCCGTACCTCTGTACAATGTTTTAAAACACTGAAGAAACACGTTTCTTATATGACGACCCCCTTTAATTTTTAACTTCATCTTATTATTAGTATTTGTTGTTATGGTGGTCATAGTAATACAGAATCGGTGAAAATTTCAAGTATCTAGTTAATGCCATTATAAAGATCGAGTTAAAAACGCTGAAAAAACACGTTTCTTGTATGGCGACCCCCTTAAATTTTTAACTTTATATCTTATATTTGGTATTTGTTGTTATAGCGGCTATAGTAATACATAATTTGTGAAAATTTCAAGTATCTCGTTAATGCCATTATAAAGATCTGCGCTAAAAAAAACACATTTTTTAAATAACGACCCCCTTTAATTTTTAACTTTTTTTTTATTTTAGTATTTGTTGCTATAGCGGCTATATTGGTACATAATCTGTGAAAATTTTAAGTATCTAGTTAATGCTATTATAAAGATCTAGTTAAAATGCTAAAAAACACGTTTTTTGTATGACGACCCTCTTTAATTTTTAACTTTTTTTTAATTTCAGTATTTTTTGTTATAGCGGCCACAGTAATACATAATCGGTGAAAATTTCAAGTGAAGCTATTGCGGTTCAAGAGATAGAGCCTTGTGAAAGACGGACAGACATACGGACAGACGGACAGACGGACACACAGACAGCGAAGTCTCAGTAATAGGGTCTCGTTTACACCCATTGGGTATGGAACCCTAAAAATGTTAAGTTAATTTTACAGATTTTGTAAATTAAAACCCTCGTACATTAAACTACTCCCCATTTCACTTCAGTCTACAATTTAACAAAATCTAAAAGAAAAAGAAGTAAAGAGTCTTAACATTCCATTTAGAGGTGGGTCAAGCAAGTGCCTATTTATTTGCTTGTTGGCGTATTAAGTCCCATTTGCGGCCACTGCAATATATGCGAACGAAGAATTGCATACGAGTATTATTGTAGTGGGACAAGTTATGTGACAACCCATTACATGTGAGATTGTGGATAGTGAAATGATTTACGGGATATGGATTCTTTTTTGTGGTATTCAAAGTCAGACAGTTGATGTATTTTTAGACTTATGGTATTATAAAATAGGTGGACTAACTGGGTAGTATTTTATTGCGATTTATGATTTTCAACTACATATTTGTGGTTTTTACTAAAACCCGCTTGCCGTTTAAATTTTTGTTTGCGATATGGTGTGTGTTTGCTTTAATTAGGGTTCCGTACCCAAAGGGTGCAAACGGGACCTTATTACTGAGACTCCGCTGTCTGTCCGTCTGTCTGTTCGTCTGCCATAGGGCTCTATCTCTTGAACCGTAACAGCTAGTTACTTGAAATTTTTACCGATTATGTATTACTATGGCCGCTATAACAACAAATACTAAAAATTTAAAAAAGTTAAGAATTTAAGGGGGTCGTCATACAAAAAACGTGTTTTTTCTGCGTTTTTAACTAGATCTTTATAATGGCATTAACTAGATACTTGATATTTTCACCAATTATGTATTACTATGACCACTATATCAATAAATTCTAAAAATAAGATAAAGTCAAAAATTAAAGGGAGTCGTCATACAAGAAACGTGTTTCAGCGTTTTAAAACATTGTACGGTGGTACGGAACCCTTCATGTACGAGTCCGACTCGCACTTGCCCGTTTATTTTTTATTGCTATTGCCTGTATTGAAGTATACCTACCCACTGTTGTTTCTTTCATGCGACAATGGTAAACATACCAACAAACACGGTGTAAGCAAGAAAATACTTCGTTTCTTAGTTTGATTGACTTTTATAGACCATATCTTTTGAAGCGTTTTATTTTTCAAAATAAATTCTTTGCGGACATCGAGCAATAAAACCCCAATACTATTTGTTTTTAGATGTGACATTTCTCTCCTGCTATTGCGAATAAAACTAAATTCATCGCTAAACCCGACAATTGCCAAAAACGAAAAGCTTCGCTAACGGGGACGCGCCAATGCATCGAAAACTCTATCTCGGTGACAAGCGTTTAAATTTTCCCTAAAATATTTTGTTATTGCATTTTTGGCCAGGCGAATTCATAAAACCTAATGTGCGTGGTATCTTGTAATGTAGGTACTTAGGGTAGTCACGAGTTGTAAAAAATCGTGAAAAAGAGCTTGCTAAGGCGTTGTTACTAAACAAACCCTTGAATTTTATTTTATTCAGGTTTAATACAGGTACTACTTTATTTTGTACAAAAATATACCCGGCGGTAAAAAAAAAATTTATATTGAATAATATTATTTTTCATCACCATCAGGTTTTTTGTCTCTACTGCAGAAACTCGACCCTCTCTATACTTTTCAGAGCCGTGTTTGGCCAGAGGAGTAATAGGATTTGGCCTAACTACAGCCTCCACGCTGGCCAGACGAATTGGAGAGGTCTTACTGATGTTTATAAGCTGTTAAGCTTGTATTTCCTAAGTCGCCTTTTACGACATCCACGGGAAGACTAGAAGTTTATTATTACTATTCTATGCTGCCAAAAATAATTACCTTCAGAATAAGTAAATCGAATTAAAATAGCGTAAATCGTACTTATAAAGTTTTTTAATAATTTTGCTAAGCTAATTTTGAATGTGATAAATATTATACCCACCAAAAATAACTACTCATATTCATCAGAAGATTTGAAGCTCTATTGAAATATGTCAAATATTTTGAAATTATAAGAAACATATTGCAATCGTGTTGCACTGATAAGAATAAATTGTTAATGTTGCTGGACAAATTTCTTGACGCCAATTTAGCGAAATAGAAAAAAAAAACCCTTTCATAAATCCGATCAGTTCTGAAGTATTTATGTACTATCATAAAATGATGAGTATTTTTAACCCCCGTCGAAAAAGCGAGGTGTCATGAGTAGTAAGACGTGTCTGTTTGTCTGTCTGTTCATCGTGGCTCCTAAACGAATATATCGATATCGATGGGGTTTTTTTATTCAAAAGCCTCGTATTGGACTTCATGCTGGTTTGGGAGAAAATAATAAATAAAAATATAGGGACAAATCACACTGATTAAGCTAGCCCCAAAGTAAGTTTAAAACTTGTGTTATGGGATACTAACTCAACGATACTATATTTTATGATAAATACATATATAGATAAATAAACCCAAGACCCAGGACAATTTAAAAAAGGCCATTTTCCAACTTGCCCTGGCTGGGGATCGAACCCAGAACCTCCGGATTAGCGGTCTAGCGTGTTAACCATTACGCCACGGAGGTCGTCGAAAAGTAGAATGTTCTCTTCTGCCTATCTTCCTACGCAGATCGCAAAAGTCAATTGAGGGAATGGGCGAGAATCTGAATCATGCTAATAGGTGATGCGGCTAGCAACCCTTCACAATTTTTTATCTTAACGCCCACCTTTACAGCCCTGGGCTCTGTCTACCCCATTAGGGACGTGATAATGTAACTTGTGTTAGACCATAATATATTTTTGTATTAATTTTATGTTTTAAAAGTGTTCCCTATACACGCACACTCATTGTAAAAAGGAACACGGAGTTTACATATTGCTTCAATTTTATCGTTTTACTCTCTATCTTTCTACATATTGCTATCTCGTCTATAACATACAATGTTGGAAACACGTTCCCAGCGTTATTATTCAAATTGGAAACGTCATAATTACCCATTAAATCGATAACAAGAGGCTGTGAAACACGCCTTATCCATATTTGTGGCCTATTTAAACGAAAAACGATCCCTTACTGTCTGCAATTCTGATCATATCTATAATACTTTCAATAAAATCTAAAAACGCATTGCATATTAACTTGTTTCATATTTAAATGCGTAGGAATGTAAAGCAAATATTTTATTTCATCGCTTAAATAGATGTGGGTTTACACTTGAAAGACAAATTTATTGTATTAAGTTAGGTCTAATGTACACCATAGGACTTAATGCAACATACGTCATGCCTTTAAAATGCTATCAAATCCTCTCATATTTAATTTCGTAATAACAACGAACAGATGGACACTAGAATACTAAAATAGTGTAATACTTAAAATACACACACTATCACATCTTTATCCCTAAAGGGGCAAACAGAGCATTTTGGGTTTTAGGAATTAAAATAGTGATGGGTTGCTAGCTACGTCGCCTATTAACATGATTAATATTTGTATTTAACGGAATTCGTCTATTTTTGGGAAAAACGAAAAAACGTGTCTTGTCAGTACATATTCATCTAATTTAACATTATTCGATTGAACTCACCTGGAGCTGCTGGATCGTGTGCTGCTTAGAAGATTATCTGCTTAAGACCGCGTAAGTACCTAATAGTACTTAAATATTCACTTTGAAATAAAAACACAACAAAGTTCAGAACCAGCTCTAGTCATTATATGTTTCAAAAATACGATTGCCTAAAATTTTCTCGATAGAAAAAAATTGCGAAGTTGCCTCCAAATCACCTCAAAATAATACCACTAAAACGGCTAGTATTCAAGTACAATAAATTAGCCCTTGTAACTTTTTAATAAATCATATAATATAAAAAAATATAATTTTATTAAACATAAGGCAGTCATAACTTAATATGTCTAACTTTTTAAATAATTCTTAATATTCTTTGTAAAACAAAAATAACCTCAAAAACCAGAAACGCGTAAACAAGCCTCATTGACCCGCCGCATTTCTTTCGCCCCCGCATAGCTTGCTGTCTTGCTTCGGCTATAGTAAATTTGTGTGCGTGGAAATGGGAGCAAAATTTTGATTATCAGCATCAGGTGCCTTTTCTTTTGTCTGCTTAGCTACTGTGCTGCTTCGGAGGCCGGGTTGCGCTTCCTACTTTTTCATATCCAAAGAGGATATGCTATGGTCATTTAGTCTATAGAGAAGAAAATTGATCTCCGATGTAGGAAAACATGGTGAGGAAATTTGCACACTAGTGAGTATTAAAAAGTTTACTAGTATGTCAAATAGAGAAGGCAAAGGCAAACCACTCCATTATTTCTGCTAAAAATCGTCATTGTGTCACAGAAGACAGAAAGAGTATACAGAACAGAATCTCCTAAGGTCCCGCCCAATATGCGTCCACGTTCCTCGTTCCCGCACCTCTCTCCCGTTCTCGCCTTGTTGAGGGGCGAGAGCAGGCGAACACACGCTGCACGGCGCACGCGGCCGCTCAAGAACGGGGAAGAGGTGCGGGGACGGGGAACGGGGACGCATATTGCGTGTACCTTAGGAGATTCCGTTCTGTATACTCTTACTGTCTTCTGTGATTGTGTGCATTTTTATTTCATGCAATGTCACCAACAAATGTGACAATAAATGTGTAAGAAATATTTATATAGAGACGTACATTACAATTCCTAGCATATTTAAAAATACGAGTACACATCTGTAGTGATTCGACGACAGTGTACACGAGTCTCAAGATAAAGTCTCTTAAAAATGTCTAAAGGTAGTCCCTTAAATAGCTATAAAATGTACAACGACGTCTTACGTGGGTTTAACTCGGGAATAAAAAGTGGATTAGCTCTTATAAGGCATAATCCGGATGTATATCAGAGATTTGCAAAATCCCTGCCGGTGCCGGTGTAAGCGCTAATTTATTTTTGTAGATATTCTAACAAGCGATTCTGTTATCTTTGCATAGCCGATGTTTGAATATGTATTAATTGGTGTTAAACTTTTAGGCTAGCGTTTTTATTGTATTTAGAGTTGCTTTCGTTTATAACCCTGACAGAAAAAATATCTGACATGTATATCTGAAGCATTTGAGGAATATGTAGACGATTTATTCTCAGTCTTTATATTCTTAAAACAAGGTCTTTCCGTTAATAGTTCCTAAGTAAGATATAGTGAAAATGATTTTTTTTCCTATATGAGCTCCGTAATTATATCTAATTACCGACGAGCTTCGGGCATAGGCTAGTAAACCACACATGCATTCTGCCAACAAAATTAACATATCCACTGTTTCATCTCAACTGGTTCCCACTTTTGAATTTCCTATTAGTGTTTACAAAGGCAAAGTCAATATGCGGTAGCCAGAAATTTTAAAGCCCAATAAGCGTGGACAATTCTAACCTTTTGTCAAAACAATAAGGTTTAAAATCGCTTAAGCTTGTATGTTTAGAAATGAAGATCCACATGGTCTATTGTCGAAATTTGTTTACTGAATATTGGAATTATTGACTTTGCCGTGAGAATTGGTTTCTAACGTTCGTAAACGTGGTAGGTCGGATCTATCTAACATCTCGCATACTACTGTTAAAGGGCCTACTACTTTGTAAATCAATCGTTATTATGTTGACTTATATGAATCATGCGATAAGTATGTGTGATAGTGTAAATAGAAGTCTCATTAGAAATGAATGAGTGGAAGATGAATATATTTTTGAAATTTGAAATTAAATTATTTAGAAATTATAGAGCAAAATATGGAATAAAAGAATTGATTCTCATTTAGCGTATATTAGTGGACCTAGTAGGTCCATTATCCAGCTTTTTCTGCTCTACTTTACAATATCTTTGCTGTTCTATATTGATTATGAGACCATTGATATATATTTTATTCATATTTATTGGATTTAATTAAATGGCTCGCCATTGCCTTCTCCAATTTACACATTAATAAACTTAAGAGTCACTAGTGTTCAGGTTTCTTCATGATGTTTTCCTTCATCGTAAGCAAATGGTGGTAGTGGAAAATAAACCGGTTAAGTGCGAGTTAAACTTGCGTGAAGAGGGTTCCGTACTTCTCATAGGTTTTTGTGAAATCAGTAGGTATAAAGAACTATTTTCTGTATTTTTTCTTTTCAAAATTTTAGACCCAGCAATTTAGGATACAAGGGGGGGGGGGGGGGGGGGATTTCGGTCAAATTTCGCCTATTTCCCCGCCTATAAGTGGCCTTTATTCGCAATTTATTTATTTATGTTACATGTCCATCTTTGGGTTACTGACTTACACATGTGTACCAAATTTAAACTCAATCGGTCCAGTAGTTTCGTAGCAAAGTGGCTGTGATAGACGGACAGACAGACAGTGATCCTATAAGGGTTTTGTTTTTACCTTTTGAGGTACAGAACCCTAATGACTGTACATGAGTACACCCTACTTAGAGGTACAAGTCGCTTCTAGTGTTGTAAAACGTATGCGACTTGATTGTCGTTTATTTACTATGTCACAGACATGAAAGCTGCTGCAAATGTGGGTGTTTCTTCTAGTCCACTACTGGGGTCTTTCCTTCATACACTGTACATGCAGCACAGAATTTTCATTATACTCGTACATGGATGTAGGTATACTTACTTATAACCCCTATCAATGATATCCATAGGCTATGGTAATTACTCACCATTAGGCAAAGAGCTATTGTGTAAAACTAGATGAGACACCCCATATCACTGTTTTGTCCCGTTCAATTGTAGGTCATAATTGTTCATAAACTTCACTTGGTCGCTTGCTAGCTCTTATACGCCTAGTAGGTTTACAGTTTATAAGCTAAAACCATAAGAAAACATAATTAAAAATGCCTTAGTGTTTATTACAATACATTAAAAATAATTAAAAAAACACGGCAAATTGGAAAGAAATAACTTACATCGGTAAGTAACCAGATTTCATTGTTTGAAAATTAAATACGTATGATAAAATTTACGCCGCCATATATTCTAAAATAGAACCGGGCCAAGGTTTGAGATAGCTGGTCTATATCATTATTCATTCATCATTATCAGGTCCCTTTTCAGTCTCCACTTTATTAGCCAGAGTATTTGGCCTACACTCTCCACGCTGGCCTAACGGGTTGGAAAGGTCTCATTTAAATATATATAACTCAAAGGTGACTGACTGACTGGCATAGTGATCTATCAACGCACAGCCCAAACCACTGGACGGATCGAGCTGAAATTTGGAATGCAGGTAGAGGTTATGACGTAGGCATCCGCTAAGAAAGGACGCGAGCGAAGCCGCAGGCAAAAGCTAGTTGATGTATATAAGCTTTGTTTAGCTTGTGGTTCTTCGCCTTCTCCACCACGGAAAGACTTCGAGTTGGTCCCATTCTACTCTGCCCGGGAACCACACGGAGTCTGGTCCATATACCCTATGTACTGTTAATACCGTAATACCGTTAGATGGACATTGGACAGTATGGTCTTGGTTTTATCAATTAAAAATATCTGCAGCATTATAAAGGGTACTTCTCTACAGGGATTGGCTTCATAATAACATTATATTTGAAGTTAAAATGGATGTCGTACTCGGTAATATCCATATCATGTTATAATTAGCAGTATAATACCCGTAGTGTTCATGTTACCCCATATTATATTTCACGTATTTAGTTAGTATCGATAATTATAACACATTGTCTAAAATTACACGTAATAATTCTGAAATAGACTGGCTGGTTTAGAAATGGAACAGAATTGATTGGAGATTTACCTATCATTTGAGACGATTTACCTATGCTAAGCAAGATGGTGAACTTAAGATGGAAACGGAATTCTTATAAAGAGTATAGATAAAAAAAAGAATTCTTGATCGATTTCTACAATCAGCAAGTAGGCTACATTTGTGGAAGCACGGTAGTGCCCCCACCAAGACGAGTCAACGAAAACGGAGGGCACTATCTTTACTTAAAGCGTTTCGTCGTATTTTTGTTTCGGCTACGCCACACATTTTGGCTAAGGTGTAGGGTTTGTAGAGGACTTTAAACTAGGATTTGCCCAATAGGCTTTACAATATGACGAAAGATAGTTTTAGGTTAGGGCGTGCATGCAATATGTATTTATCTTGGCGTTACTTTGCATGAATATATTTTTTGTGGGATTATCGATTATAACTTGGCCATCCAAGTTATAATAGATAATCCCACAAAAAATATATTCATGCAAAATATAATGCAAGTATCCATATACTTCTATGAATTTAAATTCAAATACGTTCAAAGACAATGTGAACAAACCTCTTCTAGCAGTTTCTAATACAAACGGATAACTGAAAACGCTGCATACAATAAAAAAAACCCAATGATTGTACCATAAACCTACGGGAAGCCAACCGACTCTAGCTACACACCTTTTCATACCTTTATTAGTAGACATTAATTGTCGATTTTCAAATAAATCCTCGGAATTAATGTCTGATCGGACATCCGTTTGTAATCGAATAACTCAAATAAACTCAGGTGAAACTTTCAATACCGTTCGTGACCATGACGCTTACCATTGAAATGGTTTATGCAATATGAAACACCTGAATTAGTCATGAAATGAATAAGTAATTTTATTGTGTTATTATCATCATCATCATCAGATCTTTTTTAGTCTTTACTGCAGGACCACGTCCCTCTCTGTACTACCAGAGCCATATATTAGCCAGAGCAGCCAGAGGATTAGATATATAGTATAAAAAGTATTTAGTTGACTAAGCAGTGAATTTCTTTTTACAAGCTTTTAAAATTAGCTTCCGCTGTTTGTTGTTGTTTGTTTGTTTGGGTCAAATCTTGCAAGTTAAATTTGAATCAATTCCCAGTTTTTGATTGAGATGAGATTTCGTATGCTAATGTTAATTAGATGACAATTCAATATTATTATAACTGGGCCACGGAAGGTGGCTACAGGAACCCTGTAATAAAACGACGCAACCCCATCGAGTTTGGGCTTATTACATTTGTCTTAATTAGTGCATTGGCCTCACAATAAAAGCTTATACGATTTTTTTTTCGTTCAAGTTTATTCTATTTTATTATTTGAATCTGCATTTTTAAATCAATAATATTAGTGCCATCTAATTTTATAACCATGAAATTATAGTTACATCACGAAAAAAAAAATACTTAATGTTCCTGATTTCCAGCTAATTACTGTTATTTTAATTATAATTTTTTATTAATATTTTCAAGAATAGGAATACTCTAACTCTCACAGAATACGACTTAGGAAATACAAGCTTATAAATATTATAAGTAAGCATGAAAATATCTATGAGACGTGAAGATGTAGGCCAAATCCCTTGTCTGCTCTTACAAAGTATGGTTCTGGTAGTACAGAGAGGGTTGTGCTCCAGTAGTAGAGATTGCCACCGGGAGCCGCCAGTAGGGACTGGTCAGCTCGCCTCCGTTTTTTAAGACTACTCAGTGTAACTTATTTCTGTAAATTGGATTTGGCACTCGTTTGCAAGCTTTACATATAATGTTGTGATAACATTGTATTACGCATTATATCTTTGTAAACTGACAAAGCCCTTCTGGCGCGTAGGCGACCAATACTGTGTAAAGTTTCTTTCGGCGTTTCTTTTAAAAACGGCTTTACACGGCTGACGATACAGTCATGATAGTACATATTGCATAACGCCGTCGAATCAAAGCTTCTGTAATACGAAACACGTCGATCGATTCGTTCCGATCCAACTTCGTAAGGTGGCATATCACAAAAACCTCGAATTTAAGTCACACAGTCACACTGCACACTGTGTTTACTTCCAAACACAGTGAAAAACTTTTACAAAGCAACGGCTGTTTATATTTGGTCCCAAAATGTCTGGCCTGAGTTCGTCGTCTGTAATTGTTTAAAAATTTAAAAAACTCAATAATCTGTAATTTACTCATAAATAGTTTAAAAAAATAGATTATTTTGTCTTATATTCTTTCCCTGCTGCATTTTTTTGAGTAAATAAAAACAAAATATGCCAACTATATTTCTTTCTTCCTTTAAACAGGTTTATTAATAAATTAGCCAGTTTGCATTGTTGCTTTATCTTGTTTTTACTTAATTGCATGTTATTTCACTATATTTGCCGTTGGGTCTTGCAACCTATACCTATCTTAATTGTAAATAAAATAAAAAGTGACACTGTATGTTTACTTTACAATTTTTTATTTTTATATACTTTACGGAGACAGAAAGACTCAGAGGTGCATGTGAGTAAGAAGATTAGCAATATGATAATTATCATTTTATCAAAGAAAAAAACCCTATTACATGTTCCACAATAGACGATATCTGAAACTTCCTCTCAAGTGTAAGATAAAATATAAAATGTTAGAAATAATAATTAATACTTATTATATATTTTCCACCTGTTAACTTTAAATTAGCTTTTAATTAAAATGATTACTTTTGTCTCTTTGTATGAAGAAAAATTGGATATGA
Source organism: Acrobasis repandana (assembly GCA_963576875.1). NCBI lineage: Eukaryota > Metazoa > Arthropoda > Insecta > Lepidoptera > Pyralidae > Acrobasis > Acrobasis repandana. Next base: position 9,209,688 of record OY756223.1, on the reverse strand, counting down.
AATTCGGGCCACGACATAAATTAACTAAAACCACAAATGAAACTTATTTGCCATTGTGTCTGCCAGTTGGAAGCCGAATCCTTGTAAAATCGGCTGTAATTAACGAGCTGTCCATTACGAATGTTTTTTTCCTTATGCTAATTATAAATAACTTTGTCATGTTATGCCTGATTAAGTAATTTGGAATTCTTTAGGAATCGGGTATTTTTTTACTGAAAACGTACTTAAAATACTTTTATTAAGATGTATTTCCTAGCTTACATATATACTTATCATGTCTTTATCCCATTCATGGTACACAGACCCTAATAAAGATTGAAAGAAAAAAAATCTTTCCTCGAAATTATTGCATTATTGCAATGTACAATATATATTTTTTTATATAAGTGATTATAATGTACAATTATTTATTTAAAAAATATATTGTAGATATAACTAGGGTACCAACCACTAATAGGGATGAGGACTGGGTCAGGTAAAGTAATAATCTATACAGTTCGTCAGTTAAATTGTCTAACAATAATGGGCTCATAGTTTTCGGTTTATCAAATTAATAAGTAGTAAAAATTTACAAAGATAAAGAGTATCCAAGTTCTGAAATGGAGACTTGTGTTGTGACACACGGCACTGTAAAAAATCGTAGGAAGCCGTGACGAAATTTGAAATTAAATAAAATTATCATCATCAGGTTCTAGTTTCCACTGCAGGAGCACGAGTCTATTTGTTCTACCAGAGCCATACTTGGCCAGACCAGCCAGAGGATATGTTGTTAGACCCTGTATATGAAAATAATAAAATCCAGGTGGTATATGAATAAAACGACATGATAATTGAATACAGCATTTCATTATGAAATCATTCAGTACAAATTAACATAATCGTACACGTAAAAACAAATTAATATTTTACAGTTGTGCTTTATATTACAAGTACTTCTGCGTCAATATATATTATGTTATATACGATTAGGTATTATTACCAATCGTACATAATAATATTCATATTTTGTAAAGCCTAGTTTCGATATTTAAATATTGTGTATTGGCGTGAAAATATTATAATATGTCTGATACAAGGTAGGCATGTTCTTACACTGTATACATACAGGTAATAATTTATAATAGTAAAGTCAGAGACTAGAGCTTATATAAAGATAGGTTAAATATATGCAGACGCTCTTATTTATAAAAATTAATAAACGCTTGCTAACCCTTATTTTGTAAAAATATGTATTTATCTTTCTTTTCAATAATATACATTGAAAGTACGAGATGAAACATATTATAACTAAATAAGGTTAAGCAAATAAGCATTTTTAAAAACATTAAATTTTTATTAATATGGAGGAAAAATAAAACAGAATATTAAGTTTTAATACGTACCTACTAATGTCGATTAACAACACAATTATTATTTTAAAGTACATAATATAGAGACTACATTAATGAGAAATTAATTAAAATTAAGTCGGCTCGAAACGTCTTCGTGTACGCGTTGCAATTCACATTTGCCCCGAGGAAGAGATCAAAATGTCAGCCAGTAAATAGTAAAACAGCCTGATCGGAAAGTGGCAAATCTGAACGCCACACTATGTTCTGCAAAAAGGCCAAAAATATTTCTTCTGTATCGGTAACGTGCATTTGACATTTTAATTCGGCCTTTGCAGACTAACTATGTAACATTTGCTTAAAAAATATAAAACATATACATGAAATTCATGATTAGATTTTGAATACTTTTCATGTATGATGTTATACTTACTATTTGTAGAGGTATAGTAAATATATACCTTTCCAAACAAGTTATTCTAGCAAAACGAAACTAAAAGGATGAAGTAGACGTTGATACCAAATTTGAAGCATACCTATTAATTATGTAACGTGGAGGCCATCTATTTTTAGTTCAGGATTTAACTTCGAGAAACTTTAGGTGAGTTTGACTTTGTTGTTTTGATTAATTTATGTGTTAAATCGCATATATACTGCCATCCCATGACACAAGTCTTCAATTAACTTTGGGGCTTGTTAAATCTGTATGATTTATCCATATATATTTATTATGATCCACAAAAGTAGATTAGCCAGACGTTCAATATATAATTCTTTATTTAGTACGTGACTAAATGAAAAATCATCAAATGTTGTTAACAAAATGCTGTAACTTACATTTATATTACAAGAACTTCAAACTTTCTCATCCCATTGTATCCATCACTTTGTTACTAATATAATACATATAAATTCACGTTTGTTAGTATTTTTTTTGTTAAGTTCTTATGAATGTAATAAAATGTACTCCTAGTTTTTCTGATTGAATTTCTAGGAGTACATTTTGTTACTTTTCGGTTCACATTTATGTAATTAACAATATATGAATTTATTTATGAAGTCTCTCCAGATTTAACCTTCCAAACTTACCTGAATATTTAACAAAAACAATACTATCCTATACTTATAAGCTTAAATTAATAATATAACTTATATACAAAACTTAATTGTGACTAGATTATTCAGAATATTTACAAATACAATAGTTTTGTACAATTACGATTACATTTCGGTCGTATGTCTTGAAACCTGGGATCTAGATTAAAAAAATAAATACTATTATTATTTATATTTATACCTAAATAGTTTTGCTTGATAGAGCACAATAAATAACAACAAAAAAAAAAGCCGCACATAATCAATTAAATTTTTTTAAACTTATTTTAAAATTTCATATCTGAAAATTGAACATTTTCAGATATGAAAATTTAGAATGCAAATTTTTTAAAATATTCGGAAAAACAAAAATATTTAACAATAAAAACAATTAAAAATAAAGAATAAAGGAAAAATCACAGCAATATCAATTACCTATCTACTTTTACATACAAATGGCTCTCTAGCTACTTCAACAAATGGTGTCATATCTTACATAATATTTTGAATAAACGATTTACTTACTATCTATAGTTACATAAAAATTCGTATTTGTTACATAGAAATACATATTATACATAATTAAATCTATAAAAGTACAAGATAATAGTTTTATGAATTATGTGGTATCAAAGATGATGCAATTTATTTAGTAATGTCATGCATACTATTATGCTAGTTAGTAAATTGATATATTTAGTGTACTGGCCGGGTTTTTTATTTTTTTAATGAATTAAATTAAAAATTAACACTCCAGTTTCTAGTAATAAAAAATAATCTGTTTCTCCTAATTAGGTTCATTAAGATAAAAACAGGCAATTTTTTTATATCGTTAATTGTTTTATTAAAAGTACTGTATGAACTTATATGTGATAATATTGAAAAATGTTATTAAAATTTTATTTATAACTAAAAATAAATATTACTAAAAAGTTATAAGCATCATAGTTATGTATGTAGTAACTTGTATATTTGTGATATAAGTTCTGCGTGATTTTCTCATCGCACCAAAAACATCGAGGCAAGACGGCTTGTGATCCAGCCGCGTTCGATAAGTCGACAGAATACATTCTAACTTTGTCCATAAATGGAACATTACCCGTAGCCCGTCATAAATATTCATTTTCGGCGGAGAAGTTCACTTCTCGTTTCGAATATTAGCGAATTTATGAGCAAAAATGTTCAACACTTCACCGAGATTCGTCGTTCGTTCGAACTTCGGTGATACATACTCGTATTTATCTACGGAAGCGGTAAAAAGATATTGATAATATCAGTGAAGTTTGAAACCGTATATTTATGAAGATATATACAATATGAGATTACGTTTAAAGGCAAACGTATATCCAAAGAAGGAGTTTTAAATCGAGATTTTTATCTCGAGTTAAACGGAGTCATTAAGTAAATAGCACTTTCATGTTCTAATGGTTAAGGTGGTATTTAGTGTTTTACATAGGCTAACGGTTAAAATTATTCAACAAATTTAAGAAGCAAGTTCAGTCTATGAATGTAAATAATAAGGAGAAATAAAAAAAGCTGCTGTGAGCACTGCTGAGCACAAAGAAATAATTAGTAGGAGAATTAGCAGGAGGTAAAAAAATCAAAGAGGCGACTACTACTGATGGAGAATAAATAAATAAATATATAGGGACAAATCACACTAATCAAGCTAGCCCCTAAGTAAGTTCTAAACTTGTGTTATGGGATACTAACTTAACGATACTATATTTTATGATAAATACATATATACCCAGGACAATAAGGAATATGCATGTAAAACCAATCCGGCTCATATTTTTATTTTACAATTTCTATTAATACGTTACCACGCCTAGTTAATTATTTTTCTTAATGACTCTTATTTGGATTAGAAATAAATTATTGAAAATATGAAAATTTTGCGCGGGAACTTTTGACAAACAAAAGGGAAATGACGACAAAATTCACAAAAAGGAAGTGACAAGTTCGGGTGCGTTCGGTAGGACTGTCCGCTATGTAGTTTGACTATCGATGACATTCGAAATGTATGTACTTTTATATAGAGGTTTAACAAACATCACTGGCTGATAATATCGAAAGTACCCAAAAAAGAAAAACATGCATTGACAGCTTCTGTCTCTAGCGGATATTGCAAACTTTGACGTCATATTTTAAAATGGCCTGTTTTAGTTGTAATAATCTACTTGCTATTTTTAATATTTATTTTCTACACCATATACATGTTTTTCGGCACTGATTTATTTTTTGCGGCTATTTCTCGACAAGGACTATCGATTAAAAATATAAAAAAAATGCATGCATACTCTCTATTTGAAAAAGGCCATTTTCTACTTGCCTTGGCTGGGGATCGAACCTAGCCACAGAGGTTGTCAAAAATAAATAAATATTGTTGTCAATAAACATGCAGAAAAGCAAATGTACATAATTATAACTAGTAGCTTAAAATTTAAATGACAAATAATGAAAATATAACTTATAGACATTCTAAATCATATCTAAGTAACATAGTTGACAATGAATAATTTAAGTTAAATAATAATACTGATAACTAAGTATAAGTCTGACGTTTCGTTGCATAAATTTCAATTTTTCAATTTCAAAAATTACTAATTTAATTTATTGTATTATGAATAAAAAAAATACAGCATGATAAATTAATCATATGATGTAAGGTTTAGCTAAGATGGTGATGATTTCACACTTATATTTGCATTAACTGTAGATGTACTATATAAAACAATGAACGAACTATCTATGTATATACATATATATTATATCTGTGAATATATATTCACTTATTTCACTTGAAGTGTCCGAAATCAAAGCAGCGCTTCTTTGAGCTGCTCGAAGGGCTCGTACCATCAGTCGCTTTCGTAGACCGTGGAGTTCGAGCTCCGCCGGCGGCTGTAGGGCGAACAGAACTCGAGTCTGGTGTCTGGGAGCCAAGTGTACGCAGTGCGTTCCGAAGATGCACTGGAATAGAAGAAAAAAAAAACATAAATATTATACATGAAAGTTTGTATGGATGTTTGTTGCACTTTTACGGCAAAACGGCTGAACGGATAATAATTAAATTGGGCATGTAGATAGATTACTTGGATTTACGCAAACGATAGTTTTTATACCGCGAAAAATTGAGAGTCCCGTAGTATTGTCAAAAATTTGACGTCGCCTGTATCAGCTAGTTTAGATTCTTACGTTACGTCTTAATCCCTGCCAAGGCAGAAACAGCCAAGCATCGTTAGTCATAAAGGCTATTTTAAGCATGAGGTTGGCCTTTATGTCGAAAATTAATCAAATAGTAATATTATATACATATATATACAAATAGGATTTCTTAATACCATGATTCCTTGAGATTTTGTCAATATCCTTGAACATATTTCCACTATCTTGCTAAGCATGGCTTTTGGGTCTTGGGACTTTTAGCTTTGTCTATCTTAAAGAAAGGATGAAAATGTGATGTCTCTATTACTAAGTTAGTTATTTATGAGAGATAGAGCCAAAGGTTACAATCGTAAAGGTCGTAATTAGCCGAGGTTTGCAGTAGTTAACCTCGTGTTACATTGTAAGTATAGTAAGTACACGGACTAAATAGTAACTTAACTCCTGTAAAACCAAAAAAGTATTAAAAACTTGGCAGGAAGGAGTAAGAAAGTTTATTCTAAACATTTTTTTGTTTGTTTTACATGTGTCGACTATTTGTAGCTGCCTAGTTGTATAAAATTATGATAAAATCAACGTCTCAAGGAGCTCGAGAATTTTTATGTCACTTCTGGCCATCCATCCAAGTGCGGATCACGCCCGGGATTGCTTAACTTGCCATAATACGTTCTTCCACCGAGCCACCATGCTCTTCATTTTACCAGTTCACCAATACCATGGCTCGGCGTTAAATTCAAATTCATGCTGTCAAATTCTTAAATTACCAGAAAATCTGTGATTGGGTAAAAATAAACCTCATTTACTACATTACGAGTATATCGAGAGTAAATAATGTTATTTCAGCTCCCTAGGCATTAAATTAGGGCTGAAAAGAATACTACTATTAATCACAAATATTCTTTTCAGAAATAATCACAATCCAAGGGATTTTAATATTAGCAGAGTTATTTCTTATTTCGCAAAAAGATCGATCATCTTAAATGCCCAGGGACTTAATAATGCTTTTATAAAACTTTTTCAGAACTACTGACACTGGCATTGCAAAAAGTTTTGAATAATAAATTCATTAGAGAATAAAGAATTTGTTACCTCTGGTGTAAAACATCTGTTTTAAATATGTTTTAGTTGTCGTGTCACAACTTTTTAGATATAATCTAAATTATTCGAATATTTTGTATTCTGACCAGTACAGAAGTATAGTCTTTAGGGCTACAAAATATGTTATATATTATATATATATTTGAACGGTATAAAGGTCATATTCCACTCTCTTTCACCCTGGTAGTTGCTACACTCTTAATAACGAGTAATATTACTCAGCCTCCATTAGTGAGGCTTTTTGGTCAAGAGTATGCGGTTAAAAAGGTTTGTTAAGATGCCCACACCATGGAGTCCCGCCGTCTAGGCTTCGATGAGCACTCCATTGGCTCCGACAGCTTTCCAATGTGATATGGCAAGCATTGTCGTGTTTAAATTTCCAAAATGGGTGTCTTCTAGTGTCTATTTATCCTCCGCGCTTTTGAAGGACGTTACATTGTTAATTCATGTATTTACAGTTTTCATTTAATCGCTCCCTAATTAGAGTGTTTTCTCATCTATTAGAAACATTTATTAGACATTTGGATTCTTTACTACCTATCTGGTTAAATATCCGTGAACATTTGACTACTACAGTAGGTACTTAATTATTCGTTGCGAAAATCAAGAAGCTGCTATGTAGATAATATTAACTTCCGTAAGTTGAAGTAAACACAAGATCTACGTAGAACAATCATAGAACTTTATTCATATACAAACTTTCTAAATATCCGCTTGTGTATGACAGAGTAATGAACACAAGTTTAGGCTCGTTTGGACTCAATTAAAGCACTTCAGAGTACACTGCACAACCTACTTGAATTTACACAATGCTGTAATAACATGAAACGATTGTTGTTTGAATAGTTTTGCTATATACAAATCTAAAATACGTATTTATAGGGAAAATTTGAACTTATGTACTCGTAATAGGTTTTAAATTTTATTACACTGTACTTACAATGAATTAGCGGAAGGTGCACTAAAATTAATACAAAAAAGTGCGAGTCGGAAGGGTTCCGTAGCAGCAAGTAACATAATATAAAAGTTCCAAAGGTAAATTGCGGTTAACGATTTATGACGTATTAAAAAATAACTATCTGTGATACCGAGACCGCTATAGTTTTAATTGAAAGTACATACTTTGAGGTATACCTACACCACATTATTTTCAGAATTATTTTAGTAATATTTCAAAAGTTACGGTAGCGGGGATACCTCAAATTTTAACTTTGTATTAGATTATCTCAAGACTGGGAGGTTTGATCTACATAGTTTCAAAGCAGTTTTTGTTGCATTTTAAAAGGCCTTTTAACGATATCCCACACGTTGGGGTTAGTCCAATTTAATTTTTTGAATTCACTTTTCCGTGTATGGGCTGAAAAAAAAATATTTTTTTATAATTTTAAAAACCAAATTTTGTAACTTTAATATCTATCTCTCCACCAATTTTCGTGACAATCTGTGCAGTAGCGGCGGAGTAAGAGCCCGGACGGACAGACAGACGGACGGACAGACATGACGAAACTATAAGGGTTCCTTGTGGACTACGGAACCCTAAAAAAACAGTGGCACTCCGAGAGTGCCACTATTATTACACGTTTACGGTAGAAGTGAAAACTAGAACAAGGTGGTGTCGGTAACAGTGTCGCGAGTTCAATGGTTTTTCCCATCTCGAAAAATGCCCAACGCGCATAAAGAAGGTTTCACTTCAAAAATAATAAAAATCTTGATACCTTTCCAGTACTAGACTACTATTACTACTAGTACTAGTACCGTAAACTTTGTAATTTTAATGTATTTTTGTATTGTATCGTATTGTACTAGTATATTTTCATACTTAAATTTTACTATTTTAAGCAGGTCAATTAATATGGTAAGTTCTTCGTGAAGTTATAAAAGTAAAGATCTGAAAGTCAAATTCTATTAGCTTAAGAAATAGAATTCCAACGAAAATAAAGATATTTAAATTCAACAAAAGGGTCTACAAACACATTACGTGCAAATAAAAAACTCAGTACCAACAACATTGTAAATTCAAATGTTCTTATCGGAATATTTAACAGGGCCAATATTTGTAATAAAAGCATTAAAAATTCCCGATGCAGTACGCATTCGCGCTTAGAGTGCCACCTACGAGCACTTGAGTAAACTGAGTCAGTATTTATCTTTACCTCGTACCTTGTTGTTTTAGAGGACCCTCGCTGGGGTCAACGTTCTTGACATATTTCACGAGTAGCTGATGTTAGGTTAAACTTATTTTATAATAGATGTTAATGTGTGGAAAAAATCATGGTACCTACGTTTAAAGAGCTATTATTTAAAAATAGAGGAGACACCTTATATCACTATTTTGTCTCGTTGAGTTGTAGCTATCTCCACAAACTTTGTGATGTGCGGAGATGTTCGAACGCTGAATGAAATGCTGAGCGGAGATACTGACTAGACTGATCAGACTGTTGATTTTTTTGTTTACTCATTTAATAACATTGTATGGGTTATATATGACAGGCTGCAGTAACGGCTTACATAAGACCATATATCTATTTATTGAGTAAAAGAAGTGAAGCGACTACTGCTATTTCTTTTGGTTTGGTCAAGGAGGTTAAATTAATCATGGTACAGGGTGATACTATCTCTAGTTGTGGACTTTCTGTGGCTGATATGTGATGAGGGTTACTCTTAAACCAGGTAAAAAGTTGAATCTTGACATACGGGTAACATGAAAGATAACAGTAAATGACTTATGTTTGAACTAGGTGTACTTAAGGTATGGCAGAAATTGCGGAACACCATCGACTAAAATAATATTGTACTATGCTCTCTTTTAAGATATTGTATGGCATATAAAGGTAATTGTGCAGTTTATATGCTAACTTTTTAGGTGTTGCAAGATTTGAAAAGTATTTTTTTGTCAAACTAAACAGATGTTCTTAAAATTTACATCAAAAGAAAATGTCCATAGTAATATTCTTTTAGAAGATACCGACTTCAATCGTAACCATATTTTAATATTCTAAACCTTTACCATTAATGAATCCCTCAGCATTTATATTTCGCTAGCCATCAATTGCCAAGTTAAAGAAATGTTCTGTTTTATTTCGAAAGATAAAAGATTGTACGGATCAGTGCGCCCTTTGATTGATTACATCTTGTGCCCTTGCTTCATCCAGTCGACCTTGAATCTTTGTTTTATGGACTACCCCCGCCATTTTCATGGATTTTTGTATTTTTGATTCTCTTCAGTTGGTAGGAATGGTATGTTAACCTATAATTATTTTGGAAAAATGTCGGGGAGGACTTCCCGAGTTATGAAGCAGCACATTTTTTGATGCAACCGAAAATTTCTAACATTTGATATAATCATTTATGTACTAGGAATTGACGTGGTCCATTGATTTATTTATTTCTCTAAGTACAAAATATAGCAACTCTTTAATGTTTCACTTATTCTTAAGAAACTGACACTACAGCTACCTTCTTAATTTTCTTATGTAAGACATTGATACGATATGACTACTAAGAATATGTCGCCAGAGTCAAGTTTATAACATCATTCACTTGTGACATTCCATAAAGAGCCACTGGAAACCAACGAGTAGTCATATGTGCGTAAGGAGTAATTCGATAAATCCACTGACATACTCAATGTTCAGTCAGGAAAAGGGTTCATACACACTGATATAAAACGCCAAAGCTATCCGACATAATGAATATACGCTAAAAATTGGCATATACTCGTAAATTTATCGTTTCGCTAAAGAATTAAAATAAATTAAATAACCTGTTGGCGTATTGCCGTTTATTTTGAAATGTAATCGAATTTAATTTTATTAAATAAAAGCCGAGTGGTTCCTGGCAGAGTAGAATAGGACCACTCCAAGTCTTTCTGTGGATGTCATAGAAGGCTACTTAGGATACACAAGCTAAACAAAGCTTATAAACATCAATGCGACCTCTCCAACCTGTCTGGATAGCGTGGAGAGTGTAAGCCAAATCCTCTGACTGCTCTGACTAATATATGGCTCTGGCAGTACAGAGAGGGTAGTACTTCTGCAGTGGGGACTAAAAGACCTGATTATGAAATAAAATTCAACACACACACACACTTATTACTAAATGTAATTTTTTTCAAGCTTCTTAAATCATCTGACGATTGTCATCAACAGATAACAGCAGTCCCTACGACTTAAATGCTTTTCAAAGATCGCGTTTTCTCATCTTTTCTTTCGCTGAATGAAACCAATATTTATTTAAATTAATAAATGCTCGAGACAGAAATTGATACTTAGTTAATTAAGATATGTAGTTGCCCGGAATTTTAAAGTGACTTATATTTTTCTACAGTTTTTTGAGTACACACTCCTACCGTTTGGTTAATGACTGGTCAAAATTTTGCCCAAAATTTCGTGCACTGAAAGACGGTAAAATGGTTCACGTTCCTCAGGGTTATGGTTAGGTTAGGTTAAGTTAGGTGGTTAAGTTATACAACATGGCTATAAAATATTGCCCTTAGTGTATCCAGGACTTTACTTGAACAATAAAATGCGGTGAATGAACAAGAAGCTCAAACTTCGTCATTCGATATTTAAAATCGTTCGACTGAACAGATATAATCGACGCGATATTATCTTCTTATAACTACATCAATCAATTTCTCTAATTTCATTACGTAAGCCAATGGTTTTAGTATAACCAAAGAGTATAAATAGAGTATGTTAATAGAGTCACTATTTGTCTCCATTTAGGTCCTAAAAGATCAATAATGTTGCATCTATAACGATATTTTATAGGTGTGCAAAAGATTTATCAGGAAAAGTAACGAGGAAAGAAAATCATATTCTACACGATAATACTAAACGTTTATAGTTATATTTTGGTTATATTTTAGCTACTTTTGTTAGTTTTTATAAACAGTTCTGATAATATTAACTATAGGTAGATATAATTTAAATGTCTCCTACATTGTCACTTAACCATATATTATATCAAGTATGAAATATAGATAGGATATGTTTTCATAGTTGTTTTTTTCTTTGTTTTCTATAAAACGCTACATGATATGACGTACTAAATAAATGTCACTGTATATATAATGACCATAATGTCTAGTCTGTTGGCCACTTTACATAATTTCTTTGATAAAAAAAGTCCTTTTAGAGGGCGTATTTTCTTTTTGTGAGGCGAAACAATGGCCGAGTTAGTAATCTAAGTTAGATCTGACGAATTGTTAGGCTTTTACGCTGCGGCTTTCCATTAGTTGAATAATGCCTTCTTTTTAAAGTATTTTTTTTGTGAAGAAATACTTTAGGTGGTTAAAGGGATTTGCAGTGTGCATATCATGTGGATGTACTCGTATGTACCTAATACTGAAAACATTTCGCCATTTACGAGGAAATCAATGGGCCGTATTTCCCTACAATTGTAGTTCCTTGATTCCTCGCAGAATAGTGTCAGTAGAGCAATTATTTTTTGTTCAATAAAAATCTATGGATATATATTGGTATGTCCGTCCCTATGTTTTCTTTTTTTAATAATTTCATTATTAAAATAGACACGAAACTTCAAAAACTAGAAAGTTGGTAAGATTTTTCACTCTGTTCAAATATCTAGTAAACATTTGGCGACATTATATTATAAAAAGAAAACATAGTAATCCAGCTATGACTTTGCTTAAATATTTAATGAAAAAAGAAATAAAATCGGTTATGTTTTGGTTAGAAATCAGGGAACTACGAAACGTTGATTCTGTGTACTTTTCATAGATATTTTCGGTCCGAGCTGTCTCTATTGCTCACACGACAGGTTGTTCGGCCACAGCGCTACAGCAATAGATTTTACAAATACCTATTTTTTAATTCTCTCGACCTAAGTATTTCCTCTTACTGATTATCCATTCAAAGCTATTGTGGATTCTGAAAAATGTGGACATGTCAATCGGTTTGTAACGTACGCTCTCATACCTATCATGTTCTGAATTTGCAGTCAAAATTTGCGCCCTGGAAAAGATCTTCCTGCTTCCTGTGTAATCAAATTAAATCAAAAAGTAGGGAGATAATGTTATAAAGTGCTATGGATAATGAGAAGCTGATAATAAGTTAAGAGCTATGGACAATGTGACCAACGAGGTGAAAGCTTTGTTTTATGAGTAAAGAATTAATAATAAAAGCGGCCAAGTGCGAGTCGGACTCGCCCATGAAGGATAGCAAGTAACATAATATAAAAGTTCTAAAGGTAAATTGTGGTTTACGATTTATTAAAAAAAACTACTTACTAGATGTTTTCGTTCAAACCAATTTTCGGTGGAAGTTTGCATAGTAGTGTACATCATATATTTTTTTTGTTTTATCATTCTCTCATTTTAGAAGTTACAGGGGGGGGGGACACACATTTTACCACTTTGGAAGTGTCTGTCGCGAAAACTATTCACTTTAGAAAAAAAATATATAAGAAACCTTAATATCATTTTTGAAGATCTATCCATAGATACATACACGTACGGGATTGATGAAAAAAAAATTTTGAGTTTCAGTTTTAAGTATGAGGAACCCCCAAAACTTATTGTTTTTTTTTTATTTTTGTGTGAAAATCTTAATGCGGTTCACAGAATACATCTACTTACCAAGTTTCAACAGTATGTTCTTACAGTTTCGGAAAAAAGTGGCTGTGACATCCGGACGGACAGATAGACGGACAGACAGACATGATGAATCCAAAAGGGATCCGTTTTGTTCCATTTGGTTACGGAACCCTAAAAATGGGTACAGGATGGATACAGATACATTATCACGCCTTTATCCCTAGCGGGGCAGACAGAGCCCAGAAGTAAGACCCAAAGGCCACGTTTAGCGTGATAGTGGGCATGTAGATGTAAAAGGGAACCAAACTAGTGATGGATTGCTATGCTAGGATAGGTAGATTTAGATTTTTGCCCATTCCTTTGATCGGCTTTTTGGTACATTCTACGTTTTTTCTTTTCTCCCAGACCAGCAAGGTAGGCGTAGGATACGTTATTGTACGAGTATGTTGGATTTTTTTGACCTTATGATAATCCTATATTTGTGTTTTACCTTACCTTATTTCTATCTCGGTAATTATTTCTCTGATCTTAGCACGATCTTAGCACTGCACAGGTAAGGACACAACCGGTTGTATCCTTAGCTGTTTCGTATCCCGCGGTCCTTTTGTCGGGGCGCGGAGGCAACTAGCAGACATTAATTTTCTAACCGATCAACATAACATCAGCCACAGGAAGTCCACTGCTGGACATATGCCTCTCCCAAAAATTTTCATAATAACTGACCACAATAATTGTGGTATGACCCATAAATTATGAGAATTGATTTAAATACTTAGTGAAGCAGTGATGATGACACTAAGTAAATAATTTATCACTAAACAAAGTAATTGCGGTAAAAAAGATAATAAAATAAACTAACTTTGTACGAGTATATTCACATCAAGTTATGGAAATTCCTAAGTCAATACTCCACAATTGACATCTAAAAGAAACCAATAGATGGAACAAGTCGGACACTATTAAAAGGAAATGAGAAGTACAGACGGCATCGGAGCGAAATCCAATTTGAAATAAGTGCCTTCTGAATTAATCCGGCCACTTTGAACGGTTCGTATGAAATTTCTGGTATTTTTCACGTTTAGCAATAAAAACGCTCGGAAAAAGATGAGTAATAGCTCCGCGGCTCCACCCTGAGCTCTGAGGAAATGTAAGGAATAATAATATTATGCTCCTACGATGAAAACCTTTTTTAATCCAACGTGTGAAGGGATGTGAACGCGCTAGTTACAGACGCGAGGCTAAACTTACACATATAATCACACATTGATGGAAGCTCTTTGATTTTTAGTGTGATTTAAAGAATACAAATGATATTTTTAAATATTTTTAGGAATGTTAGTTGTAATTTAGCTTATAATATTTTATTTTAGTTTGTTAAGTTTTAATTTAGTTCAGTTTTAATAGAATATCATATTATAAATGAATATATTAAATAGTAAATATAAATTTTATTGTAAGGATTTAATTTGTTGAATGTTTTAGTCTTTATATCTCATGTCCAACTTGAGTTCTTACTTGTAATGGTTCTTTATTTATACCGAAGGTTAACTGATAGATAATACTGTTAGCATTAAGTCCACCATTTGTACCATTTTTTAGTGTTAAATATTTTTTTGAATTTTTTTTTAATAACGTGTTTGCATTTTCATACGCATTTTTTTTTTGGTATTCAGATAGTTTTGAGCATTTTGTTCGGTTTTATACTTTTATGTGTCATCTATTGTGTGATTTTGCCCTAAATTTTTTTTAATACGTTGTTTGAAACAGAGATAAAATTGTCAATAGCAGTATATTAAAACTGCTATTGACAAGGCTAATATACTAATAAAAACTTTCAATATTTATACTATTGGTAATTATCCTATTCTATTTCTGTAATTCTAATTTACTCATGAAAATAGATATCGATGCTTTTATAAAATTAACACATTCATAAGGCAACGTGAACGTTGCCGTATATGAATTACTTACTGGTCTATTTTAATATGAACTGAATGCCTAGCATTATTCCAGTATAGTGTGATAAAATATTACCATCAAACTACTGAATTAAATGATTTTAATTTTATAGTACGTTGAAAGAGTAAAACTAAATGATATTTTATTTATGTCCAGATTTAAATATTATTGATTGTATATATAAATGTCTATATAAATCTTTCTAGATTCAATTCAATTATTGATGACTAGTTTTAAAGTCTTGTCTGGTGTGTCTACTTTCCAATTTAGTATTTCAGTTTCAATCATAACGTGTTAACTTTTATATACTTATATTTAAATTAAATGATTTGTTACTGTATTCCTCACAATTTTTAACTACTATTTTTTAAGTTACATACTTACCGTAAAACTATTTTAGCAGTACATACTCGTATTTGTTTTTACCTGTAATGATACGGAAGATCAATGGTTACCATAAACATTTGATAATGGTTTGAATGATGCTGATCTTTACTCATTATTGAATAGTTTATTCAATATCAAAAGAAATGTGTATTAAAAATAATCACGTATATTATCATATACCTACCTACAGTTTATTCTATAATACCTTTTACATTTGAAACAAAAATTTATTACATATTTACAATTTTTAACATTACATTAATTATAAATAAACTATTCGTTCCTTACATTCCTTCAAAACGAACAGTAACTTACACGTCTCTCTACAAAATACAGATTTCTCTCCTATTTTAAATTCCTCGAATCCTGAATTTGCCGCAAATTACTTAATTTCTTCCATTCAGTTTTTACTTTCCCAACACTATACTTCTGATAAGATTCCGCGTCGCCGAAAAATTACTAAGCCTTGGATCACTCCTAGGATTTTACTAAAAATTCTCAATCAACTTTTACATGTACCATATCCAGGGCGGGGGCACTGCAGAATTGTGACACAGGCTCTGCCTCCAACAGTCTCCAGTCTCCTTCAATCGGTGTTGGAAATTGTAAACCACAATTCCGTTTTTGTTCCTTGTACGATTTTATGAAGACAATAAATTACTTTTTATCTTATCTTATATTTTGATAAACTGAACAAATTCAACTTTAATTAACTACAAGCAAAGTCACATCATTTGTATGAATATAAAATCAACGCGATCTCTATGGCTTACCGATATGAAAATACTTAATTTTATTCAGGTCCTAATGAATATCATTTCATGATAATAATTAATAAATAATTATTGTCGACAGTGTGCAAAATTATTTGCAACACATTAATTTGGGTAATGAATTGAACGCCGGGCAACTTTTTGGATGTTAAATTGATTTAAACACTCCGTTATTATAGTATGTGTAATTTAAAATAGTAATTAATATCATTTGTACCTATTTATTAAACACCTGCATATTTACTGATAACATAGTACCTAAAACACAAAATAGGAACTATACATTACCTACTTATATAATTTAATAATTATTAAATTATATATATATAAGATCTATATCTATTATAATAGATATAGATACATTATCACGTTTTTATCCTAACGAGGTAGGTAGAGCCCAGGGCTGTAAGACCTAAAGGCCACTTTAAGCGTGATTGTGGGCGTTTTAAGAAGGAAAAACGGAATCAAAATGTGATGGGTTGTTAGCCGCATCACCTATTAACATAATTCAAATTTTCGCTCATTCCCTAGATCGGCTTTTATGATCTACGTGGTAAGATTCTTACTCTACCTCCGTGGTGTAATAGTCAATACGCTAGTCCGCCAATTCGGAGGTTCTGGGTTCGATCCCCAGCCAGAGCAAGTTGGAAAATAACCAAAGGCCACGTTTAATGTGATGGTGAGCGTTAAGATGGAAAAAGGGGATCAAAATAGTGATGGGTTGCTAGCTATCGTCTATTACCATGATTCAGATTCTCGCCCATCTCATCTGGATTTTATGATCTGCACGAGATAAGAAGCAGCATTCTTAGTTTTTCTTTACTCCCAGATCAGCATGGAAAATATCATTAAAACGAGGTAATTAATAAGACCAATGAAACAACCCTAAAAAACCCTTTAGTACGTTTAAACATACTCCGTCCTAAACAAGAACGGGTCTCTATTGGCTCTCCTAATTTTTTGTGTTCCTAATTTTGGTTGGTGCACAAACTTTTAGCACAAAATTTTTTCGTACATTTTTATTATTCCAAATTTACTATGGCCTATTTTTGATTTCCCTAAGATTTTATCGCCGTTTTATCTCAAATTAGTCATTAGCCCAATAATTAAAAACTCCTAATATTCACAATTACTAATTAATATTTAGCACAAAAAGATTAGGCACAAAACTGTAACGCCTAATCAAGCATGCAACAACCGTCTATTATACAGATTTTTTCAGACATCGAATTTCATTACCCAGAAAACTATTCCACGATTTTTAATATATATTTTTCTTAAGAAATCGAATAGTATATCATTGCAGTTTTATATTATCGAACCAAATTTCATAAAAAAAAATATTTTAAAATTGTTACTAGAAAAACGATATATCAAACTAACATTTCATATAAACTAAAAAGTTATCGATAAAACTGTTCATAAAAACATATTTTAATATGTAACCTAGTAAAATGGATAGAACTTTCCTAGCACTCGCCGGCCACTACCGCGGCACGCTTGCTTCGCTTACTCGGCTCGTGCGTGTATTGATCGCAGTTCTAACACAACCTAACCTATAGGTTTTCCCTAACCTAATAAATGGATAGAACTTTTGCCACCGCAGCCTCGGCTTGCTGGCCGGGAACTGACTTTTATAGCATAACATTTAGGTTTTTTGAGCATTTTTTTGAAATTTCTGCCATCTTTGTAGTCGCGTAAATAATTATCTCAAACATAGTTATACGAGGTTATCGTAACGTGTAAAGAAATAAAAGCCAAACGATTTTAGAACATCTAATATTAGAGATTCTAAAATTAGAGCTAACAATTTTAAGGCTTTAGTATTATTGTGCAAAAACATCAATTAGGCTAAACAATAATTTTGCATTGCAAGTTTAGGCCAATAAGGTTCGGCGAAGTGAAATTAGAAACAAAAAATTTAAACGAATCGAAGGGCACCCATTAAGAACACTCTCCGAAATATAATCAATATCATCAGGTCTTTTTTAGGGTTCCGTACCCGAAGGATGTAAACGGGACCCTAAGACTCCGCTGTCTTTCCATCTGTTCGTTTGTCTGTCCGTCTGTCCGTCTGTCACAGGGCTCTATCTCTTGAACCGTAATAGCTAGACACCTAAAATTTTCACCGATTATGTATTATTGTGGCCGCTATAACCAACAAATACTAAAAATAAAAAAAGTTAAAAATTAAACGGGGTCGTCATACAAAAAACGTGTTTTTTTCAGCGTTTTTAACTCGATCTATCACAGGGCTCTATCCCTTGAACCGTAATAGCTAGACACCTGAAATTTTTACCGATTATGTATTACTATTACCACTATAATAACAAATACTAAAAATAAGAATAAGTTAGTAATTAAAGGGGGTCGTCATACAAGAAACGTGTTTCTTCAGCGTTTTAAAACATTGTACGGTGGTACGGAACCCTTCATGTACGAGTCCGACTCGCACTTGCCCGTTTATTTTTAGTCTCCACTGCAGAAACACGACCCTCTCTGTACTACCAGAGCCATATACGAGTATTAGCTAAAGCAGTCAGAGGATTTGGCCTACATTCTCCACGCTGGCAAAATGGGTTGGAGAGGTAGTAGAGTCCCGAAATATGTCACCTTCTTTTTGTCGCTGTCAAATTCATTTGGGTGAATAATGGTTTAAAGCAAGTTCTAAAGTTAGTCTTCGTTACAAAATAAAACGAGATGGGATTGTGTCCTTTTGTTTTTAAGTTTCTATGTTCACCTTCTCGCTCTAAAATCATACAATAGGGATGTGGACTGGATCTGAAAAATTGCATTTTAGTTCTTTAGTTAGAATATCCAATTTTTTTTTCTTTAACTTCCGGGCTTGCTTTTGTCGGCGGAGTTGAGTGGAGATGGCTCGATTCCTCTCTCCTCTCTTTTTAATGTCTTGGTAGGTCCTTACTCCTAACCCTTCTTTAATTTGTTGGAAAAACTTCATCCTTGGTCTTCCCCTTACTAGACTCCCTTTTATTTTTGCTTCTACTATTATTTTGAATAGATTTTCATGTCTTATTAGATGTCCAATCATCTTCCCTCTTCTATTTTCAATAGTTTTTAAAATATATTCGAACATCGATATAGCGCATCGATGTTTCGGAGTGGTGGTAATTGACTTTACAAGTGAAAATCGTACTTAAGCGTGACGTAATGCGGAATGTAAATGTGCTGTATCGTGCTCTGCAATAATTTGAAGTTTGCCAAGTTTATAGCACGTTGTATCTCAGGTAGCGCTTTATACACAGACCTACCACTACTAGACCTGCATAGTGCGTAGCCACTTTAGTGCATCTCTTTCTATCTTTGATTGTTGCTTCCACCCATATTTTGCACACGCCACAGAACACCCTATGGTTACTAACTTAAAATAAGCTCAAATAAAACCCTAAATCACCTTTTAATTGATAAAATCCCTAAAATGAATAACTTTCTTCAATCGTTTTGTGGTTTGTTTTGCCCAGATTTTGACAGTAGGCCAGCTTATAGCATCCACGCCGATAGAGACAAAAAAACATATCAGCGTTTCTTTCACACTCACGTTGTACTGTATTTGACAGCTCTCTGTGCTCGCTCTGTCTCTTTCTAGCAATATCGTTGCAAGTCTAGTAGTGATAGGTCTGTGGCTTTATATCTCTACTATTCAAAAACTTCATGAAATCCAATACGCAGTAAGTTAGTAATGAGAATACAGTTAACCCTGCAGTTTGATTGCTTGTATCAACAAGTTTCTACTATGCACCTGGTTAAGTTTGACTTAACTAGATCAGTTAACGCCTCATCTTGCTCGCGTGAACTGTTATGAGTTGGGATTATTGAGTTACAGTTTTAGTAGTTAGGTAAAGGGTTGCGGATCAGACAAATACTGTTTTGTGATAACTCCTTTTCATCAATAGTTAATAGTTTTAATAAACATCAATTGCCTTTTCCAGATTTTAATGTACGCGTATGTACTCGCATATGTGACGATATCTTAGTCTATATTTGGAAATTTATGAAATTTTTGCACTCGTGTAGGTAAGACAAATAAAACTTTTAAGATCTCGAGTATGAGTCAACTCGGTCAAAAGTTTGCTTAAATAATATAAAGAAAAAATCCTGACTTCATAGAGGTGTAACTATACAGTCAGCAGCAAAAATATTGTGAAGCTGTATTTTTTTTTCCTGCTGACTGTAGTCCTATCGCACTTTTTCAACCGAGAGATTCCATCTTTCGAAATGCAACTTAGACTGTTGGTTCCGGCTACCATCACGAGATAGCAGTAGTTAAACTAGAGGTATATAACGTCTAACAAAATCATCATCATCATATCAGCCACAGGAAGTCCACTGCTGGACATAGGCCTTCTCCAAGGATTTTTCTCCAAGGAAGCGGCCTGCATCCAGCGTTTTCCTGCAACCTTGCTCAAGTCGTCTGACCACCTAGCAGGTTGGTGTCCTACGCTGCGCCTGCCGGTACGTGGCCGTCATTCGAGTACCTTTCTGCCCCATCGGCCCTCGGTTCTTCGCGCTATGTGCCCCGCCTACTGCCACTTCAATGAGCTAATCCGCTGGGCTATGTCTGTGACCTTAGTTCTTCTACAAATCTCCTCATTTCTGATTCGATCACGTGAAGAAACACCTAGCATAGCCCTCTCCATAGCCCGTTGAGCAACCTTTAGCCTACTTATGAGACACATAGTAAGGGACCACGTTTCAGAGCCATAAGTTATCACTGGTAACACACATTAACAAAATATACTGAAACTATTTTAAGGGTGAATTCAGTCCATGATACTGAACAGCTTTCCCCAAGGAATATACATCAAAATATGAAAAATAGTTTTTGACTTTCCATACAAACTCAGATCAGCTGATCGGTCAACTTGTATGGGAGACAAAATAAATATTTTTCATATTTCGCTATATGTTCTTTGGGGAAAGTTGTTCAGTATCACGGTATCAATCTACGCTTAAAATAGTTTCAGTATATTTTGTTAAACCCCCTATATCAGATGCAGTTAGCCATTTTGAACACGACATTTAACAGGGTCAGCTAATAATGTTAAACAAAAACTGGTCGTCTTCATCAGTTTCCCTTCACCAAAACTCACTTTCTAAATGCAAATGCTTCACTATATGTGTGTATAAAATATTTGAGGAGTTCCCTCGATGTCTCGAGGATCCCATGATCAGATCTTTTCCTGATGACAATAGGACCAACTTGCTTAAATATGTAAATTTGAAAGGGTGTATATCCCTTCTAACAAAAAATAATTTTCTAAATCGATTTAAAAATGGAATGGAAGTTATGGGGGAACATAAGTACATAAAAAAACATATGTACATTCGAATTAAAAAGCTTTTGCTTTTTTTGAAGTCATATAAACACAACATGGAGATCTAGGTGTTTATTTCAGTACCTGGTAAAATATAAAAAATATGTTATTATAAAAAGTCTTCCTAACATACACAATTATTAATGTACATATATATGTTTTGAAAACATAAAAGGAAAATATTTTTTCGTTAAAAGAAAAATTATATCACAACATTCACAACAAACATTTAAGTAAATCTCCAATTCTTCGAAATCGTTCTTACATTTGCAAGAATTTCGTACCAACAATAATTTGTCTCTGATTTTCTTTCGTTCTAAACGAAATAATGTATTGAATTTTTTATATTGAACGTAATATTTTTGGAGAGATGTATTTACTCTGAGCATGTGCTATTTTTATGTAACATACATTATCTTTTTTGAAATATTTCTCTTTAGAGTCAGATTATATTTTAAGAAACATGAAAATCCAAACTGTTATTGTTATTTAAGTACAATTTCATTTCATCTTTAAAATCCTGCAAAATCTTTCTTAA
Organism: Acrobasis repandana; assembly: GCA_963576875.1. Classification (NCBI taxonomy): domain Eukaryota; kingdom Metazoa; phylum Arthropoda; class Insecta; order Lepidoptera; family Pyralidae; genus Acrobasis; species Acrobasis repandana. The sequence continues at coordinate 9,187,453 of OY756223.1, read as the reverse complement.
AATTAAGTAATATTCTACTAAACATTAATAAATAACAAAATCGGACTTGAATACTTCGGTGGTATAGGCCAGTGCAGTGAGAATTGTCTGTGCAAACATAGACGCGGTCAAAATGGAAGCCCTATTGTGTCAGAATGTATTCATTTGTATGGAAAGCCTAATATTGACACTGTAACTTGTTTCGGATAGGTAAACACTGACGGGTTGTAGCTATCATGATTAAAGGTAACTGGTGGTAGGCGGGATGTTTGGCGTTGGGTGTTTTGTTTATTGTAGGTTGTAGGAATGTTTCAATATACAGCTTCCATGCTTAAAGTGACACATGTTCTCGGTATATTAATAATAGCTTTACTGATAGCTAATTGTAACTTTTCTGATTTGTCACTCATGTCAATGCATTTTCAACCAAAGATAACCTCATATTCACGACATGGTCATTGTTTTGAGCACTCAGAATCAAGAATACATTAATTGTTCCTGAGACCTCAGTAAATATATAATAATTATCTATATTTACTCAATTCTGCCTTTTTAGGGTTCCGTAGTCCACAAGGAACCCTTATAGTTTCGTCATGTCCGTCCGTCCGTCTGTCTGTCCATCCGGGCTCGTACTTCGGCGCCACTGCACCGATTGTCACGAAAATTGGTGGAGAGACAGATGTTGAAGTTCCAAAAGTTGTTTTTTAATATTATGAAAAAATGTTTTTTTTAGCCCCCCCCCCCCCCTCCCATACAACGAAAAGTGAATTAAATTGGACTAACCCCAACGTGTGGGATATAGTTGAAAAGGTCTTTTAAAATCCAACAAAAACTGCTTTGAAACTATGTAGATCAAACCCCCCAGTCTTGAGATAATCTAATACAAAGTTAAAATTTGAGGTATGCCACCGTAACTTTTGAAATATTACTAAAATAATTCTGAAAAAAATGTGGTATATTCCTCAAAGTATGTACTTTCAATTAAATCTATAGCGGTCTCGGTATCATAGATAGTTATTTTTTAATACGTCATAAATCGTAAACCGCAATTTACCTTTAGAACTTTTATATTATGTTACTTGCTGCTACGGAACCCTTCATGGGCGAGTTCGACTCGCACATGGCCGCTTTTTATTTTTTCATATTAGCTTAGAATAAAATAAAAAGTATTTTTAGAACTGTCGTAAGTCATTTCCAGAAATACGAGTATTTAGGTATTCTTTTTTATGATTTCATACCTCATAAGGTAAAAACGGGACCCTTATAGGATTACTCGCTTGTCTGTCTGCCACAGCCAATTTGCAACGAAACTAGTTTTTTCTGTTATTTTAGGGAAGTAAGATTTCCAAGTGATTTCAGAAATAAAAAAATGAAAAAGTAAATCAGAATACCTTTAGAATTCCTCTCTTTAATCCAGCAGTAAAAATACTTTTTTAAGTTACCACAAGCAAATTTGAGTCAAATTTAAATCAATTTATTGAACTTATAATAAGATACCTAATTAAAGTACAGAACTTTTTTCACGCAAGTGACCAAGAACCTATGTATATAAAATGGTCACTGACTTACTTAATTGTTTCAACTGAAATTAAATACATTCATGACAAATTTGTATAACCATTTCCGTTTCGAATACATTTAAAATTGATTTCTGATTGCTATAATAAAATACGAGTAATTTGGAGTCATTGAAATTTAATAAAGCGTGTCGAGTAAAAGTTATCCTTCGGGGATTTTAGTTTCACTTCGTTAACAAATCATTGAGCATCATGCCGATTATGTTTTATGTTTATATGGTTGATAATTGAATTTCTATTTTACATGGCAATTAAAAGAAATAAATAAAGGCCTAAGTAACACAAAACAGTATTTGAACCAACGAAATAGTATTTAGTTTAGTAGGTACCGTCTTAATATCATCATCAGGTCTTTTTTAGTCTCCAATGCAGGAGCACGACCCTCTCTGTACTACCACAGCCATTCTTGGCCAGAGCAGCCAGAGGATCTGGCCTACACTCTCCACGCTGGCCAGAGGAGTTGGAGAGGTCTCACTGATGTTTATAAGCTTTGTTTAGCGTGTGTTTCCTAAGTCGCCTTCTACGAAATCCACGGGAAGACTTGGAGTGGTCCTATTCTACTCTGAATTTAGCGGGACTAAAATATAAGGTTTTGAATTACATTGCGCTGTAGTAGTGTATAAAAAATGAAAATAAATTAAGGTATTATTTTCATCAACATTTTAAATATTTAAAAGTATTATCCTTTTTAAAATTTAAATTATGTTAAAATAATCAGATGATTTTGAGATCAGATTATATACACAATAAATAGGAAAATTATTTGATATCAAGAATCTAAATGTTGGTTTAAGAAATCAGATATTGTGTTTATATCGTTTATTATCAACTACCAAACGATTATTTTAATTAAATTAATTAAAATATATAATTAAAATGCTGTGAGAAGGAATCCAATGGCAATTTTTGATAATTGCATCATAATTTTTGCTCAAACGGTTGCCGAATCAAAGGTTTTAAACGAGGCAATATTTGATAATAACTTCCGTTTTATAACGAAATACTGATGAAAGAAAATGATGGAGCTTCTTTGGTGGTCTTACTAATTAGCATTCGTCGCCTTACGGTCTTGGATCATGCGTTTATACTACAGACATAGTTAGATATAGACAGCACAACTTTTTTAGTTTTGAAAGTTGAAAATTGTTTTATTTATATAAGTAATTAGTATCAATCAGTTTTTCTTTAATTTGAAAAAAGAAATAAATTGAGCGTTGTGTTATAATAATACATAAATTTTCTGCCTAATTTTTTTACTCAGATTTAATTATTAGAAGATTTTTGCTTATTCAGAATTTAAAGTCAAAAATGATAAATGTCTGGGAGAAAAGCAAATACATAGTATGTACCAGCTGCTTCTCTTCTAGCACAAATCGTAAGAGCTGACCGAGGGAATGGGCGAGAATCTAAATTATATCAATAGGTGATGTGGTTAGCAACCAATCACCATCATTTGGTTTATAACTATTACAAACATTTATTCTTGCTGTATCTGTGGTTAAAACCTTAAAATCATAAAACCAGTTTGACGTTTTACGAGCAAAATCCGACGATTCCTACATCCAAAATCATAATTTTTTGTAACTCCATAAAACTTATGAATTATCATGTGTGTTTTACAGATCATAAATGGACTTAGTGATCGAATATCGTCAATGTGATAATCTTTCTAATGCTCTAAATCACATATTATACAAATTGTTTGATGGTTTGTTGTAAAGGATTATTTTTATGTGGTTTTAAAACGTTGTTAATGATGCATAGTAATCTACTTGTGGTTTCCAACACGCGACACGCATAATGGATGAAGTTTGATCTTGTTTAGTAAATGTATTATTAAAAAATTTAACTGCTAAGTGTAATGTCTGATTTTGTAGTAATATAATACATAATTTTAAAAAGTAGTAAATTTTGTTGATTAATATTAAGTAAAATGCGTATAGCTTTCGGAATTACGATTAGGATATTTCTAATAACTGTTTAAAATTTAATTATGTAAATAAAGCTAAGTAGGTATATTGTTTAAACAAAGCTTATAAACATCAATGAGACCTCTCCAACCCGTCTGGCCAACGTGGAGAGTGTAGGCCAAATCCTCTGACTGCTCTGACTAATATATGGCTCTCGCAGTACAGAGAGGGTCGTGCTCCTGCAGTGGAGACTTAAAAAGACCTGTTGTTGATGATGATGATGATATTAGTTTAATACGAGTATACATTTTAGTATATACTACGCCTATAATTTATTTTATGTATAAGTATACATATACTATGTGTAGACCGAGATAAACTACAGTCGAAAAATGTTGTGATGTTCTTTTGTTATGACTCTATGTATTTATTTCAGTTTCTATTTAGACACCGAAATATTTTGTACATGTATCGTAGTTATGTTTATTAGAGAATATTGTCGCGAACGAGATAGAATCTTCCCGAACAATATTCGCGAACGAATACTACGATAGAATGGTGCAAGCCAAATTGGCCCATATGTCTTGTGTCATAAAGTCTAGAGTTGCTTAACCATGTTACACTCACACACAAACCCGGCGCCTGGATGCTTCGAAACACATTCGTCGACTATGTAGAATATTCGAGATTAATGTGGACCTATTCGATGGCGCATATAAATAGGGAACGTTGGGTGCGCCACGGCAGTTCAATACGAGCTATCAAAGCGATTACTTCGAAGCGAAGGAAACCTACCTTAGTGCGACAAGTGGAAGTACCTGCGACTACCTTGGCGAGATACCTGGACCTCAGCTGCTACGCGACTTGGACCTTGGACGTTTGGACCATCTTCACGTGTCAACTTAGGGTTCCGTAGTGAATAAATCCCTCATACGAAGTTTGGCGTTTTTCTCCAAATACCGAACCCCAGTTTCGTAACATTTGGTGTCGGAAGTGGATTTGGAGATGCCAGTTTTCCCGAGGGAAGAAGAGGATACCACCAGGGAAGGTGTCAGGACCAGGGCCCAGCGTGCCATGGAGGCTCAAGGGGGCGTGGCTCAGGCCACGCCTACTGAACCTCAAGCCACGCCCACTGACCCTGAGGCCACGCCCACCGATCATCAGGCCCCGCCCACCGGGCCACAAGCCACGCCCACCGATCATCAGGCCCCGCCCACTGGACCTCAAGCCACGCCTACCGGGCCTCAAGCCACGCCCACTGGACGTCAAGCCACGCCCATCGGACCTCAAGCCACGCCCACCAGACCTCAAGCTCCGCCCACTGGCCCCGCCCACTTTGGCCAGACCACGCCTACTGGCCACGCCCACCAAACAGTACCACGTACATTAGAGGCATCAGTGGATTTAAACACCTTAATGCAGATGTTACAAGGCATAAGTGAAAATCAAAATGCAACTACAAAACGACTTCAAAGTATAGAAGAGGCACAAAATACTCGACTTCAACGCATAGAAGAAAAACAAGATGCACGATTTCAACGTATAGAAGAGGCACAAAATTTACGATTTGCACGCTTGAGTGAGGACCAGCAAATAGTTTTTGGGGCAGTCAGCAAGCTAAACAAATCAGTGGAGCGGATCCGTCAGGATGTAGACGTTGTGGAAACCAAAGTATCGGATTTGGAGACTAATTTCTCTGGACTACAGAAGAAAGTATTGCGTCTCGAAACAGTGGGAGTTCCAAGCGCATCCGGAGGTGAAAATAAGGGACTAAAAGTGAAAGTGCCATCTTATGACGGTACAACATCCTGGGCCGCATACAAACAGCAATTCCAGACCGTCGCTAGTGCAAGCGGCTGGACCGATGAACAGAGCCATACAGCCCTTACAATTGCTTTGAAAGGCTCAGCCCTATCGGTCCTGGAGGCACTGCCTAGCTCTGGCAGCACCTTTAAACAATTAATGGAGGCACTGGAAGCCAGGTATGGAGAACGTCATCTCGAACACGCCTTTCGAGCCCAGCTACGTGACAGAGTGCAGCGCCCAGGAGAAGGACTTCAACAGTGGGCACTGGAAATAGAAAAACTAGTGCGCAAAGCCTTCTCTTCTGCTGACTCTAAAATGGTAGACACCAATATCCTTCAAGCTTTTATTGCTGGAATAAGAGATGCGGAGGTAAGGGCTGCAGTGGGAATCCATCATCATGCCTCACTTAAAGATGCCTTGGCACATGCTCTAGAGTACGAAGCTTTAAGACAGGACATGCGCGTACATAAGTTGCGAGAAGTCACAGGAGAGGTAAAGGCAATCAAGAACCTGCCAAAGAAGACCAGTAGCTCAGCACCTATTTGCTACAGATGTGGTGAAAAAGGACATTTGCGACTCTCCTGTCCAGAAAAGCATGAATTAACCAAGTTACGAGAAGAGCTTGATGAAATAACAAAAAGGCAGGAGTCCTCCTTTCCTGCGAAAAATCAGGGAAACGAGTAACAGCCAGGACTAAGGGGCGGGTACTGGCTGGCGCACAGGAAGCCCCAGCAATTGTCATCTCGCAAGTGAGCAATAGGAGCAGTTTGGCGATATGCGGCAAAGTGAATAGGACAGACTGCAAATTGACCATAGACACAGGAGCCTCCAGAACAATAATCAGCCCGCACCTGGTAAAGGCTGCGATGAAACGAAAGAACCTCAACTGTCGGCTTCTCTCTGCCTCTGGCCAGCCAATACCTGTCCTAGGAGAAATTAAGGTGACGATATATGTGGGAGAGTCACCATACACCCATGATGTCATTGTGGCTGAGATTATGGATGAATGCATATTGGGCTTAGATTTTATGAATAAATATAATTGTAAAATCGATGTCACCAATGGAGTTTTTAAGTGTGGTAACGAAGAAATGTTTATCCTTGGAGCCACTACCGGAAAAGTAACTTGTCTAAATAAAATCGTCATACCTGGTCGAACACAAGCGCAAATAATGGTAAAACTGCCATCAACTAAAACACGCAAGCCAACTAGATGCGTTCTTATCGAAGATATAACGAACAAGATAATGAATCGCAGATTCCTGACAGCAAGGACTTTAGTCAGTGGAAAAGATACAGCAGTCATTAGAATAGTTAACATAGAGGACCACGAAATCATTCTGAATGAAGGAGATGTTGTTGGAAAATGTGACGAAGTTGTCTGGATGAAAAAGTGTCAATCAACACCAAGCTCAGACACATCTAAACACACAAGTGGTTCTATTATTGCCGAACTTCTAAAAGATTGTAAAAGTAACCTTACTTACTCGCAGAGCTTGAAAGCAAAGAAGTTGCTGCTGAATTTTGCTGATATTTTCTCTTCCAAAGAAGGTGATCTAGGAAGAACTTCGCTAGTTCAGCACAGCATCGATACTGGAAGCGAAAGACCTATACGTCAGCGAGCAAGAAGAATTCCATATGCTAAGGAAAATGAAGTGCAAGATCTGCTGGAGGACATGAAAAGAAATAAGATCATTGAACCATCTGCAAGTCCATGGTGCTCCCCGGTTGTTTTAGTTAAGAAGAAAGATGGCAGCACACGGTTTTGTGTCGACTATAGACGACTGAACGACGTCACAAAGAAGGATAGCTACCCATTACCAAGAATTGATGACACCTTGGATACCCTTAGTGGAATGCAATGGTTTTCCACCCTAGACTTGAAATCTGGTTACTGGCAGGTAGAAATACATTCAAAAGACAAAGAAAAGACAGCGTTTTCGACAGGAAAAGGGTTATGGCAGTTCAATGTTATGCCTTTTGGATTATGCAACGCACCCGCTACTTTTGAACGACTTATGGAGTGTGTACTAGCAGGATTAGTAGGAGACGCTTGTCTAGTTTATCTGGACGACGTAATCATCATGGGTCGAGATTTTGAAGATCATCTGCGGAATCTGGAGCAAGTCTTTATGAAAATACGGGGTGCCAACTTAAAACTGAATCCAAAGAAATGCACTCTATTCAGAAACAAAGTGAATTACCTTGGGCATGTTATCACCAGTGAGGGCATCCAAACTGATCCTGATAAAGTTGAAGCAGTGAAAAACTGGCCTACCCCAAAGACAAGACAGAGGTGCGAGCATTTATGGGACTTTGCTCATATTACAGGCGATTTGTAAAGGGATTTTCTGAAATGGCTAAACCTTTGCATCGTCTTACAGAAGACAAACAGCCTTTCAAATGGGACGTTACCTGTGAGAATGCATTTTTTAAACTCAAAGAATGCCTTTGCAAGACTCCAATCTTGGGATACCCGCAGACTAGTGGCCAGTTCATCGTTGACACAGATGCTAGCAACACAGCGATCGGAGGGGTACTATCTCAAAAGCAAGGTGACAACGAAATAGTAATTGCATACTTTAGTAAATCTTTGTCAAGGCCTGAAAGAAATTATTGTGTAACAAGAAGAGAACTCTTGGCTGTTGTGAAGACGCTGCAACATTTCAACAAATATCTTATTTGTAGACAGTTTACACTCCGCACAGACCATGCTGCTTTGAAGTGGCTGTTACAATTTAAAAATCCAGAAGGCCAAGTTGCACGTTGGATTGAACAACTTCAAGAATTCGACTTTGTCACTGAACACCGTAGTGGTAAGGCCCATGGAAATGCTGATGCACTCTCAAGAAGACCGTGCCCGAAAGATTGTAAGCATTGTGCTAAACAAGAGACAAAGGAGCTTACGGTTAAGATCACAAGGACGATCCCTACAGGACAATGGGACGATGAGAACTTCAGAGAAGCTCAAGAGGATGATGAAGATATAAGGCTCATTATCGCATGGAAAGAACGTGGTGCGGATAAGCCGAGATGGGCAGAGGTTGCGCCTACGAGTCCCATCACTAAAGCTTATTGGGCTCAATGGGACAGTTTCATCCTGCAGAATGGAATACTTTACTGTAAATGGGAAAAACCGAACGGCAAAGAGTTTCACCTACAGGTTGTTGTTCCCAGGGATAAGGTGAAAGACGTTCTCCGTGAAGTACATGATGGTGTAACAGGTGGACATCTTGGCGTCAAGAGAACGTTAACAAAAATTCGAGAACGGTTTTACTGGTTGAATTGTCGGGAAGATGTGCAAGATTGGTGCCGCAAATGTACAACTTGCGCAGCCGTGAAAGGCCCATCAACAAGAACTCGCGGTGGTCTACAACTTTACTTTAGATTACCTGTAGATCTACTGACAGGAAGGCCACCAGAAGATCCACATCCTGTGCCAGACTACGTATCTGATCTTCGAAAGCGAATGAGTGACGTGTACGAATTGGTTCGCGAAAACGGGTTGCAGGCAAGCGAAAACATGAAAACTAGATATGACCGAAGAGCGAACACAAGTGGCTTTGAAGAAGGAGCATTAGTTTGGCTTCATAACCCGATTCGCCGGAAAGGAAAGTCACCGAAATGACAAACAAGATGGGAAGGTCCATATAAGATCATCACGCGAATTAACGACGTGACCTATCGGATCCAACGTCAACCAAGAGGAGCACTTAAAGTGGTGCACATAGACCGTCTGGCACGTTACCATGGCAGCAATAGTGACGCTCGGGACGAGCGCCTCTAAGAAGGGGGCAGTGTCGCGAACGAGATAGAATCTTCCCGAACAATATTCGCGAACGAATACTACGATAGAATGGTGCAAGCCAAATTGGCCCATATGTCTTGTGTCATAAAGTCTAGAGTTGCTTAACCATGTTACACTCACACACAAACCCGGCGCCTGGATGCTTCGAAACACATTCGTCGACTATGTAGAATATTCGAGATTAATGTGGACCTATTCGATGGCGCATATAAATAGGGAACGTTGGGTGCGCCACGGCAGTTCAATACGAGCTATCAAAGCGATTACTTCGAAGCGAAGGAAACCTACCTTAGTGCGACAAGTGGAAGTACCTGCGACTACCTTGGCGAGATACCTGGACCTCAGCTGCTACGCGACTTGGACCTTGGACGTTTGGACCATCTTCACGTGTCAACTTAGGGTTCCGTAGTGAATAAATCCCTCATACGAAGTTTGGCGTTTTTCTCCAAATACCGAACCCCAGTTTCGTAACAATATAAATTAAAACAGAAACAATAAAAAGAAAATTACGATAAAAATGAAATTCCCAGTTAATGAACGGGTAACCTCACGCACTCCTAATAGGGTGTCCACAACCCAGGGGCTATAATGGCTTTCCGACCAGCCCCGGTCAAACGGCCTGGGAACAGGAGTTTAAATAGTTCCAAAATCTGTATAACGACCAAACCGACCAATTTACTGTAGATAAGCGTATTGTAAAATGCCCACCGTCAGGCAATCAGCCCCCAATTCTACGCAAGAATGGACACCGATATGTGATACTATCTTTGTTTGTGAGAAAATTTCTATGGAGACTAAAATCATTAGATTTTTTTATCTATGCGCGTTCGTGTGAGTTACCATAATCCTTTTGCCACAAGGGACGGTCACATAATGTTTACTACAATAGATTTAGTTGTGTATGAAAGTTCAGACTATTCACCTCCTTGCTCATATTATCTTCATGATGACCGTGACAATCCGGAGTACGACGGTTTGGATTTTAAGCAACAAGGTCAAAAAGGCATATTCTTGTGCCTCATGTATGGCGCCATGCATACTGGTTCATGTTAAACTATTTGATTACATTAGGCCATCTATTAAGAAGTTGAGTACAAATGCGGATACCCAAGCACATCTCCATCTATGAGATAGACCGAGTTAACACAACATGTAGAGGTGCACGATTAGAAAAATGGTGGTACGTACTCGTACATTGATAAAAAATGCGAATAAGTAGTATGCGATAGGTTACCCCCACTGACTAACAAATCGCTTATATGTATAGATGGTGCAATATCTATTTAAGCGATTTACATATATTTAAACGATATTTTTGACCTGCGTGAGAGCTGGATACTTTGCAAAGGCAGTTGGTCAAAAGGCATTTGAGTCTATAAATTCTATCTACATTCATGATTACAAACAAGATTTTTTTTTTTAATTGTAAAAAAAATCTAAAAGTGTCAAAAAGTATATAGTTTCATTTTAATCGGGTAGTGATTAGTGAAAGAATCATCCAAATAGATCAATTGGTTTGTGAGAAAATACAAACTTAAAATTATTCTGTACTTCTGTTTTAGGATTTCACAGATCGTACAATCTTGAAGTATTTTATGCATGATTGACAAATGTTTTAAGTATAACATAACTTGATTTTACAATTAATTTACGATAAGACTCATTATAATTGCATCCATCCGTAAGTAAACTATGGCGTTTATGTTGATGTGATTATGTAACAAAATAAATTAAAACTGACGTTAAATAAAGGATTTAAGCCTGTAATACGCCATTCTGTGGATTTGATTGAATCCGCAAATAGCTTCCCATGGTAACCAGTCTAGTGATGCTAGCTTTGTGGTCATAGATACGATGCTTTCATTTTGTTTTATTTAAAAACGTTTAGAAGCAATTTTTAATTTTTAATATTTGGCTTTGTGAATAAATAATTAGAACTTTGCTACAAAAGCCTAACAAAGTTCTGACGATATAGAGAAAAATTTCTAACAATTATCTAAATATTTATGTTCAATTATAATATTTAGCAATCACGTAAATATAATAAATGATCGATTTAAGCACTGGTTTAAATTATGGTTTTATTTTTGTACTTAATGACGTGTATTATGAAAGAATATCTTCTGTATTTCTGTAAACATACAGTTTTTGATTTCATTTGACCTTAAGGTGAAAGTCAGTCACGTTTCATTTTATAATTTACAAATCTAGCTGTTGTTTTCTTTTTTAATAATTTTAATTTTAGTTAAATTTTTTGGAAAAAAAGGAAATGCCACTGAGGATACAGTGTTCAGAATACAGTCACATTTTAAAGTATAAACGAGTCACGTTCACGTAGTTCTTTAGGATTTTATCGATAATAACAACCGCATTGTCCCAACACTACCAAAGGAAATGACATAGTGCGTGATATGCGGAAACGTATTTAATGAAACGAGGGGAGATCGCGTGTATGCGTGGGGCCGCACTATTGCACACACACAAAGCATTGTGTATGCAAGCGTTATTATTATTTTTGCATTGTTGTGTTTGTAATTTGAATAATTATTTGCGTGATAAAAATTACCGACTGAGGTTAACTGCTAAAGTTAATCTTAGATAAACCGGTTGTTTTGTTCATTAATAATTAAGGTGATAAAAAGCTTATTTTTTGAAAGATGGACTGATAAATTATCACGTATTTGTACCTAACGGGGCAGAAAGAGGCCAGGGCTGTAATACCCAAAATACACAGTATTTATATAATACACATTTACATTCGTAACCTAATATTGGTACCATGCCCTGCCTACCACAGAATATGAATACTTACCTATGTTTTAATAAAGTTTAAATGATCTTTGGAGCCCTAAATCCAGTAGAAGCAGGTGTAAGTAACTAGATGTAAAATATCCCTAACAATACATTCGTAAAACAACAAGTTTCCTTAAAAAATTACAGCTAATAAAAATTAAGCCGTACCGGAAAAAAATATCAATGAAATATTAAATCACCAGCTGAGTACAATAATTAAGAAATGTAATGAAAAGAACCCAAAAATTTATAGAGTCACTTACTTGGCATCATACGGCGAATTAATTTAGACCTACATTCAACAAAAGTCGATACGGCTTATTACAAAATAGTTACATTTAACATAATAGCTCAGGGGCTAACCAATAATTTTTGCCTCAGGTATTCTTAGTATTCCGATCACCATGTTGTGATTTCCCCTTCACAGTAATTCTTGGTCCCCGACCAATCTACTGTTAATAAATGTTATTGGGGGATTTGATCGTTGGCTAATTATTATTCAGAAAGTTTGTGGCTATTCACAAAATTGTTGTGAAATATGAATAATCCTATTTACTGTGTAAACGCTCAGGAAATGTTATAGAAATTAAGCTTTAGCGGTAAATAACTAAATAAATAGACGAGGACAAATTAAACAGATTAAGCTAGCCCCAATGTAAGTTGAAACTTCAGTAAAACCAACTCAACGATAGGTACTATATTTTACGATACACAAAACTCACGTAAATTTGATTGAAGTACCGTTTTCCGACATTCATTTGTCCAGCGAATCATCCCTCGAATTAACATTTCGCATTTCGACACCTGGCCTACTGTAACGTTTATTATTTTTAGGAAAATGGAAACACCTACATTATTTACCAATTTTATGAACATAATATTTTAAGGTTATCAATTGTATAGTTGGATAAAAATGTGATAAAATGCTTGCATATTGTGGTACAACAATTTCAAAGAGTTAAACTAACTAGTTTAAAAAATTGTACACAAGACAATAATATTATTTTTATTTTGGCGTCAACCGTTCAAAAGTATAAATGATGGTTAACTTCATTTTCCTTGAATCAAGAATTTTCAAAAAGAACATAATTTACAATGTTTTAAAAGATACTTACATTTGTAAATTTCTAAAACCATTCAATCCCAAATCAAAATTTCCTTTTGATATTAAAATCATACTTCCAAACAGTCATCTTAATTAACTTCATTATACTAATTTTAGAGCAGAACTCCCAACGCCTGACGAAGTAAACTTGTGATCAACAGACCCGTGAGAATCACAAACAAACTTAATGAATTACAACCCCACCATCAATGCAAAATAATGAGGCGTTTTGGAACGTTAATAAAAAATAATTTACAAAAAATATGTGCCAATGGTGGCTGGTAACAAATATTATACTGTAATAAATAATATTACACCCTGTATTTGATAGTTGCGCGCACGCACGCTTAACTCGCTCCAACCCTATATTTTAATTTTGACATTCAATTCATTGTAACGATAAAATGTTCGCGCCGTCCCATACTTATTATTTATTATGACCCCGCATGTGTCTCTGAAAAAACACAAAAAGATATTCGAGATTATTACATCTTTCCACGTTTAATTGTACACAATGGGTAAACAACAAAAGCCGAATTCTACATTTGTAACAGTTGCACTTGAATTCATTATATTATATGATTTTGTTATATTCCCCTCTGATTTTGTGACTTATCTAGAATGTGACATATCATGAATAAGACTGTGACAAAAATTCTATAGAATAAAAGACAGCTATAAGCATTTGTTGCGGCTTCGATTTTGAATGTGCTCAGTGAAATTTAAATGATAAAAGTTTGATAACTCCAACCCAAGTTGCGTTGAATGGAATGAAGATGTATTAATCTAGTTGGGGTTAAATCGTTATTAAAACTATGATTAATGATTCCTGGTAATGGAGACCGGAATAAGGAGTAGACTACACGCACGGGTAAAATTAACGCCGGTTAGGCCCATGACACACAACTTGAATCTATCTTAATCATTACGCGTTTAGGAACGTAGCATTGGCCGGGAAATATGTACCAATTTGATAAATCATCCGTGTAATACGAATATAAGTACACGTTTTGAAATCTTAACAGTTAATTTGTGGGAATTGGTAGCAGTAATTAAAGAACTTTCTATATTAATGTTAAACAAGATGTTTTCAAAACTCAATTATTATCGACTTAAGTTGTATTGTAGAAACATATAAAAGCACAAACAAATCGTGAAATACTTGAATGATAACATTTAACAGGTATTAACATATAAATATAGTAATGCAGGGTTTTCTAATATTAATAGACACAACGACTTCCTTAGCAAGAGTACATTTTAGTTTTTAACCGACTTTAAAAAAGGAGGTTATCAATTCGACTGTATGTTTTTTTTATTTTTTTTTGTATGTTTGTTACGCGATATCTTCGCCAATTGTGAACCGATTTTGATAATTCTTTTTTATTTGAAAGCCTTAACTACCAAGTTGGTCTCATTTTAATTTGGTGAAGATATGATGAAGAAATTTGGAGAAAAAGAAGAAAGTCCTAAAAAAATTGAAGTCGGTTGTTTTTTTTTGTTAAATTTTTTATTATTACGCCCTTTTTTCTTTGAACTGGGGCCTTCAGAATATACTTCAAATAGATTTAATGAACTGCCTTTGGGTAGATGGCCTGACCGCCAAATATTAAAAAAATCAGCAATTTTGTTATTATTCGTAATACTAGGCAGAGTTAGATAAAACTATAGCAAGACAAATGCTATATTAACTACCACTACTAACAAAATGCGTTTTAGTATTTGACAGTAAGTCACTTAAAAACATAAAGCATAAATTAAGGATTAAATATGTTGAGTTATTTAATTCTTGCAACAATAAAATAAAGTAACGTAGGTAATATACAAGTTGTATGTGATTAAGTTTCAATAAAAAGGATAAGCATAAAATTCAGACTTTAAGTATTTTGACAAACGACCACCCAGTCTTCAAAGCTGCTACAGTCGGAACGTGACTGTCGACAATAGTGTTTCAAAGCTAACACTCGAAAATGTTTAGTTCCGTGAGAATACCAGGAGTCCATAAACGGAAGACGTATCACGAGAGTGAACAATTGATTAGAACAACAATCCAGTAGTACCACCGCAGACGTGCACCAAAACTGCCTATTCTGGCAGTTTATACTGAATCTCATTTCATAATTGGCGATCGTTCAGTTGAGATTCTTAGTTGAATTAAGATTTTTAATTTTAAAAGAATAAAATATTGATTATACGTAGGTAATCGTATCATAAATAGGTAAATACAGCATATGTACCCCAGCAGTGACTTTAAATTTAAACGCTTTTAAAAAAAGGATAAGGTAAGTAGATTTTTATGAGATTTATATCAATACGGAGTTTTTGCGGCTTTTTAGGGTTCCGTACCCAAAGGGTGCAAACAGGACCCTATTACTGTGACTCCGCTGTCTGTCCGTCTGTCTGTCTGTCCGTCAGTCACAGGGCTCTATCTCTTGAACCGTAATAGCTAGGCACTTGAAATTTTCACCGATTATGTATTTTTGTGGCGGCTATAACAACCAATACTAAAAATAAAAAATAGTTAAAAATTAAAGGGGGTCGTCATACAAGAAACGTGTTTTTTTCAGCGTTTTTAACTGGATCTTTATAATGGCATTAACTAGATACTTGAAATGTTCACCAATTATGTATTACTATGACCACAATAACAACAAATACTAAAAATAAAATAAAGTTAAAAATTAAAGGGGGTCGTCATACAAGAAACGTGTTTCTTTAGCATTTTAAAACATTGTACGGTGGTACGGAACCCTTCATGTACGAGTCCGACTCGCACTTGCCCGTTTATTTAGGATAATTATGTTCTGTATTTTTCTTTTGTGCAAGAAAGGGTGTTGTGTGTGTATTTGTATACAGAAAGGATGGCAAGAGGAGATTTCTCAATGCTTTTTGTCTTATTTTTATCTAATGGCTTAGACTACACTATGCAATTAGCCATGTGGTTCCCGGCAGAGTAGAATAAGACTACTCCAAGTCTTCTCGTGGATGTCGTAGAAGGCGACTTAGGACGCAAGCTAAACAAAGCTTATAAACATCAATGAGACCTCTCCAACCCGTCTGGCCAGCGTGGAGAGTATAGGTCAAATCCTCTGACTGCTCTGGTCAAGTATTATCTGGTAGTACAGAGAGGATCGTGCTCCTGTAGTAGGAACTAAACAAGACCTGATAATGATGAAACTATGATCTACGCCAGAAAAGACTAGGTTAAAATTTCTTGTATTAATTATATTTAATTTGCCTAATAAGTGTTGAAAATTGAGGGCGCTTTGCGTCTACAAGAGCCAAATGAATTCAGAAGCTTACATCATCGACATGAACTGTAATGTGAGTTCGTCAGAATTCACCATCAGAAATTTATATGGATAGCAAACAAGCCGAAGTCGTATGTTTTACTAACTCATTATTACAATACAGAATTTAATTTTACGACCAAGTTAAACCGCTCTCATCTTAGTCAAACAGAATTATCCGCTCTCATTGCCCGGGGAACCGAGATTCCCTCGATTCCGTATGATAAACAAACTTACATCGGCTTAAGGTAAACACGATCGTAAATTTTACTATACTGTTCGCGGTACGGAAATTCTAAATCAAATCTAAAGCTACTTTTGCAGCAGTATATTTGCAAGATTATTAGATTTTTATTTTTATGACAGAGAGAGCGTAAAGTATTATATAAGAGCACATTATAAAGCTGGAATTAAAATATACATATTTTTATAAATATTGCAATGAAGCTAAATTAATTAATTTGGCGAATTTTTTGAGAACATGAAAAACTTTAATATCTTTTCCAATTTATATTAATTAAGTTGAATTATTAAATACATCACAAAGAATTTATGATTGTTCAATTAAAAATGATCTTGGTGCCCATCTGACAACAATTTCTTTTTTCAATTTCTACATGACCAATTTTCAGCTAAAATTGTTAATTTATTTGCAGTAAAATTCACATAACAAAATATAAAAGTTTTTGTGAATATATTTGCTATACAATGGTATCACTTTATCAACAGTACACTTGTCTTGTAATGCAGCTTCTACATCACTAATTGTTCACCATAATTGGCGTGCGTTTAGTTAGCAGAACACAACACGAGCACATTGTCTGCAACTGACTTTATGTCTACGACATGTACCGTTGCCATTGCTTGGAAATTGTGCAGATTATTCACAGAGTATAAATCAGTTTAAGTACAGAATGGCTAAAATCTTTCCTTTATCACACTCAGTAATATAAATTATACTGTCCCTATACATAACTGATTTTTCGCTACTATCTACTTACAGTAAAAATGAATAGCTATTTTAAAATAACGACTAAATTATTATTCTATGCTGGTCTTGGAGCAAAGAAAAAACAAAGAATATACCAGCTGCTTCTCTTCCCGTGTAGATCGTAAAAGTTGATCGAGAGAATGGGCGAAAATCTGAATCATATCAATAGGCGATGCGGCTAGCAACCCATCCCTATTTTGATTCTCTATTTTCATCTTCACTCCATAATGCGCTAAACGTTACCTTTGGATTATACAGCCCTGGGCTTTGTCTGCACCGCTACAGACGTGATATTGGTTCTGATTAAATTTGTCTTTTTTGCATAATACTATACCTATTAAGAAAATTATTCTTAACATCCAAAACGATCAAAACAAAATATTAATAAATAGCCTTGACAAAGAATACTAAGTATAATACACTTTGAACGATAGAAATGTAAATGCTTTGTTATTCTATGAGCGTAAATCCTTTTATAAAATATTCACGAAGTTGGTCGACAAAAACTAAAACAGTTTCGACAAACGAGGCAGTTTCAATAGTCAACTAGGAAACTAGTGCACAACATAGATTGTATCAGTAATTGTGGTTATATGAGGTCGTTTGCATGAAATCATGCTTAATTTCAATTCTGGATGTAAACTTGTATGGAAAACTGCCAATAAGCTTCGATATTCGTAGTTGCAAGGGTGCATGGGTTCCCAATTCTCCCATGCGTGTATTGATTATGGTAATTTTATTATCCGAATTTCATTCGTCACGCTTGCTTCTACGTCGCTTTTTTCAATTCATTGCACATTTATTGCATCCAATTTGGTTATAGAGCCAATAAAACCTTTTGGTCTATATGTGATCAATTTTTGGTTGATATTGATAGATGCCATTAATTTTGTTGTATTGTTTTTTTTTTATATTGAGTGATGTTTGATTTGAGCGTTTTAGGCGATTAACACACTGCCACGCACCACGCTGCATGTTGCGTGTCGACGCACCTACGCGCGTACTTGCGGGAGTGCAGATCTGCATCGTCGTGCGGGTTTTTTGCGCACATACGCGCGTAGTTGCGTTTTGTGGATCGGCGGCACAGACTCATTCAAAGCTGTTCGCTAGTTCAGTGTAGAGCGTCGTATCAGTTAGTTTTGATATAAAAATAGTTATGAGTATGGAACTCATTCAGGATGCTGCAGTTATAATAACTGTTTGGTTTTTGTATAGCCGAATTTATAGAAATCGTGCCAATAGAAGATACTGGATACATCCTTATTTAACCCTAGATAACTAAACATTCGTCTGGCAGACTACGCGACCCCTTGCATAAGTCTAGTTCACAAACTTTCGCGTACCCCCTGCTTGCACGCCTTTGTATACCTTCATAATTAGAGTGAAAAGTGGCACAAATGCGGCGTTTGCGCAAACAATTGTCTTTATTTGTGATTTATAATCACCGCGTCGTCTAGATTACGAAAGTTTAGTTATAACAGGTGCAGATTTTCAAAGGTATCTAAATTGCATTTTATTTTATATTAGTATTTTAAAATAAATAAAAATAATAAATGTTTGTATTATAATTAGATAATATACATTAGCATACTAGGAAATAATATGAACTTCATGAAAACGGTTATTTTTTAATGACTAGGGTTTAATAGTAAGATGTCATTCATACTACTAATTGTTTTCAACTTTTTCTCATATACCTAATATTATTGATGGATTTATAAATGGAAACATATGTCCTAGGCTGAAAGTACAAATTCACGTTTATTAAGATTGATGACTCTGATAAAAGTAACAAGATAATTTAACTTCTGTGGTGATGACAAATAATTGGAAGGTTGCAAGTCAATACAATATCAGCATTGATACTGATGTCTCGTGCCAATATTTGGGTTCTGAATGAGATTTTTTAGTACCAAGTAAAAGACAACAGAACCCAAATTATTAATTCGGATGATTTGAACATGAAAAGAAACGTACTTCAGGTAGCATCCGACATGTGCTTTAGCAACTCTTTGATTTGTATCCAGTAAAACTCATCATAAATGGTCATCTGCACTAGGATTACTCCTACTTATGTTATGATACGTCGCGAATAACATCAAAAATAATAAAAAAATAGCAACACGGCGAGATTTTGTTTTGAAATTGACGAACCACCTCATGGAGCCTTGGTTGCGGCAACTTGTTCGGACGGTAACTTTGAGACGTGACATCAAGGTCATGATAGGAGATATCCTTGGTGAAATCATATGAAGAATCTGCTCCATTTCCTTAAGTATGAAATATTACAAAAAAATTATACGTTTGCCCGTCGAAATTGCTAAGGAAGACATAAAGTTGATGCCTTAGATATAAAAATGCAATTTGTGGCACCCATAATGTAGATGTGTATAAAAGGTATGTGGCATCATTAGTATAAAATTATTTATACTTGTCTCTATTCACAAGAGCCCTTTATACGAATCATGTAACAATTTCTTCCTCACGTTAAATGATGTTGATAATATAAGATTTTTTAATGCGTAGTCCGCTAGACGAATGTTTAGTTATTGTGTAACTCCCAGGATAGTTTAGTTATCTAGGGTTAAAAACAAGATCGTTAAATGGGTCATTTGTCCAAAATTACTGGGACTTGAGAAACTATGAAGATAAATTCTTCAACTACACGCGTATGTCAACTGCATCTTTTGATTATTTGCTAACCAAAATTCGAACAGGCATTACTGGAATAGATACAAATTTTCGTCTTTGTATAACGCCAGAGGAAAAACTTTGGGTAACATTGAGGTAAGTAAACAATTTCAATGTTAATATATATTTAGCTATAATTGATATAAGTATACTTAAAACCAGCTTATATTATATTATATATATGTTCAAATAAAAGTAGTAGTTTTGATTTATTGTGTGTTTATTTTTCAAATTTTGTACTGTGAGATCTTTTATAGAATTATTCAAGCCTCATAGGTATAATAAAATTATTAATTAGTAATATTCTAATGTACATCAGTCTACTATAATAATATCAGGTATTTTTTGTTGAAATTTCAAGTCTTTATGTATTTACTATTCTACTTATTTTCAATGTAAACTAATCACAGCTTTTATTATGATATCACAAATAATAATCTACTTGCTAATCACAATTTGTACCAACAAAATATATATTCTACTTATTTTTAATCTAATTTACTAATCACAGCTTTTATTTATGAAATCACAAAGAATAATCTACTTGCTAATCACAATTTGTACCAACAAAATAGATATTCTACTTATTTTTAATCTTATTTACTAATCACAGCTTTTATTTATCAAATCACAAATAATAATCTACTTGCTAATCACAATTTGTACCAACAAAATATCTATTCTACTTATTTTTAATCTAATTTACTAATCACAGCTTTTATTTTTGAAATCACAAATAATAATCTACTTGCTAATCACAACTTGTACCAACGAAATAGTTATTCTACTTATTTTTAATCTAATTTACTAATCACAGATTTTACCTATGAAATCACAGATACAGTAAATTACAAATAAGGTTCCTAATCTCTAAATTAGTAATCACAGTTATTAGAACTAAAATATCAACAATATTTATGTTATTATCTTATATCTATTAGATTTATTAGCCTATTAGGGCTTTTTAAATTTCAAACAATGGTAATAGTTCAGATTCCGTGGAATCTTGAGTATTTACGGAAATTGGAGATATTTGATCTACCATTGCCAATGTTGAGGTTTCCACACGTGATTGATGATTATTAGATAAGTTTCTTCCAGTGTATTCTTCAGCTGCTACGTTAAAACGGGATGAGGAGGACTGATTACTTGAATGCCTATTTTCCGTACATTTTCTGTGAGGATCAGTGTAGTAACCACTATATTGATTTGAATAACTGGCATATTCATAATAATCGCCTACTCCATCTTGGGCTTCCAAGATACATTTTAATATATTTATTTTTAGCTTTGGCTTTGATCTTTCAGGCACCCTTTTAAAATCATTCACCAATGACATCATAAATTGTCGATCAGAATCATCTTCATCAGTCTTTTGTTGCAATGTAGATTTTAAAACATTTACAAGTTCACTACCAATTATATCTGCTGAATCTTTTTTTTTTGGTTTCTTGAGTTGCGGTGGAATTATGTTACTACCATGTTGCTCTTCAACTGCGTCGTTGTTTTCTTGACTTTCCATACTGTTGTCCGATGTATTCATTGCGACTATTGGTAAGAGAAACAAGAGCTGATTATAATATTTGTATTTTTTACTCTTGTTTGTAGCAGCTGATCCGCTCTTGGTAGTAGCTAGTTCCCGCCTTTGTTTAACAAAACCGTCACGAAGCGTCCTCCATCTTCTTTGCAGTAATTTTCCTGAAATAAAATATAAAAAGACTCTTATGTTGCAGGTACCTAGCAAGCGGTTGCTCGTTTACTGAGCTTCATTACACCCACAAATTAGGATTATCAACCATCAGAAAAATCGTGGAAGAGGTTTGCACAGCCATTTGGAACTTAATGAAAGCAGAATGTTTTCCTGAGCTCACGGTTGAAACTTGGTTAAGCATAGCTGAAGGTTTCAAACAACGTGCAAATTTTCCTCACGTGATTGGAGCAATTGATGGTAAACATGTCAGAGTTTACAAACCATCCTTAACAGGATCATTGTACTACAATTACAAACATTATTTTTCAATCTTGTTATTAGCCATTTGTGATTCTAATTATAAATTCATTTTCATTGATGTTGGTGCATATGGAAAATGTAGCGATAGTACTGTTTTTCAAAATTCCATATTTTACAAAAAGCTGATGGAATGTAATCTTAACATACCAAAAGAAACAAAAATTTCGGGAATCCCTAATGATCTGCCATATTTTTTTATAGGCGATGCAGCTTTTAGCATTTCTGAACATATGTTAAAGCCATATGCAGGAACTTACTTGAATTTTACTAAAAGAATATTTAACTATCGTTTGAGCCGAGCGCGTAGGTATGTAGAATGTGCATTTGGAATTTTAACTCATAAATGGCGAATATTTCAACGGCCAATAGATGTTAACGTAGATTTATCAATAAAAATTATCAAAGCGTGCTGTTTGCTTCACAATTTCGTGAGAGAAAGGCATGGTGTTAATTTCAACGAAACGTTATTCAACGGTGATACAGAGGGTATGTGTGAAATTCCGAGGGCTAATGTTACACGCGGTACAGCTACACGCGGTAGTAACGCAAGAAATAATTTAGCTGATTTTTTTGTTAATATTGACCCTTTGCCGTGGCAAAACAAATATGCTTAAACTAGCTACAGTGTTCATGATTGTAATGTCATTAATTTTTAGTTAATAAAAAAAAATTAAAACAACTTACCGTGGTTTTTTTTTTCTTCAACCGATGCATTCTGATCAATAAACTCATTTATTACTTCCTCCCATTGTTTCACTTTCTGTACTCTGTCACTGTATGCATCGCATTTCATGTTCCAAATAGCAGGGTGATTTTCGATTTCGAATATAAATCGATCAACGTCGAGATCCATTTTCCACGTCAATTCCTTCCTAAATCACGCACGGCACTGCGTGACTCGGTGTGTCATACCTTGCGTCTCGCCCCGCACCCACGCGCGGGGGTGCATGTTTCTCCGCTTGTAAACGCGTGATCTGCATGAACGCGCGTGGATGCATTTTCTGTGTGTTGGACTCTGCGTGTTTTCTATACAAACGGAGATACTTAAAAGCAACGTTAGAACACGCATTCACGTACTACGCTGCGTGATGCGTGGCAGTGTGTTAATCGCCTTAGTTGAATTGTTTCAACAATTTTAAACTTCTGTTATGAAAATATACCCAAAGATATTAATGTTACTTAATAAAACGTTTTTTCAGTATACATGTTTAATAATAAAAGTTGGTTGGTGACCGAAGCTAGCGAGCGAAGTATCTCAGTTTTGAAATTGGCCAAAAATGCTTTTGTACGTCGGTCTGTTTTTGCCAACTGGTCGAATTTTTCAACCGATTTTGATGAAAATAAGCATACAAGTTCCTTGATTGTTAGGGTTCCATACCCGAAGGGTGCAAACGGGACTCTATTACTGAAACTCCGCTGTCTGTCCGTTTGTCTGTCTGTCCGTCTGTCACAGGGCTCTATCTTTTGAACCGTAATAGCTAGCACCTGAAATTTACACCGATTATGTATTACTGTGGCTGCTATAACAACAAATACTAAAAATAAAAAAGTTGAAAATTAAAGGGGGTCGTCGTACAAAAAACGTGTTTTTTTCAGCGTTTTTAACTCGATCTGTCACAGGGCTCTATCTTTTGAACCGTAATATGAGTAGCTATACACCTGAAATTTTCACCGATTATGTATTACTACGACCACTATAACAACAAATACTAAAAATAAGATAAAGTTAATAATTAAAGGGGGTCGTCATACAAGAAACGTATTTCTTCAGTGTTTTAAAACATTGTACGGTGGTACGGAACCCTTCATGTACGAGTCCGACTCGCACTTGCCCATTATTTTTTTTTACTCGAACGCAATTTTAATTGGGAGGGAAATAGAGGGGAAAACGCTGTAGCGTTATTTATCGACAGATTTTGATAAAATTTGAGAGGTACATATGAGGACTACATTCTACACAAAATATTTGAAAAAAAAATCTAAAAGGGGGAAGTGGAAGAGGTAAAGGCGGAAGTTAACTGTAGCATTATATATGGACGGATTTCACTGAAATGCCTTCGCTAAGCTTGGGGAAAGAGGAAAGTGTTGGTTTTTGCATGGTTATAAGAGCTCGCGAGGTCTAGCTATTCCCATAGAACTACCAATTTAAAAGAGCCATCTAGATAAGAATATTTTTTAGTCTCAATAAAAATAAATAAGTATCCAAATTTTTCTACAGTAATGATCTAAATATCTACAAAGTACACTCCATTTTGATATCTGAAATAAATTCTAAACGGATTTGATAGTCTAAATTTCCTCACACAATATCCTCTAAATTACAACGTATACTATAATCACGCAACATTAGGAGGATTGAGGATCTCGTTGCACCGGAATTAAGCCCAAATCCTGGCATCGTCAATATTCGCATCCATCAATAAACATGTCTAAAGCGGCACCGATCCCCTATTAATATGCATCAATAGTCTTATACATAATGGTAGCATAATATTATATCTTCCCATCAAGGCATGGTACCTTATAGAATATTCAGATACCTTCTGAAGTGGATACTAGAACTATATGTAATTGAAACATGATCTAGATATAATTTAGATGCTCCATGATGCTTATGCATAAACCTTTCAGGTTTTTTTTTATACCAGAAATGAAAAACGTAGTATACGTCCGGCAACTAGGTGGTTTGATGACATCAGGCAAGTTGCTGCGAAGAACTGGATTGCGATGGCCAATGACAGAGCAAGATGGGGCAGACTAAAGAAGGCATATGCCCAACAGTGGGTACTTGAAAGCTGTTTGATGATGATGATGAATTGATTGAAACCATTTTTCATTCAAAACAAGTTGAAACACAAGTTGAAATATATTCTGATAACTTTTGCTTGCGTCTATAGCGCAAGCAAAATTTATCAGAAAATATCTTGTAAGTATACTCGTATTGGCAGTAAATATAGTTTGATTTAGGTAGAACATGGTTTAAATCAAGTACTAAACGTCAGGTCGCATTTTATAATAAGTTGATTTTGGCTTTTAAAGCTTTTGAAATTAAATTTCGTAACTTTTGAGAGAAAATTTACCTTAACCTACACTATCTCATAACAGAGTACTTAATCACGGATTCCTGTGTTGTCACATACGTTCATTATGAGAAATATTCATACGAGCAAAGAGAATAAAACCTCAAATGTCGAGACTTACTCCGTGTGGTTATAAACCAAATAAAAGTATTAAGTGAATGAGTTCACAGCAAGTTCAAAGTTAGATATTACGTCATAAGTCTCATCTTCATCTGTATAATTATTGCTAGTCGTGGCATTGATAACCTTACTGAAGATTAAATTATCACTTCATTACTTTGCCTTAAATATACCTTTTTTGTGCCTAATACTATTATCATATTTTTCAAAGGCATCTGACACATCTTTATTAATGAATTTACGAGATAAAATGTCTTTAACTTCAAGTTGAAGACATTTTGTCTCAACCACTTCCGAGCTCCAATTTTAGCGATGGCTTCAGAACCGAGTAAACGATCTCAGATTAATAAAATTAGTCACTTATTTTAAACATTGCTTATACAGTCCGACTTTGTGTGAAATGGGTAATACTTAAAAGTCCCCTTACCTACAACAGAATCAGACTTTCCCATACAAACGTGGTTTAGCTTTTATTTTGAAACAACATGTCAGATTTTGGCAAAATTTTGAAATTGCATTTCATGAAAAAGCAATTTATTTTAAATTACAAACTATGTACGGGTAAAATTTGACATGTCATTTCAAAATAAAAGCAATACTATGTTTGTGTGGAACAGTCTAGGGTAAGGGGACTCTTAACTGCGCCATGCGTCAGAAATATTTTTAAGTTTGAACATGAAAATATGGATTTTAAAACAAATCACAGTTGAGAGAGGGCTACCTAGTCGTTTTATGATAAGGACACATTCAGACGTATAACTCACCGGTCAATGGTCACAGACTAACGCCACGAACACAAGTTAACCAACCTAATAAATTTATTGTGCCATAACTAGCTGTATTGGTGAGTTATGTGTTGCGTCTTCTGTTTGTTTCCATTACTTCATATAATGGTATGTTGTAGAAGAATGTACTTAATTTGGTATATAAGGTTAATATAGGAATTAATAAATACTCAAAATAATAATAACTAATAGTGTGTGGATTATTCTGATGACATTTAAAATAAACACTGGTTAAATATTTTGTAAATACAAAGATTTTTATTTCAAAGAACATTTTGAAATAACGAATTTGCATCATATTTCCCAAAGAGGGTTGACGTCAGAAAGGCGGCCAGTCGTAAAACTATAACCAAATCATTTAAACTGTTCCGGCTATTTTTTCTCAATTTTTCAAGGTCTTTGGCATCCTTGGGTGACCATTGGCATGCATGTTATATTTGGAGAAGAAAAAGCGGGAAAGCGCACCTTGGGCTCCGAAGCGGCACAGCTGAAGATGCAACTGGGAACTTGCAACGACGAAGAAGAAGAGGTTGCATCATATTTCAAAATTTGATATTTTTGATAATTATTAAGAAAGAAAGCGGTGAAAGGACTGCGTCGACGAAGATCTAAGTAGAAGATCTTAAACATCCTGGAGAAGGGAGGCCAGTAACAGAGAGAAATGGGAGAATATCGTAGAGGAGGCCCAGACCTACAAACGGTCGTAGCGCCGCAGGGATTAAGTAAGTACCTATTAAAAAAAAGAATGTTCACTTTCCGGCAGAGTAGAATAGGACCACTCCAATTCTTCCCGTGGATTTCGTAGAAGGCGACTTAGGAAACACAAACTAAACAAAGCTTATGTCAATGAGAAGACCTCTCGAACCCGTCTGGCCGTCGGGGAGAGTGTAGGACAAATCCTCTGACTGCTCTGGCTAATATATGGCTCTGGTAGTACCTACAAAGAGTGTTGTGCTCCTGCAGTGGAGACTAAAAAAGACCTGATAATAGACGATAAGACGGGCACTTTTCTTTCTTTAAAAACATACCTGATACCGTAGGAAAACGTATCACATTTTTCCGTATAATATTATACACTTATATGTATAAAGATAGTTACCAATAAACACATTGTTTTAACATGTCAATACACTAATTTCATCCCATTTGTTACATAGTAAAATAGCACCTCAAATTTATTGACGTCATGCATCGTACTTATTATCTGGCTTTCCGCAATGCAGATTTATGTTGTTTCCGCAAAACTTACTGATATGGCGTCTATACAAAGTAAAGCGTCGTATTACAAAGTTCGTCTCCTCGATTCTTTCGCGTTAAATTCTCGTGACGGATGGCGCTACGGAACCGCGTCCCGGTGGTACAATCCTGAGGTACAATTTTGATGAAGATTTATGTAGTGTGTGCTAAATCTTACAAGTATAACGTATTCAATACGGGCTATTTTAGATGCGTAACATAAATTTTTTAATAAAAAATAAGTTGTTAATATTTTTAGTATGGTAAACAATAGGGAAGGAATGAAAATATTGAAAACGCTTAAGTATTTTTCTGTAGTTCGGAATAACATTCCTCGTTACCATAAAAAAATATTATTATAAATTATAAAATTAAAATTGAACTGGTGCATTATTTTTAATAATATAATTATAAGATTGTGGGAATAAATGATGATTAACTTTCACAAAAATAATGGTAAAAATTAATTTGCGTTCATGTATAAGTATTATTGTGATAAATACTTACGATACTCGTGACACTACACACGTCTTTATTCTTTACAGGATGGATAGAGCCAAAGGCCGCTAATAAGATAAATCACGTTTAAGTATTTGGTACTATGTAGTTACTATCCCTAAATTTTACTTCTTTAATTTACACAGGAGAAGGAAGCAGAACATTCTACGTTGTTAAGTCTAAACCATGAAAATTATGGAAGATGGTATTTTGGGTAGCAATAAATTGTTTAAACGTCTCTGCAACTTTTCAGTGTAAAGTTTCTGAATGACAGCGAGATATTTTCGTGCTCCTAACTAGCCGAAAGAATAACATTTCTGTCCATCAAACACTAATTTCGTTAGTGTCAAGTTTTCTTTCCGTGTAGCGTTTTGGTGAAAGTTTAAAGTAGTCCTGATGGTTTGACTGGATAATTGATGATTGTTTTATAAAGTGCTAATTTGAACATAAATTAGGGCTTTTGAACAGTTCTTGAACTAAAGAAAGTAGAGGAAATAAATTTCAAGAACGATTTAGAATCGTTTGTTTTTATAACGCGATGAGAACCCAGGAAGACAATATTTGATGTAACACATTCTTTATTCATCGAAATGCAATATTCAATTCACGATTTGGTTTGGAACGTTACATTTTATCACTTTTTTGAGGGTAATAAATATTTTTTTTTTTGTACAAGCTTTTATTCTGAGGCCTAAGAAATTCTCAAGACAAATGTAATAAGCCCAAACTCGATGGGGTTCGTTTTACTACAGGGTTCCTATAGCCACCATCAGATCAGCTTTTCGTCATAATAATATTGCATTGTCATTTGATTTACATTATTTTCATCTCAATCAGAAACAACGAAGTGGCTCAAATTTAACTTGCAAGATTTGCACCACATATATACACACACACATATATAGGGCACATAGCGCGAAGAACTGATGGCCGATGGGGCAAAAAGGTTCTCGAATGGCCGCCACGTACCGGCAAGCGCAGCGTAGGACACCCACCTACTAGGTAGTCAGAGGACCTGAGCAAGGTTACAGAAAAACGCTGGATGCAGGCCGCTTCTGATCGGTCGTTTTGGAAATCCTTGGGGGAGGCCTATGTCCAGCAGTGGACTTCCTGTGGCTGATATGAGATGATGACGATTTGACCCAAAATAACAACAACAAACAGAGCTGAATAAAGCTTGTAAAATGGATAAAAAAATAAATATTTATAATCATAAGCGCAAAATATGGACTATTTGTTTATTGCGCTACCGTATTATCTTTATTAAATATATGTATATTTTAATATAATAAGTAATAACATAGGTATATTTTTACAGCATACCTAAGTAAACATCAACAGTGCTCCGATCAAGAGGTGATCCGCCTTCTTTATGATAAAAATAAACGGGCAAATGCGAGTCGGACTCGTACATGAAGGGTTCCGTACCTCCATACAATGTTCTAAAACGCTGAAGAAACACATTTGTTTGTTGTTGTTTTGTGTGTATGTATGACGACCCCTTTAATTTTTAACTTTATCTTATTTTTAGTTTTTGTTATTATAGTAGTCATAGTAATACATAATCGGTGAAAAATTCAAGTATCTAGTTAATGCCATTATAAAGATCTAGTTAAAAACGCTAAAAAAACAAGTTTTTTGTATGACGATCCCCTTTATTTATTAACTTGTTTATTTTTAGTATTTGTTGTTATAGCGGCCACAGTAATACATAATCGGTGAAAATTTCAAGTGTCTAGCTATTAGCGCCCTAGCTATATGAGCCCTGTGACAGACGGACAGACAGACGGACAGACAGCGGAGTCTCAGTAATAGGGTCCCGTTTGCACCCTTTGGGTACGGAACCCTAAAAAGGAACATAAAGTACCTACTTATTTGCTCTTTATTAAAATATTTTTACTAGTCTACGTAGCTAAGGACCCTAATTTCAGTATCACCAGTCAGATAAAAAGTCCACACACCGCATACAAATAAAAGAACTAATAAAATCCAATGCGGTTAATGTGTCGTTTTAATTCAAAAAAAACCAAGGGACCCTCTGTCATTAAACAAAGCTCAGTAAAGTAAATAAATAGTACCAAACTGTGAGTAAATACCATAGTAACGCGCGGGGTAGAAGAGCAACCCGCTAAAAAATAATGTCGTGATTGTAATTGCCATATGATTTACTGGAAGTGAACATTAAGTACCAATTTTTTACTAATTTATATACAACATACATATGTTGTATATATAGTATGTTGTGTATAGATTAATACTGAATACAGTAGCAATTACAATACAGATAAATTGATTAAAATGATTAAATTTCTGGTAAATAAAAAAGGACATGTAATGGAGAGGTTAGATTTAACGTTAATGAGAAAAGATTTTTACAATTTAATTTGGACAAGAGAAAAAGGGAAGATAAAAGATAACCAGGAATAACTTCGACAAGAAATAAAAAAATAAAGAGACTTCATAAAGGTGTGGGTAACATAGTGGAAAACAATAATTGTAATATACAGGGTCTAACGAAATATACTTAAACTATTATTATGGGTGGATTCCGGCCATGATACTGAACAACTTTTCCCAAGGAACATTATATCGAAATATGAAAATTAATTGTTGGCCTCCACCGACCGATCAGTTGGTCTGGGTCTGTATGGAAAGTTAAAATATATTTTTCATATTTCGATATATGTTCCTTGGGGAAAGTTGCTCAGTATCATGGACTGAATTCCCCTTAAAATAGTTTCAGTATATTTTGTTAGACATTATATATCAATATGTATTTATAATATAAAAGACCGACCTTAGCGAGATAGTGGGGTAAAAAATAGCAAAACTACTTTTATTGCAGAAATTTGGTTTAAGAGGGCCAAGAGCCCCCTAAAATCTAAATTTTTCTCCCGCTTCCCCCCCCCCCCCCCCGCACACAAATTTACTCTAGCCGAAGCGAGCGGGCGGCGCGGCGGCTGGTTTACGCACTTGTGTTTTTTTAGATTTTTTTCGTTTTACAAAGGATATTTAAGAGTTATTAAAAAAGTAAGACATATGATGACTGTCTTATGTTTAATACAATTATAATCCAAAGTGACAAGGGCTAATTTATTGTATTTTTGAATACTAGCTGTTCATTTCGATTGTTTTTTCTATTAAGAAAATTTTATGCAAGCAATCATGTTTTTGAGTCATATAGTGACTAGAGTTACACGTGTCGTTCCGGGTTAGAATAGGGCCAATCCATCTCTTCCTGTGGATGTCGTAAGAGGCGACTAAAGGACTAAGCACAAAAATCTCGTTCTACAATTGCATTCCCAAGGAGGGTTAACGTCGAGCGGCGGCAGGTTGTAAAACTATAGCCAAGTCATTTATACTGTTCCAGCTATTTCTTCTCCATTTCGCGAGGTCTTTGGCATCCTTGGGTGACCATTTACATGCATGTTATATTTGGAGAAGAAAAAGCGGGCAAGCGCACCCCGGGATCCGAAGCAGCACAGCTGAGGATGCAACCGAGAACGCGTCTAGACGAAGAAGAAGATAGTGACTAGAGTTACTCCTGAACTTTCCTTTAGTTTTATTTCAAAACGAGTATTTCGTTAATATTGACAATACTGAAGATTGCTCTAAGAACTTTAAAGTAGTATGGGCTCTTAAACGTGTGGATGATAGTCCACACTTTGTCCTCTTTATAACAATGACAAAAACGAGTATTTTCACATCGTTATCTTGATAAGTAGTAATGTGGTCTTATCTCGTTTTTGGCAGTACACCCTGGGCGCCTTCCAGTAAAATTATATATGGTTATTGGCAGACAAGCACTAGTACGTACTGTCGCATACAACAGTTCATAGCCTCGTAAAGTGAAACTCGTAAACTAGTGACCGCATGCACGCATGCGGTGTATTGCAAAATTAAACCTTTTAATGATGAAACGAATTGCCAACAGTTATGGGACATTACGCCCGATAGGTGAATTACATCCGTTTTTATTATAAACGTAAGAGCGTTAATAGGGTATAATTAAGTGACAGTTTATTCATTAAATGTGACATTGATAGTCGATAAATAAATGGAATTGTGAAACACATTTGCATGCGAGTGTCCCGCAGTGCACGCACACATTAATTTTCTTCTGTGTTTATATTGAATGGGGTAGTGTGCGTTGGAAACTTTTGATCCCCTGACATAAATCTTCATCAGAAAATAGGGAGGGCCGTAACCGGCTTAAGCTTAACTGTGACTAGTGGGCCCAAACCTTACTTTAAATATATTGTAATAATGATAAAATACACTAGTTAACTTAGGCCTTTATTTATTTTGCAGTAGAGCGAGTTTTGTCATAACAACACACTATTTGTACTGGGCGCGTGCGGAATATTTTTTCATATTTCGCTTTTTATAAGTATAAATAGGATTGTATTATCGGATTTAGCAGTCTTATATCTAATAAGCTTAAATGGAAGTATTGATGCTTGTGCAGTACCTACTGTATTATTTTTCTATTAGCTTTGCACTTTTATTTAAACTAGAGTTTATTTTATAACATATAGTGACCAAAAGATTAAAAATCAGCCTCTGGTCATCAGACCATGATATTAGGGAAAAATGTGATGAAAAATTCTACAAAAAATATACAGATTTTTTACGTCCACAAGCAACTGCCCTGACTAACTTATATCAAGAAATAAGTATCGAAATAAATAAATAAAAAATGTTTGTTCCATATAAGTTCATTGATCAGCTGATCCGAGTTTGTATGAAAACTTTTTTAATATTTCGTATGTTTCTTGAAAAAGGTTTTATATAACTATTTAAGTTGAATCTACCCGTAAAGCAGTTTTAGTTCACAATTTGGTGTGTTTAAAATAAAAAAATAAACTAAAACATTCTAAAGTTCTTCTACCAATTTAGTACTATTATTGATTTACTTAATAATACTAAGTCTTGTGTTTGATCTTGACAATGACGATCTTTGAGACCTCTAATCTGTCTGCGTAGACGTTAATAAGGATTCTCTGAAACTTGTAATAAATGTCGGACAAGATGTTATATACAGACAATGCTTAGATCTCAGTCTAAAACTTTGCGATCTAGAAGTTAAACTGTATGCCAATAGTCCGATCTATTTATTGTTAAAGAAAGCTATTCCTTACTAAAAAATCCAGATTGGTAAAATTTTAATGCATAGTTTGCCTTTCAATACTACTGTTCTTGTACGTTTGTTTTCCTTTCTACCTCCAATCTATTAAATATTTAGATCATTGAAGGTTTTGCATATAAGTTTTATAATATATAATTTGTATAGGTAAGCTGTGTACTTGAACTACTTAATTATTATTTTTATTTTTTTGCATGGATGCCATTCCAACTGGATTAAGCATGGAGCAGCTCTAGATAGAGATAGAGAAGGAAATGAGGAGATCTTTACCCAGCAGTGAGGTTAAAAAAAACGACGGGTTGCACTCCGGGAGTGCCGGCAGAAGTGTAAACTTGAATATTAACGTTGTGCATTTTTGATATTTTGGAATGGTTAGGGAATAATTTTGCACGAATTGCTTTAATTATCAGTATAAAAGTACTATCATTTATGTGGTAGATTACAATATTTATTTATTGCGCTATCGTACACAAACATGACAATTTATATTACATTAAAATGTTTATCTCTCAGCTAAACGAAACAGCAGGCGCAGCCATACATTTACGCCGCGCCGTAAAAAGAGAGGGGGATACTTCTTCTCCTACGCCGCGCCGGCTGTCTACTCTCCATCCGTCTTACGAATTTTCGATCAGGACACGTGTCCTGACGCGAGTTTAACATTTTTTACCCATTACAAAAAAAGTGCACAACGCCGCTAAAGAAGTTTTCACTTCAAAAAATATCGCATGCCCTTCAGTGCTTCGGAAGGTGCGGCTTTATCCTAATGATAAATGGCAATGTTTTTATCTAGTTACTATGATCTTGTTCAAAATCTGCAGTACTCGTATTAGCTACTTGTGACGAAACAAATGAATTTTATTTTTATCCAAAGTAAATAAATTGCAAAAATTTTAAATCACTTGATTGCATATAAAAATGAAAAGGCCTCGTTATGCTAAGTGTAGATCAATAAATGGATACTCGCGAACAAAAATGAATTGGAATAATTCAATTTGAAACGGCTATGATGTGGAACGATTTTGCGTTAATAACGTCATATTCATATTAACGCCTCACTTTATGCATTGACCAACTGCTTTGTGGCTTTTGGTTTTCGGTACTTACATATTTAACGTTGGCATGTTGAGGATATGCTAGCTGATCATATAAAAATAGTCTACTACTACTGCTTTCTACTCCTTTGTACTACGGTTTTATAAGTATACTTATTTCATTCTCTAAAATAAATATAATGTAGTTACATTCTTACGATAGGTTTCGTTTTAATAAAAAAAATATATATTTATAGAGTGCATTTTTACAAGAAATGTACTTATTTGTAAAGTAGGTTAAATAATTAAAAAAAAAAACTTATTATAAGAATTGCAAAAAATAAACATTCATGATTTAATACTTAAGTTAATAAATTAATATTAGTGCAAATTCTTAGAAAATATTTTGATACTTTATAGTATCAAAATAATTTGTAAATTCTGAATTCGGAATGTCCATGCAATGATTTCCCCATATTATTCCCTTGTGGTATTATTGACGTTAATGGCATCATTTACCGAAGTTCGATTCTCGGTGCACCCCATTGCGTAAAACAATTTTTTTTTCTATTTTTTTGCACAACAGACATCACATTTGTTACTATTGAGGCAGGTTCTCTATATGAATGGTTCAACCGTAAAATGTTTTCTATGTTTCAATTGATATTGATGATTTATTTTTATTACGGTAATGGTCCCTTTAAGTAAACCGCCTAAAGCGTCAACTTGTATGGGAGGCCAAAATATATTTTCATATTTAGATATATGTTCCTTGGTGAAAGTTGTTCAATATCATGGATTGAATTCACCCTTAAAATCGTTTCAGTATATTTTGTTAGATCCTGTATAACCGTTTGAAAGCATTTTAAAAGTTCTAAAAATATTATTATATTCCAAAATATTCACTTATGACTTTCATCATTATCTCATGAAAAAAAAAATGACTCATAATAAATGCCATTAATACATAAATTCATGATTCTTGTATAAAATTCATACTATTAATAAACGACAAAGTTGCGAGCAATTTTTCAATCAAACTCATAATTTAATCATGCTCGGGTGCATTGGGTAGTAACTGCAGGGTAATTTAAATTAATATAACATGTAAATTGTTGAGTGCGGTGTATTATGGCGTAATTATACGCGTAACAAAAGAGATACTGCCTGGTTGTACGTGGTATGAATATGGCCTGTCAAAGATTTATAAAGTTTGTATAGATGAGACAAAGGGATAACGTTAAGTTAATATTTTATATCGATCATACATAAATAATAAACATAATATAGATGCAAGGAATATACGTGTGGTTCCGGGTCAGAACACGACCACTCCATCACCTCCTGTGGATGTCGTAAGAGGCGACTAAAGGAAAAATTACAATAGCATTCCCAAAGGGGGTTTGCGTCGAGCAGGAGGTCGGTCGTAAAACTATAGCCAAATTGTTAAAATTTTTCCGGCTATTTCTTCTCCACTTTGCTAGATGTTGGCATTCTTGGGTGATATTTTATATATATATATATATATACATATTTGTTCACAAATCACAAACTACAGGTGAAAATAGAATAGTGATAATGTTATAAATACATGTTTGTATTCATTGATTTTTAATATTGACCTTCTGCTTGCTATTACTCATCTTTGCCACGCTCCACAGCGACCAACTGTCGCGTTGCCAGCATACGGGTCGAAATTGAATAATAACAATGGAGCGATTGCATTTTTCAATGAATTCGTTAAACTTCATATCGTTCAACAAATATAGTTTAAATCTGCAATCAAAGCGGGTTTTTAAAATCTTAATTAAGATTTTTCATTGTGATTTTAATCAAAATGTTTGTATTACATGTACCAACAGTGTTGTTGGTTGAATTACTCAAAACCCTAGATGCCATATTATTTACTCGTATTGCAACAATTACCATAGATTTTACTCAGAAAAATGCGAATAATGAATATATTTGCAAATTAATATATATTAAATGTAAATGGGTCATCAATGATTTAAATCGGATTTTGTCGTATT
Organism: Acrobasis repandana; assembly: GCA_963576875.1. Classification (NCBI taxonomy): domain Eukaryota; kingdom Metazoa; phylum Arthropoda; class Insecta; order Lepidoptera; family Pyralidae; genus Acrobasis; species Acrobasis repandana. The sequence continues at coordinate 9,151,563 of OY756223.1, read as the reverse complement.
GATTCATTTTATGAAAGTCGTTTAGTAAGGACCTGTAATTTAGAGCTGAACTTAGCAACTATTGTACATAACACATAATATTAATTCTATTTTATTTTCTTAAATTCTTTTTTAATTCTCAAATCTTCTATTAAAAAATAAACATCTTTCTTATTTATGTGCCTAATGACTTTTACGTTCAAAGAAATTAATCTTTGTTAACCTTTCATTATCTTAAACCTAAAAATATGCAGGGTTAAATTTACCATCCCCAAGTAAAACATTGTCTCGAGAAGGGCCGCAAAATTATATTTAACCCGCTCTTTCCGATAAGCGGAATCACTGTAGGGTTAAAGAAATACCGTGAGGGCGCATAATTCCTTTACAGGGTGTCTACAACGGCTGACAAAGGGTTAGAAAATCCTCTGAAGATGTGATTTAAATGGGACACGTAAGCAAATATTACAATCTCTACCCTTACATACTTTATGTTTGTTGGAATGGTGAGATATTTGTTAAACGTATTTGTTTGTAATGTCTAGAATTAAAAAAAGCAGCCAAGTGCCAGTCGGACTCGCCCATGAAGGGTTCTGTAGCAACAAGTAACATAATATAAAAGTTCTAAAGGTAAATTGCAGTTTACGATTTATGACGTAACGTTAAAAAAAAACTACTTACTAGATCTCGTTCAAACCAATTTTAGGTGAAAGTTTGCATGGTAATTTTATCATTCTCTTATTTTAAAAGTTACAGGGGGTGGGGACACACATTTTACCACTTTGGAAGTGTCTCTCGCGCAAACTATTCAGTTTAGAAAAAAATGATATTAGAAACCTCAATATCATTTTTGAAGACCTATCCATAGATACCCCACATATATGGGTGCAATAAAAAAATTTTTTGAGTTTCAGTTGGAAGTATGGGGAACCCCCGAAATTTATTGGTTTTTTTTTCTATTTTTGTGTAAAAATCTTAATGCGGTTTACAGAATACATTACCAAGTTTCAACAGTGAACTATACTGTTGAAACTTGGTAAGTAGATGTATTCTGTAAACCGCATTAAGATTTTTACATTTTAAAGTTTCGAAAAAAGTGGCTGTGACATACGGACGGACAGACAGACAGACATGACGAATCCGTAAGGGTTCCTTTTTTTGCCATTTGGCTAATGAACCCTAAAAAAGAGATAGTTAAAATAAAATGTGTTTAAAAAAAGTTTGCTTTGTTATTTAATGGTTTGATATTGAATAATTATTGATTTATATAGCATAAAATGCTGGGAAAAATACCTAAATTAATAATGCGTGATGAAAAATTTCGCAACGAATGAGATTCGAACTGACCCCCGTCTCATCTTTACTGTTAGTGCACTTCCAATTGTGCCGTGACTTCAAATCGCCCTGACGAATTTCCTTATTACATATTACTTATTCATCATATCATCATCGTCATCATCATTTCAGCCGCACAACGTTCATTGCTGGACATAGGCCTCTCCCAAACTTTTCCAAAATGACCGATCTAGAGCGGCCTGCATCCAGCGCTATATTCATCATATGAATTAATAATTATTAAAGATTAGTTGTGTAATAATTATTATAGAGTACCTTTATATGTTTCTTGAAGCACTGGTAGTTTTTTTAAAATAAATGTGTATATAACGAGGAAAATAGATAATAATGACAAATATTACAATAATATTACATTAATAAATTATACTAAAAAGTTTGTATTATTATTTCCGTTTGTAATAACACCCTGAATACTCAAACAAGCAATCAGCATATTCTCTAGAATGCTTGATTTGTATTTACCCCAAACCCCGTAATTTAGGTGCCCTAATCTACCGGTGAAAGGGGTGAAAGAGGGGTAAAACGAAGGGTGATTCAAGATAAACATAGCAACGTGAGGCCGAAAGTCGTTTCGTGGATAATTTGCAATTGTATAATTATCTTTTGCGGTAAATTTAACTGGAGTTTTACATGTTTGAAGCGGCCCTGATTTATAGTAAGACCCTGATTATTACCCGCCCAAATTTTAATACCTGAAGTTAATACGAATTTGAATATTAGATGGGATGAGTTATGTTTGTTTTGGTTACAATAGGAAAAGCATAAACATGCTGGAACATTGCTTATTAATAACATTTCCTTGGACATAAAACAAAATTTCTCGTAAAGATGCTTTCAAGTAAAACAATCAGTTGGTAAAATATATTATGTATTATACTTACTTAATAAAATTAAAATCTAAGTTGACACTAAATATATATATAAGTAAAATAGCACAAACACAAAACTAAACTTCTTACTATATGGCAAATAAACAACATTTCATTTCATAATATTTCTAAGAAATATTCTTTGAAAACTATCTCCTTTTCGTTCCAAGATGCATTGTTTCAAAAGAATAAAGGAAGACTTGGAAGCTTTTCACGTATTGATACATTCTTATAAGATATTATTAAATGTCACGCTTCAGAATCTTAAAAGATGTCGGCCAATGAAGTTTATTTACTAAGAACAGTTCTATAAAACTTTAAGTCTTTGATATGCCTGACAGTAAATCCAAAGTATAAAGAAAGTACTTTGTGAGAAGGCTTATTATAAAAAAGTCTAGCTAGAGATTGGCGCAGGTCCCTTTTAAATGTTTGTACACTTAGAAATGTCATGATTTGGGTACTACATTTGGTAAATACTAAATTATCAATTTTTCAATTTCCCTAATGACATCATTATTAATTGACCGAACGAGCGAAGCGTCTCAGAGATTTGTCAAAAATGCTTTTATCCGTCAGTTTGTCGGTTCTCGCTTAAAGGTCGCATTTTTCAACCGATTCTCGTGAAATTTTATAGGCAAGTTCGATAATTATACCTATAGTTTTTTTTTTCTCGATTCAGTTTTTGGAAATTTTCCAAAATGGCGGAGTTACAGATATAGATACACTATTACGTCTTTATCCCTAACGGGGCAGACAGAACCTAGGGTGGTAAAGCCCAGGCCACTTTTAGCGTGATGGTGGGCATGAAGGTGGAAAAAGGAAATCATAATAGTGATGGGCTACTAACACCGCCTATTGATATGATTCAGATTCTTGCCCATTCCCTTGATCGGCTTTTACGATCTGCGCGGGAAGAGAAACAGCTAGAACATTCTATGTTTTTTCTTTTCTCCCAGACCAGCATGGAAGATAAAACTTTTTTACCAATAAACTTCAACGGGTTGGGGGTGAGTCGCGAGGTTAACACTGCCACTGGTTTATTATTATATCGTGACAATGTATTCTCAGTCCACATATCCAATTTTAATATCAGTTTATTTGTAGAGGTAAGTTGACGACTTTGGAGAAAATGCTGCAGTGCAGCTTGTTGCCGCTCTTTCTGCACTTGCGCTTATAAAGCGGCACTAAACATAATTGTACCTAAGTAAAAGATTTGACGTCAAGAACTATTATGAAATCGAAAGAAAAAATTGACAATAATCAAATGACACAAACATCCAAAGATAAATCAATGATTTAGACTTTGACTTTATTTACATAACTTCATCGCATGTTAAAATAAAAATTTATTTTTATTTTCATTTCATGTAAAATAAAATTACATTTTTATTGAATAAAATGAAAAGTAGTTTAGTATTGTAATTAAAAGTAAGCTGCAAAGTCTCCTCCTGTGCAATTGAATAGACATTTCCGGCACATATCCGTTCCCAAACTTTGACGGATATAGTACCCTGTGTCTAAGATACATACATATATAAAATCACAATCATGTCTTTCTCTTTTACAGCGTAGTCGGCAAAAGGTTGCAAGACCCATAGGCCACGTTCAGAGAGATAGTAGGCACTGGTCATGGAATAAGGAATAATGGCAGGTTTTTGGACCATCATGTATTTACAAGTCTATAAGAAACTCAAAATTGTCGCCCATTTCCTTGATTATCTTCAATTTAAAATGAGCAGGATGAAAAGCCGGTACATTCTACGTTTTATCTTTGCTCTTATTGTCCCTTGTGTCTAAAAAGATAATTTTATGAAATAATTCGTGTTACTAAAACCTGTCTTTTCTACGTCACGTTATATTAAAGTCACAAAGAAATTGCCAAGTCTACTTGTATTTATGGCAGCCTTCATAAAATATACTTTATTTTAGGCTCAAATAGTCTAATATCGAAAAAACTGAACTATTTTCCGGGAGAAATGTTAAATTATGCATGTTTGCTCCAATCCATCGCTTGACCTACTCTGGAACTAGACAAGGCTTTATGGCTTACAGGTTTTCTTTTTAAAATTACGCCATATTTTTCCGGGCCTGAAATCCCGGAAAATGGTATTTTTACTTTGTCGACGATCTTAAGAATGAGTACTATACCGGATTTTTTTTTCCTTTCTTAACGTACCTACTAAAAATCATTGGATAAGTACGCTAATAATATTACAATCTAGCCTTAACTTAGACCAATTAGTAATTTAACACTGACCTAGTGTTATAAGTTATAGAATAAGAAAGTTTCCATCGGCACTTTTCTTACTGTCTCTATTAAGGGGAAGGCGCTTTGTTCGTGTCTTTAATTATTGCTCTATAACTGCACTATTATATTATTTTTGTCACTACACTACACTAGTTCGAACGGTTTAGTTCGTTTAAGTCTTCTCACTATGTCTGTGTTGTCGAGGAGCTGGATCGCCTCAACGTTCACGTGATGCAGCAATCGATACTCATGTGCTTCTGCATATTTTTTTAAAACTTTATGGACGAACTGCATGTTAAGGTCCCGGTGCAGGTCAGCATTTCTAATGTACCAGGGTGCACTGACAATATTGCTTTGTTCTGGAATGTTTGAATCATGTCGATATTGCTCGGTTTGGTACAGCCCCACAAGCCGTATACCATAAATCCAAACTAGCATTAGGACTTGAATAATATTTTAGTGCGTATTTTTATTTAGGGTATTTTTTTAATGTTTTTTTTTTTACTGTGTGTAAATTGGCCAACATTGTTGGGCCACATATTTAAAGCTCTAGCCTAAAGGCATCAGTCACAGCTTTACGACTGCCATATAATGATGACAGCCAGGACGGAGGCCTAACATGCCTTCCGAGGCACGAAGGAGCTTTTTCATTTCGCTTGTGGTCACTCATCCAAGTACGGACCAAGTCTGGGACTGCTTTACTTGCGAAAGCAATAGAAATTCGTTTTCCTACCGGACCAATGTATTCCTCATTTTGTAAAATAATTAAATCGATTGCATTTGATTGCTTATCTTTTGAGTTTAGTAGAGCAGTCTGGGATATACTTTACCCTTAACCACAGGGCATGTATGAAGATGAGTGATGAGTGTTGTCGAAGCGAAAAAGTCTATTGGTATCGTAGGTGGACACTATGGACCTCCAATTGGAAGTCCATAGTCTCCGCATACTCCTGTGGAAAACAAACGTGATATATGTTTGTACAGTAATGCATATTTGTTATTTTTTTTTTCAATCTAAGCTTGTCAAATTATTCTAGTTTGTTAAGTAGTCGTAAGTATCATCTCATTAAAAATGTAAAAGAAAAAAATTGTTCATCGTCAGATACATAATCTTGTATAGACTTTATACTAACATTATCCTGAAGTTACAGATAAACATTATGCTAAGAGGATATTTGTTAAATATTTATAGGTCATAAATATGAGTTTCTTTGAACTCTCTAAGAACTGAATAATTTACACCTAATTCATACATTTAAATGAATCTTTGATACAAGACGAAGTAATACAGAAAATCTGCTATATTTCATACAAACTTGTCTCTAGCCACTAACACGTTCCCTCTACTATCACGTTCACGATATTACAAACACGAGAGAAATAAAAGACGAAAAACAAACATTTTCATAAATATCTCTTTGTGTACGTTTCATCAAGTAGTGGTTTCTCCTGAGAATAAGCTCTATGAATATTTCGAGGTATACGTATTTGTGTTATACGGTAAAGGATATTTCATATTTTTTCCTACTCTTCCGTATCTGAGACCGCGTTCAATACCACGAATGTGGCCGACGCAAATCTCTCCCAAATTACCTAACATTTCAACTTTTTGGAGCTTTCGTAAGATATTTTTGCTGCGTAAATAAAGGACTCTATTACTTTTTTATTAAGTTGAAAATGCATTAGCAACTAAGGCTCTGTCCATCGCGGATGGTTTTTGTCATGAACGGAATTTCGTTTAATTTTGATGTGGAGTGATCCAACAACATTACTTCACGGCTTTAAATTACAACAGGTTTTAGTAAAGAATATGTAACGTACAATTTTCCTCATTAATATAAGTATATAATTGTATTTTTTTTTTTATGCGGAATCTCATAGTTTAATTTTGATGTGGAGTGATTAAACAAAATTACTTCACGGCTTTAAATAACAACAGGTTTTAGTAAAGAATATGTAAAGTACAATTTCCTCAATTATAAGTATATAATTGTTTTTATTATTTAGTGCCTAATTCCACTGTTTAATTTTGATGTCGAGTGATCGAACAACATTACTTCACGACTTCAAATAACAACAGGTTATAGTAAAGATTATGTATCGTACAATTTTCCTCATTAATATAAGTATATAATTGTTTTTTTTTTTAATGCGGAATCTCACAAATCCATCCGCAAATCACATTCACGTAATTGAATGCTCAAAGGCTTCATACACTACTCTCCATTCGGATCTATAAAGTAACATATAGATATGAACAACTTAAAAGCAAAAAAAAAAATTTAAATCTAATATTGAAATCTTTTACGAGTATTATCATAGATGCATATCTGCAGACTTTAAACCATCACTGCCTAGAAACAGTAAAATCAATATTTAAAACTTAACATTAGATAAAAAATTTCTTTTTACTGACAAAAAAAATACAAAAATCGCGATTTCTTTTAAATCTTCTTCATCCAAGAGCGTTCCCGGTTGCATCCTCAGCAGTGCTGCTTCGGAGCCCGGGTGCGCTTTTCCGCTTTTTCTTCTCCAAACAAAACATGCATGTCAATGGTCACCCAAGGATGCCAAAGACCTTGCGAAGCGGAGAAGAAATAGCCGAAACAGATTAAATGATTTGGCTATAGTTTTACGACCGGCCACCTGCCTGACGTCAACTCTCTTTGAGAATGCAATTGTAGTCCTTTAATCGCCTCTTACGACATCCACAGGAAGAGATGAAGTGGTCCTATTCTAACCCGAAACCACACGGGTGATTGGTGAAACAAAAACGCGATTTCTGTTAAATATCTGTTTTTAGTCTTACTGTATTTGGAATATCATAACATACATACAAATTTATCACACCTATTTCCCATAGAGGTAGGCCGAGATCTCCACCTACTACACGCTACACATCCCTGTCTAACACCTGTTTCGATTTTAAACGAGTCTGTCTGTGTATTCGCCACCAAATCTGACACAAGCACTGGAATCCCTTTAAAAAGAATTCAGTGCTAGGATCAGCTGACTGTTCAGCCCATACTTAGACAATGTTGACCAAAATTCATTCCAAATATCAAGACAAACTACAAATAACAAAACGGTAAGTCTCGTTTCGTCAATATAAGGCTCTAAACTTATAATTGCAAAATGTAACAATACTTGCACCAAACAATTACTTTTCAAGAAGGACAAAGGTAGAAGTTAAGTGTGGCCGCACCCTAACCTGGTAATATCGCGGTTGCATTATTTTTGTAAAGGCGTAGGATTACTGGGGTGTTCTCTGAGGTTCGTCTTTTGTTCTTGTTAGCGCGGATTTATACAAGTATTGTTTGGAGATTTCACTAAACATATTTATTTCGGACGTTTTCTTAACTAATGTTCTATATGGGTCTGAAGATTGGTCTCTTTGAATTACATTCTCTTGTATTTGTATAGTTTACGAGATAAATATTTGAAATTTTCATTTATAAGTAATAGTTACTTTAAAGAATTTTATTGCAAATTAATGTCCTTAAGGCGTTCTCTCTTTATATTTTTGATTTTTGTTACTCATGCACAAAGATTGTGTTTTCTATAAAAGTAATGGACATGGACTAAAATAATTTTCGATACTCTAATATATACAATTATGAGACATAACATAATAGAGTTAAAAAAAATTACAATGTGTATTTTTTATGACGATCACCTCTACCACGCCAAATGGCAATTCAATTCATCTTTATGCACGTTAATAGTTAATAAATCAAAACTCGGCGCGATTTTGTCATAATGAAATAAAGAAAAAAATATTTTTTTCATAATAATCGTGCATAAAGTGCATAAATATTAAATATGCTTAACTTTTGTTTTTTGCAGTAAGAAATCCTCCTATCAAGATATTCAGATTTAACTAGTAGTTCGCCGCGAACTTAGACCTCGCGATTTTTTATCAATATTTCAAAAACTACTGAACCGATTTTGATGACCAACGAACTTGAAAATTCTATTGATATTTCCTACATGCTTACCAAATTTCATAAAAATTGGACCTTAAATTATAGCCCTCGCTCGCTTCGCTCGCTCGATCAAATATACATAGTTACATACATTTTAGTGTTCATATAATATTAATAATAATATAAGCCTTTTATTTCAGATAGATTTTAGTGTTCATATACAATATGTTAAATTCTGAAATTAATCAAAAATCACTCACATCAATATATATTGTTTTTAATTAAAATGGTATTATCATCATCATCAGGTCTTTCTAGTTTCCACTGCAGGAGCATGACCCTTTCTGTACTGCCAGTACCATACTTAGCCAGAGCAGCCCGAGGATTTGGCCTACACTCTCCTACACTCTCTCTCTCTCAACTCTCAACATTGAGACTTCCTCAACCGGCCTGAAAAAGTCTCAATGTTTAAAAGCTTTTTTTAGCTTGTGTTTCCTAAGTCGCCTTCTACGACATCCACGGGAAGACTTGGAGTGGTCCAATTCTACTCTGCCGGAAACCACACGGCATCTAGTCTCCTATTATCTAGACTTTTAGTGAGATAGAAAAAGTTTATGCTCATGGTGACAAAAAATTTCTAGAAATAAAAAGAATAGAGTGTGGAACTATGTATAACCTACAAAAAACAGGAAAACTGGGAAACTACAATATTTTTATCACCTAAACATTTCAAAACAAAACCACAAAGTTATCGAACTGATCTGCGCTTGCGTCAGCAATAAATAATTTATTTTGTGTAATGTATAGATATTATTACTGTAACAACTTTGTAAGTCATTTACGAGCCATGTCCGGTCAAATTTATATGGTAAAAAATGAATTTTTGATTGGACCTGCTATAATGGTCTTTACAAGTAGTTAACTATATAGAGATGATATTATAATTTACTATTAGATAATTTTCAGAATATTTTGAAAATCTCAATATTTATGTATTGAGATTTGTTACTAAAATATAAATTGATAAATAGGAACAAATCACACTGTTTGAGCTAGCCCCAAAGTAAGTTTAAACCTCTGTTCCAGGATAGTAACTCAACAATACTATATTTTATAATAAATTTAATTAGTTATATTGATTAACACCCAAGGCCCCAGACAATTTAGCACTAGTTTTGGAATCTATCTAGCTACACTAGTTTTGGAATTATTAACTGCAGCTATGTTTGTATTTTTGGCCCATACATTCAATATTAAAAACCTAGATGATTTTTATTTCCTCTTAAGTAAGTTTAGTAGGTTACTTATAGTAAGCGTCAAAAAAGAACTTTACATGCCTAGGCGAAAAATTTATTTTTCTTTTTTGTCATATTTGTTTCCTGCAGATGCAATATTTTCTAAAATATTTGGTCATCTTAGCTGTTAAATTAAGCAATAACATAATAAGTAAATAACATTGAATTGATACTCATAGTGAAAAAAAAAACAGTAACATATGAAATTCGTTCCTAAAACAAGCGTTGCATGAACTCTATATCACTTCCCAATGGCCATCAGGTCATCGCAAGCAAGTAGGACGTCCGCGGGTTCCTTTACACATGTTATTGACCCTGCCCTATTGTTAACGCCATATGGCAACCAAAATCATCTCGTGCCCATACGATTAAGCAAAATTCACGTTTGAGAAAATTACGAGAGACGACGACCGCCAATATTCTCGAGTTAGCAAAATGGTTTTGCTCTTGTTTGAGGTAATTTTAAAGGTTATTTGTTTAAAGATATGTACTTAAATTAATCTAACATTTTTTTGCCTGTGTCGCTTAATTTTGATAAACAGCAAGCTGGTATTGTTTATGGTAAATAAATTAGCAGTAATTAACATTTTTGTTAGACATTTTTCATAAGAAAAAGCTGCTTAATTAGGTTTTTAAAGCTCGCTATTGTGTTTAAGCAGAAAATAAGAAGCTATTTTAATTATAAATTCAGGCATAAAAGGCGTTTTGTTTTAACTTGTAAGACATCGAATATTTCCATAATCTTTACGAGTACAACTCGTAACGACTTTACTTGTCAATATATTTTTGTTATTCAACGATGATGCTGATTTTATTACTTTCGTAATCTATAATTTACGGATGATTATTTACCGCCAAATTATCAACTTCCCATCAAAAACAACCCTAACCATATGGCGATATTTTTTCACCAAAAATGACGAGAATCACCAAAACAAGGGAACATTATACAATTATCATGGATAGACAAGGGTGGACGTGATAAAAACAGATCTCCTAACACGTAATTACATAATTGTGCTGGCCGACGCGCCTCGGGTAACGACGCCGCACGAATATAGGTTAGAAACCGAAAAGTAAAATTATAGGGATGATGTTAGTGTGGACGTTAGTATGCCACATCACATCAGACTAGAGAAATTGAGGAAATATTGCTTTTTATATGAAATCGGGACTCGGGATCTCCTAAAAAAACTATAATTATTGTATTAATATACAAGCTTATTTTTAATTACGTATTAATATTTAAATAGGCGATTCAATCCATCATTTTGAACAACTTTTCCCTATAAATGTCCGTCGAAATACGAAAAAAAATTTCACTTCCCATAGTAACTAGATAACGTGACTACTGCGATTTATATGGGAAGTGAATGTTTTTCCTAAAACCCTTAAATATTTGTACCTACTTAATTAAAAATAATCTTGTATATTTTGATCATGTCTCGCGGATATCAGGTACTCGTACAAGCGCGGTGCGTTGAATGTTGTTTAGTTCTATAACTCAGTATTTTCTTATCTTTGAATAATATTGTAAAAATCGTAACAGTGTTAAGGTGAAGATATAGGCAAATGACCTTGAAGTGGCGCCATCATTTGAAATAAATTGTTAACTCGAAAATATGGAGATAATTTCCATATTACTCTTCGTCATGCACTAGATAGCCCTTTAAATTATTTTATAAACCACCGTTGAAAGTATTTACATTAGTCCGTCTAGCTTTAAAACTTGCCTCCGCCAAAAGTGGCCACGGCAAGTTTTAAAGCTAGATGGATCACCAATAATAGTTTTAACGGCAGTTCATAGAATAATTTAAAGGGCTATCTAGTGCATGACGTAGAGAAATATGGAAATTATCACCATATTTACGAGTTAACAATTTATTTCACACTTCAAGGCCATTTGCCTATATCTTCGCCTTAAGTGACTTTTTGTTAAATTTAGTAATATGAACTCTCAACTCGAATAAGCTAGTAGTAGAATAGTTTTGGCAATGTGTCTAATGTACAAATCTATAGCCTATGTAAAGTGTTTAAGCCTATATATTTCTCAAAATAAATAAAAAAAATAATTTGACATATCCACACTATTTCTTCAGCCAGCCGTAAAGATAGGACAAGGGCCAAACAAGTTTAATAAGAAGGTGGAAGTAAAATATTTCTATACCGGAATTGTTAATAACTGTAGCTTGCGGTCGAGTCCAGCCGTCGGCTTGGACTATTCCCTTTTAATTTAAAGCTTGAGCAGGGATGAAATAAGAGGCAGTGCTGCGAGAATTTTAGACCAGCTGTGTTCGAAGTAAATTGTCGAGAAAATTAGGTTTTCTTTTAGGAATATGCAACTTCTTCCGTTTGAATTTTAAGTTTTTATTTTATATTTAATATTTGGTAATATTTTTTAAGGAAAATGTATTTATTAATTTATTTTATACTCTATCTGTAAATGGCAGACTTAAAGACAGGACCTTTTCTACCAGTCAACCAACAGATGATGCTGAGAAAGTAAATTTAATGGGGTAAGTGCAAACAAAAAAAAAAGTTGTATTTTTTAAATAACATTATTTTCTGTTGAATTCAAAATAATAAAATATGTAATAGACTGCTGTGGTAGACTGCTGTGGTGATTGATTGATGAAAACATTATACATTATTTTATAGAAAACATTTTATATTTTCTTATTTACATATTTACAATTAATCAGAAATGAAAAACCTCAGATCTACTTAAATCCCGGAAGTTTATACTACGAGTAGCTGCATTTAAAGTTTTTGTATGTTTGCGAGAAATGTTAAGTTTTGTTTTTATAATTTAACTTAAATGTTTTTCTTTTTATAGTATAGAATATTAGATATAGTATTCTAATATTCTATACTATAAAAAGAAAAGATTTCATTGTTTGTGTGTTTGCATCTTTGTTTATTTTAAATAGATAAATAATCCGATTTAAAAAAAACATAACAAAGGCAGAATATTTTACATTCAAAAACGCGGGTAACGCCGCGGGAAACCGTTAGTCGTTAATATACTTGTAAGTAAATGTACATATTATAATATATATAAATATATATTTGACTGTTTAAATACCTTAAAAAACAAGAACCGAAATTAATTCCTGGAACGTAGCCTGCCCCTTATCCTAACAACAGTGAAAAAGTTAACAAGCCACCGCCTAATAATATACTCTGATAAGAACAAACAAGCTCAAAGGTTACCCGATTGTGACGCCATGTGTTAGCTCACTTTTAGTCTTGTTATAATGCAACTTTTTCGATTATGTGCAATGTTTTCTTAACTTAATATTTTGATTCTCGTTTTCCATCTTCACGCCCACCATCAAGCTAAACGTGGTCTTTAGGTCCTACGGCCCTAGAATCTGTCTACCCTGTTAAGGATAGAGACGTGATAATGTCGCTAGATTCCCTTATGGTTGAATTTAACGATGGCTGACCCGTGGGTCAACAATATTGGTCACCCCCACCTTCTCGCGACCCTGTGACTGTACATACTAAACTAAACATCTTACAGCTCTCAATTCCCTAGTATTTCTAATGTAGTATGGTACAGCTGGTGGGGCACAAAGGGCATGAGAGGAGGAGATGGTACATGTTCTGATCAACCATATGCTTTTAAGCTGCCTTAAGGCATCTGACATAGTTTGACAACTGGCATATAATAATTTCACCGGGACCAACAGCTCAACGTGGAAGTAGGAAATTACTATCACTTGTAGTCACCCATCCAAATACGGATCACGTCTGGAATTGCTTAACTGCGAAATTCGATCCTTTAATGAATAAGTCATATAGAGCTCCTTACTCGCTAATATCGCGCGTTCATTATAATGCATAACACAGGATCGTGTAGTTCACTATCAATATGGAAAGCGTAATTTAGTCGGAACTTTGTAATTAATTCAAAATCTTACACTTCTGATGCTAGCAGTATGGAGCCGAACTTGCTACTCGGCTATTCTATAATATAATGGTTACGTACAAGTACATACGGGTACACATACACATTATTTAGTTTATTAATTGTTTATAAAAAGTATAGGTAATGGGAAGGTCACCTAACCCATATATACATAAGTAGGTACCTACCTACTTATGTATATATAAATAAAGCAACTGTAATGTAATCGTGCTGTAAACACATTTTTTGAGTGCAGTCTAGAACATATGTGTATGAATGTGATATTTTAGTCATCTATATGATTGTACACTGTTTGTGTTTTTTATACAATAAAAAGATTTATACCTGCTAAAGTTAATAATATTAATAGATTACGATACGACATATACTTATATGTCGTATCGTATTATTAACTTTTATACACTATCATGTATTTATTCCTAATGGGACAGGTAGAGCATTTTAGGTCTTGCGGCTCTACGTACTCGTAGAAAGAGCTATGGCTAGCTCCTTTTGCTTTGAATAAACACAAGTCTTTTTTTTGTCCTGGTCTAGGAAAAAAGAAGAACGATTAAACTGTACCACCTGCTTCTCTTCTCGCGCAGTTCGTAAAAGCCAATCAAAGGTAGCTCCAGAGCTGCTTTTATCGTGATGACGCGAGGAGTTGAAAAAGGAATCAAAGTTGTGATGTATTGCTAGCAGCATTGCCTATTCATTTGATTCGATTAACATTTTCACCCATGCCCTGGAACGGCCTTTACGATTTGCGCGGGAAGAAAAGTAGCTGGTACATTCCTTTTTCTTTTTTCCCAGACCAAGACAAAAATAAGATTTGGTTATTAAATTGTGTTCAATCTAAGCAAAATACTTATTTTTAAGACCCAAGCATTGGTTCCATAAGATGATCATATGTTCTGAGTCATCCCTTCAAATAAATATATGTATGCAGTTTAAACTCTGTATAGTAGTTTTAATCACTAAATTGTATTGAATAAGTCTTATTGATTTGTTTAGAGTCCTATTAGAACTCCTATATGTAAATAGAGTATTATAACAGGTACCTGAGTTACTTAAAAATTCAATTTTAAATCTGTACTCGAGTATTTGAATGAATGAAAATTTGAATCTTTTAAAATCGTTCACCCTGGGTTTTAGTAAAAAAATAAAATAAAAATAAATAGGGACAAATCACACTGATTAAGCTGGCTTCAAAGTAAATTTAAACTTATGTTATGAGATACTTACTGAAAGATACCTACTATATATTTTACAATAAATACAATAAACAAAAAATTACCAATATCAATACATAACACCTACAGGTCTTAACATATTTTAGCGTTTTTTTTTTGTTGATTAAACTTGTAAGTTTTCTAATTCTAGCATAAAACATTATTTTGAAATTCAAACAAATTGATTACATTTCATTAGCAAAACTTTTCAAACGTCCAGAATTTAAATGTGGATAGTTATTTAGTTCGTCTGAAATACGACCAAAAACGTTAATTACCCAATTTAAATTCAGACCAAAATCTTTTACAAATTCAAAACTCTATTTTCATATAGAATTTACAAAATTTTGCAATGTTAGTAAATTAGACTACTCATGTTTAACGGTTGTATATTATTATTCTAATCGTTTGATTTACATGAAAGTGTTATCTTTTGTAATTAATTTTCTATGAAAATAATGTGAATTTCAAGTAAAAATATCAAAAGTTGGCTCTTTATGATTTTTGAAACGTTTTGAGTATTCAACATATAGCAAAACAAGTGATTTAAAATCTTTATAATCTAAATTCACATAAGAATAAAGCAAGATTACTTAAAGCTTTACTGATAATACAATTTGATAGTTTGAAGAATAAATTATCTTTTTATTTTATTTCTCTTACAAATTGAACTTAAAAATTAAAAAAATCATATCGTATTTTATTCTAAAAAGTAGTTGATACGTAAATAATAAATTTTTATAAATGATCTAGATCTCTAAACAAACTTTGATACTCTTAGATCAGAAGATAAATTGATTTTTAAACGACACTTCACTAACTTGGAATCCATCAATATCAATTTCTTTACGTAAATAATGATTGAAGCGATCCCAATCTTCAGTTGACAGAAACGGGTCTTACTTCACAAACATTAATTAGGAATTTTTATTACTTGCCTCCTTACTGAGTAAATCACAGTTGTACAACACACAAATCCGAGGTTTCCGAGAAATGGACAGCAATTATGATAATTATCACACCGTCTCATGAGTCTTCAACATAGCCATAACAACAATTAAGATAGTAAAAAGGGTTATCTCGGAAATCAGTAATGTTCAAATAAAAACAGTGTCTCCGTCAACTTCTTGATTTCGATTTACGACTTTTGACTACGATACGTTTCCGCACTCTAATTTATTATTATCAGTATTTTTTAATTTATCGTCACAGCGATAAAAATTACGTAGAAAATGGTTTGAATGAATTTTAAATACGGAAGATAGAAAATCAAATTCTCACAGTTCCATTACGCTATCAAAAAGAAGAAGCGGCAACGGGTATTCCAGATTTAAATGAATTATAATTATAAACAATTACAATCTGATTTAATGAATGAAGAAATGCAGTACAACGGAGTGTGCGGCTGAGATGCAAGATATGAGATTGTTTTTGTAAAAGTGAGAGGAAGTATAGACAACGCCTACGTTTCTTTGAATGTATGATTCAGCAAGCGATAAAAATCGCCGGTCTTATTCGTCCGACTTTTTTTAATTAGTGAAGGGTCGACATGTGAACCGAGGTGGTGGCCATTGTTCTTAATAAATAGACGTATATAAATCGGTACCCAATGACATTGAGAACGTGGATGGACTAAAGAAAGAAGGTTTTTTAGGGTATCAAACTACCTTTTTTATTCGAACTTTTTGGATTTATGAAAAAAACGAAAAAGTTTTTACCAGTGTTTAATAAAAGCTTATTTAAATAGTACCTAAACTTCTGTTCTGTTCTGTTCTGAGTCCGCCCAGCCAGCAGTCACGCTGCAAGAGCGTATGAATGAGGTCTACCTTGGAAAGTGCATCATCACACTTACAAACCAAAGCCGATACGTGTACCGACCTCAGTTCATTAAATGTGGCGATGCCAAACCTCGTTATACCACTCACATAGCTCGAGAAACCAGTTGGACTCGTAGATAGGGATAGAGGAGTGTAAGAGATATTCGCAGTCAGGAGGTGGGAGAGAAAAGGAGTTGTAAGAACCGACCGAATCCAGACATCAAATCAGTATGGGGAGGATAGATATATACTTGGTGTGTAATAAATACTTGGAAGGATGTAAGACTGCTTTGTTATTTTAGCGTCCGTCGCGTTGCTGCTTAAGTCTTCTTTGTATCTATCATGGTGCTGTTGGAGTTCATGGTTTGAGTCTTTTGCGACTCTAAGTCTTATTTAAATAGTACCTAAACTTATATAAAAATTATTTATTGATTTTTTAGAAAGCTTTATCGTGGAATCATTGTTACACGGCTTCTACTTACCTAGTATAATTACTAATGTATGTTTCATTTAGCTTCCTTCCATGTTGGTCTGGGAGAAAGGAAAAAACGTAGAATGTATCAGCTACTTATCTTCCCGTGCAAATCGTAAAAGCCAATCAAGGGAATGGGCGAGAATCTAGTATATTTAAATATTTATCATATTTCGATACATGTTCCTTGGGGAAAGTTGTTTAGTATCATGGACTGAATTCACCCTTAAAATATATTTTGTTAGACGTTATATAAAAGACAGTTCAAAGAAAACTTTACAAACTTGACTACCTACCTACTCTGGTTCAAAAGTTTGTACTTTAAATATTTATTAACTTAATAATTAGTATATATATCCTTCAATCACCTTAATAATATAAACCCCATAGTGTTATAATTTGCATAATTTAAACGAAGGTATACACACCGTATAATTCGCGTGATTTGGATATTCAGAAAATAATCATTAGAAATGCTAATACAGACCTAATCATCGTGAAATAGGGTACGTTTTTATGTGTTTGTAATTATACGCTACGTTTTCTTTATTGAAATAAGTGGTGTAGGGGCGTAAACCTACTTTTGCAAATCATAGGAGGCTAAGGTTGATTACTAGCAGTGTGAAGTGATCCATACAGTAAACAAAAAAGTAAAAAAATTAAATTACCTATAACCCCTCGACAAAGTACAAAATACTAGTAAATTGTAGTTTAAATACACAGCTTCAACTACCTAACTTCTGTAAACTGGGTAAAAAACACTTCTTTTTTTCTAAATAATTAATGTAAAATAATTATATTCTTGTCAGAAACGAAGTACCTAGCGTACCAAGTACCAAGAAATTGTTTTGACTAATCTTTATACCCTTTTTATCACATTTTTATTTGTGGTATAATTTTTTTTTTATAGAAATCCTAAGTTACATTTTATTTTTTACTGCGTCATAAAAATTTAACCCCAGAAAATTTCACACGCGACTTATTTTTATATCAACTGAATATTTTACGGAAATCATAAAAATTGGGAAGCAGGTGTAGTGAACTCTTTGCCACGGTACATACAATAAAATAAAAAATCAATAGATGCTATTGAAGTTAACTCACAATGGGGAGGATATGTGACAGACCAGAGGACGGCACAAAAGTTTTCGAGAACTGTTCGACAAAGTTTATTTTACTTTTGAACTATTTAATTTCAAATTTTAAGTCATACGCATAACGTTCAAAATCCTTTAAATGTTTTAAACATAGTTACTTTTTACCCTTGTAAAATTTTGGAGTATGAATGACACAAGTACAAAATGTCGTCGAGATAGATTTTTTTGACAATGCTTGGTAATTGGTGGGTTGGGTACCTGGGCACTCTGGTTTTGTCGTTTGACAATCATGTTGGTTCAGGCACAATGGGACATGAGGAATAAGAATATTGGAATAATTCGCCCTTTCATCATAGTACTCAATAGCAGCTAAATAGCTGCTTGTTATTATTATAATTAGTATTAACAATACAAAAAAAAATTAAAAAATCTTTTCTTATTTATAGGAGTACCTAGTATAAGTATTAGTAGCTACTAAAATTCAGGTGTTGTTTTTTAAAACGTTCGAGACGTCTTGTACTTCTTAATTTGTTATCATGCTGACTGATTTTTATTAACTTTATCAACTTACAGGTGTATTATGTGATACCTTCTCTAATAACTCAGCTATATACGAGTACATATATTTAAAAAAAACACGTTAGTAAAAAAAGTTAAGTTAGAACGCAAAATGAGTATTACGGGATTACTCTTCGAAAAATAAATATTGAATGAGCAAGCACAAGCAAAATATTTCCACGGTATTTCAAAGAAAACTTGCAGATTTTCCATAAAAGGAACTTTTTACGTACCTGTTTTGCATTTACCATACACCGCGTCCGGAACAGCATGAAAAGAATTAAAATAAAGTTAATTAATCTGATGTACATAAGCATAATACGAGTATTGTTTTAGAAAATGAATTAAAATCAGAACAATTAGTTTCTAAAACTTTGTTCTTAATTAGAGATGAAAAAAAAATTAATTCTTTTGGTAAGAGAAGAAATCACTGCTGCTAAGCTAATTGATGTTTATATCAGTTTAAACGCAGTCTATTGGGTAGAATTGGGACATCATCTGAGAGTAAATAGATTATCATCATAATTATTAGCCACAGGAAGTCTAGGGCCTACCCCAAGGATTTCCAAAACTACAGATTGGAAGCGGCCTACATGATGAGTGACAGTGGGACATCACTTATCATCAGGGCGTATCATTTGTTCGTCAGCCAAAATATATGCGTAAAAAATATACCAATTTTAACATGTTAACAGCTTATAAACCCTTTAATAGAACCATAACTCTCAGTGAAGCTTTTAGTTACGTTAAAACCACAACATCTGGGTGTATACCTTTCAGCACACTCGCAGATTGCATTTCGTCTATTTTACCAGGCGACATACTATCTTCAATGTATATTGTTACCTATTTCCTAAGGAACAAAGTGTATTTTTGTGTGATACGGGTTCGGTAATTCTCTGTCGTTTAAGACCTTTACTTGTCGCCAAAAGGTTTCAATCTGTTGTCTTGTCTGCATCATAGTAAAATTAGAATAGTAGTACAACATTATTTGCTTTGCTAATAAAACTAATAATATAATTAAGATGCACGCGCAGGCACGTGCGCTTTGAAATACATTAAATACTACATATTCATATAAAGCTGCTAATCAAGAGGAGTTTACACTTGGTACAACTTTACGAGTATTTTGAAATAAAAATCGAGAAAACTGCGTTAGACATTAAAAAAACTTACTTTTAGGCATAACTGTAAACTATTTATGTGTATGGTGAGTAAAATACAATACACATAAAATAAAGCGTTAAAGTAAAAAATAAAATATGATTTTTATCCATACATAACCTTAGATTTTGCCATTATACTTTATTATAGATGGTTACCTTGAAGAATTGCTTTAAGTTGTTCTACTGTTCTTATCTTATACTTTGTCTGTATCGCGCCATTTGGAGCAGATGCGTACAGCGATAGAAGCGAAAACTCGATTTTCTGCAGAGAGTTGGCGCAAATGAAAACGCAAAAATTGGTATGGGCACCAACGTATGCAATGAAATTCATAAGGGACGGTTTTTAGGGTGATAATTAAGAGGGGAACGAAATAGAGACCTACAGGGAATTAAGATGAGAATTTAAATTTTTGATTATTATTTGGAGGATTAACTTTGATAAATTGATGTTTTGTGATTCTGCGTTTAGCAACTGCACTGAATACTTTTATTTTCCCTTGCCCATTTTTTTTTATGACTTGACCAATGGACACTTTCCTTTAAACCAGTGTTTTCTAATATTTAAGTATTTAGAATACGTGGCCTCTTTACAGTAAGAAATATTCTGGAGACCCCCTTGGGTTGTGACCCAAAGTAGACAAAAACTTAGTAATTCAAAAGCCTAAGTTTATGATTTTCTCTAATTTGGTACCTATATTTTTAAATATTCATGTGCCCCTAAGTTCTGTCTACCATGTTACGTATAAAGACGTCGTAGTTATCTGTATCTAGCGAAATAAGATATATAAGAATAATCTGACGAGCTCCGTGACGTAATGGTTAACACGCTAGTGCGCAATTCCGGAGGTTCTGGGTTTGAGGCAAGTTGGAAAATGGCCTTCTTTAGATTGTCCTGTGTCTTGGGTAACGTATTCATTAATATATGTAGTTATCATAAAATACAGTATCGTTGAGTTAGTATATCAAAACACAGGTTTTAATTTACTTTGGGGCTAGCGCAATCAGTGTGATTTGTCCATATATATTAATTTGTTTATATTTAATAAAATATTCACAAACCATGACTGGCTTCCAGCTAATACCAACGCATTATGTAAAGATAATTTCGTCCTAAGTTTATATACAGTATTTTCTTATAAAGAAAATCCGAAGTAGTTATATTAAAGAAAGTTAGAAAGGATTCGCCGGGTTCGGAAGAAAGTTTTAATATTTTTTCTTTCCTGATACCCGTTCCCTCATTTGTATTATGGCGACCATCTTTGTCTGCATTAGTATTTTAGCAAGGTTTTTAGAACATATTTATTTTGGATATTTCCTTAACTTTTTGAATAACTATTAGGGCAAATGTTTATGTGGCAGGTATATGCCATTAGTATGGACATTGTATTTAAAAAACCGTATTAAAAAAATTATATTAAGTTTTTATCTCTGGTAAAGTTTATGCATTAGTTTTTGTTATTTTACATACTTTCATATTGAAAAAAATGACAATAGTTTCAATAAATTTTGTTAGACCATGTTAAAAAAAATTGCATACATCTTATATTAGACTCTTGTTTCCTCATATATACTTCTAAAATATATGTAATATATTCTCCTTGAAACTTTTTTTTTAAATTTGGCCCAAATGTAGGTTGTACTCGTACGCAGTAAACTTTATTTTATTACATTTTAGATATAATCTACTGAAAATCTGACTTATTTACCTTTTATCTTTAACTTTTTATTTAACACAATAGGCTTCTTCATTAATCTACATTCTACATTAATCTGTAACAATAGCTGATAACACCCTAAAATAAATTAGTAGCCCGATATATCGAAAAGTACATCTATTCTATGAATATTAATAAACCTATCAACTCACTCATGCGAAAGCCGAATCATAAAACCAATTGATATACCTCCGAAAATTGATACAGAAGCGATAGTATCGGTTAATTGTGGAACGTACCGGATTCGAAGACAATACTATTTGGATGGGTAGCTTAAGTTCATATTGGTCAATTCGACTGGTGATTGTTTGTCATCATATAATATTTTTTTGTATATCTACATTGATGAGAAGTCAAATGTAGTAGAGACTTTACAATTCGTCTTCTTCTTTTTCTTCGTCTAAGCGCGTTCCCGGTTGCATCCTCAGCTATGCTGCTTCGGAGCCCGGGGTGCGCTTTCCTGCTTTGTCTTCTCCAAATATAACATGCATGTCAATGGTTACCCAAGGACGCCAAAGACCTTACAAAATGGAGAATAAATAGCCGGAACAGTTTAAATGATTTGGCTATAGTTTTACGACCGATCACCTGCCTGACGTCAACCCTCTTTGTGCGACCGTATTTGTGCGAAAATTTTACAACCGGCCGCCGCCTGATGTTAACCCTCCTTGGGAATGCAATTGTAGCACGAGATGTTTGTGCTTAGACCTTTAGTCGCCTCTTACGACATCCACAAAAAGAGATGGAGTGGTCCTATTCTAACCCGGAATCACACGGGTGAACAAACCTCTTCTAGCAGTGTCTTATACAAACGGACAACTGAAAACGAGAGACTTTACAATTCATGTCAGAAAATATCGCATTACCTACATTTAAAAATACAAGTCTTTTTAAAAATGTATTTTGATTGGAAGCTAAGAATATTTAATAATACTTCATGTTTCTGAATATTCTACGTGGCTCCATTGGTGGACCGTGCTACACTCACTAAAATAAAACATTGATAATAAACGTAGCAAAAATGACCATCTATCATTCATTTATGTTACGAATTGATCATTGTGTTGTAAGCTTTTATATAATAACTACGGTATACTGTTAGAGAATAAAATAAATAAAGGTACCTTGGAATTTTCTGAAAAGGAAACAGTAATTACCTCTAGGCTTTTTTAAGCCGAACTAGGTCTATTTTACCTTTTTTTGAATTAACTTAAGCTTCCTCCGCCTAATCGCTCACTAACTGAACCTACAAAACTACTAAACCATTGTGAACCAGACGGTAGCCTAGTGATATCAATCTCGGCGTTCCTCGACGGTTAATAAATCAAATACATTAAAGCATATGATTGTTCCTATTCGTTATTGTCTCACAGTTACTATTTACATAGAGAACGGTAGGTGTGTAAGGCGAAAGTTTTATTAATAGCGACCGATTCTCGGATATCGTTAATAATATGTATTTGGTAAAATAAATGTTCGTACTAATTGAGTCTTTTTCAATAAGTAACTTTGTATAAATTCTATACCTCAGTTTTTAGGGTTCCGTAGCCAAATGGCAAAAAACGGAACCCTTATGGATTCGTCATGTCTGCCTGTCTGTCCGTATGTCACAGCCACTTTTTTCCGAAACTATAAGAACTATACTATTAAAACTTGGTAAGTAGATGTATTCTGTGAACCGCATTAATTTTCACACAAAAAAAGAAAAAAAAACAATAAATTTTGGGGGTTCCCCATACTTTGAACTGAAACTCAAAAATTTATTTTTCATCAAACCCATACGTGTGGGGTATCTATGGATAGGTCTTCAAAAATGATATTGAGGTTTTTAATATATTTTTTTCCTAAACTGAATACTTTGCACGAGAGACACTTCCCGCCCTCTGTAACTTCGAAAATAAGAGAATGATGAAACTAAAGAAATATACGATGTATATTATCATGCAAACTTCCACAGAAAATTGGTTTGGACGAGATCTAGAAGGTAGGTTTTTTTTTATAATATAAAATACATCATAAATCGTTAACCGCAATATAATGTTACTTGCTGCTACGGAACCCTTCACGGGCGAATCCGACACGCACTTGGTCGTTTTTTTTATTAACAACGTGTAAAATACATAATTACACTTTTGTTACTAAAAACATAATTTCTTAATAAAAAACGGAGGTTCTTAACCCCAGTTTTTTAAAGTTTCGATTCGTATAGAATGTATAAAAAGTTACTTATTGAAAAAGACTCTATTACTATACAGGAAATTAACTAGTTAATGACTGATTTTTAAATACTCGTATTTTCCTCTATAGAAAATATTATTTCTTACAAATAAGTTCAGATTATCTTTCATTATCGTTTTGATTGCCTAAGTCACCTCATCTACGAGTATATCTTTGATTTAAATTAGATAAAAAAACTCATTACGTAAGTTTTGTAAGCTTAGGCTTCAACTTACTTCAAATCAAATTATTATTGACTTACGCCCGTAATACAGTAACTTCGATTCTGTTAGCGCGGAACAAACACGAGCTTCTAAATTACTGCCGGCAGTAAAACCGCAGCCTAAACACGCCTATATTGTATATAAGAATTGTCTACAATGAGTTGATGCTTTTAGCAATGGTCCTATTCGCAAAATGACATTATGTCTTAAAGGTTCTGATTTGGAAAATATGTTACATAATTCAGGGGCATTATTAAAAAAAATATATTCTCTTTAAATCATCAAGTAAAGAAAAAATATAGCTCACATTTATTTGAATTTGCCAAGTAATTTTTCACAAAATAAGTAATATGCATATTACTATATGTTACATACGGGTAATTCACGTGAAAACACACGTTAGTTTTAACCAAAAAATACGCATACCTATTAGTTTCTAATAGACTAAGAAAATAAAAAAGGAAAATATTAGTAAGGCATTGTCAGAATAAACCTCTGTGGGCATAGCACCGAAATTCATCCTACGAAATGTCTGGCATGCTCGAAAACTCTTCAATCTCTTAGTCCTAAACAAACATGTAACCGCGCAATAATTGCTTACTGTATTGACAGACTTTTATTGTGTATGGCTATACAAATATTGTTTTTGATGCATCAGTTGTCTTACCCTCAGCTGCGATCCCAAGATTGTTATTCGAGACGATAGAAAGTCAATTTGCAGTTGATTTGATTTTTATTGTGTATACATTGTTGTATTGCAAATAGATGTAAAAAGAGGAGCAGTATAATACAGGTGGTAATATTATTTAACGACAAAAAAAATTTTAGGGCTCTACGTTTTTATACAAAGCCTTACATGAAATTACACTGGTTAACAAAATTTTGTTATTTTTTTTGCCACTGTAACTGTAACTAGTTTACTAGTTGTTTCTTATGGATTTTTGTATTGAGATTATGCTCATAGTTTACTTTTGTTTCTAGGATGTTAGAATTGAGAATAATTCCAATACATCGTATACTGCGTGCATTGTATGACGTTATACCGACCAGCACAAAAGCTCAAATAATTTCATTTTTCCTAAGGAATTTAGATATGATGTAAAGTATGTCAGACTGGTATTGAAAAATTTCAAAACAGCAAATTGAATTCTTGGTATAATTTTTAAATTAGCAAAATAAATAAAATAAATTTACGTCATATTTGAACAAAAGAAATACACGACTATATTCATTTTTTGGGTGCTGAATTCTTGAAGCCGCTGCAAGTATGCTTAATAATTGTGGCAAATTCTTGTTATTTGACCTTCCACAACCATTTCTATACTAGGTGCCATATATATTAAATCAACGTACAATATTAATACAATACAGGAATTTTGAACAGATTACAATAATTTTTGATAGTTCTTTATCCCGGTTTAATTCTAGTACTTAATATTAATTTAATAAAGCCAAAATAAACGTTAAACCAAAAAATATAGAGTAAATTCTCTTTCTAAGTGGAACATTGAATGAAATCAATAATAAAACGTTGGAGGTCCAATATATCTAAAAGCTGCTGACGTTATATGGCACGAATGTATTTCATAAGATGAATTCGAACCTT
This sequence comes from Acrobasis repandana, assembly GCA_963576875.1. Classification (NCBI taxonomy): domain Eukaryota; kingdom Metazoa; phylum Arthropoda; class Insecta; order Lepidoptera; family Pyralidae; genus Acrobasis; species Acrobasis repandana. The sequence goes on along the minus strand of OY756223.1, from coordinate 9,125,876 downwards.
CCTACTTCATAACGCGAAAACTTGACTTTTCCCGCCCAAGACACTCCTACCAACATTACTTAAAGTTATCAAAAAAGGCGGTAGTGGGTAAACCGATATGAACACGCACCTACCTCTCTAAAGTTACAGCATCAAAGCGGCTACCGTGTAATTTGAGATCCTAAAGGAAGCTTAGGCGATAGTCTGGGACAGTTAAAAAAATATACTTTCAATCGAGCGAAAAAGAAATTCAATATGGCACTGCAACGCGGATAAAATTTTGTACAATCTGAACAATCGGCAGCTGTTGCCAGAAATTTAGCCAGCCATTGATGTGCTCAGATTTGTGGAAGGCGGATCAACTCGAAACTTTGTTGTAAAACAATTATAATAACGACGGAATAGATTGATGAAGTATTCAAAACTTGATAGACCTTTTGAATAATTTTGGATACTAGAGCTAAAGCAACAGTTACAATTGTAATTACAAACTTGAATCAAGGCTTCCTTATTGAGACTCGGTTCGATGTGTGTTGCGACTTATGTAAATACATAAGTAAAATTCCTTCATAAGTAATTTCAATGTGTTTAATCATTTCTCTCCTTATACATCTTTTTAGGGTTCCGTGCCCAAAGGTTGCAAACGGGACCCTATTACTGAGACTCCGCTGTCTGTCCGTCTGTCTGTCAGTCTGTCTGTCCGTCTGTCACAGGGCTCTATCTCTTGAACCGTAATAAACACTTGAAATTTTCACCGATTATGTATTACTGTGGCCGCTATAATAACAAATACTAAAAATAAAAAATAATATAAGGGGGTCGTCATACAAAAACATGTTTTTTCTGCGTTTTTAACTAGATCTTTATAATGGCATTAACAAGACACTTGAAATTTTCAGAGATTATGTATTACTATGGCCGCTATAACAACAGATACTAAAAATAAGACAAAGTTAAAAATTAAAGGGGTCGTCATACAAGAAACGTTTTTTTAGCGTTTTTAACTCGGATCTTTATATTGGCATTAACTAGATACTTAAAATTTTTACCGATTATGTATTACTATAGCCGCTATAACAACAAATACTAAAAATATTATACTAGATAAATAATAATACTAAAAATAAGATAAAGTTAAAAATTAAAGGGGTTTGTCATACAAGATACGTGATTCTTCAGCGTTTTAAAACAATGTAAAAGGCTAGATAGAGATCAAACGCACTCAAATTTCTAATAAAAAAAAAAAAAATAAAAAAAAATGTACGGAGGTCCGGAACCCTTCATGTACAAGTCCGACTCGCACTTGCCCGTTTATTTTTATTTTGAAATAAATGTAATTCAGCACATACTTACTTTTTAGATTATTTTGTTTACCTCTTTGTATAAAAATTAAGTCTATTATTAAATAAAACTATGTATTATATACTCGATTGCGCTAAGATGCATTAAAGGAGCGCATTTCTTATAGAAATAAAGAGGTTTTCATTCATTCATTAAATTTGCGTTAAGTAGTTATGTGGAATATGAATGAGGACTAAATAATAACGAAGATACAGTGCATTTAAATGTCGCATGACGTCACGATCAAGAACGATTTTCACTTGACGGTGACGTCTATCACCTCAACTCCGAAACTTCGACGCGCTGTATCTTTGTGAATTTTCACTACTTTGATAAACCGAAAAATATATGTAATATATATATATATACCTATATATCTATATATATGGCTATAATTTTTAGATAATCTAACTGAAGGACTTAATACAATTTTTCGGACCTAGTCCACATTCCTATTGTCACACGACGCACTGTGTCTCCATAAATTCCTTATAATGTGCTAGATGTTAATGGTAGCATACTAAAGAACGTAATTTTTAAAGTGAGAAAATTGTCCTATAAAATTTCCATTACCCGATTTAACATGGATGTGGCGTGTTTATCTTATCCATTTTTACGATTACCAGATTTTATGATGGCCCATAACATTGGTTTTCAATAAAATCTAAGTGTCATACGCGTAAGAAGGAAAAAAACAATACAGGGTGTCAGAGTTACTACATGGTCATAATATAAAGAATTTATAAAGGTTGTATATCAAACTAGATTGAAATTTATGGCGTTTTTATGTTATGCGTTTGAAAATAAAAGATTTTGAAATTTGTGTCATTATTTGTATATATTGAGGAGTTTCAAAGTGGAAATTTTATTACACAGACAGAAGGAAACTTGAGTTGACATTTAGATGGTAATCAATTACTTATTCAATTGGTATCAGTCATTCGCAAGTAGCTTCTCAAGTTGAGTGGGCTTCACTGGAGTGACGGCTTGACGTTTTAAAACCTTTCTCCTTTGTACACTTGTTTAAATTTGTCTTCAGTAATAATGTAACCGGTAGATTGGCATTTGTTAATCTAGAAGCCGTATTAAAAAATAATCTTTTCTCTTTAGGGCCATACTTGAATTTTCCGGGGTCCAGTGCTACCCCCATTTGAAATAAATTATTTGCAAGGAAACGGATATATCATTTAAAATTTTGTTTCTGCTAAGCCCCAGAACGTGAAGCTTTTCTTCGCACATTTACGAAAAACGGCGACTTTTGGCAAATGTGCGAAGAAAAGCTTCACGTTCTCACTTGAAACTTTAAACAGTAGTTCATAAAATAGTTTAAAGGGTTATCTAGGGCTTGATAGAAACAAAATTTTAAATTATATCTCCGTTTCCCTTAAATTATTTATTTCAAATGGGGGCAGCACTGGACCCCGGAAAATTCAGGTACGGCCTTAAGGCCATACTTTACGTTTGCGAAAAACGGCCACTTTTGGCAAATGTGCGTAGTAAAGCTTAACGTTCTCATTATAAACTGTACACAGTAGTTCATAAAATACTATGAAAGGTTATCTAGGATTTGATAGTAGCAAATTTTTAAATAATGTCTTCATTTTCTTTGAAATGATTTATTTTAAATGGGGGCAGCACTGGACCCCGGAAAATTCAGGTACGGCCTTAATCTGTTATTTAGTACAACACTGAACAGCTTTTCCTAATGAATTAGGCTGAATAAATAATATATTGATTTTCCTAATGTCATAAAATTATATCTCCTTAATTTGTATGTAAAAATATCTAGAATTATAGATATTTTGACTCAAACTCAAAATTGCCATAAATTTACATATGAAATATTTTTAAAAACAAAACCAGTTTGTTGCTCGTATAATGCTGGTGGCTGTTTGTATCCATAGTTAGAAGTCAACTGAGTTCAAGTAATTCGAAGTATAAGTAATGTCACAAAGTAAACAAGGAAAGCAGTGGTTCGACGTAGAACACTACAAATAAGTTAACTGGCCAGTCCACTTCAGGGACCTGTAATCGGATACCATAGTACAACAGCCATAGTAGGGTTTAAAGCACCTACAGCTTCTATATGACTACACGTAAGTACAAGCAAGCTACTTTGTACTTTGAAAATTATCACTTTTTGAAAAAAGCCGTTTTTAGCCGTGTGTTTCCCGGCAGAGTAGAATAGGACCACTCCAAGTTCTCCCCGTGGATGTTGTAGAAGGCGACTTAGGAAACACAAGCTAAACAAAGCTTATAAACATTAATGAGACCTCTCCAACTCGTCTGGCCACCGTGAAGAGTGTAGGCCAAATCCTGTGACTGCTCTGGCCAAGTATGGCTCTAGTAGCACAGAGCGAAGTTATTTTTTTAATAAAATACTCATATTAACTAAAATATGTTCCAATTGATATACCATGTATAAGACTCTACATGACTTTTGTACCACATTTTAAACTATAAAACTATATTTAATTTCATTTCATATTTAGCAAATTATTAATATTTAAAAATAATAATAATTCAGCCTCTTAATGTGTTTTTACGAGTTATTCCGGTCTGATCTACCAAACGGATCTACTCTTCATTTCCGTGATGAAGAATCGACGCACTTGTAATGAAAACTTTAATATCGCACCTTCAACTTTGTTTAAATATATGAATAACAAGTATATCCTTTTGTCATCGTCATCGAAATACACACACACATAATAACTATTACATCTTGGGGTAATGGGGCCGACAAAGTATTTTAGGTCTTACGGCTTTAAGCAGACAGATGCCAGGGTCACAGGAACCAAAGGCTACTTTTAGCGCCGTCAAAATAATATACGAATATTCTAGTCGGTCACTAATTTGATAAAAGAACACAATGGTGAGTGCATTACGCTATTTTAATGCATACAAAACATTACTAGGTGCATTTTATCATAAGTTCCGTTTGCTTTGAATCAGATTTCAGGCAGCTTAAGGTGAAATTTAGGCAAAAGGACTTGAAGTGGCGCCTTCATTTGAAATAAATTGTTAACTCGTAAATATGGAGATAATTTCCATATTGCTCCTCGTCATGCACTGGATAGCCGTTTAAATTATTTTATGAACCACCGTTGAAAGTATTTACATTAGTCCGTCTAGCTTTAAAACTTGCCTCCGCCAAAATTCACCACGGCAGGTTTTAAAGCTAAACAAATCACTAATATTAGTTTTAACGGCAGTTCATAAAATAATTTAAAGGGCTGTAGTGCATGACGAAGAGCAATATGGAAATTATCACCATATTTACGAGATAACAATTTATTCCACACTTCAAGGCCATTTGATTCTATATTCACCTTAAGAAAGTCGAACAAAATTACCATTCTACATAAAAGAAAAAAAAACAATTTCCAACTAAAATTCTCTGTAGTTTTCTTAGCAATTTGTGATCATAAATGAAAAAACGCTAAAATGTTTCTAAGAATTTAATTATGAAATAACAGCGATATTTTTGTATGAATATTAATTATGGTATTATTTTAGTAAGATTTTCTCGGAACGTATTTTAATATCTTAGGATTTCGATATTGTTAAATATTTTTTTATAAAAATCAGTAAGTAGTTATATTTTATGCAATTACTATAATACGTTATAATTAGTTTAATCTACTTTATAATATAGTATAGATAGATATGTAGATATATAAGGACAAATGAGACTGATTGAGCTAGCCCCAAACTAAGTTTAAACTTTTATTACGGGATACTTAATCAATCAACGATACTATATATTATAATAAATATATATTATAGACCTAAGATCCAGGACATTTTGAAAAAGGTTATTTTCCTACTTGATCTAACAGGGGATCGATTTTTAAAGCTAAAAAAATATTAAAATTTCAAACAAAGTTAATATGATTCAGGTTAAAGCAAGAAAATATATCGCCGTTGAATCAACATATCTCATGCTTAAAGGCAAAATATTCAAACATTCAGTTCTACCTGAATATTTGCAACGTACAAAATAAAGACAACTCACACAAATGGTTATAGACAATATCATGTGACTGGCATTGAATACGATTTATGAGAATGTTATCGTTAGGACGATCGACAAATAGCGAATCTGAAAGAAGACCGAAAGTAGATTGTGGTTGTGTCTAGTTTCTACATTGTTCTGACAAAACAGCAGTTTTTGATGCTTCTATATCTAAGACATATCGGAATAAATGCAGTCGGTGAAAAAAACGGATTTTTATATCGGGTGTAAATTTACAGCCATTCATATGGGTCTTATATGTGAATTAGAAACATGTAGAAGTATAATCGTTTTTCATTTTGACGAATACCATTAACAATGTTAATGAAAACGAAGTATTACGTATTATATGTAACATTACACCGAAACACCAACTTTTTCTATGGGTCCAATGCTGGGATATTGAAACATGCCAATACAAATTGTCCGGTGTCCGGTATGATATACATTTTGTATTAATGATCTGATGTTTCTTCGTACTTTTTGATTTCGTTGTGTAGTATAAAGTATTCGTTCGTACAGATAAATATATTGCTACCAAAACATTTTATTTTTTTATAGGTACTAACTACTCTAATAATATTTAACTCTTTGTCTATGCATAATACCATAAAGAATATAAAGTAGCTTGTATGTAGCTCTTAAAGAACTTAGAAATATTGTACTACAAAACATCAGCTGCCTTTATTATTTTTCTGTTCAAAGCTCGCTCTACAAACGCTCTGGTAATAACGACATTGTGAATGTCTTTTGTCTTGAATATAAGAGCTATTTTTATTCCCCCGATGAAAAATTTTCGAATAGTCGCCGGGTCGCGATGACCGAGCAGTTTTGTGAATATTTCTGCACTACTTACTTCAAATTTATCTTTGTTCAATGCTGAATGTACAGTTTTATAATAAGAAGCTTCGAAATGAACTATTGGCATTCTATTATAATCAGCAATATATTTATTTGGACATTATCAAATTCATATCTATTTAAACGAATCTTTTGAACCTTTTTATTTGCTGACTTTTTTAACCTATGCTCCGTATGATTAAATAGACTCCGACTCCACAAAAAGTGCTGTGAGAACCGCACTTTTTGTTACTCACTAAAAAGGTTACTCTTTTTGATGAATAACAAAATACAGTAGAGAATCTGGTGACATATCAGAGATCTTATCCGAGCTAAACCTTCGCACAATGGCTCCTAATAATGGGTGTACAAAAAATGATCGGTATCAAAAAGCACCACGAAAGGAGACAAAAATATCCACATACATAAACGAACAACCGGTGACAAAAACGTATAGATTGATGTTTGTGTGCGTGTTTATACCAAAGGGTTTAGAGCCCGACCTATAGATCTCTTAGACTGAATGGGATTAGTAAAAAACGGTCGCAACAGAAAACGCATTTATTTAAAATGTTTAATAACAGAGCGGCTCGTGAAACTAAGTCTGTCTTCTTTACTTTTGTCAATCTGATCTTTAGAAGCGATATCGTCCGCGCCTCTCGGGCACTCTCGTTAATGGGTACCTACGCTGGGCCCGCATTATATGTATATGGGATTTCTATACGCTCACCGGCGACCCTACGTGACAAAACTTGTCCCTCCCTACATTCAAATTTCTGAAGGAGCAATTGAAATCGGAGATCGTAAAGAGAATTAGAGCGGGGGTTTTGAGCGCCCGTTTTGTTTCGTGCGCGTTCAAAGCGGGCTTCTTTTGAATCTCGATCAACCATCGAAGTGGAAGTGGGGGCAGCGTTTATTGGGATTCCCTTTGGCCTACCAATCGGCCGGTACGACATCGCGTAATCTAATAGCTTATTAATGAGGGGAAGCCATCAATCGGCCCCTATTTTTCTATCCTAGCGAACTTAAAATAATGGATCGTTTTTATGGAGCCGTCTAGTTCCTGCGGATCGCGAAGTGGGAAGGTCGGTGGCGGGCGGTAGCTCCGCCCACTATATTTATAATACAATAAATGAGTGAAGTCGCGAGGCCGCGAAACCGGCCGTGGAGATAGCGCGTAATGCGAGGTTATTGCGTGAAAACAAACGGCAAAAAACCCATACGTAAGAGAGATATACGAGCTTGCGTAGCGGACCTTTATGATCCGACGCTGGCTAAAATACGAGCGCCAGATTCGCGCTCCAAGGATTATATGTGCAATAAAGAGGATAATTTAAAATTACATTTGCTAGAATGTTGCTACATTAGGTGTAATTGGTGATAAGGCTTTAGTAGAGATTAGATTTGCTGATTTAAGCACAGGTTTTTCTAAGAAAATCTTGGCAGAATATTAATTTTAGAACAAGTTTTAAGATGGATGATGTCTTGAAATTACGATAAAAATAACTTTGTTATATTAATTATTATATAAAGGCGACAATAAAAAAGGATGAGGAGTAAATACCTATGGATAATTTATCCATCGTGAATGTTAATGGCATATTTTTATTATGTTTTAAATTTTTTAATAAAAGCAGTACTTATACATATTTAGTTCCGCTTATTATTTACTCTTGAAAACCAAACCAGCGGAGTTTTGCTTGACTTTTAATGAGTATCAAAAAATTATCTCAGTCAGGTAATCCATAAATGCAGTTTAAAGTTACAAATAGAAAAACAAAGAAAATAACCGTATTAGATACGGTAGCAATGAGCTTAAAGGTAGGAAATGACGCAGTCTTTGTATCTGATACCATGAAATCGTAAACCGATTTCATTTTGTTTCGATCGGAGAGAATTTAAAACTTAATTTACCATTACAAAGATACAGACCACCCTTTTATTGCATCATTAATGTTTACGTCGGAGATCAACAGAGAAATAACCAAAGAGATATTGATAGCGATTTTAAAGTCAGTTCATATTCATTTTATAAGTAACATTACAAATATTTTTGCATTGAATGATTTAAGATTGCAACTGTTAGATTTGCAAGGTGTCTTAATAAATCTGACATAGTCTGATGATTACCACCTAATTATTACAGCCATGATCAACGGTTTAAATTGCCTTCCAAAGCACAGAGAAGCACTTTAACTAAAACACAAATAAGTACATAAACAATGCCATTGCGTAAAAAACATCTTCTATTTTGTCATAAATGTTTTTTATATAAATATAATATACGAGTACACAGATTTTAATGTACCTAGACAATTTTATTATTATGAATAAATGACTTATTATTATACATATATTAGGTACTCTTAAATCGATCAGTGATGAAATTGTTAATTATAGTAGTTATCCATATACAGGGAATAGCACAATATTTTCTATTTTCATATATTGATGACTCTGTAACAAAATAACTAAAGCACAAAATACATAAGAGTACAATAACAACAAAAAACAAAAGGTCCAACAAAATATACTGAAACTATTTAAGGGTGAATTCAGTCCATGATACTGAACAACTTTCCTTAAAGAACATAATATCGAAATATGAAAAATAATATTTGGCCTCCCATACATATTGAACGATCAGCTGATCTGAGTTTGTATGGAAAACCAAAAAATATTTTTCATATTTCGATATATTTTCCTTGGGGAAAGTTGTTTAGTATCATGGACTGAATTCACCCTTAAAATAGATTCAGTATATTTTGTTAGACGTTATATATCAAATGACCATATACTGTATATCTTTGTAACACCCAATAGCAAACCACATGTATCTCTTTGAGTTTACTATTTTACACAAAATACTTTGGCAAATAATTTAGGATCTAACACTCGTGAGATCAAAGGTCAGTTGTAAATTGATAGTTAGAAATTTCAAGCGATCTAGTCTACACCTAACAAAAGTTAGTACCTGTGGCATATTCGCACTTAGAAGTTAATCTGACACGTTTCAAGGGTCACCAGTAAAATTTTTGAGACTCCACGATTTTTTTTTTTTGAATTAGATTTTGTATTTGGTAAACTGGCCTTCGGATAAAATGTGATAATGTTATGCATCTTATCTTTAAAATATATTTCACTTTACTAATGTCATAAGCCTCTCAAATATGGCTGGAAGATTCAACACCTGGCTAACTGAACGCCTACCTTATTAAGTGTTATCTTGATCACAATTCATGGAGAAACTAACAAATTTATCTACGATGACTCGACAATTACATTCTTTACCCCTCTAACGTAATCCGACGTGGTATAACTATACTTTACCCTACTTTGTGTCCCTACATGTGTCCAATACGGGTAATGGACTTGTCATGTTATGGTAATAAGAACAATAAGATACGGCTGAATATCATTTTATTGCGTCTGAGCAATGCCACCTAGAAATACCAATTCTGGTAAGTCCTTATCGAAAATTTTTGATTAATGTATGCCTCGTATTGTAGTAGATACGTTTCTGATTCGGGGTTAGATTACAATGACAAATATACGAGCATTGTGTGATGTATGTGATTGTGTTTCAAATAAATAACAATGTGTGGTTGAGAAAAAAATGATTACATGACATAAATATATATGTATATAGGACTATTTTATTCTTTCCGGAGTTAGACAAAGCCAACGGGCATAAAACCCAAAGCCTATGGTAGATAGGATGGCATGCCCAAGATTCACAATGGGAGATTTTTTTTTGTGTAAGTGACCCTGGTGTCCCCGGTACCCGTGTGATTCCGGGTCCGAATAGGATCACTCAATCTCTTCCTGTCCTCTGTCCTATCCTTCCTGTGGATGTCGTAAGAAGCGACTAAAGGAAACATAGCACTTAAACCTCGTGCCACTATAGCATTCCCAAAGCAATTGACGTCAGGCAGGCGGCCGGTTGTAAAACTATAGCCAAATAATTTAAATTGTTCCGGCTATTTCTTTTCCAATTCACTAGATTTTTCGCATCCTTGGGTGACTATGCGTATGCATATTTGGAAAAGAAAAAGCGGGATAGCGCACCCCGGGCTCCAAAGCAGCATAGCTGAGGATACAACCGGGAACGCGTTTAGATAAAGAAGTGCTGGTGTCCAATTTTTCAAGCTGCATAAATGTATTTGATATGGCTTGCGACTGCCATCCATATCATGATGACAGCTGAGATCAACGACTTAACATGCCTTCAGAAGCTCGAAGGAGCTCGAGAAATTATTATGCCACTAGTGGTGGTCACACTCATCCAAGTGCGAACCACACATACAAAAAACAAAAACATATGACTGTTAAAAGTCACCAACCAAACTACTGTTTCTCAGAATTTTATCAGGTGACTATTTTAATGAGCAAAGAGTTTTGAAGATTATCAGATAAGCTTCGAGCAATACGAGTAAATAGCTCATTTTCACTTCTATCGTACAGTAAATAATGCGTCAAAGTTGTCGTTATAAGCACAGTGAACTGCACTTTGTGATAATTTTTAATCGTTTTAATATTATTATCAGTTTGATGGACTCTTTAACCTTACTCAACAAAGTTTTCATATCAATTCAAATAAAAACTTGAGCTCTCGAAAAGAAAATCACAACTGTTTTTGGCAGTTTTTGAATATCATCAAATCTTTTTCATTTTAGATTTGTAAAACTTTTCTATTAGAAATCTCTAATACAGTGTAAAGGTCTTTTTACACAGTGCAATATTGCCTGTTACATACAATTTAATTGAAGCAATAAATTACTTTTATCTCCGACACCGATGACAAGAGGCCTAGCTATTTTTTCGCTCAGCGTATTAGTATTGCGATTCAATGCAGAAATGTGGCCAGCGTACTTGGCACTATGCTAAATAGACACGATTTTTTTAATTTGTAGTAGGTATTTAACTTTTCTGTATCTGTAAATATGTGAATTATTTTATCTTCCCTTTTTGAAATAAACTTAAATATAAGCAAACAACTTGCAGTGTGTAAATGTGCCTTTAGATATATACATAGGGCGCACTGTAAGTTTCCGGAACTGGCCACTTACATAAACAATATTTAAAAATTTATTGCAACATTTGAAAATAGAACTCTTTGGCTGTAGAATGCAGTTTGTTTCATCTGACTGTCTTTTGTTTCTACCTTGTGGCGCCATTTAAAAAATTGTGTGTCTGCATCAACATGGATTTAACTCGGGAAAATTTTCGTAGTATGATTTTCTACGATTTTAAGTGTAATTTGACAGCTCAACAGAGCATCGCTCGGCTTGAAACAGCTTTTGGCAATGAAGCACCATGCAAGACAATTGTTTATAGCTGGTTTGCAGAATTCAAGCGTGGTCGTATCAATCTCAGTGACGAATCTCGCGATGGTCGGCCGTCCACCGCTGTGACCAACAAAAACATCAATGCTGTGCGCCGTATGATTGAAACAGACAGGCATGTGACCTACCATGAAATTCGCGCATCCTTAGAAATAGGCATGAGTCAAATACAATTAATCCTACACAAACATTTGGGTGTGAGAAAGCTGTGCTCGCGGTGGATCCCACACAACTTGACCGAGGCTCAAAAAACGGACCGCGTCACTTGGTGCAGTGCCATGCTTACCAGATTCAACGAAGGTGCGTCAAATTTGGTGTGGGACATAGTAACAGGTGACGAAACATGGATTTATTGCTACGATCCCAAAACAAAGCAGCAATCGAGCGTATGGGTCTTTCAAGATGAGCCGAAACCAACCAAAGTGGCGCGCGTGAAAAGTGCATCTAAGCGGATGATTGCTTCTTTTTTTAATAAAACTGGACACGTGGCTACTGTTGCTTTAGAGAATCGTCGTACAGTGAATAGTGACTGGTACACGACCATTTGTTTGCCGGAAGTTATTGACAAACTCCGTAAAAATAACCGTAAACGCCGTATCATCCTGCACCACGACAATGCTAGTTCTCACACGGCCAGACAGACAAACGACTTTTTGAAGGCGAAAAATGTAGAACTCATGAGTCATCCTGCATACAGTCCCGACCTGGCACCTTGTGACTTTTTTCTGTTCCCAAAAATTAAGAACCAATTACGCGGTCAACGATTTTCATCACCAGAAGAGGCTGTCGAGGAGTATGTAAAACACGTTTCAGAGGTCACCACAGAGGAGTGGCACAAAAGTTTTCAAAACTGGTTTCATCGAATGAAAAAGTGCATAGACGCCAAGGGAGATTATTTTGAAAAACAATAAATTAATTTTGTACCTTTAATAGTATTTTTTCATATTCATTCCGGAAACTTATAGTGCGCCCCACGTATATGTCACTCTTTTTCAACTGCGGGACACTATCAAGTTTTATTTACGACATTTAAATACGTACTTACGAACATTGAATTATTATTCGTGGCTATGTATTCGTCGTATGAATGTGAAAGCAAAAATATGACAGCTTGAACAATTTGGTTCTAGTGTTAGTTAAACGAAAAAATAGGGTAAAACTTATTCTTCTAGGTAGGTAAATACGTATGAACCTTTTTACATCTCTACTCTATCACGGATTAGTGGAGGTAAAATTTGTATTTAGGCCCAAAACCCTTTCTAGTAATGTTTTGGAAGGCAAACTAATGCTAATAGAAGTGGTACGTAGGTTTATTGAACATTATTTTGTGTTAATCTCCAAGAAATCGTCGGGATTCCCAAATCATCATCAGACAAAACTTCAACTGGCGTGACATCAGAATACGTTCAAACTGCTCGAAGTAAAATCACTAACGAGGAAGCCCATCTTTATATTACCAAGCGCATTGCTTACCATCAGTAAAAACTTAAAACTTAAGAAGAGGACGCATCGCTGTATCGTCGAGTACATAAAAGTTAAATAAAAATAGATAACATTAAGGAAACTTTGTAACATCAAGTAAACTCCTTGACTTGATTGACTGCAGCTATGGCTTTACGTGACATTGTATTGACATTATCAGACAATTCCGATTTTGTAGCCATTCCCCGACAGTTCTACAAAATATTCAATTCTAACCTTAAACCGTCTCAATAGAGTCTATTTTAAGTTAATGTTTTGAAGTAATAAATACAGCAGTTGAAAGATGTCTTTTATTTGAAGTGAATCCCACCCAAGCAAAACGAAGATTCGCCTACGATACTAACTGAAAAGGAATTAGAGAATTAAATATTATAATATTTGGTATATAATTATATTCAATATCATTGTCTGTCTACATTAAAGAGCCAGGCTCTTGTCGGTGTCATCGTGTGGAAAGAGACAAAATATCGTTGATCGGTTAATATTTAAATACCTAAATTTTCAGTAAAGTAGGCAAGAGTTCAAGAAATTCGACTAGAGCGAGAATGCCTCTTGTTAACTTCGAGACTTAAAAAAGCCTAAATGATACATTGTCTATAAAATACTAAATATAAACACACTTCTTAATTTTCTCATAATATCAACTCAGAAATTGAACATTATGTAATCTGAACTGACGGCAATGGAAAAAAGGTTTCTGAATGATGACATCATCAGGTCTTTGTGTCCACTGCAGGAGCACAACCCCTTTCTGTACTACCAGAGCCATATATTAGCTAGAGCAGTCAGGGGTTGGAGAGGTCTCATTGATGTTTGTAAGCTTTGTTTAGCTAATAAACATGTCTTTAGTCTTCCCGTGAAAGTCGTAGAAGGCGACATAGAAAACAAGCAAAACAAAGTACTGGCAAATCTTCGTCTAAGCGCGTTCCCGGTTGCATCCTCAGCTGTGCTTCTTCCGAACCCGGGGTGCGCTTTCCCGCTTTTTCTTCTCCAAATATAACGTGCATATCAATGGTTACCCATAGATGCCAAAGACCTTGCAAAATTGAGAAGAAATTGCCGGAACAGTTTAAATGATTTGGCTATAGTTTTACGACCGGCCGCCTGCCTGACGTCATCCCTCTTTGAGAATGTATTTGTGCAAAAAGTCTTACAACTGGCCGCCGCCCGACGTTAACCTTTCTTGGGAATATAATTGTAACAAAGTACTGGCAAATAGGGTAAAAAATTTCATCGATCATCATATGATATATATATATATATATATATATATATATTTAGGTACACTCATGCATTGGCTGCTAGGTAGGCCTGTAGGTAGGACTTACATTTCGTCTACGATTGAGCTACCGAAGGTGGCCCGATATAAGCCCATAAGTTTAAAATCTAACTATTATACGACAAAAGATCATTGTCCTTTACCATTGAAGCTTCAAACTCATATTTTAACCACACACAGTTCAGAAAACATTCATCAAAAGTCACCAATGAATGCAGGATTTAAAAATGAATAGCACCAATAAACATAATGCATTCTCTGTAGCCGTCAAAATGCAAATGCATAGTTCCAAAACACAAATCGTTACATTTCCATGAAGCGACGAATGCTTCTAAAGCACTCAGTATTTCATTTTCAAATATGTGAACGCATAATTTTCGAAGATTTATTCTCTTTTTGTCTAAATCCTGTAGTTTTTCAGAAACAATATAAAATTTATACTCGTAAGCTTTGAAGTAAATTCAAATTAATAGGCAATGGAAACACTTTATTTATTTAGAGAACAAAATGGCAAGTGATAAATATCTTCTCCATAATAGTTTTTGTATAAGAACGCATTTGTGCATTTTTTAAAAGCTAACTTGTAATTTTTATTATAAAAAATCTAAATTTATTTTATTTACAGTTCATTCTAGTATTTAATTACAGTACATCTACTATTAATAAATAATTTTAAAAAATGTCTTAGAACTTATAAACAAATAAAAAAAGGGTCCAGGTCTCTTTCCCATGGTAAAATGCTCAGTAGGCTGGTAGCATTGCCAATTTGAATGGTAATCTTTTGAGCCATTCATCCAAGGGAAATCTCAACAATGCCACAGAACTACATAGGTAGAGTTTATTATCTGAAAATTTAATGCTTCAAAAGAGCAGGGTTCTGCCAAGTTGTTTAAAAATGCTGTCTAGCTACAACAGGAATATAACTTTTTGAATACAAGATGGAACTCAAACAAGCACAAAGAGGTACTACCTGTCTCAATGTCTAAGTGCCTACGCTGCCTATGACAAATATGCTCCATTGTTGAATTACTAAGGGAAGTCCAAAGACAAAAGAGCGCGGATATAGAAGAAGCCATTTTGAGTCTGTAACGGGTCTTGATATTGTTAAAGATTGCAACATTATTCAAAGCTATTTTTGTTCAATGATTTCTTTTGCTATAGCTTATTGACTAGTGGCCTGGTTGTATGTAACTGTATGTACAAAGGCAATTAAGTGATAAAGTGATTTGCTGTTCTCATAATCCTATATTTTGGGCAACTCCTGACCAAATGTATTAAATTAAAAAATAGTATCATATACTTAGGAAAGATAGTCAAGTTGGGTATCAAATTTTATGATAATTTCAAAATTAAAATATAAATTATTAATTCAAAATATAAATAAAAAGAACCAATTTACATGCATTAGCAGTGCGGATACATATGGATGTATCCGATGTCGTAGAAGGCGACTTAGGAAACACAAGTTCTACAAAGCTTATAAACATCAATGAGACCTCTCCGAGAGTGAGAGTGTAGGCCAAATCCTCTGACTGCGCTGGCTAATATATGGCTTTGGCAGTACAGAGACGATCGTGTTTCTGCAGTGGACTAAAAAGACCTGATAATTAATGAAATGACATGCATTAACCAATGCGGTTTGTATTTGTAAACATCCAAACTATACTCAGTCGAAAGAATTGGTAATGCGACATATATATGACTTTATACGTAATATATTTCGTTTCACCATTTTGTAAGTAGGTGAGAGCAAAAGATATGGTTCGGAATAGACAATTGACGAGGGTAAGACCGACATAAAGAAACTTTGATGTGAGCCGCTCAAGTACATGAAAATTCGCGAGTCGTGATCAGAATTCAGTTTGGCTTGATTTGTGACATATATCGTCTCAGAAATACAGGGCGGTATAATATTAGGAAAAATATCAAATAGGTTCCTACTTAGGTATGTAGACTGGGTCGTAAAAGTAAATTCTATCTAGTTCGTCAGTAAGATTATCCACAAATAATGGATCCGTACCTATTTTTAAGCAAATTCAAAAAAGGGCGACCTAGGTAAATACCTATATTTAGGTATGTTTTTCTAGGGATCTTACGAGGGATCTCCTCTAATATACTTACTACACACATATAGTGATTTTATGTTTTTGTCAAGAAATCGAGCATTCCAAAAAAGAGTTTTGGTTAAGTGGAACTAATAAAAAAGACCAGATATTGAAGTCGCTTTCTTTTTGTTTATTGTATATTTTATAGTATATTATCAAACATTCAGATGATTACAGAGCATCAAAGTTCCGTAGTAGTGGCTTGTGACGTCAATGCACTGTAAAAATCATATGATTCCGTAACGTCATGCTAACTTAAATACGCTGAATCTTCGTCATTTACATCGACATTTATGTAAATAAATAATTTATTTAGGTTTTATGTCTTCGTCAATTGTAAACTGATTTTAATGTTTTTTTTTACTAGTTTCGACATCCATACTAGTAATACAAGATTAGGTAGCTTAGCTAGGTAAATTATATAACTATTAGCACTTTTTAAAAATTAAAATATAATCGCGCTTAAATTATACACAGATAAAACCGTTTAAAAACCAAACCAATTCAGAAGATGGAAATAAAATAATCTAAAAATTTTTCCTGGAAATTACCTTCCGGGAATAAAATATTTTGCATGTTACAGGTGATATTTAGTAGACCAATTAGATGCTTGAATAAATATTCGTATTCGTGATACCATGACGACAAATCTCGTATCGACTAATCTTATCAAAGCTCACATTTTGTTATTTCCTTCTAGAGTTAAAGCAACCTGTACATTGAACTAGAAGCTCATATCTCAGAGGAAAATTTATTTCGAGAAAGTGGTCTTGTCAATCCAAGGAAATAAGGACTATATTTCTTGACGTTTGACTTTAGTTCTGCAATTGATTATAAATTTTATTTAGATCAAGCATTACTTTCTACTTATTTTTTCAAATGAACAAATATAGTATATATATATAGTAAAAATACAACAAAACTAATTAAAATTAACTTAATGATTAATTAACCTACTTTAAATAAAAAGCCCTGCAATTCGCTGCCCTGTGGGAATGTGCCTAGAAGACTGGCAGAATTGCGATTTTCGGCCAAGTAAAGGCCAGCTCTTTGAAACGTAACTTTGAATATAGTCTAGGTAGTTAGATTTAAGCTTTTATTTTTTGTCAAATATTAACTACAGAATTCGCCAGAAGTGAGCAACTCTGGAAACTTATCTCGGTGTCCTGACTCTGAGATAAGTTTCTAGAGTGGCTTATGTTAAGGGTTACAGATGATTTAATCAGGACAAAATAGAACAGCATTCTGAAAACAGTGGCTGATCAATTCGTCTAATTCTAGTATATTTTGTATGTACTCGTATAATATATATTTTTTTAAATGTTCTCGTACCTGCAGCTTATATTGCTCTGTAGGGTAAATCCAATATCTGCAAGCCTAAGATAGATTTGATTTTGTGCTCAGTTTAAATTGTAGGAGAAAATAAATAAAATCTATTTTATAGTAATAAGTATAAGTATGTTCAAAGTCATATCTAAAAAGTCATAGTTCATCCATCATCTGAGTGTATTCCCGGTTGCATCCTCAGTGGTAACGCTTCAGAGCCCGGGGTCCGCTACCGAACCTAGATGATTTAACCTAGGTGAGATTAATGGCCCCCCCGCCCGGGTTCTCATCTTGTCGCGATGGGGGGGCTCAGTACCTGCGGACTGCCTCATCCGCAGGGAAGCCAAGAGGAACCCATTGCCCGGGTTGAGGCTTAGGCCTCCCCGGGCTCGGTGGAGGCCATTCCTGGTGGGAATGGCCTGGCTGTGAGGGAAGGGGGTTAACTCCCTACTCTCACAGCCGTGGTAGGGGTCGCGGGGGAAGAGGAGTGTCGGTGTGTCGTTGCCGCTCGCCCTATCCTCCGCGACCAAGCGCGGCCGTGGCGCTTGGCACGGCAACGGTGGGGCCGCAGGGGAAGAGGAGTGTCAGTGTTACGTTGCCGCTCTCCCTATCCCCTGCGGCCGACTTGGTGGGCCCCGGTCACCGTCAGGTGGACTGGGGCAGAGCCTGCTTCTGCAGGCCCCAAATTATGAGGGCTGGTTGGACGGTGGAAACGGGATTCCATCGTCCAACGGACAGCCCTCCGGAGTGGAAGGCAGGCGCGTGTGCGTGTCAGCGCGCCTATTCATGTCGGGCCGAGAGGCCAACGCGACGGTTTCTCCGGCCCCTCTGATTCAGCAGAGGGTGCCGTGAGGCCGTTGGCGAGCCGGGGCCGCTAAGGTAGCGGCCGGCTGCGCCGGGGCTGTGGAGCATGAGAAGCACACGGCCCCGGCCGATAGCGGCTGAGAGGTGACACCGCGGAGTTTTAAGTGGTAACACCACATAACCTTACCGGTGTCCCGTAACCGGTAAGGTATCCGAAGGGATTTTGTCCGCGTCAAAAAAAAAAAAGGTGAGATTAATGGTTTTTACACAGAGCGACTGCCGTCTTACTTCCGCAACCTAAGGGGTAAACAAAACCAATTCGAGTACACAACTTTCGTAAAAAAGTCATAGGTATGTATTTATATATAACTTTAAGGTGAATATATAATTAAAGGGCTATCTAATGCATGACGAAGAGCAATATGGAAATATATATATATCACCTTAAGTTCTAGTTCTAAGAAGAAATAAATATCTTTGAAACAAATATTACTTTGAACAAAACATTGGGTTTGCAGGTATTTTACAAGTAGACTTACAAGTAAGAACGGGTATCGGAAATATTACCCACCTGCTACGTTATTAAGTTACAATATGGTAGCTGTATAGTATAACATAATTTGATTCAGAGATTGTAATCTGTCACGGATTTCCGCCAGAATAGGCTCGCGATAAAATATGAAAGAAAGTCAATATTCTCATTAACATTTACGACTTGTATATTTATTACAATAGATACAACAGATAACATAATTCAACAGGCCGCTTTTGTAGGTTATTATCATAAATCAAGTGTATTGTTTTAATTTTTATACTTAAGTTAATCTAATGGTATCTATATTAAGAGGAGTTTTAGATCAATTTACTGTTTTTAAATACTGATTATATAATTTCTTAGACACAATGTCATCTTATTTTTTTTTTTTCATAAAACAAAATGGTATTCTATTTCTTTTTTTTATACATTATTTAAAGTATCAATTCAAATTGTAATTAAACTTATTTACCTTAATAGATAATTTGATCTAAGTTTTGTGCCCTTATATCTTAAACAAGGGACTGGACCTTTATCCTAAACAAGGGACTGGTCAGATAGGCTCCGTTATTTTAAACCTAATCATTGTTACTTATTTCTGTAAATTGGATTTGGCACTCGTTCGCAAGCTCATGTTATATTGTGATAATTAATCTGCACAATATCTTTGTAAACTAACAAAGCCCTCCTAGCGCGTAGGCGACTAATACTGAGTATCTAAATGAGTTTCTCTCGGCGTTTCTTCCCAGTGATAGCTTCTAAAAAAAAAAAAACATAACACTTAATATACTATAGACCTCATATTTGCAGTCTTACCGTTTGAATTTTATATTATTACCTAAGAACTTCTAACATTTTGGGTATGAAATTAATACATTACGCTCACACATTTATAGGATCACAAGATGGATGTCGCACAGTGGACTAAAAGGAACAAAACCTTCGAGTATGTATCTATAGCCACGAGAGGGGCGGCAATTTATTATATCTAATCTGTCGATCCTGGAAAGAAATCACTTCACGTCTTGGACTTTTGAGTCGAGAATGGAAGTGAGTTTTATTTGGCTGGTTGACAGTTGACACGTCAAATAATTTTCACTAGGTATACTAAACTAACATAATACGTAAATGTAAAGAGAAATTTTTTTTATTATGTAGACATTTTACTAGCCAAGGGGGGAGGGGGGGGGATGAGACATTATTAACCCAATATTATTTAAATCACTGATTGAAGTTTGGTCTATTAGTATATTATACAGGGACTAACAAAATATACTGAAACTATTTTAAGGGTGGATACAGTCCATGATACTGAACAACTTTCCCCAAGGAACATATATCGAAATATGAAAAATAATTTTTGGCCTCCCATACAAGTTGACCGATCAGCTGATCCGAGTCTGTATGAAAAGCCAAAAATTATTTTTCATATTTCGACATATGTTCCTTAGGGAAAGTTGTTCAATATCACAGACTGAATTCACCCTTAAAATAGTTTCAGTATATTTTGTTAGACGTTATATATATCATTTTAATGTAAAGGTATTTTCTGGTAGACAGCGCTTAGCGTTAAGATTATACCTATTGTACATTAATTTTATAGTGCAATAAATAAAATAAATAAATCATACTTTTTTTGCACTTTTCAAAACACATATGGCTGAGTATCCTGCAACGTGTTAATAATGTCCCTTTACATAGGTATAAGTATAGCTTTATTTAGGTAAGTAGAAGTTAACTAAAGATTTATAAACATACCTTTATGATACTGAAAAGCAAAATCAGCGGTAAAGCAAAATATTTAAACTTTAAAATAAATATTTACAATACAGAAAAATAATAAAACCTAATAAATCAAAAGTCCATAAAATAACACGAAATCGTCCTATTTCTTGTCACACCAAATCCGACTCTATCAAATGAGGCTACGTGCGTCTGTCGCGTCATGCCACTTTTGGAGTAAGGGTCTTGTTTCCCATTGATAGAAACAGTCATAATTTGAAAATATTCGTAGTCATTCCAGAATCCACGCCTTCGTCTATCCGATCCATTGCTTATCGTGGTCTCGGACGACCTTTGTCGTTGCGTCAAGTTCTAAACGGCCGTGTAATATGAATTAATAACAAAGGATCATTATGATGCGTTTATTTGTCGCCACGAGGATTCCGATCTCCATTGTTGTCAACCACAAGTAGAACCAGTATTACATCGTTGCACGATTATGCACTTAACGCATTGACATAAGAATGGTATAAAATTCAAAGTGTTTCAGTTGACGCATAGTTAGCTGTACGTCTATTATGCAACCGAAACAAATTTTGGTGTATCGCGTGCGCAAGAGTACGCTTGTTGAGTCGGTTGATAGCAAAGAATAAGAATTCTAACGATAAACCATTATATTCGGTCTATGGTACGGTACGAGTACGTTCAAAATTATTTTTTTAATAGTACAATGACATACTTGTATTTAGATACGGTAATGACATAAAGGTTTACTTTAAAGGTTTTTGTTATTTCTGGTTATTCTATAGGTTCCTATTTAATTATTTTGTGAGTCTATGCGTAAAGTTTAAATATTGCAGGTAAGTAAGTGTTCTTATTATGGAAAATAAAATCTTAAAGTTAATAACAGAAAAATAAACTTATCTAAAAAAATTATATGACTGAATTATTTAATTAAAAATTTTCATTTCAGTTCGTAATTCAATATTCAGAACTAGTCGTACTAACCTGCAAGAATTAAAAATATTCGAATTAAGAATAGATTATAATTCTGAACAAAAATTCGTTTTGGGACTTGCACAATGATTTTCTGAATCGAACGACTTCGAATTGTTATCCTGCCTACATATTCATAGGATTTACGTGTCTGTCGATTTTCTAAATCTTTGCTGAGAATTCGACGACTAGCTCGTAAAGATGAAAGGGTCGCCGAAGTGTCCAAAAGGCTAGTGATTTAGGGGTTATCGAACTAGCCGTTGTTTTTGATAGTAGGTACGAGTAGATACTACACGCGTTGGGTGTTTACTTTGTGAAGTATGGAATCGATAGAACTGTGTATTATATATTGTTATTGATCTTCTTTCTTATTGAGTGGGTTAATAGCCAAAACTAGAGTCAGATTTTTCAAGCTGCCTAAAGGTATCTGATGTAGCTCAATGACTACAATCTAATAGTTGCCCTAAGACCAAAAAGTAATTTTCAGCGTGATGGTCTGCGTGTAGAAGGAAAAGCAAATCAAAATAGTGACGGGTCGCTAACTGCATTACCTAATTATCTTTTCAGGCATATCGTCAAATCTAAACGAGGGTACGGGAATGTGATGATGCGACGCGAAAATCTAATTATGGCATGTTTTTATTGAATTGTTAAAATAAAAGGGGTATAATATCTTTGTTTATATACCTTTTGATCTTACCTAGCGTTAGATCAAAAGGTATATGTATGTATATAGGCACAGGTGTCCCGCACGTGTTTAGCTCAGGTGTTGCGCAGCTGTTGTTTTGCAGCAAGTCTGCGTAATCAAACCCTACTACTAACTTGTTGTGTACGGCATACGAGTATAAAAGCGTTGCACGGTCAATAAGTCGTCAGTCTTGGCTCAGCAAACAGAGCCAAGACCTGTTTACCCTGATAGGGATAACATTGTGATAAGTATTTATGTAATATTTAATAAATATTTAACATTAAGAAAAATTACAAGAAGATTTCCAGCTGCAAAAAAGTCGCTATATGTACATTTATCTCGTACTTCGGTACGTGATGGGGCGGGCCGGGCCTATATTTGGAGATAGTCGGCTTATTTCGCCCCAGGTCAGCTCGTGATAATCCCAGTTATGTAATAAGGGCAGCCCGCAGGATAGTGCAAAGCCTTGTCGCTTCACAAATGAAAGCTACAAATTCTAGTATAGTTTTAAAGGAGTTGAGATTTTTTTTTATTAATTTTATTGAATACTTTTAGAATAGACTTATTCTATTGTAAGCAACGAAGCATGTTGCGGATTGACGAAGCATGTTGTGGATATTTTTCTGTTTACCTTTTGACGAAGCATGTTGCGGATATTTTATTACATTATACATACAGATTTTTAATTCTATTGCAATGTTAAAATTAAAGTTGATGATGTTAAGTTATATGTATATTAGTCTCAAGAGATAGTTTATGAACTCTATTGGTGTTAACAATTATACGGTGACATTTAACTACTTACATATTTTTGACGTGTACGTACGTCAAAAATATGTAAGTAGTTAAAATGTATAACATAAATTACTATGTTATTCTTACGGCTTTTGTCACTTGTTATTTTGAGGGATATTTTATTATAATTTTATTTTTTCTCGGCTTAATCTATGTATGACCATGACCAGTAAATAATTTTAAGACCAAAACCAAATTTTCCTCGAAGTGTCTACATCAGATATTTGATGAAACTTGAAGATAGTAATTAGTTACTAATTAAAACACGGCTTGTGATTTGCATAATTTCCAACTTTTAGAATTTACTTAATTTTCATAATAAGATAAGGCTTCAAAAGTTCGAATCTGTTTAAAATAAAATAAAGTTTAAGTTGTTTGAATTAGAAATATTTTATAAACTGTTGTTTTTAATCAATATACAACATTTCTTAAAGATAATTTTGTCGAAGATTATTTATAAGTACTGGGCACACGATGAAAAACTAGTACACCAGATAAAATATAATATTACATATTAGGTTTCTTTACTAAACGTAGACTTACGTTACGTAAAATTGCAGAATGGAGACATAGGCCTGCTCGGAGAAAAGTTAGGAAATCACCCTATGCGCTGGGCCGATGACAGCTACAAAATATTGGGCAAGACCTGGATGTACACTACGGAAGACCGGGTCAAATGGAAACACCATGAAGAGTCCTATACCCAACAATGGGTAAATGAAGGCTAAAAAACAAGAAAAAGGTTTCTTTACATTAAAACCTTGTCAATGCTTATACCTACTTATAATAGGATTAGTAAAATGCCTTATTAATTACAGCAAGCCAATGGCTTGACTTGGTCCTTAATTCCCAACCCACACATATTTCTCTATACTTGAACATTAGTCTTAATTACTTAGAACTTTTTTTAACTCCTCACACATGGCTGTCCCTCTTTTTTCTTTTATTTAATCTTATAATAAATCGGGAGACAAGCGACATTATCCGTATTTTTTGTTTGGAATGTCATTAGGTATTAAAGTATGTTATGTCTTTCTGTCATCGTGTTCTGTCGTTCTTTTGTGATGATGTCAACGGATATGTTCTAATAAAGCTTTAAAAAAATATCAATCATCAGTTGGGATCTTTCACTGCAATGCCTGAGAAATATTTTGAAGTAAGATCAGTGTAAAAAATGTGTTTAATAGGTAGAATTTTAGTAATAGTACAAAATAAAATGTTTTTGGTGCTTTTTTGGAGATTTGTTTGTTTTGCGTATGTATAAGTGGCCAACACTTATGTCAGATTTTTCAAGCTGCCTAAAGGCATCTGACAGTGCTTGTCGACTGCCATCAAATGATGACAACCAGGACCAACCGCTTAACGTGCCTTCCGAAGCACGGAGGAACTCGAGAAAATTTGTATGCCACTTGTGGTCATCCATCCAAATGCGGACCACGCCCGGTATCGCTTAACACGCGAAAGCACTAATAATGCTTACTTCCACAGAGCCACCAAGTTCTTAGATATTTTGGAGTGACATAAGATATTAGCTGCTTACCTCATGATTACTTAAATATAAATAACTTATTACTACAGAAATTGTTTTGAAGTAAAAATTGTCACATTAAGTACAGCTGACATTATTCTGCAATGCTTCTAATTAGAATAAAAACATGCCAATATTTAGAAACTACTGACCAAAATTATAAATAACGTCGCAAGACATATTCTCATTTGTCCAAACTATTTCAATTGTCTCTCGAAATGGTTTGAAATGTTCAGTGGAGACATAATTTAAAGATTTTGTAACGTTAAGATAGTAGAAGCAGATAACATTCGAGTTTGCCCGAAAATAGAATAAAATAAGAAAATTAGGGGCTATTACGTCTGTGACACGCAACGCGTCCCGTGATGGTTTAGGTTTTACTTTCATTACACGTGTATTTTACAAGACGTATATTCTTAAGGTGAAGGTATAGGCAAATGACCTTGAAGTGGCGCCCTCATTTGAAATAAATTGTTAACTCGTAAATATGGAGATAATTTTCATATTGCTCTTCGTCATGCACTAGATAGCCCTTTAAATTATTTTATGAACCACCGTTGAAAATATTTACATTAGTCCGTCTAGCTTTAAAACTTGCCTCCGCCAAAAGTGGCCACGGCAAGTTTTAAAGCTAGACGGATCACCAATAATAGTTTCAACGGCAGTTCATAAAATAATTTAAAGGGCTATCTAGTGCATGACGTAGAGCAATATGGAAATTATCACCATATTTACGAGTTAACAATTTATTTCACACTTCAAGACCATTTGCTTATATCTTCACCTTAAATAAGTTTTAAAATAGATTTTTTTTTTCACTTTTGGTTGAATAATTTTTTTAATATTTTTTAATACTATGAAATATAGAAAAATCATCATTCAATCATCATGATTGAATGATGATTTTTCTAAAGTCATAAAAATCAATCTCCATGCGTATTTAAGATTTATAGATAGTTATATTATAGCTATTTATAAATCTTAAATACGCATGTAACAATGATTTCATTAATACATAATCGCGTATTCAAAACTCAATCACTGATGATTAATTTCTTTTTCATCTCATCTATTCGAAAAATTATGATTTTATCCCAAATATTTGGGGCTAAAGTCACTGGTAATTCTCTAGACACTGAAAATAAAAAGTAAATTCCCTAGGCGTTAAAACACATTTGCAAACCGAACACGAATGTAGAATCAAAAATAATATTGGCAGTCAGCAAAAAAAAGAAGAATTTAGTATTAAAATTATAAAATATAGGCAACGGCGTCGTAATTTTTTAAAATTGGAATACAACACGTTTTACATGGATGACTAGATCAAAATTTTTTGGTTCTCTTGCTTCAAAATAATAATTTAATAAAAACCAATACAATAGTAAATTTATTATGAAACTATTAGATTATTTTACCTAAACTATTTTAAATGTGAATAGTTTCTTGATGAGGCCGATATACTAAGTATAGTTTACGTATATATACATATTTAAATATATAAAGAATTGCGTACAAGAAAAAAGTAATGAAACGATTTAATGACTGGAAATAGTATAAGATTACAGACAGACATACAGACAGTTATAGAAATTAATATTTTAATAGTAGTTAATTCTTTAGAGAAAACGCCACCAAATAAAGGTTAGTAACTGTCTGTTAAACTCTGATTAGGTATATGTAGGTATTCTTCTTCCGTTATAGGTATATATTAGCAAATTTGCCTCATAGATGGAGATGAAAAGAAGAATGTGCTACACGGTGTACGGTAATAGTTTTATCTCGGGCGATATACTTGAATCCCTCGCTTCACTCAGGATTCCACCGTAGAATCCCTCGCTACGCTCGTGATTCTATTGTGGAATCCTTCGTTTCGCTCTGGATTCAAAGTAGCGCCCTCGCATTAAAACTATTACCTTTACGCCTTGTAGCACAATCTACTATTATACTATGCTTTCTATAAAAATAGATGCCAAAATATTATTTCGCAAAAAATAATAAGAATTACCGTTTTAATAAATGAGAACATATTAAGCTGTTCGGAAACCACACATAAATCAAATTCAACATAACAACCAACTAATTACTTCGAAATCAATGGAATCTAGTTGACATAATGACTGGTTGGAAATTCAAAATCAACATTAACATCTATATGGAAAATCGATTCTCGACACAATCAAATCGGCCTAATTATCTAAAATGCTATTTAATCTGACCAGCTACTGTAATATAATAAATATAAAAAAAAATTACAACATCATTTCACACAGAAGTCTTGTTAGACAAGCAATCACACCGAGACAAATCAAGAGAGCATTCCAAACTAACGAACAAGATTTAATTAAAAATATATCGCTTGGTCGAAACTAACCATCGTATATTTACGACGCCGCTAAAACAGAGAGTTGGTCATAATTTAACTCATTTCTAATAAGAAAATTATGTAAAACCGACCGTTTATAATTAATAATCCAGGTCGGTATGAGGAATACATTATCGAACAAACGAGTTGGCGCGTTTTTTCTCAAGTCATAATAGGTACTCGTATTTGGACGCAGAAATTGGAATGTATTGTAAACCAAATAAATTTGTAGGAAGGCAGGAAAAATATAATGTGTATTGTATATCTATATATATATGTCACACCACCGATACCAAAGGATAGGATATATATCCTATCCTTTGGTATAGTCGATACCATATATACCTAAGGAATATAGAGAGTTAAATTTGACTTTGTTTAAGAAAAAAATTAAGTTATTTTTGACTGATAAGTGTTAATATAGTCAGGATATCTTATCCGATAAATGATATGTTGTCTTATTGTTACTGTAGTAGATTCATAGATTCAGTATCTTTTATAGCTGTAAGTAACGATTTAACGTCAAGATTTGTGCAGAACATAACAAAGTGACTATTATTAAGAGATATTTATTATAAATATCCTATGATATTAAAGATATTTTGAATTGAATTGATTAGACGAAATGGAATGTAAATATATGACGTCTCACAAAATATACTGAAACTATTTTAAGGGTAGCTTCAGTCCATGATACTGAACAACTTTCCCCAAGGAACATATATCGAAATATGAAAAATAATTTTTGACTTTCCACATAACGACGTGGCGTTTGACGACCTCCGTGGCGTAATGGTTAACACGCTAGACCGCTAATCCGAAGGTTCTGGGTTCGATCACCAGCCAGGGCAAGTTGGAAAATGGCCTTTTTCGAATTGTCCTGTGTCTTGGGTGTTTATCTATATATGTATTTATCATAAAATATAGTATCGTTGAGTTAGTATCCCATAACACAAGTTTAAAACTTACTTTGGGGATAGCTTAATCAGATTGATTTGTCAGTAAAAAAAAAAACTCGGATCAGCTTAACGGTCAACATTTTTATTGGAGGCAAAAATTATTTTTCATATTTCGATATAAGTTTCTTAGGGAAAGTTGTTCAGTATCATGAACTGAATTCAACCTTAAAATAGTATCAGTATATTTTGTTAGTCCTTGTATTGTAATACCTATTTGACAAATTGTCTTTCTCTTTATTTATTTTTATTTGGTCTCTTTTTTGTGTGTTCACTTATGTTCTAGTGTTTTAGTCGAAAAATCTGACACCAGTTTGAGTTATCACTAACAAAAGGCATCTGATGTGGCTAAATGGCTGTCATCTAGTAACAACACACACTAGTGAACTAGTGTGCAGGTTTTACTCACGATACTTCTTAAAAAGCAAGTGTAGGTAGTTAAAAAAGACTATACATGAGTACATTTTTCAGTGATAAAAGTCTATGATTGAGTCGTGTTCTCGGCGTAGTTTTAAGTTGCATCTAGGGATTCATTGTGGAATTCGTGCAAGTCTGTAGGAGAGTTTAATTACATCATAGTTCTCCAGTAACAATGCAAAAGTATTCATTATATTATTTCAAATCTTTGTATTAGGAAAGGTACAAATATAAGTAGAGTTTTTATTATTAAATAAATATTTTAAGATAAATAGCAGGATATTAATGGATGAAGTGAAAAAAGGCAGAAGTCGTGTCGAAAATTCAAAAAATTCAAAATTTTCGGTTATTGATGACAAAACAAAGTATTTTGAATATGAATTGATTATCAAATTATATTCTAAGTAAAAAAAAAATTAATTCTAGGAAGGATCATACTTATTACCTTTTAAGTCTTTCTATGTAAAAAGTTGTCACAGACTCGTATGTATGAGTGGTATACTGTGAGAACAGTATACCGCGCGAGCTCTTATAACCATGCAATGACTGGCACTTTCCCGGATTTCACTGAAATGGTTCAGTGAAATCCGTCCACATATAATGCTACAGCAAACACTCTTTCCCCCCCTCCACTCCCACTTTTGGATTTTTTTACAACATATTATGTTGAATAAAGTCCTTAGTGTGCCTCTCAAATTTGATCGAAATCCGTCAATAAATAACGTTACAGCAAAGTTCTTGCCTTTTTCCCACTATTTCTCCAATCAAAAATTTATATTAATCAAGGAACTTGTGTGCCAACTGTCGTCAAAATCGGTAGAAAAATGCAACCTGTAAGAGAGAACAGATAGACGGACAAAAGCATAGTCAATCTCGAAACTGAGACTCACTCGGTCAATTGACATAATAGAGAGTATGCATGCTTTTTTTTGTATATTTTTAATCGATAGTCCTCGTCGAGAAATAGCTGCAAAAAATAAATCAGTGCCAAAAAACACGTATATGGTGTAGAAAATAAATATTGAAAATAGCAAGTAGATTATAATAAAACACGCCATTTTAAAATATGACGTCAAAGTCTGCAATATCCGCTAGAGACAGAAGCTGTCAACGCATGTTTTTCTTTTTTGGTACTTTCAATATTATCAGCCAGTGATGTTTGTTAAACCTCTATATAAAAGTACATACATTTCGAATGTCATCGATAGTCAAACTACATGGACGGACAGTCCTACCGAACGCACCCGAACATGTCATTACCCTTTTGTGAACTTTGTCGTCATTTCCCTTTTGTTTGTCAAAAGTTCCCGCGCAATATTTGCATATTTTCAATAATTTATTTCTAATCCAAATAAGAGTCAATAAGAAAAATAATTAACTAGGCGTGGCAACGTATTAATAGAAATTGTAAAATAAAAATATGAGCCGGATTGGTATTACATGCATGTTCCTTATTGACCGAACGAGCGAAGCATTTTAAAAGATCAATGTATGTCTTTATTTAAGAAATATAAAATTAAGTACTAGCTAGAGGTAAACGCAAACAACGACGTGTTCCAAACAAATAAAGTAGAATTTTAGAAGCAAGTGTTGTTTATTTCAGCTAACGATAAATCAGTCGACATAATTCGCGGAATAAGTCCAGTTCAATTTCTAGGCTCATAAATTTAGCAACCTGATTTACAATTTAATTAAGATTACATCTAAGGCGTGGTGTTTTTCTCATAAAAACAAAATATTTCGTTTCGAGGAAGTCTTGTATTTAACTTGTTTGACCAGTGTTTTATTTTTTAACAAAGAAATTGTGATTTGTGTAAAATAAAAGAGAACATTTTTAGGTTCTTAAGTAGATCTTTTCTAAAAGACAAATTAAATATGACATTTTGTTATCTCTCACGACTTTTTACAATTTATGCTAATTATATTTTTTTAAATATTTCATACAATGTCGATAAGTAACTTTCGGTAGGTACTGATTTTAATTGCAAATAATGCTGTAATCTAAAATTTCAAACGAAACAACTCATAATTATTTCTGTCAAGAGTAATAATTATAGAATTCTGTAGTTCACACTCCGTCGCCATCTTACTCGTAGCAACGATACGCACGCGCATTTGTGTGGGGCCAGGTGTGGCTCTGACAAAACAATTCAAACTCCGAATGGGGCGGAGGGTCCATTCAACGATTTTATAAAATTCACCAAAAATAAAAGTGAGAACGAACAAAAAACGTTCGATAGCCCGATAATATTTCATAATATTAACTACTCGAGATGCGAAGAATGGGTGTGTCATAATTTGTAATTGATTGTATTGTGTCGGGTTCTTTGCTTTGATATGATTTTTTTGACTTGAAGATATTTTTCAAGTATCATTTTAAAAACTTATGGCAGATCCAATATTTTTATTAGTCGCATATGACAAAAATATATTTAGTAACACAAATATTGAACATGCTTTTTTGTTAATAATATTTAAAATTATTATTTATATTTGTATGAACCCTTCGTTAGCTTAATGATTTTAATTGCAAATCTGAACAAATAAAACATTAATAATCAAACAATCTTATCCAGAATATAAATAATTATCTACAAAATAGACCTCCGCAGATACCCTTGGCTTAATTACTGCTGATACGAGTATGAAACTTAGATCACCTTTTTTCTTCCCTCCTGAAAGCTTATTATCACAATTCTCCGAGATACTTTAAAACAAAGTACTGCAAGCTTTGTCATCATTTTAAGAAAAGGTCCTCCAGATGTGAAAATCAGGCGTAACATCAACGTAAATCTGATGCACCTATCACAATACATTCTGCCACTGGACCTTTTACTATGTTTTCACAAGCCTCGAGAGCCGCCTTCAATACTCCGGTATCGGCATCTTCACGCACCGGTACACTTCAATGCAAATAATTACGTGTATATTTTACAATTTGCCAAAGATCTCCATTGTGCCCTTTGTGCTGTAAGTGGATTCATCTACAAAGGGGCTGCCGCATGACACTGCTACCTTCAGATGTGTGTAATGTTATTATTCGTCGCCGCATCTGTCACAAAGGCCGTTGCGTCCGTAATTTTACAGTTTAATCAGCGTTAAATGCTCAGAGACTTACCGCGGGGCAAAAAATGTTAAGGCGGCCCAAGAATTTGAGTTCATAAATCATTGATGTCAATGATTATAAAGAAATAAAAGCACACAGTGTACAAAGAAAGTCGTGAGGTAAGTGTTAGTTTTAAAACAGTAGTGCTCATTGGTTTGGCTTGTCTGGTTTTATTTATTTACGTTTGGAAATTATACGCAGTGATGATTATGATGTAGATGTTGATTGGTACAGTTTCAACGGTATTCTTTTCATCAATATCTCACGTAATAATATATTACACAATTTATATATAATACATATATATATGTAATTATAAATATAATTTATATATATTACATATATATAAATGGTTCTATATTTTTTTTTAATAAATTTATTGTATTTTAAAACATAATACCAATTTTATAACATAACTTCAGGAATTTACAAAGCAATAGGACTAGTAACTAGTAGTAGTAGTATATATAATAATCATACAAAACATACATACTATCACGTCTTTATACCTAATGAGGCGGACAGATCATGTTAGGTTATGCCGCTCTAAGCAGAGTCGTAGCCCAGGGCCGCAAGACTCAAACTCAAAGGTCACTTTTAACGTGATGGTGGGAGAGAAGGTGGAAAAAGGAATCAAAGTAGTGATGGGTTGCTAGCCGCATCGCCTATTAACATGATTTGTATTTATATATATATATCCATTCCCTCGATGTTTGTTTTTTTGTGTATGTAAGTGGCAAACACTGGTGTCAGATTTTTCAAGCTGCCTAAAGGCATCTGATATACATTCCCTCGATTGGCATCTACGATCTGCGCGGTGGCGGCACAATCTAAGTTTTTTTCTTATCTCTCAGACCAGATTGCAGAATATTACAATTAACTTCTTTTCATTATTTTATTCACTGATCCCTATCCTTAATAAAAAAAAAATATTCAGGCGACATAAATCATTGTACATATCTAATAAATATAATATTTCTCTAAACTCAGACACGTCTGCAACAGGTCTGGTCCAATAAGTTGGGTTCACTTTAAATAAATTATTTCCTTTGCGCTAAGTGGTCAGGTCAGCCACAATGAGACATAATAGATGGCGATGTCTTTGTGAACGGATTCCGTCTTGCCGTCTACCATCATCTTCATACCGCTTTGAAGTTGTACATTTTATTTGTAACATTTGAAATGGTTTTTGCTTTTGAATTTTATAGAAAAATGTCATCAAAAAGCACTTTAAAAAAAAATATATACAAGTAATTTTTTTTTAATTTTAAACATAAAAAGCAACTTTAGCTATCAGTTTTTCTTCACCAAATCCCACCTTCTGAATGCAAATGCTTGATCTATTGACAGAAATATCAAAATCACTATACGAGTATGTGTGCCATTCTAGGCACACTGGGGAGTTCTCTCAATTTCTCGAGGATGCCATCATCAAATCTTCACATGGTGTCAATGGGACCAATTTGCATGTATACCCTTTCAAATAAAAAAAATAATTCTAAATCGGTTACGAAACGGAGAAGTTATGAGGGAACATAAATAAAAAAAAAAATCGAAGTGAGAAGCGCTTCTTTTTTTCAAGTCACAAAAAATTATATTTTGTTACGTATGATACCATAATAATTATGTAACATTGCACAAAAGGGTGTCATGCAAAAAATACTTGAATTTGGACTCAGCTTTGTGTACACAAATACTAATAATGAACCCAATAATACTAATAATTTATTTAAGGTGTACGTAATTATGTACACCTTAAATAAATTATTAGTTATTGATCATTATCTACTAATAATTTAGTAAATCAGTACTTTTATAATTAATATAAATTATAATAATAATAAATTTCTTATGTATTTATCCCCAGGATAATTATATCCTGGGATGGGTACATAAGAAATTATTATGCTGTTTTAAAATAGAAAAATGCAGTTAAACTATCTTCCCAGGCAGATCGTAAAAACCCATTGGGCTCATGATAGATCCTTAATAAGTTCAGATGAATTTTGCTTACCATCTGCTTAATTTTTGATAGGTACATAAATAAACTGATAACTTCTATATTAAGATCGTATAAAGCTTATAATTAAGTTGCTACAAGTGATGTTTCTTCCTCTTAGCATAGTATTATTTGTGTATTTTCTTAAATAAAACAGTGATGATATATGGACTACACAAAAACATTTCCTTCATAGACGAACACCAGCTATCCAACTGTTTTTTGGCCCAGATTATTTCGTTATTACTAACAAATTAGTATGAAGAATCAATTAACAGTATGCTGTATGGTAGCTAAAATTAATTACAGAAGTTCCCCGGTTAACAAAAACAGCAGATGCGGTTCGGGTTGGTATAGATACGTCTAACACCGTATAGATCTGATTAATTGAACTCTATTTCTTTACACATAAAGTTGAAGAGCGATCAAGAAAATGTGTGAGAATTTTTTGACGTGGCCCGTACACAAGCTGCATTATTAGTTCGGTGGTTTTGCTTTTTTTCTCATTTCGCTAACTGCCAGTACTAAAACACCATCTGTGTCGGTTTGGGTACTGTATGGTTTGATATACAGATTTATCTTGGAAAAATCTTTGACACGGTTGTTTTGCTCGTTTAATTTAAGATATTTCATGGTGTAGGTAATGTAAGGGAACAAATTTTATTTCGATACTACCTGTCTAATGATATGCACAATGCACATACGAAAACGTTTTATTTTATACGAAACTCCTTTTTTGAAATTTTTTTTTAAAGTGTCTCCATCAGATCAAACTTATCCCCGATCTTCCTCCAAATTTCTAAATCAGTTTTGAAAGAGAAATACTTGTGTGACAGATAAAAGCAAAATGCAAGATGGATAAGTTTCTTTCACTATTCAAAATAAGCGCAGACTAAGCTAAAAAGTTGAATAAGCCT
Source organism: Acrobasis repandana (assembly GCA_963576875.1). Taxonomy (NCBI): domain Eukaryota; kingdom Metazoa; phylum Arthropoda; class Insecta; order Lepidoptera; family Pyralidae; genus Acrobasis; species Acrobasis repandana. The sequence goes on along the minus strand of OY756223.1, from coordinate 9,091,336 downwards.
ATTCCAAAACTAAAAAGTTCTGAATTCAAATTGAATAAACTTACTATCCAAAAAGTTTCTATAACTGAAGCCACACTGCGCAATTGTAAGTGCTATATCGAACTTTAACTTAATTATAACACTTGTCTATAGGGAACAACGTGATTGTACGAGTGTACAGTACGAGGAAGATTTATTGCGATCTTGCCGAGTCGGTTAGTAAGTGTTGCTTGACTTTTTGTTTCATTCCCTGCCCGCTTAATCACTGGATGATCTCGGGCTAATGTGTTTTTGGTATCGACTGTACAATGTGTAATAATTACGCCGGTTTCTTTTGTTCAGACTTTTCTTTTTGACTTCGTTTCTTTTGCGCTTGCTCTTGTTGAAATATATATTTTGAAGTTTTTAAGATACGAGTAACATTGCAATGAAAGTGATGTAATACCTGTACATACTGGCATAATAAATAATAACCTTAAATAAAAACAATTCAAAAATAAAACTTACAAATCAGTTAAGTACTTGTAAAATCCTCCTTAATAACTTACAGAATTTTCATGGTGTACGACAATTTACAATCTATTAACTTATCGAACTAAAGTCATGTATAATTGTACCTTATAAGAAAAAAAATAACTAAAGAAAAATATAATTTAAAGATGCATTTAAAAGATTTAAAATAATTGGCCAAATATTTATGATATAATTTAACCATTGGAAAACTTTTTGTATTTCATAAAGAATTTCCTAAAATGAAGTCAGGACTAAATTAAAATAGAGTATCAATATTAACCATTAGAAATTGGAATGTTAATAATCAGACATCAAACGAGTTTCTAAACATATATTTATTATGGAAACTATAACAAGCCTCTCAAACTTTTATTTGGGCCAACTCGTATTAACCGGGAGCAATAAATTCTTTTTAATTGATTACTGTTAATTCACAATGAAACGGACCGCCTCCCATCTTTAATTACATTTATGATGATTACGATTCATTTTAAACTGTGTTGCTTCCTGGATTATAAGAAAATGATCGTAAAGTCATTCGATAGTCTTTTATGATTTACTTTTTAAGACTTTATTCTTATGATTTTTTAGTATTAAAACTATAGTACTAAAACAGTCATACCAGTTGATATGTAATAACTTATATACTTTCATTTTCCGTAAACATAAATTAACGAAAACAGAAGACTTTTTTTCTTTTTATACATTTCTGTAAGTAAGTTGCACCAAACTTTTCAACAATTTTGCGGGAAAAATCAGTCAGAATAAACACTTAGAACAAAATTATTAAGTTTAGTAATTTAATTAAATTAAGGGTCGAATTGAGGTATAGGGATGATAGTAATTATATTACCTACTAATTACCTACAAGTTAGGTATTGAATTTTACTGATATTAAAATGAGGTTAAAATTAATTAATAGATAAGATTACTAAACTTCACACTCGTAAGTCATACATATCCTATTCAATCAATAAGTATCGTGTTCTCCTTCTATACTTTAAAGGTTTTGTTAAGACGTTATTGTAAAATGTTGAGAGTGCGTACTACCATATTGTGCTGTGAAACATCAATTCTTACAATTATTGCCGATGACTTGTGCTATATTAGTTCAAGGTATCGGTAATGAAGACATACAAAATCTGGGCGTATTAATCAACAGTGAACAGAGGCGTATAAAGAATAACGAGACATTCTTTAAGAAGCGTCATAAAACCCGTAAATAGCTCAGCCCATCTTTAAAAACTACGGCCCATAAATTCCAAACATGACAAAATGCTATTTAATGTCCCTTCATCTTTTATTGTATGTTAGAGTTACGTCATGCTCAAAAACTCATTTGGAAGCAAATGCCTTAAAGCATCCTTAATTTTAAAGGACACGTTTTTTCAACGCGTCTCCATCATCAATCTGCTCTTGAACTCTACTTATTTCCTTGTTATTTCTTTCGTCCTGCTCTTTAAGGGATATACCGAGGGTAACAAATAGAGAATGTATTATCTATTTTGTCTTAGCTGTGACAATAATTAATGACTGGATTTAAACGCTTCCTCACGCCCGTGACATCAACATAAATAGAATGATCTTCGTTTGCTGGCTCCAGCCCCTTTGATTCCCGTATTTTTAGCTTAGCAGGCTTAAACTTTTGTATATTAATTTGTAGATGAGGTGCTGTTTTCAGTACTTTGATGTTTCGTGTTAAGAGATGTCTGGTGATTTTCAGCTAACGGCCATTAAACTTGGCTGGACAGTGTTGAATTAGTTAAGTGGTCTGTTCAGTTTCATTGTACAAACTTTGTTGTTGTGGAACAATTTATTAAATCACAACTGTATTTTGATTACCAATGATACCTGATACTGTTTACATTTCAGTTCAATGTTGATAAACAATAATATTGATGTAAAATACGATCCTGATGTTAATGACGTGAAAAGTGAAATATCTCTACATATCATGTTATCGTATTGTGTTGAAGACAGACATGTTTACACGAAGGAGTTTCTAAATCCAGCGTGGCTTAAACATCCTGAGTCATACGACCCGTAGTGAATTATATAGGATCGCCTGCGAATTATAATGTTCGCCCATTGTGTCAGGGCGATCATAAACCAAGCAATTAATGGAAAGACGAAGACATACAAAGAGACAATAGTGTAGAATTATGAACGCGACACTTCGCTCTAAGACTCTCTAGTGACATATTGCAATCAGCTGTTCAGCGCTTGGAACAATTTAGTTATTCGACAAATGATGTGCTCTTAGTTTAAGTAGAGTATTCTGTTTTATTACCTCGTTAATCAATATGGAATAGGATCAGGAAATAGTACTAACATTTGTGAGTTAGCATCAATATCTGTTTTCTCAATTATTACGTCATTCAGTAAATATTAGGTACTACGAGTATTAACATACAGTATTAGCAAGAGTTTTAAATGTGATAATCTATGTGTATTTTGTTTTCTATATACATTTAACTACCTTAAAAAAATATATTTGTGAGTTGATAATATATTGTATCAGCTAATACAGCATTTAAAAACTTGAACATAAATTAACTTGAAACTGTCTCAACTTTTATAATAAACCTTTGCATTAGAACTTCGTAAAGGAAAGATGACTCAGAATATTTACCTTTCTCTATCTTATTCATAATAATTTTATAATAACACTTCAGATCTCTTTCAGCTTTTTTTTAAATTATTTGTCCCAGTGAGGACAATTAAAATTGTGAAACACATTATGAAGTGGGTGTTAAGTTTGAAATATCTAGGTTTAATCAAAGATGGACTTTATTTTAAGCTTAGCATTTGTCACTTTTAAGCTGCCAGAGGTAAATTTAAATAAATAAGCGCTGCACCACGTACCACCGATAGCAGAGCTCGCTTATTGTACGAGTAATGTCCGCGAGATGCTTAAATAACGTAATGTCGTGAATTCAAAGAAAACTCCCTATAGCTCTGTTTATTTGCAGTATCTAGGTCTAATTTACTGTGTAACGTAAAATAACTTTTAAACTAGCCAGAGGTGAATTTAAATAAACAAGCGCTGCATCACGTAACACACGATAGCAGATCTCGCTTATTGCAATGTCCGCGAGATTTTCATATAACGGAACTCGTGGATTCAAAGAAAACTCCTCCTGACTCCTTTTGGTTCACTCTATTTATAAACTGAAGTTATAAAAGTATTATTTTTCTTGCAATTCCAATTAAGTTTTCAACATTCTTTTTTTAGTCCGACCGTTAGTCTTATACATCTTATGCTTCTCGATTTTAGCGTATTCCCGGTTGCAATATAGTACAATCTTGATGATAAGTATAATTCTGCATTATTTACAGTCACACATGTTGCATTGAAGCAATTAGGGCAATTTTAATCCCTACATTATGTTGGTCAAGAAGCAAATAAAGAAATCCAATTTCCGTCTGCGCAGATTTATTTTATAGAAGTTAATCTAAGGAAGCGGACTACCATGCTAGCAAACCAGCAACACGTTCAGTTTTATTTTTATAACGTGGACTCATTTTATTACTTGGCATAAACTAGTATCCGCCCAAAACAAAAACACCTTCCGTAATATGTCACCTTATCTTTCCTTACTGTAAATCTCATTTGAGAGAATAAAAGTCCTAAAGTACAAACAGTTCACGCTGTGTTTGCCGATCCGTTGTATACGCGTCCCTTTCTGTCAGCGGCATACTCACGCACGAACGGACAGTATGTGTTTTACAATAAGAAGGGTTATGCTCCCAGCATTTTTAAAATACATTGCCAATGATGATGATGATTAACTGTAAACTTCAAAAATAAATTTGAAATTCAGCAAAATTTTAAATAGGGTTCAAAAGGCTAGACCTAACTGGAACACACCGGGTATGAAAAACTAGTTGTTTTGCTAGGACGTGTCAGATATAGATCTCGGTACGTCAGACTCCGCTAATTAATGTCTAGGATACGTATGTACATATAGGAATTATGGCCTCGTCTCCACGTCATAACATCATCTGGGGAACTTGACAAGATTATGACGATGTCTACAGAAATAAAGTGATAACGATCGATTCATCCAGTTCTTACTTATTTTATTTTATAAGCTAAAAACATTTTTTCTTTCTTATACGAGTACTTGCATTTACCTTTGCCCAACAATGGGACACTAAAAAAACGAGTACTTATATCATCAGTATTTTGGGACAAACATTGTTTTTCGAATAGATGGGCTATTCGAAAACCGATGTGTTTATCCTAAAATCTTCTTCTTCTTCATCTAAGCGCGTTTCCGGTTGCATCCTCAGCTTTTCTGCTTCGGAGCCCGGGGTGCGCTTCCCCACTTTTTCTTTTCCAAATATAACATGCATGTCAATGGTCACCCAAGGATGCCAAAGACCTTGCAACATAGAGTAGAAAATGCCGGAACAGTTCAAATGATTTGGCTATAGTTTTACGACCGGCCGCCTGTCTGACGTTAACCCTTTTTGGGAATGTATTTGTGCAAAAAGTTTTACAACCGGCCGCCACCCGCCGTTAACCCTCCTTGGGAATGCAATTGTAGCACGAGATGTTTGTGCTTAGTCCTTTAGTCGCCTCTTACGACATCCACAGGAAGAGATGGAGTGGTCCTATTCTAACCCGGAACCACACGGGTTTATCCCAAAATATTTCAGACTAAAGTAACTGGTAAATCTCGCGGGACTGAAAAGTGAAAAAGAAAATCTCGTGGGATTAAAAATATTCGAAAACTAAACACGAATGTAATATATATAGATTTTCAAATAATGTTTGAAGTTTAAAAAATAAAATAAAAACAGGCATCGTCATTTTTAAATTTTGACAACACTTTTTACATGGATGAATGTCAGTCAGAATTCTTTAGATATGTTTCTTCAAATAAATATATACTTTATTAAAAACGCGCATTTGTTTTGATTAGTTTAGGCTCTTTGTTTGTAGGTTATTTTTATTTTATATAAATACTAGCTTTTACCCGTGGCTTTGCTCGCGTATTCCAAATCCTGCGGGAACAGTACATTTTTTCGGAATAAAAAGTACCCTGTGTCCTTCTTAGGACTCCTAATTATGTGTATGCGAAATTTTAAGAAGATTGGTTTAGTAGTCAAGCGTGAAGAGTGAAACAAACAAACAAATATACAAATTCACTTTCGCATTTATAATATAAGTTAGGATATATTATTTAAATAGGTAAATATGAATGATTTATTGATAAGTGACTAAGTATCAAGTTTACGTATAAATATACATAATATATGTACAGACTCACGTACGTACAAGGAAAACTTTACCAACCATGCATATGTAGGTGTTCTACTTTTCTTTATTTGCAAAAAAATCCCTTTGATGAAGATGAAAAGTGCAACAATATTTTTCCCTCAGGCGATATACATGAATCCCTCGCTTCACTCAGGATTTAACCGTAGAATCACAAGCGTAGCGAGTGAGTTCTGTGATCCTTCGTTTCGCTCTGAATTCAAAGTAGTACCCTCGCCTTAAAAATATAACCTGTTTATTCAATGAATCAATCAATAATTAATTTATTATTTAATAGGCTAAAAAATAAAACTTGACAACTGGAAATATTTATTGATAACTCTCCTATATAGATACACACATAGACATCCCCTAAACACACATACTCGTACTTAATACGTGCATAAATAAACATTTATTTATCTTTCATCTAACACACACACACACACACTTCACTTGGTTAACTATTAATATAAAAAGTTAGAGATAAGAAAGAGCACACTCTCCTGGCACAAGGATATTCTTTCTCGTAAAAGGAGGCTCCGGCAACAAAATATTGTAAAAAAAATTTTTGTTACCTAATAAACATTTTTTTTTTACATTTATTTGCATGAAATGTAGGTACATACAGATCTTAAAATTATAACCACTCCCTTTTACATTTTACCTTCTTGCGTAGGCATGCAAATTTTAATGTTTTTAAATTATTTATTATAATATAATTATTATTACAGTTAAAACAATATTAGTTACAATTCATTAAATAAATATTAACAGTTGTTTTTTTTATCATTAAAAAAATCATTAAAATTATAATAGCAACAGGTAGTGTGTAGTATTTCCTAGCAAAACACAACGAAAAAATTTTTTTTTTATGTAACTTAATTTTCTAATTCCTTTTATTACAGTAACCTTGTATTTAAAACTGTAGTCAGTCAGATGATAACTGTATAGTAACGAGGATGCTCTTGAGAAAACATAACATGTGCTATCTCAAGCGCGAATCACAGGCCTTTATAATGAACTTGTTTTATAGTAAGGGGTAGTTCATACACAACAAGTAACATATCTTCTTGAAATCAAACACCGGTTTCTTGACTCAATTTTTTCACTTGTAAATGAAAAGGGGTAATATTTTGTGACGAATAACTTTTTCTATTTAGGCAATCCTACTCGTACATCCAAACTACAACTGATAAAACAATAATAAATGGTTACTGTCTTTTTTTTCTGGTTGTTAGTTTCAACAGCTTTCGTATTAGACACAAAAAATAAATAAGTATAATAAAATTATTTGCTTATTTTCAAATGATTAAAATTTAAATTTTTTAAACTAATTTGCGCTTCAGGAAACACGATTCCATCATTTTAAAACTAAACTAGGTCCTTACACAAACAAGTAAGATAAAGAAAATTTTTAAATATAAATATTTTATTTTATAAATAAAAAATAAAAAAGAATTAATTTGAAAGAAATATAAACATCCCTTTATAATATGACGATCTAACAGCAACGTCGTGAGGCAAAAACACGTGCGGAGTTAAAACTGGTGTTTACTGAGTGTAACGCGAGCATGGAAAATAAAATTTATGGCTCACATCCCTGGCGTTTGTCTCCAGAGATTTGCACTGTTGTGATTTACGTTTAGGATGTTTAAAGTAATATACTCTTTAGTTTTGTAAATAAATTAACGTAGTATTCTAATTTTTTTTAAATAAAATACATAAAAAAATTACCTCAGTGGTTTTCTCTCAATATCAACCACTCCAAGTCTTCCCGTGGATGTCGTAGAAGGCAACTTAGGAAATACAAGCTATATAAAGCTTATATAACATCAATGAGACCTCTTGAACCCATCTGGCCAGCGTGGAAAGTGTAGGCCAAATCCTCTGGCTGCCCTAGGTAAGTATCTCAATGGTAATACAGAGAGGGTCGTTCTCCTGCAGTGGAGACTAAAAAGGACCAGATGATGATTTTCACAACCAAAAAGGTAAGATGTAACGTAGTACAGATGAAAAAAGCCGACCGATCCTGGGTTTGCTCTAGATTCCCATTTTCAGATATATACATATTTTTAAGTGTCCGTACCAAAATTGAAACTATTGAACGATGGTAAAGAGAAGACAACCCGGGTACGTATCTCGAATTCCTAATAATGCGAGTCTGGAAGAAAAGAAAAAATTACAATTACAATGTACCACCTGCTTCTCTTCCTGCGCAGATCGTAAAAGCCAATCCAACAAATGGGAGAAAATGCGAATCGTGTTAATAGGCGATGCGGCTAGCAACCCATCACTTTTTTGATTCCCTTTTTCACCTTCTTGCCCACCATCATGCTAAAAGTGGTATTTGGGTTTTGCGGCCCTGGACTCTGTCTGTTTAGAACCGCAAGACCCAAAATGCTCTGTCTGCACCATTAGGGATAAGGATGTGATAGTGTATCAGTATCAGTATGACGTATAAATAAGGCACAACCAAAAACAGAGGTATAATATATCCAAAAAACATAACATGAATACGTCCCAATTTAATTTTTACGGAAAGTGAAATATATTGTACACGAGTACAGCTTTTTCTTGGTATTCGTATTATCCTATACGAAATTACTACATTCCTCACTACGTATGACGAGTCACGTATCAATATAATATCGACTTTACGTAGATTTCTCGATAACTACTTGTGATTCGGATCGGTATGTGTTACATTTCTCTTTGGAAAGCTTTACGTGTGATATTATATGGATTTAAATCTTAATGATATAGAGTGACTAGGGAAAAAAAAATATCGTAAATTGAAATTCAAAGAAATCATAATGTAATCACATTAATTAATGGTTTGTTTCTTTTTTTGAAAGTAATAACAATTATTTTATTTTGACGTAGTACCTCCTTAGTCTTTACCCGTCTTATTATAAAACGCAGACTAACTTTAGGACCTGGTTTAAACCATTATTCGCCCAAATGTAGTTGACAGCGACGAAAGAGAAGGAAACTTATTGCGGGAGGTCTTCTTGTTTTGGGCGGTCATCGGTTTAAACTAAGTACTAAAGTTAGGCCGCGTTTTAAAATAAGATGGTTAAAGTTTTAACCATTAATAAAGCAAAGTGTTAAGTGATAATGGTAAACCTTGATCACTCAAATTGAAAAGGAAGAAACATAATGAAAAAAATACCATAAATAACACTAAATACCAATGAAAGCAAAAATCGTATGATCATCTTAAAATAACTAACTGTTCTTATTATTGGAAGCTTTACTAGTGAATAATAAATATGAGGCCGTACTTACTTTTTAGGGTTCCGTATCCGAAGGGTGCAAACGGGACCCTATTACTGAGACTCCGCTGTCTGTCCATCTGTCCGTCTGTCACAGGGCTCTATCTCTTGAACCGTAATAGCTAGACACCTGAAATTTTCACCGATTATGTATTACTGTGGCCGCTATAACAACAAATACTAAAAATATAAAAAAGTTGGAAATCAAAGGGGTTCGTCATACATAAAACGTGTTTTTTTCAGCGTTTTTAACTAGATCTTTATAATGGCATTAACTAGATACTTGAAATTTTCACAGATTATGTATTACTATGGCCACTATAACAACAAATAATAAAAATAAAAAAAAGTTAAAAATTAAAGGGGTCGTCATACAAGAAACGTGTTTCTTCAGCGTTTTAAAACATTGTACGGTGTTACGGAACCCTTCATGTATGATTTTGCTGCAGGGTTCCTGAGAATCGGCAAATGGGAGAACGTTACGTGATCTTGATCATATCATATGTGAATAGACTTGACTTCAACTACAAGGAGGTTTGTTATTTATTTAAATGGTATTTCAATAAAAAAAAATTCAATGAGAACGGGAAAATCATAAAATATTGTAGCTATATTTCTTTAGCCTGGATGGCAAGATTAATTAATAATAACCAAAGACTTATCAATGGTATGGTGGACTTACAGGTGGAAACAGGAATCAGCTAAACTAGTCTGATAGCAATCTATGTCTAATTCATTTGAGATATTTACGACGTAAAACTATACCCAAATCGTTTAAACTGCTCCGGCTATTTCTCGATTTCGCATGGTCTTTGGCATAATTGGTTGGTTGTGACTATTCGTCACTTTCTCAAATGGCCATAGCTCGAAAATTGGTCACTTCCGGAAAAAGTCACTTTCGCAAATCGTCACTTTGCTATTTTCGCCATATGTCAGTTTCGCAAACAGTCATCAACAACTTTACAACCAGATGAACTTATTTTCTACCTGGCTGCTAAGGAAGGCTTGTGTTTTTCACTCGTATCTGGTGGATAGGAATGTGTTACTAAATTAAAAGGGAACCTTTTTAATTTTTAACTACATATTTTCAATTTAAGTTATTAAAAAAGAACAATGTGGCTTTCCAGGGTTGTGCTCAATATCATACTGAAAAACCCGGTACAGCGAAAAAATCATGCAATTAATTTATTACAAACAACGCTTTACATGCTACTTAATTATGAATTAATAAATTAAAACGAACCCAAAAAGCGATACTCAGCTAGACTGGCCATTATGATAAAAGCCAATTTATTATCGATAAATGGACAAGCAAAATATTAGACTTAAAAATAAACCTCATTTATTTATACTCTACGAGATAAAAACGCAATGATAAAAGTAAATTAATGATTTAAATATATTAATATTCTCATTAAAAGTTCGATAAACGATAACTGCAAGTTCATAGCCTAAAATGAAGTTCACATTGAGAAAGTTTTTGACCAATTTAATGGTTTGGACTAGAACTGACTTTTTGTGCAAAGAAGCTAAGTAGTATTTTCTGGTGTACTGTTAGTTTTAAGGAAGTCATGTATTTTTAGTCTGACAAATTCCTAGAAAAAAGCACAGATGTGATATTATTGAGGTAGGTATCTAGTTTATATCTAGTTTAGTTTTATATGTTTAGTTATAGTCAGTTACATTTTAGTTTAATAACGTCAGTTTACTTTTTGTTTAAATGTAACACATACTTGTCAACGCTTAGTCAAAAAATGTGAACAAATGTTACAAATCGGTTATCTTTTTTTGCTTCATAAATACTTAGCAATTCTATCTCATATGCCGTAGTGCTAACGAAACGATAGAATCGATATAAAATACATTACGAAAGCAGTTTGCATAATATTTAATTAGCATTTTAATGAAATGATTGAATGTTTATCTCTAGAACAATTTAAAATGGTGAAGATAGTCGTGCCTACGAGAATTACGATATTTAAATAAGTAGATGTTTATTCCTGATTTATTTCTTCTTGGAACCTTATGACACATAAACTTAATGTAAATACATTCTTCTGTCTATGAATGACTGAAGTGAGAGTACCATATGTTTGTATCAGTACGAGAAACGTAAGTTTAATTTTAATAAGAATACTAGAGTAGTCTGAGTAATATTCCCTAGGAATAGGTATGTACGCGTAGGTAGTTTAATTTAAAAAATACTAAAATTTACGTAATAGCTAGTTGGTCATCATATGAGTAAGCGTTATTATTTTATAATTGTAAATAATACTGTTTACTAAATTATAGGTAAAGTCAGTTCAATAATTTAAATAGTAATTTTATTTCTTTTTTGATACTACCTCGTGTACCTTACAACATGACAATCACATATCGTCTCATAGGGATTATTTTATCGATATCATTAGAAACGTGCTCGTAAACAACAGCCCAAGGGTGGGTATTTCAAAAGCATACCAATTTGTTTTTCTCATAACCACAAAACGCCCCAATTATTAAATTCCTCATATAACATACCACGCAACAGCGGAATCTGAAATCAAACAATGGTGATATAAGAAATATGAATTATTAGAATTGAGACAACAATATCTTTTTCGTGATCAATATGAACCGGCTCACTTTATTATTAATTAATAAAAACATATTTATGAATTATTTATTTACTATAGACGATCGCCGAACAGAATGCCGTGCATTGTTATGATTTAATTTATTAGTCACTTTGGACCTCGTAAATATTATTCAGTCTATACGAACTTTTTAACTACTTTAAACTCTAAAGGCTTTAATCTTTAGTTATGGTACAAAAAAATTGATATTTCTTATTTATTTCTTAATTTACGTACGTAATTTAAGATTATTTGTAGAAATCATTTAAAATATTTAATAATAATGACCTTTGCCAGAAATATTGTAAAGAATGTTCGATTTAAAATATGCTAATCAAATGTAGGCTCTTGACAGCAAAATTCGATTTAGTGATGAATGGAAATCAGCTCGAACGTCGAATCATTTTAAGACGATTTACATAATAAGAGGTAAAACATTTGAGTTATTTAATTAGCAATTCGTATTATTAAACTCCAATTTGAATATTTTATTTAGACTTGAACATTGAGAAAACATAGCGTTTTTAGCGATGTCGTGGTTACAAGAGGAGACAATAATTATATTTAATTTAAAGCACGCACGATCCCAACTTTTTCTATCAACTTGAGTTATATGATACAAAATTAGAAGGATTTTTCACGGCTATAAAAAGTCAATATATTCTCTCACTTGAACAGCAATAAAACCATGAGTCATAAATGTGTATATATATTCCTCGGAGCGAGAAGACTAGACCAAGAAAAAATATTTACAATTGCGAGTACCTATTTATTACATTCGTATATTTCAGAAAATTACTTTCTGAAAGCTTAGAGAAGATTTTAGTACCTACTTATATTTTTATTAGACTTTTTATGTTCCATCTCAACACTCTTGAATCTAAAAAAAAATATATTTTAACAACAATAGCAGAAAAACTTTGTACTCGTATCTGTCATTGAATAAATGTAAGTATATTTAGAACAATCTAGAAGTGTTGTGTGTTCATAATTTTTAATTATATTAATTTTTATAAATGTTAAATATTTTACCCTTCTAGATTATTTTATAGTAACGACAATTATGGGAAAAAATTAAACAATCAGTAAAATAAGTCACAACTTTTTCTACTTCGGAAAAATAAAGAGAATAGGCGCAAATCTGTGCGTTTTATCACGCCCTTTAGTTGATTCAAAGTAGAACTGCCGGCGAACTATCCACGGCATTTTCATATTTTTTGCAGAATGATAAATTACTCCATAGCGGGGGCTGCATGCAAATCTCTGGAAGTGGGTCACCCTTTGGATTATTTTCCACGGTGAATCACTACTGGAGTATCTCGTCACTTGAATGATTGATCTCTTATTGTCTCGTGACGTTTTTACGATTTAAAGTTATATCCAGTTTAAACTCAATTGTTCGATCCAACTGTGATATTTTTTAATGTAGTTATTGGGAATTGTGTTTGGAATATTTTTTATGCGAACGCAATTTTAGAAGTCGGTCACCTTGTGGATTATTTTCCACGTTGAATCACTACTGGAGTGTCTTGTCACTTGAATTATTGATCTCTTATCATCACGTGATGTTTTAACTACCTATTTGAAGTTTAATTCTAGTTCACACAAAATTCTCGATATTTTTTTGACGTGACAACGTCTTATAAATTGGTTAGCCGGGTGACACTTCAAGAAACTGCGTTACGCTCCGCTCACGTTATGCGCTCACAATGAGAGCGAGTGAGAGGCACGCGTGCCTTTCACTTTTTATGTCTGTCTCTCTCGCTCTTAGGCGGGCTAACCATGCCCGAGTGGAAGTCAAGTTTGGAGTGAAGTGGAGTGAAGTCGTTGTCACGTAAAACTTTCGCCCGTATACCGACTTTACAGGCAACCAATTTTTTTTTATTTAAGCAAATATTCAGAATTGTGTATAAGATATATTTTTTGCAAATGCTTATTCCTGGATGTATATTACCCTTGTGACACACACAATCCACTGATTATTTTCGTGGTTGAATCACAACTGAAGTGTCTCATCACTTGAATGATTGATCTCTTATAGTTATTGTTTACCTAGAACTTATCGACCAAACTATGATTTTTTATTTATTTATTTAATCTTTATTGCACCTAATGCCATATGGCATTCTCTCCCGGTCAACCATTAGACCAAGCAGAAAATATGTGTGGCTGGCGTAATAAAATTCACAAAAATAAGCAAACTTAATATAAATAAAATATATATAATCAAAAACACATAGGTATACTTATACACAAATACACTTTTTAAATATTTTTTTATATGTATTTGAAATAGATTTCAAATAAAAAATGTTGGAAGTCGGTAACTTTGCGGATTATTTTCTATATTAACTTTTTAGGTATTTGGTGTCTCGTCATGAAATAACTATTGTCTCATGACGTTTTTACGATTTTTGAGAAAACTCTATTTTACAATTTTTTTGATCCTTGAATGACAATTTCACTACTATCCGAGTATATTTAGGTTTTGATATATTTACTATTGTGACGGCGGCCATCCTGAGCTTAATTTTAGTACAGTATTTTTAGTATTTATTTGATTATTTTACTTTGGTTTAGTTCTAATTACTTTATTATTGTTATTTAAGTTTTTCTAAACGAAAAGTTCCTAAAGTATTCTCGAACATATTATATTATTTTATTTGAAATGCTTGAATATTTTAGAAGACACTTTCACTGCTTTTCTAGCTCAATTGTAATTCACAGAAAGTGTTTCTCTGTCATCCAGCGTCATTCTTATTCGATCTTAAGAATATTTTATTGAGTCTGACTAAGATTGAATTGGAAACCGTTAGGAGTCTATGTCCAGCAGTGGACGTTATGCGGCTAAAATGATGATGATGATTATAGTAACCCTGTTTATATAGTAGGTATTATTGTTAATATTCATTCATTCATTTCAGCCTCATGATGTCCACTGCTGGACATAAGCTTCTCCCAGGGATTTTTAAAAAGACCGATCTATAACGGCATGCATAAAACCTAACTACCTGGTAGGTGGGTATTGTTGTGTTGTTCATATAGATTTGTTTTTTTTTCACCTGTAGGACCTATATCTTTAGATACACGGTGAACAAACTTCTAGAGTGTAATAGAAATTTTTACAACTCCCGGACGCTCGAGAGCTCTTTGTGCGGTTTCGAATATATGTATTGTTAGGGCGACTTTTTTGCGATTCCGGTCACAGAAAGATAAATCGATTACCTTTCGAGTCTTTTCAATAGTCTGATTGAGTTTGAGATTGATGGGACAAGTTGACGTGAATTACACAACTTCACAATGTTTCGGAGAACAAGAGATCGAAAAGTTCAAGTTGAAATACTTTAGGTTTTTTTATGTTGTCACCAATTTATGTCAATATTAGATATTGAATTATTGACAAAAAAAACTATAACTGTTTCTTCATAGGTATGTGTTGTGTATGTAAGAAGAAGATTAATGTCAGTTTCACAGTACACTGATCTATTTAAGTTGAGTAATACAGACACACTATCACGTCTTTATCCCTAACGGGGTAGACAGAGCCAAGGGCGGTAAAGCCCAGGCCACTTTTAGCGTAATGGTGGGCATGAAGGTGGAAAAGGGAAATCATAATAGTGATGGGTTGCTAACCGCATTGCCTATTCATATGATTCAGATTCTCGCCCATTCCCTCGATCGGCTTTTACGATCTGCACGGGAAGAGAAGCAGCTGGTACATTCTATGTTTTTTCTTTTCTCCCAGACCAGCAAAGAAGAAATAATGTAATGTAGGTAATAAATTGAGTAATGTAATAATATAATGCAGATTTTGAGTTTATATTTCCGTCTTTATTTAATTTATCAACAATTTTTGTATTGTGGATTGATATTTCCAATATGCAAAATAATTACAAAGGAGCAACATACAGGACTAATAAAAATTCTTTTAAAAATAACGGAACAACTGTTTACGCCCAAACTAATTTCAATTTCAATCCTATTTCGATGTTAAGACGATACACGGAGTCCAGTGCTGCCCCTATTTGAAATAAATTATTTGTAAGGAAACGGAGATATCATTTAAAATTTCAAGCTACTAAAACCTAGACAGTAACCTTTACAGTTTAAAGTGAGAACGTTAAGCTTTAGTTCGCATTTTTGCGAAAAACGGCCACTTTTGGCAAAAACGCAAACTAAAGCTCAACGTTCCCACTTTAAAATGTAAACATTGGCTCATAAAATAGTTTGAAGGGAAGGAAATGATATCTCCATTTCCTTACAAATAATTTATTTAAAATGGGGGCAGCACTGAACTCCGTGTATCGTCTTAATGTATAGAAACATGAAGTGTTGCCATTGGCAATAATTTCCATTTGGAGGCATTATTGTCTATGTCTATACGTATACCTGTTTTAATATTTGCTATGTGGAAATTATGAGGTGCGAAACTGCTAAGAAATTGAGTTTCCCTTCAAGATTTGTTGCCAACGCTGTATGAGTTATTCCATCTTATTAGGTCCTTACATATGAAATTGCCGTTCAATATCAAAAAAGTAAAACAAGTTTTTTTTAATGAAATTATTATTTAATCAATCGAAGTATGCGCCGTTGTTATCGATACACTTCCGCTATTTTATAGGCAGATCATTGATACCTTTGGAAAAAAAAATCCTGGGAGCGAGAGTCTATGAACTGTTTGAAGGCGGTTTTGACTGCCTCATCAGATTTGAAATTTTTTCCTTGTAAAAAGTTATCCAAATTTTGAAAAAAGTGGTAATCGGTTGGGGCAAGATCTGGAGAGTATGGTGGGTGACGCAGAGGTTCCAGTCGCAGCTCCTCTAACTTGCCGATCGTTTGATGTGCAGTGTGTGGTAGACCA
Source organism: Acrobasis repandana (assembly GCA_963576875.1). Classification (NCBI taxonomy): domain Eukaryota; kingdom Metazoa; phylum Arthropoda; class Insecta; order Lepidoptera; family Pyralidae; genus Acrobasis; species Acrobasis repandana. The sequence goes on along the minus strand of OY756223.1, from coordinate 9,074,824 downwards.
CAGGCCACAGACCACAGGCGTTATCCTAAAGGAGCAGTGGGCTAGAGCGATTCATCAGTTTAGGTTGTTTAATGGCGAGCTTTTCCATCATTGTTTGCAATTGTTGGCAATACAAGTCTGCAGTAATCGTCTGGCCTGATCTCAAGACGCTGTAGTGGATAATACCAGCACTGGTCCACCAAACACTAACCAGAATCTTCTTTTTGGTCAGTTTTCGCTTAGGGCAAGGTTTTGCCGGTTCTCCAGGGTCAAGCCATTGTGATGATCGCTTCCGATTGTCGTACAGGATCCATTTCTTATCACAAGTCACGATACGGTTCAAAATCCCCTCATTATTGTGGCGATTAAGCAAAGAAACGCAGCAAGCAACGCGTGTTTGTTGGTTTGCTTCACTCAAGTCGTGCGGTACCCACTTTTCGAGATTTTTAATTTTTCCGATTTGGCGCAAGTGGATAAGTATCGTTTTGTCACTTACGCCGAAGGCTGCTGCTAATTCAGAAGTGGTTTGAGATGGATCCGCTTCCACTATCGCCTTCAATTCTTCGTTATTCACTTGAGTATCAGGTCGTCCACGAGGCTTATTGTGTAAATCGAAATTTCTAGAACGGAAACGTTGAAACCAAAAACGCACCGTTCATTCGTTAGCGGTGCCTGGTCCATACACGTCGTTAATTCTTCAAGTCGTTTCTGCAGCACTGGTGCCACGGTGGAACTCGTATTCGTAAATACCGCGAATTTTCAATTTGTCCATAGTTGTTGTTATAGCAATGTTGAAACTCAAACAAATGATGTTAAAACAAATGAAATACGAATTTTAAAACAATAGTTTTCTGGCTTTATTTCGAAATAAATTTGAATTTGGAATTCCTAATGAAACGCAAGATATTTGATTTTAAAGTTGCTAGTATTGAAAATCGGCAATTTCATATGTAAGGACCTAATATTTAAAACGATGCATTCTGCTCTCAACAGTAAGCTATCCGAACATGTAATAAATTGCTAACTGTTTGGATAATATTTCATTGTATACTTCAAAATACAAACCGCAAGCCTCTGGGCGCCGTTGGCTCGTAATTTTGTTGCATTTACTCAGAATCCCACACCACCGATCATTACAAGCTAAGATTCTTTCTTGAGGCGCGGATTCCAAGTTTTTTTTTGCATTTTATAACATACAATTTAGCAACTAATGGCGTGATTGGTACACGAAATGAGATCGGTAAGCTTTTATAATTTGCTGTCTCAGTTTTTCATAATGAAGCATTTAAATTTTATGGAGTTTATAAAATCATTTTTGTGAAAATACTTACCATGTACCATCGAGATAAATATACTAATGTGTACCAGCTGAGTGTACATCTGTATGTAAACTCAGTTAATATAGAGGCTCATAGCTTTAACGTCGTCATGAAATCGCTTTCCCAGCAATTTGTTTGGCGTTTCTTCTCTATTATTTGTCCTTTTAATGATGCATATTACTGATATAAAGCGAATTGGCAATATCTTCTTATCTAGTGTGTTACTATTACTGATGTAAAATTTCTCAAGCTTACAGCTTACTATACTTAGAGCTACGACAGTTGCCGTAAAAGCAACAAAAAAGTGATAATTCAAATTACCTATCCTATGGTTTAAAAAGATAATTGCAGAATAAAGTTTACATTGACATTATAATTATAATAAAAACTAAAGAATTTTCGAACGATATATATTCATATTCATGAAATTTATATTGTGAATAAGGTCTCTTCATAAATTTCTATTAATTTAACATTAAAAATTTCGAGCTCCTTTACCTTTGTGGCAGGGATTTTTGGATGCGCACTCGCACTTGACAGGCCGTAGCTGAAAATCAGTGAGCTGCTCTCTGAGCAGCACTAAGCACTGAGCTATGACCTTTTTGGGTTGCTGTAGCACACAGATACGAATATATTGTTATATGTTTCCGTCTTTCTTGTGTTTTTTAATATGTTCTTATGTTGTATATTTTCTGTATGTGTGTGACTAAAGCTACAAATAAACACCTTATCTATCTATCTATCTATCTATCTAAATAAACGATAACATATCTATTCATAAATATAATTAACGTAGTTTATATGACAATTACTGTTTTGTTTATATTATTTTATTACATTACACCACAGCCTGCGGATATCCGCAAGTAAAGATAAAATTGTTTAGCAAATGCCGGTAGCAGAGATTTTTGGTTATAAATTATAGTCATTATATTTCGTTAACTGATTAAATTATTTTAATGAAAGTACTACTTCCTTTTCTTAATTTTCATCATTTTAGGTAATTAATAAATACATCTAATTGATTTAAGTCATTTTTGTACTCTTTTAATTTTCTTACTTATCTGTCGTTTTTTTATTCACTCATTTTTATAATATTAGCTAAGTTACCTCTTAAAATAATGTTTATTTTGTGATATTTTTAGGGTTCCGTATCCAAAGGGTGCAAACGGGACCCTATTACTGAGACTCCGCTGTCTGTCCGTCTATCACAGGGCTCGAACTCTTGAACCGTAATAGCTAGACACTTGAATTTTTTACCGATTATGTATTACTGTGGCTGCTATAACAACAAATACTAAAAATAAAAAAAGTTAAAAATTAAAGGGGGTCGTCATACAAGAAACGTGTTTTTTTCAGCGTTTTTAACTAGATCTTTATAATGGCATTAACTAGATACTTGAAATTTTCACCAATTATGTATTACTATGACAACTATAACAACAAATACTAAAAATAAGATAAAATTAAAAATTAAAGGGGGTCGTCATACAACTAACGTGTTTTTTAGCGTTTTAAAACATTGTACGGTGGTACGGAACCCTTCATGTACGAGTCCGACTCGCACTTGCCCGTTAATTTTTTTTAATAACTTGGTACAGTAATTTAATTTATGTGACAAACATTGCAACGTAGTAAAATGTAGTTAGGTTATTTAAAAACTAAACGTTAAATTTGATGTCGAACTCTGACACTTTAACGCAGTGAAATATGGTATTTGTATTGTAATTGTAAAAATTTTCGTTTTTTAATTCCTATTTTGGGATTTCTATGTCCCTTGGTTACAAAAAGTACCTAGTAAATTTCTTAAAAGCTACTTATTTAAACTTTCTGTATATACCTACATACTTTTGCATATTTATCACTTACGGGTACGATAGAGTCAAATTTTAGTGTGGTGTAATTTACCTAAACAAAGAAACTTTGTAATAATTAAACCCAATGCTTTGTCTTGAAGCCAACTAATCATAGAATCAAACCGTAGAAAGCCATGAAGGTCTAATTTTCATATCGTATGAGGCCGTCGTCAGTTGGGCATCAATCATAACTCAGTTTGAACAAAAACAGACCCGTTTTATTTCAGTATTTTTGGGTTCCGTACACTCTTGTTGATATGATTGGGACAATATAACTGTAAAATTTTTATGGAAAGGTTATACTTTCATGTTAATGCTTTTCTGGGAGCTTAGTTGTACCAAATGCTTCTCTTTGCCGTATCATGTCTATTTTCATATCATAGCATTTTATTCATAGCTTTTGGGGTTTGGGGTTTGCTGCTCTATCTTCCCGTTAAAAGAGAGGATGACTTTATACTGTTATTTAAAATATCATTGAAACGTGTGGCTTCCGGCCTAGAATAGGACCACTCCATCTCTTCCTGTGGATGTTGTATCGTCACAAATGCATTCCCAAAGGATTGGCATGAGGCAGGCAGCTTGATATTTTTTGTTCATTTCGCAATGTTTATGGCATTCTTGGGTGAAAAAACGGAAAAGTGCACCTTATGCTCCGAAGCATCACAGCTGAGGATGCAACAGGGAACACGCTAAGATGAAGAAGAAGAATAATATCATTGAAACTAAGCTAACGCTATCATGCATAACGAGAGAAAACAGGAATATTACAAAATATTAGACCTAAAATTATCATAAAGTCAAATTATCAAGTATTCGGAATCTTATCTTTCGTTTTTGGCGCATTAACGACTCATCAATGATTACATGTATGTGACCATACAATTTGAATTCATAAATAGGTAACGAACCCTAATAACGGCCCTCCTTACATCAACGAATTCACAAAATATGATGATGATAATGACTTATGTAATGCAATCATCTGTAACATTTGACGCGGACGATGCGTGTAGTGGCAGCAAAATCATGTGATAGTATTACATTATTCCATCCAGGACTTTTTGACAAATAATTCGACGTGTATTTTTCAATACAAAATATTGTACTAGATTTACCTGCTCTTGGAATAAAGGATTTATTAATAAAAAAAATATATATTCCATTCTGGGTGAAAAAACCCAACTACGCTACGGCTATGTCAAAAGAAGGGTTCTGTGTTTCGTGTTCCCGCGTTTCTTCTAAGATACCTACCTATCCATGGTAATTTGACAAATGATGTATCATTGGAAGCGTCTTGGCTGTCATAAAGGCTATATGACGTCAGAGTAAATTTAATATCGGCGCCTTCTATGAGCCATAAATAAATTTAAAAAAAAATCGTATTATACCGTGTAAGGTATTAAATAAAAGGTCTTAAATAGCATATTTTAAATATAAAAACAGTATTAGTGGTTTTTCCCTGTTGTGCTTGCATTGCCTGGATAAAAGTACTTTTCAGCAAGAATCTTCCCGTTTCTAGTTTTAGTTTTTAAAATTATATCTTGTCCACTTTAACGCCCACCATCTCACTAAAACTAAAAGTGACATTTAGGCCTTAAGACTCTGGGCTCTGTCTATCTCGTCAGGAATATAAAACCGTGATAGTTTGTAGATCCGTAGTAAAGTACATTATAAAGGCACTTACTTAATACAAGTCACTCTGTTTACTTGTAGCGTTTTCATATCAATTACCTGAAACAAAATAAAGTAATTTAGTATTATTTTTTTATATTCATTTTTTTAATTTACTAGATATTAAATCAATGATTCTTGATAAGGATAGCATTAAAATACATTTAACAGGTCTTTTACTAAAAATGCTAGTAAAGCAACCTCTGAATGTTACTTACTTTTGAGAAGTCCGGTCTAAGTTAGATAAAATGAAAATACAATCAATTTTTACTATAGGTACAACTGCATAACAAAAAACTAACTACAGCTGCATATCAAAAAAGAGAATTACGCATTGAGTCAAGATTGTTATTTCTTTCACTCTTTGCAACATGCTTATTGATTAGTATTTTTTTGCTGTCATTACATTCTGTTGATGACGATTAAAGTAATATGGCGTAGCAGCCAACCCACCATAACTCGCCCCATACTAATCTGAGTGCGTGTGCGCAGGTAGGCTAGCTGTCCCATTATTTCTTGTGTTTTATCCTTTTCCTTCGACGCGTATACATCTCACACTTTACTTAAAAATGATCTGGTGACAATTTTATTTCTATATGGAGACAATTTAATTTGAAGGCTATTTAAGTACTTATATTAGAAAAAGTATTAAGTATTTAAAAAAAAACTATTTTTGACTGTTTATTCCACTCTCTTTTACTGTATGTTATTTGTACTAGTGCATATATCAGTGCCTCTATGTGTGACGTCGACCATTTCCACGTGTTTGTCGATATAGGTTACTTTAATTACTCCCTGATGTGGAATATATTATGTATAAGAACCGTCTCTCGTGTGAATCAAATTGGAACGCGACCGAATGCATAAATTTGGATATTGAGGTCATGTTTTTTTTGTTTAGTTATCATAATTTTTTTTATGTAATGCGTGGTTACCACGCTAATCCACCACTCCGGAGATTCTGGGTTCGATCCCCAGCCAGGGCAAGCACAGTTGAAAAATGTCATTTTTAGGGTTCCGTACCCGAAAGGTGCAAACGGGACCCTATTACTGAGACTCCGCCGTCTGTCCGTCTGTCCGTCTGTCCGTCTGTCTGTCCGTCTGTCTGACCGTCTGTCACAGGGCTCTATCTCTTGAACCGTAATAGCTAGACACCTGAAATTTTCACCGATTATGTATTACTGTGGTCGCTATAACAACAAATAATAAAAATAATAAAAGTTGAAAATTAAAGGGGGTCGTCATACAAAAAACGTGTTTCTTCAGCGTTTTAAAACATTGTACGGAGGTACGGAACCCTTCATGTACGAGTCCGACTCGCACTTGCCCGTTTATTAATAAGAGTTTTGATGTTTATCTATGTATGTATTTATTATAATGGAGATTCATAGTTTCTGCTTATCCCCGAGAAACAGACGTGATAATATGTGTGCATACGAGTATGTATTTATTTATTTTACAATATATTTTTGTGAATTAGTATCCCATAACACAGGTTTAAACCAATTACTTTGAGGCTAGCTCAATCTTATCTATCTTTGATAAATATAAAAGGAAATAATGAAAATAAAAAATGGTTGCCTGTAAAGTCGGTTTTACGGGCGAAGATTTTACGTGACAACGAGACCGATCATAGTTGAGTGGGAGAGAGACGCAAGGCATTCGGCGGGCCTCTCTCTCGTTCGGTGACTCATCGTAACGTTACCGAGCGTTACACTTTTTCATAAGTGACTCCCAGCCGCAACCTAATTTAAGACGTTGTCACGTCAATAAGAAATGGTGAAAAAATACCACGTAAGCAGGACTTGAACCCGCGACCTTGGTCTCAATACTTTTTTTCACCAGTATATTTTTACTATTTCTTATTTTATAATTTAATTTGAGTATCTAAGGAAAATCTCGTAATGTATATGGTGGTTAGTTCAATGCTAGCCATCTGTAGCAAATCTGTTAATATAAATGGGTAACAACATTTTTTTTAAAATTCGTCACCTGATTTTTATTACATAGAAATATCATTCAGTTTGTATATGTCGCAGTTGGATAGTATAATTAATTAACTAATTAATAAAACCTATAGCTGTTTGGCATTTTATCTAGGTTTTTTAAAACAACTGAAAATCGTTTTTGCGACATATAGACATAAGAAAATGTACTTTCTTGGCAAAGGTATTAAAATTAAATACTTAATGATTTTTTTATCAGTCTATAACTACATACATATATAGTTAAGAAACTTATTCCCACAAAAGTTACAATCGTACAACTTAAAAACTAACATTTTTACAACAAAACAAGCGAGCGCCGGCCAACAACCGTAATAATCATTACTCTCGACTCATCAGCCTTGAACATGCTTTATTGTCTCGATTCGGCTCGTTGTCGACTTGTTAAATAGAAAAAAAGGATAAAAAAGATATCATCAAGCTCGTATTATGAAATATTACGCAAGCGCGTCGGGTACGATGATTTTGATTCAAGTTTTATTGTAAGCTCGGTTTTATTTATAAATTCGTAAGTTTGGGAAGCAGTAAATTAGGTTAATTTATAAGTAAATCATAGAATTTCACATGATTTTATTGCACGTTCGTAGATACTTATTCTACTATGCGATAAATGGGTGACTCGCGTAAAAAGTTAGCCCTCGCCCATCGCCCTGAGCAAGGTCTCCGGATGAGGTCGAAAACATGTCGGCCACTAGCTAACCTTTTACGCAAATTACCCGTCTATCGCATATCTATTAGTAATGTAAATCACGTTATTTTTAACCAAGAAACAACTTATTCTACTATTAAATAATTTTTAGTGTATAATTTTTTATTTAAAGGTATCTACCCAAATATGGTATAGGAATTCTAATTAAGAATTCTTCATAGTGCCACAAAAATGATACCACGAAGAATACGGATGGACTAAAGAATATTTATAGCTTATCAGGTAGATTATTTAAAAATATTGTAAACATATGTTTTATTTTTTCTGATAAGCAAATAAATACAAAGATAAAACGGATTTAAATTCCGCATGACGTTACGATCAAGTAAGATTTTCACTCGAGACCCACTATTAGTGCATCATTACATTACTAAATCAACTTGTTATGTCCTGGTTACATTATCAAATGAATGTCATAAACACTATCACAATCTCAAACCCAACTAATCCCAACTAATATTATAAATGCGAAAGTGAGTTTGTATATCGTCGCTTAGGTAACAATACCGCGTAAGTCAAAAAAATTACACATGACGTTTTATATGTCATTGGATAGATATTTTCGACGCACATCCAATGAAGTTACTCTCCTTAAAACTTTTCAAATTTGACTTACGCGGTATTGTTACCTAAGCGACGATATTTGTTTGTTTGTTTGTTTGTTTGTTTGTTTGTTTGTTTGTTACCTCTTCACGCTTTATCTACTGAACCTTGAAAATTCGCATACACATAGTAAGGAGTACTGAGAAGGACATAGAGTACCTTCCATCCTGGAAAAAAGTAATGTTCCCATGGGATACGCGAGCGAAGCCGCGGGCAAAAGCTAGTAATTTTATAAAAGAACAAAAAAGGACTAGAAATATGCGTATCCAATTCTGATTTCTTTTATTCCGATTTTCATTTTGTGTTTTCATTTTATGCCATACAAGAACTATTTACGTTCAAAGTACAAACAAGATTTATATAATAAAAGATGTAAGCTCTAGAAACCGACTCAAAATATTTCCACGCCACCGAACCGTAATAAAATAATCCCACACAATTGTTATTTCTCTATACGATCCAAACCCTGGACAAACCGAACACCAGATAGTCCATAGAAAGTATATTTTCTCTTAAAGCGGCCGTAACTTTTTAAGGCCACCATGAAAGTTACTTTTACGATTGTTAGGAATTAATATCTGAAAAATGGCCAGCGACCCTCATATCTTATTCGATGTCGGTCGAATATTGCGAGGAATTGGCGATATTTCTGCCATTTTGTAAAGTTAATTAAGGATTTTGAAATGTTTGAAATTTTTATCATTATGAACATTTTTTACAATCACCTAACTTGGTTTTGTATAAGAAACACATAGATACACACAATAATACACATAGATTCCAAGTAGTCATCCATATGCATAGTATCCATAGTATTCCAAGAAATAATTAATTAAAAAACAAAAAAATATGTAATTTGAGATTCTAAGATTTTAAGATTCTAAGATTTTTAATCCGTGTGGTTCCGTGTGGGTAGAGTAGAATAGGACAACTTCAAGTCTTCCCGTGGATGTCGTAGAAGGTGACTTGGGGAATACAAGCTAAACAAAGCTTATAAACATAAATGAGACCTCTACAACCCATCTGGCCAGCGTGGAGAGTGTAAGCCAAATCCTCTAGCTGCTCTGGCCAAGTATGGCTCTGGTAGTACAGAGAGGATCGTGCTTCATCAGTGGAGACTAAAAAAGACCTGTTGATGATGATGATAAAGGGTTGGGAAAAGGAAAGTTAGCTTCTCTTATATCTCACCATATAAACCTACCCCGGACTTCCACAAATATTTTAAAACCAAAATTAGCCAAATCAGCCTAGTTGGGCTCGCGTTTTAGTGAGACTAATGAACAGCAATTAAATTTTTTTTTTAATTTTAGGGCAAACCTTGACCAGTCTTGACAGCTTGCTGAATGCTCAGTCAGACACATTTTTTTATCTACTACTAACTAATAACTATTGATTGTAAAATAATATTTTCTTCTTCGTCTAAACGCATTTTATTCCCGGTTGCATCCTCAGCTGTGCTGCTTCGGAGCCAGGGGTGCGCTTTCCTGCTTTTTCTTCTCTAAATATAACATGCATGTCAATGGTCACCCTTGATTGTAAAATAATATATCATGTATAAGTATCTCAGATAGTGTTTTAACCCGTTCACTGGCACCTTAATTTTTCACCTTATTTACGCAAATACAAGTCTGAATAGTCAGTGGCAGCGAATGCCTCTGACAGCAATCAAGCTTATTAAAAACGTCGAGAGAAAACGACGAAAAGATGTACTAATTTAATAAACTAGTGGCTCTGTGAGCTTTAAAGCTCGCAAGTCACCCCCAACCCGTTGAAGTTTATCGGATAAAAAAGTAGTTCATACAAAAAAGTTGCCTCTTAATAAGGGTACCTAACAAAAAAGTTATATGACATATTTAAAACATTTTCGAAATGGCTAAAATATGATTTTATTAAAGTTTTAAACTTCTATATCTCCGCCATTTTGAAAAATTCTCAAAAACTAAATCGACAAAAAAATTCTATATTATTAAAGAATCTGTAATTTTTTTTAAATAATTTTTCAGTAGCTAAAAAAATATCGATAACCGCAGTAAGCAATGTCATTATATTGTGTTCCGCAAAGTGTTAAGAGTGACGGTATACAGTACACAGCGTAAACTGCGCAAGGCCCTCAGCAGTGCACGCTTTAGAAACAGCCTTGTTTTGGCAGGGGGCAGATTTTTTTGTGTTACGTTAATAATAATAATAATTAATTATAATAATTAATATTTCATTTGTTATTCAAAGCTAACCGCCCAAATTGAGAATTTCATCTGAAAAACGTTGTTTTTGTTATTCTAAGCACTCGGTAAAAAGGTCGTCTAATTTGTCGGACTGAATTCGGTACCCCGCCATTGTTTATGTTAGGATTACTGCGGGGTTAAATAGAGCGTTTAAGCGAGTTTTTCGAGAAACTTCTGCGTTGTTTAAAAGGGTTACCTGCCGGAATTAATCGTAAACAGCTTGGATTTTTTTGTCTATATTTAAGGCTTTTCATTCTGTTCTGTTCTGAGTCCACCCAGCCCGCAGTTACGCTGCAAGGGTATATGAATGAGGTCTACCTTGGAAAGTGCATCATCACGCTTACAGACCAAAGCCAATACGTGTACCAACCTCAGTTCATTGAGTGTGGCGATGCCAAACCTCGTTATACCACTCACATAGCTCGAAAAACCAGTTGGACTCGTAGATAGGAATAGAGGAGTGTAAGAGATATTCGCAGTCAGGAGGTGGGAGAGAAAAGGAGTTGAAGGACCGACCGAATCCAGACATAGGATAGATATTATACTTGGTGTGTAATATATACTTTAAAGGATGAAAGACTGCCTGTTGTTTTAGCGTCCGTCACGTTGCTGCTTAAGTATTCTTTGTAACTATCATGGTATTGTATGTTCCTAAGTATTTGATTTCTATCATAGCTTTAATTATAGCTCCTTCAAGTACTCTGCTGGGTTGCTCTGCGACCGGTGGGCCATTATGGGTCTTGAATAAGGCTTTTCATTGAAGACATTTTCACTTTGATTTGAGGCAATGCTTTTTCAGTGAGATCTCATTTACAAAACATAATTAACAAAATATTTTTTTTCTAAAAATTTAACAACATGAACTACTTATATGACGAAAAGTACGAAATTTTTCTATTCAAATGTGTTGTATAGATGTGGAGTGTTTTCCTAGGAGCCGCCTCAGTGCTAATGCATCGTGGACATAGTGACAGTATATACTTCCCTAATAACTTATCTTATCGATTCTAAAATATGTTAATGAATTCATAATTACGAAAAAGACATTTTATTCTTTTCGTTGTTACAAAACAGTATATGAGCATAATATATATAAAAAAAATACTGCATCTCTTCAGACAATCGGTAGATTTTCGTGTTTAAAATTTAGAAGTGGAAGATGATATGACACATCTTTACATTTAATACATTGTTTGAAATACCCTGTTAATCTAAAATGTAAGATGTTTAAAAACTATTCTAAAGAAATTTAAACCAAAGCTCAAAACCTCAAGCTCATATTAAATTAACCCTCACACTAAGACATGAATGAGATAACCGCATCGGATTTTGCTCGGTGGAAGCAGGTAAGTCCTATTTGCACCACAATCGCTTTCGTCATACATTCTCTATGCTCCACGTTATTTGTAGAGTATAGATAGCTGTAGGTAGGAACAGAACCCAACGCGTCTTGCGATCTAAATGACGCTACCATGCTGAGTAAGAACTTTAACATTACAAATTATTATAAATTACCATTTACTCTACAGCTTAAATTTTCTCGATACGAGAGAAGCAGAAAAGAAGTTATCTTACTTTAAAAGCGTTAAATGTTTATGTATAAATAAATATAGGACTGAATAAAAGTTTATAAAAACGTAGAAAAAGGAATTATACCCTACAGTAGGCAGTTAAAAACTATCGCGAGTGATAGATTAAACAGCATCATAAATCTTATGAAAAAGTTAAGTACCAGAGTGCACAGATGTTGGAAAGCCGATACCGGGTTTCGAAGCTGAACAACCTAAATCACGCTTAAATGAGAATAAAGAAAAACATGTCTACAGTCTGGATTTAAATCCATGATCTCGTACGTACGTACTCTCGTACGTACTTTTAATGTGCGTATATACAGTGAGTGAACGATCACTAGCATATTTTGACTCTACCTTCGTAATTCATCTTTGCGAACATTATGTACTCGTATGTGAGTCAGAATCTACATTTACATAAGAAAAATTGCGATATTCATAGTTTTAACACTAGAACTAGAACAGAGTCACTTTTAATTTGCCCATCTGTCGAACGAATTACCGCCAGCATTCTTCGTTGAATCGCATGAGTGCAAACTACAAAAATATATGTAATGAAATTGATATCTTCGGTGCATCGGCCAATATGATTAAAAAATTCTTTTATGATTAATTATTTTTTACACAAGCATGCAATCCCAATTTAAAGTTTAATTATTTATGTAACTTTTTATTTAATATAATTTAAAACCTTATTTAATTTTGCAATGTAATTTAATTTATGACTTAAATAATTTTATAAGTAACTGTAATGTAATGTAATTTTCAATTTAAAACGACTGAGCTGTTTATCAAATGTGCATGCTGTGTTCGCTCCAAGTAGGTTGGCAACTTATATGCTCTAATTTGTATATGCTTAGATTTGTGTGTTGTTCAGCCAGTAAGCGAACCAAATAAATAAAAAAAATAAAAAAGAATATTTGGTACCTCAGCATTTCGATTAGAGAAAAAATTTACCTTTACTATTGATAAGTGACTAAAAATGTTTGACTTTGACTTTTACTATCAAGTCGAGTCGTTAAAATGTATGTATAGGTAGTTAACTTATAAGAAACTGCCTGAGTTACCTAGTATATGTGGTCGTCCTCGCAAGTTTGCGGCACATCAGCGACACAGAGGGGCGCTTATTACCTACCTTCCCTGCATTAAATTGAGTATGTACTTCGTGTCTATGGAAATAGAGCAATTGGGACATGACATACTTCGCCATATAGATTAGTTATATAAGTTTTGATCCTAATTCACAATTTCATACAGTATCACGTCTTTATCCCTAACGGGGTAGACAGAGCCAAGGGCGGTAAAGCCCAGGCCACTTTTAGCGTAATGGTGGGCATGAAGGTGGAAAAGGGAAATCATAATAGTGATGGGTTGCTAACCGCATCGCCTATTCATATGATTCAGATTCTCGCCCATTCCCTCGATCGGCTTTTACGATCTGCACGGGAAGAGAAGCAGCTGGTACATTCTATGTTTTTCTTTTCTCCCAGACCAGCAAGAGAACAATTTCATAAAAATGTAAAAAGATAAAGCTCGATAAACGATGCCACCAGTGCCTATTCTAAGGGGGCTGCAATGGTCACATATCTATTAAATATACTGGAAGGAGTTCTAAAATGCGTTTTTGTAATTAAAAATGTAATAATATTAAGTTACTACATCGCCAGAAAAGGGAGAAGTAATGTATACTTACATGTTCCGTTTGGTCGATTTGTAGAGCAATTTTGTTCTGTGAAGCTTCAAGAATTACTTCAGTAAAATCAGATTTTTTTATTATTTTCATGGTTTTAACTAATCAGAAAGTATAGATGCAACTAATAGTAAAAGTCATCTTCACTCAGGTTCAAGTTCAACCAAGATAAATTAAAATAAGTAGTATTTTATCAGATACCAATCACACGCACTTCGAGCTTACACACAAAACTACACGAGATACTAAACCATCTAAAAGATAAAAACCAGCATAAGACAGAAAGCTAACATTTAAAATGGATAAAATCTCACAATAGCATTTCTCCTTTAAGGTGTGAAGACAGCTTAACTAAACCCTATCTGAAACCTGACTATCAACTCTTTATCGACAATCGCTAGTCTTAATTGTGGTCCAATGCATGTCGGGCCTTAATTAGTGAAAATACGCGACGTATCTGCGCATCTGATTTTGAATGCAATTATTGTCCGTGATAAAAGGCCTGTGTTCGACTAGACGGCGCTAGTAAATTGTGAGATAAGGTCTGGCGTGGCTTTTGTTTGAAAATGTTGAAGTCAATTTATTGGCGAACGGTTTGTTGTAAAGAATTAATAATGTGTACGTATTGATGCAGACGTAAGTATTATGTTTATATTTGAGCTCTATTTATAAGGAAATTGTGCACTTTACCCTTATATTTTTATTGTAAAAGCTTTAAATATTTATATTGTAATTTTTTTTACAACTTAAGAGATTTAGTTCTGCTTTTTAAGAATTATTTAATTTCTACACAAATAATGTCTTACATTTCTGATACATAATGTATTTCATTTCATATCTTACATTTAACTAACAAAACAAGTAGGTATACTTAAATTTGGCTCATGTTTAGAGATAAAAAAGTGGACTAAAAACTTTTAAAAATAATATCAGATGTATCTTTTTTGTGAAGTCAAGAAATAGTTATTCAATTCTATGAAAAGTAGCAACCGTGTGTAATAAAAACGCTCAGCTGCAACTAAATCTTTCAATGCATGAAAGTACAAAATCCCATTGTACCCAGAAAATTAAAATTAAATCCCTTCATGCCGCATACCGCATAAAGCCATCCGAATTATCTAACACGGGTGATCTTTAGTTGCTCACTGAAATGTGTCTACAGAGCTCTGCCGTAGGGCGCAGTGCGGCTTAAATTTTAATTAATTTTTCACTCCACAGCCTTCTTTAATAAAACCAGTGGCTTAATTGCCAAAATATTTCACAATCCTTTTAAGCAAGGGCGAACCCTAAGACGTGTTTAATTAGCGACGTGAAATTCATTTTAATTGCGCTATTTGTAGACCATGCTTACTTCCAAAGCAATGGCTATTATTTTAAATTGTTGAAAACGCGATTTGGTTGCGTAATTTGGGACGCTTTTTTAGGTCAAAATTGTGAAGCTCTGTAGTTTGGTCAATTTGGGTACTACTTTTGACAAATGAAGTTAGTTAGCCAGATATAAAGAACTAGCTAACTTGAGAAAATTTTAAATGTAGGCAAAACATATACCTACCTAATACCAGTTCAAATCAGGGGACGGGTGAACGATTAAACTTACTTGTATTTGGAAAATTAATTCATTTCATTAATAAAGCGAACCATTAAAAACCACTCAGGCTACGTGTAAAACGTCCAAACATTTCGCTCCATACATATTTAACACACAAAAGGCTTCCAATTCATTTGCTTATCTATTTAAAAGAGCGGGTTGGTTCAGGGTGCGACACATTCAAAACCAATGGAGCCTAATGTCACAAAATGCCGGTATGGGATCATCCATCCAGCCTGCCAGCAATGTGTAGGAAAAAATGTAAATTGTACCCGTATATACGCCTCTCACCGAGCTCACCCAAGCGAGAGTTTCTGGAAGATGTTTTTTTTTTGTAATCTCGTTACTTTAATACATTACGCAATTTGTATGGAATATTTATGCTATTAGCTCGTTGCCTGAGGCTTCGCTTTTGACAGTCCCTTAGGAACCGTTTTAATAAAAGTAAATTGTAACGGTACGTTGCGGGTTTGCTGTTATTTTATATATATATATGTTATTATAAGGATTTATACAGAGTACAATAACAGGTGATAGAGGAAAATGTTAAAGACTGATATCCCAGCCCGATTTTATGTAGAGATAAGGTGAGACAGAAAAAGAAGAAGATACTTCACCCTGTAATGCTAACGGTATCTAAAAAGAGAGAAAGCTAAAAGGGAGAAAGCTAAACTCCTAATTATAACAAAAAATAAACCGGCCAAGTGCAAGTTAAACTCGCGTGGAGAGGGTTCCGTACAACTGATTGAATTCTTATAGGTTTTCCTGTAATCTACAAGCAATGAAATAGATTTTGTATTTTTTTCAAAATTTTAGGCTCAGTACTTTTTGAGATTAGGGGGGGGGGGGGATGGTCATTTTTCGTCTTCTTTCTTGAATAAAATCAAAACTATTTATTTCACAATAACCAGCCCTTTCATTTGATATAACATAGTAAGTTTTGCAAAACTTTTTTTTTAATTTCCTAAATTTTCCCCCGAAAATGACCCTTATTTTAAAATAATATTTATTTACTTTGCTTATTTGTGTTTGGGTCATAGGATTACACCAACCTACCAAATTTTACCTGATTTGGTCCAGCAGATTCGGAGAAAATTGGCTGTGACAGACGAACGGACAGACAGACGCACGAGTGATCCTATAAGGGTTCCGTTTTTTTTATTTTTAGTACGGAACCCTAAAAAATGAGTTTTTCGAGGACCCACCTTTACAACCATTAGGTAATATGTTTATAGATTTATAATATTTCTATACATTCATATGTTATATTAACTATCCAGGATATATCTATTTATATTGGAATTTCTTTACCTCCATTACATAAAAATCATTAATTTACATATCCATGTGTCGTTATTTTAGCATTCCTCCCATATCCAGAATGAATAAAATCAACGGAGTTTACGAAAATAAAGCTGGCAGCACTCGGAACTTGGATACACCCAAACAAGAAGTTGTAAAACACTTCTTAAACTAACGGAAACTTATTTCCCCGTAACGGTAAAGAACTCTTTAAATTCAATCCGGAACTACGGAAACCTTTTTTCACAAACAAAATATTATACGAATACAGAATGTTATTCCCTTGCCAATACCAGCATTCGATAGTTCAGTGACAAAAAGGCAAACTTTATATTCAGTTACAGTCTCATAGACTCGTATATTTTGTGGTACTTGCCAAATGGAGTACTATTATCAGTTTGACTCGCAACTACTATTGGCAGAGCATTCTATATGCCTTCTGCGGATACATAAAGCGAGTTCTATTATGTCACCGTTCCAAGTATGTCACAGAGAAGACGATTTGAATATGTGAGTAATATTCACCATTTATTTGGCCGAGGCGGACTGGAATGGCTTTTTCTTGTTATCTAAATTATCTATTTTCTTCTTTATGTCGAGCCGTACGAAGTCGAAATGTCGATAGCAGACATTATGCCTTTGCATTGTACAGATTTTATCGCGTTCGAAAGGGTTTCGAGAAATTAAAAATAACCTCTAGCCTGTGCTCTAGCTCTTACATAGTATTAAGTAATCAAAAGGTGGCCCGGTTGGAGTACGCATTGCTAGCGTTTTCACAAGTTAAGCAACCCTGGGCGTGGTCCGTACTTGGATAGGTGACCACAAGTAGTGCAAAAATTTCTCGAGCTCCTCCGTGCTTCGGAAGGTACGTAAAAGCCGTTGGTCCTGGCTGTCATTGTATGGCAGTCGTCAAGCTATGTTAGATGCCTTTAGGCAGCTTGAAAAATCTGGCACTAGTGTTGGCCACTTACACACACTAAAAAACAAACAAAATAGTAATTAAAAAAGTTAAAGGCATCATTCCCGAGTCTGAGGTGGTAGTAAAAAACAAATCTTGAAATGTAAGAGTATTTGATATCATAATAGAAATAAAAGAAAACAAGTATCGACTATTTCACAACAGTAATAATAATCGAGTATGAGTGTGAACAATCGAGAACTGACATTCGGTAGCTGGCGTAGGTGTCAAACGGACAGCAGCCCATCTTATCAGTAAACGTGAAGCATCCGAACGGAGATGTGTCCAATCCAAACTAAGTAGACCTCCGAAAATTCACGAGTGCTCCTTCCCGTGCACCTATTTTCGGTGTTGATCGGGAGGTAGAGTAGATCTTTTGTAAATGGCAGCATCATTCAAGTGTGTAGAGTCGTGGGAGGTACATTAGGGTTGAAATCAAGATTTGCTGCAACGGAAGGCAGGTGATGCATTGCCTTCAAGTCCACTCTCTCAATCGCAAGATTCGAGATTAAATCGCGTTCCCTTTCTACTGCAAACTGCTTTGAACATGCTCCTAGATTGTTTACCCTGGCGCGATCCATCTCCTACGTACGTTTTATTTTCTGCCGGAATTAGAAAAAGGAAATTAGGATTAATATAATCGTACGTTATTTTTGGGTTGTGTTTGCGTAGGCAATTATTTTTAAAATGTTGAAAAGTTAACATTAGGAAGTTTAATATTTTCGGCAATAAATTTCAAAATATTGTCTAAAATGGAATAGAGTTAACATGGTTTCTTTAATTATCTTCTTCTCATAATTTATTTCTGAGGCAAGTTTTTGAGGCATGTACTAGACTCACATTCTAACTTCCTAACTAATATTATAAATGCTAAAGTGAGTTTGTATATTTGTTTGTTTGTTTATTTGTTTGTTACCTCTTCACGCTTTATCTACTGAATTAATTGTCTTGAAAACACATACACATACTCGTAGTTAGGAGTACTGAGAAGGATATAGGGTACCTTTTATCTCGAAAAAAGTAATTTTTTCGTGGGATTTGGGATTCGCGAGCGAAGCGGCGGGCAAAAGCTAGACTAGCTAGCTAATAAAAATACTAGACTCACATATTTTATACAATTAAAACTGATTTTGATAACTTTATGTATATATAGAAAACGTAGTTACGTTTGCATTTATGGATCTTCAAAATATAAAAATTTTGGTGATTAGGTAAAAAACCAGTCGTCTAAGTAATTAATTTCAAGATTTGTACATTTCAATAAGGAAATGACTGGTTTTTATAACCAGTTTTTTCCAAAATCGGTCATTATTCGACTAGTTTTCAAAAGTGAGGAGTATTGTCTATAATATGTATTAATAACATTACTACATTTATGAACCCAAAAGTTGTTTTTTTAGATATTTTTCTGCTAAGTACACTTTAGTTTTAGCAGTAGATACCGATACCGATTGCCAAAGTTTTGAAATGCGATGGTACTTTTGACCAAACGAAACATAAGCAATGCAAGATTGCGTACAACTTGAAGTAAATTATATAGTTACGATGCAGTATCTACAATACGTAGGATATTTTTATCACGAAGAAATCTAATTACATCACCAAAATAAGTGAAGACTGTTAATTAAAAAGGCAAACGAATTTGGAGAAACACTAATCAATCAATGCCAGCGGACGTGTCGTAAAACGTTTTCAATTACAAAATATCTGTTCTTTGAGACGTGATGAACCAACTTGTTCTGAATGATGGACACCCACATCATGTCATATGTATTTACAACGAACATACGGAACAACTAAAGATACGAACAGATCCGACGTTAACTGAGAAAAGGAGAAAGAATCTTACTTGCAAAATGATATACTTACTTTTGAAAAAAAAAAACAAAAACAGACCCAGCCTTTGTGCTGTATTTTCTTTGCTATGTTTATCGCTGCTCAATTATAAATAGCATGCGATTGCAAATGCAAAGTTATAGAAAGCTAAGTAATCTTTATTGATATATTGCATGACTACGCAATAAATCAATAAAATTTACTAACTTTACCAAAACACCATGCGTTTATACCTTGTCAGTTTTAATGACGCGTTTATATCTTATGTATAATGTGATCTTGTTACAAAGACTGTATATAAAATTTATCGATGGAGGTAGGGTAGAAAAAGATAATTACGTACATAAGTTATTCTTCTCTTACATGTTTTTATTTTATGATACGATAAAAAAGATCTGCGTTGGCGGGCAGGTAAATAAGGTTAATTTCTCCTTCGATTGTTCTATGACTATCGAATATTGGTTTCAGCGCAAATTGGCTATAAGAGAATGATGAAAATAAAAAATGTTTATGTATTGTTTATGAAAATTTCTGCACATGTGAGGTCTCGACTATATATGCAGTTAATACGTCTTTAAATTTAATACTCTCGATACAAATTCTATAAGTTCTTTTTTAACTAAATTATTAGCCCCACCCACCACACCAGTACACACTTCTAATATCAAAGATTTTTCAGACACTTATTGATAAAATTTCTAAAGACAAATACGTATCATTTTAGTATCATGCCATGTTTAAAAAAACATAACAAAGATTTTTCCGGATGTAGGTTATAAAATGCTTAAAGCCGACCTACAGACCGTTACCGAGGTGTTATAATACCACTTTCAAAACCCTCCGCAGCAGAACATTGAAGGCATTTGAGCAGAGGATCAACAACTAGCAAGACAGAGAACCCAACTTGATCAGGTTGAAGAAGAGACTTCGAACTAAACAAGCTGGTTTCCGTCCCAATAGTTCCCGTACAAACTAACAAGTGTTAAGTCATCGTCATTAAGAAAAAATCTGTAATTGTTATCTTTAAATGAGAATCACTTATGCACTTTAAGTACAGTAGCAAAGCTTATAAGGCACAGAACTTCAATAATCCACTAGTTTCCAACAAGTCAAATCAGATACAATTTTCTAAACGTCAAAACAAACATTTTCTATGAGATTAAAATTTGTATGAAATATCAGACTGTGATGTCATAGTTTTTTGGAGTCAAATAGCGCTCCTAATATCCGTTTTTCTGCATTAATAAATGTAAAATTACGTTCAAAATGGATGTGATCACTGACAAGTGACATTATTTTGTGACTTTCTATTCTCTTAAGGCGAAGATATAGGCAAATGGCCTTGAAGTGTGAAATAAATTGTTAACTCGTAAATATGGTGATAATTTTCATATTGGTCTACGTCATGCACTAGATAGCCCTTTAAATTATTTTATGAACTGCCGTTAAAACTATTATTGGTGATCCGTCTAGCTTTAAAACTTGCCGTGGCCACTTTTGGCGGAGGCAAGTTTTAAAGCTAGACGGACTAATGTAAATACTTTCAACGGTGGATTATAAAATAATTTAAAGGGCTATCTAGTGCATGACGAAGAGTAATATGGGAATTATCTCCATATTTACGAGTTAACAATTTATTTCAAATGAGGGCGCCACTTCAAGGTCATTTGCCTATATCTTC
Organism: Acrobasis repandana; assembly: GCA_963576875.1. Taxonomy (NCBI): domain Eukaryota; kingdom Metazoa; phylum Arthropoda; class Insecta; order Lepidoptera; family Pyralidae; genus Acrobasis; species Acrobasis repandana. The sequence continues at coordinate 9,053,833 of OY756223.1, read as the reverse complement.
ACCTTAACAGTACAAAATAATTTATTTTTGACTTAGAAAATTACCGAATTGTCACAGTAATTTAAAACACACACAATCACACTCATCTTACTTTATCTATAAGTCGTAAAAATATCTATAGCCTTCTAACAGGACTAAGAACACATTTTATTACTACTTACTGATTGACTGATAAATATATCGATCAATATATTTTACGACTGTAAGTTTTACAAGTAATAAAATGTAGTGACTTCTTTTTAATAATATAAAACACCTTAAAAACGTGTCAAGGGCATGAAGTTATTTTTTTTAAAGCTTTTATTTGCCGTTTGTTGTTTATTTGTTGGGATCAAATCTTGCAAGTTAAATTTGAGCCATTTCCGGTTTCCGATTGAGATGAAACTTTGTATGGCAATGTAAATCAGATGACAATACATATAATTATAACTAGAAGCTGATCTGATGATGGAACCGGAAGGTGGCTACCTATAATAAAACGACGCACCTCGTCGAGTTTGGGCTTATTACATTTGTCTTGGTTAGGTATTAGGCATCATAATAAAAGTTCGTACGATTTTTTCTCCATTTTGGTCAAAAATAAATGTAGGTTTCTTGTTTGTATGATTAACTTGTTAGGGTAGGTATGTACTCTTAAAATAAATTCCCAATATCAGAAATTAGAATTGTTTGTTGTAGTTTTCTGGTCTGGGAGAATAGATAAATCGCAAAGGCGTGATCGTATTAGACGACTGTTAACATGAAATTCATAGACACCCAAAATGATAGATTCTTGTTTGTTTGTTTGTAATAACTTTATTGTACTAAAAATATGCATATAAAATACAAAATTTAAAAGATCAATATACAATGGCGGACTTATCTCATATAGGGATTTCTTCCAGTCAACCTGCGATATACTAAGAGGACATTTACTCAACCAACAGGTAGAAGCAAGTACGTACGTACAAAAAAAAAAAGATTATACTTACATAGCTACATCATCATAAGATTCTTGCTTTTTATTTTAAGTAGTTCTATTTTATATCCTGCTAGGTGGGGGATAAAAACGCGATAGTTATTTATGTTTCTAATCCCTCGTTAGTAAAATATTTTAAAACTTAATCTCAAAGCAAGCACTTTATAATCTACCCCGTGTTTGACCTTTAACAACTCGAAGCGGGTATCATTGGAAGTGCTGAAGATAAATCTTCGGTTTTAAACTTTGTCCCTTGCGAATATAAATTGCGAATCCTAAAACGGTCTTCCTAGGTGCATTAAAATGTTCGAAGAAGATTTAGCTATACGCCTATCTGAGATAAGAGAATAATGTCTCCCTACAAAGGCCGTACGCAACATCTTTCTTATAAGCTATATCCGCACTCATTATCTTTTAACACGCCGCAAAACTTATGCTCCCTCTACTATGTACGGTATCTCGGCTCTTAAACACCACTTTCTCGACGCTCGCTACATCCTCGCTCCCTCGGATCAGATACAGTCTGCACGGACCAAGTCTATACACTTATTTATTTACAGAGCTAAGACGATTATTTACGATGTTAACCGCGTAATAGCTTGCAGTATCTTGTTTTTCTGAACGAGATCCGGCTTCCAGAACACAGCTACATGGCTTGAGGTGAGCGGGCAGATTCCATCAGCTCCAACCGTTCACGTTTCTTTTCCCAAACAATATATTCGCAACGCAACCCGGATTAGCATAGGAAAGTAATTTAAACAAATTGCCTAAACGATTTTTGTGAGAAACGCGACGCAATTTGTTAAGATGAAGTATGCTAATATTTACGGTGGTAGTTCTAACTCACATTTGACCGAGTTTCGCGACTCAGCAGACGAATCGATGTTCTGTTTACTTATGGTGCACGGAAATTTTTAGATGAAAACTTTTGCCATCCAAGCAACATAGCAAATTCCTCCTTGCGAAGATTACGCAACTCGTGAACTTTGTCGAAATTATGCGGCAATAAATCCAGAAATGTGTAAGAAATGCCTTTTATCAAACTTTTTGTTTATTCTATTTTTTTTGTGATAAAACGAAAGACTGCGAATGGTTTCCATAATTCATCGAAATTACTTTATGTACTTTTGACGATAAAGAAGAAAAAGGCCGGCACATTAAAGACCTCTTTTAACTGTTGGCCGATAACATTTAGCTGCAAAATACATAAAAATGTACATAAAGATAACTCCCGGTATGCTTTCCTAAAATTTTCACAGTAAATTTTATTCGCACAAAACGGCTTTCGGATAATGTCTCTCCATTAGGGGTTCGGTGAAAAGCAATCTTTTGTCCAATTTTGCTTTTAAATTATGGTAATTCTTGTACATTTTGTGTGTAGATTGTTTATAATTTGTGCGCAGGTCAGTACTATTTTCAGGATGGTTATAGTCATAAAATAATAAATATAAGTTTACGTCGTAGCAATCGATGTTTATAGCGTGCGCAGGGGCAGAGCTTCGGGTTTTTACGTCGAATAATAACTCCTAAACCGATAAAGATAGCTCCTTTTACCGACTAGAATACGTCGTAAAACTCTTGTTTTGTTATACAATGACGGGTGGTAAGGAATAAAGGTATTTATAACTTGCGCCATACCTCCGTTGTAAGTAATAAATATTAATATTGAACCCAACTTTCATTTATTATTTTCGGGTATTGACGAAAGTGGTGAGGGGCAATTAGTTTGAAACTAATACTGTTTCAAGGATAAAAGGGAAAGTTTTGTTTTATGGTTTCATAATTAACTTCTACTTTGTTAGGCGAGAGTTATTTTTACATAAAGCAGCCTTTGGCCCTTTTTACTTCAGCGCATCTTATCAATACAGACAAAGTAAATATTTTGTGTCTGTCTGTCTTAATTATTTCGGTTTTTTCTTCTGGCAAAAAGACCCAAAATGCTTTATCTGTCCCAATATATTTGGCCGGATAAAGACGAGATAGTGTATATGACTATATTTATATTATTGTTTTACTTTTATCACTGATGCAGTTTACTTGCCACAGATAGAAGTAAAAGAGCAAAAACGTAGATGAAATATATTTTTAATAAAAACATCGTAACGTTTATGCGGTTTTACAAAGTAAGAATTAACATAATCATCAATACACCTACTGACTCATGTTCAAAACATCCTGCAATTCAATTCTAAATAAGTCAATTCGAACAGAAATTGGAACAAATAAAAAAATACTATGAATAGAATAGTCCTTGTAGCCCGAACAATAGCCATTCGGTTTGTACCATCGATGTTTCGCTTTACCCCATGAGTCAATACTATTTACATGGAGATAGTCTCTAACGTCATGGCAAAGTGGCCAAGTCTGTTGAATGAAAATATTCCAATTATTGATCTGATTGCCAGTTTGGTTACTTACTTTAGTATTGCTACAATTCAGGTAACTTTTTAGTTTACCTTTGTTGTAACTTTATTTTAGTTTATTATAAATAAAGAAGATAAAATTAAAATATCACATGTTACATTAAAAACTGAACATGTACCAGTATTTTAGTATTATCTTACCCCAAATCTTTTTCGTAATGTCAGGTGGAAAACGCGACGAAAATTTTGTTTTATAGTAGTAAAAATGTGAAAGTTGTGCTCTACGTGTCAGCATTTACTCATGTCGCTTTCGCTTAACGCATCCCTTGTATGCAAATTTTGTTCAATTTCGACTATCAGCCGAGTCATAAATAACCGGAAAGAATTGCACTCAAAGGCCCTTCTTGAGAAGCGGTAACTTGTGACTAATGAAAGTGAAAGAGGTCTTTTTGAAAAATACTTTCAAAATGGGATTTTAAATCCCAGTAGGTGTTTGTATTTTTTTTTTATTTGCCTTGCAGTGAAAGGTGTGACATTAAACTGATTATTTTCTTAAAAGGAGGTACTTGATGTGATGTGGTTTTTCTCTATTAGAAGACGAACGGGCAATATATTAATTTAAAAAACTTATCTTCTTTTTTGTTTAACTTTATTGTTTAAAGAAATTATTGTCGAAATGAGACTTTTCTTCTTTGAAACAAGCTTTTCAAATATCTTTTTTATTTTTTAAAGCTTTGATTTTTATAGTTAAAGCCATGTTCTCGAGAACAGTTTATAAAATGATATTGAAAAATAATGTCTTTCCACCAATTTCGCTGCAGAGATTTGAAATAATAGAATCGACAAATCATAGTTCGTTCCGCGTGTCAAATACGGAGGGTAGATGGCAATGCTTCTTGACATCTGCCATCTCCCCCGCATTGCTACTACTTTTAAAACCACAATAGATCGAAATAGGGGTAGGTAGGTGAGAGCCTCTCAGTGTCAATACCAAAAGGCTGTCTTCACTCATATTCAGATATAGAGCATTTTTATCCACTTCGACATTTTGGGAAGTTTTTTCAATTCAAATTCAATTCAAAATATCTTTATTATCATAGGATATTTATAATATCTCTTAATAATAGTCACTTTGTTTTGTTTTGCACAAATGTTGACGTCAAATCGTTACTTAAAGCTAAGTTTACGCCGCTTCCTAGGCGCAAGTGCAGAAGAAGCGGCAACAAACTGCAATGCACGTTTTCTCCAAAGACGTCAACTAACAAACTAAAAACTTAAAATTAGTTATATAGATGGACAGAGATTACATTGTTTATTATGTCATAATTAAATTGAATTATAAGAATTACGAAATTTAAAATAATGTCAATTTGTAAATTTAGTATGTACCAATGTACCTAAATTATGACATGTCTAAGTATACAAACCTTTAAGAGGGACCCGCGCCAAGCTCAAGCCAGACCTTTTTGTCTTTAAGATAGTCATCGGTCCTATAATAAGCCTTCTCACAAAGTACTTTCTTTACATAAGCTTTGAATTTTCTGTCTGGCATATCAAGGACCGATTCTGACAATTTATTATAAAAAAGTATACACTTCCCCATAAAAGACTTACTGACTGTATTCAGCCTGTAATACGGGCTAACTAAGTCATTCTTATTACGTAAATTTCTATCTGTAAAATCACTTACTTTATTGAACATGGAAATATTTTTCCTTACATACATTATACTTTCAAATATGAATTGTGATGCAAAAGTAAGTATACCTATTTCCTTGAATAATTCCCTCAGTGAGTCTCTCGATCCTAAACCGTAAATAGCACGAATTGCTCTTTTTTGTAAAAGAAAAATAGTCTGAATGTCCGCTGCACTCCCCCATAGAAGTATCCCGTAAGACATTAGACTGTGAAAGTAACTAAAGTACACTTGTCTAGCAGTTGCTACATCTGTCAATTGTCTTATTCTCCTAACAGCGTAAGCCGCAGAGCTAAGCCTATTAGAAAGTTTAGTTATATGAGCGCCCCATTGAAGTTTCGAATCAATTGTGATTCCTAAAAAGGTAGTACTTTCAACCAGATCGAGTTTCTGACCATTAATTAGTATGTCAACACAGGCTTGATTCACATTAGGAAGAGAGAATCGAATGCATTGGGTCTTGTTCGCATTTAACATGAGGTTATTGGCCGAAAACCAATCAGAAATTAAAGATAAGGTGCTGTTCACCGCGCTAGCATCACTGTTATGTCGATCTATTTTAAATATTAGCGAGGTGTCATCAGCAAACAGCACCATGTCAGCCTCTTTCTCAACCATGTAAGGCAAGTCATTGACATAAACTAAGAAAAGGAACGGTCCTAGAATTGAACCTTGGGGTACGCCCATTTTCACATTAGACCCGTGTGATTTTACGCCGTTTATATCAACAGTTTGAAGCCTATCAGTTAAGTAAGATTCTATTAATTTAATTGACTTATCATCAAAACCGTATTGACGAAATTTGAGCAAAAGTGTTGGATGATCAACGCAATCAAATGCTTTAGAAAGATCGCAAAATGATCCAATTGCATCATTTCTGTTTTCCCACGCGTCGTAGATATTAGTAATAAGTGCAACTCCTGCATCGGTGGTCGATTTTCCAGCAGTAAAGCCGTATTGTTGGCTATGGAAAAGATTATTGGTCTTAAAGTGAAGTAGCATTTGATTGAGCATTATCTTTTCGAACACCTTACTCAAAACTGGCAGAATAGAGATAGGTCTGTAGTTGCCAGGGTCTGTTTTTTCTCCTTTTTTGAATAAGGGGATTAGTTTACTACATTTCATTAAGTTAGGGAATATGCCTTCATCAATACATTCGTTAAATATAAAAGCTAAATCGGCAGCAATTATGTGTATAATATGACTTACTACGGCTACTGACATGCCCCAGTGATCTTCTGATTTTTTTAAATTTAACTGTTTAAAAGCATCTATTATATCGCTAGGGCTAACATGCTTAAAATTAAATTTAGAATCACAAGGGCTAACATTACTCTTAAGCAAAGCCTCAGCACGCTGGGCGCTAGAACTCACATTAGAAGTGAGTTCCAAAGGAATGTTAGTAAAATAATCATCAAATATATTTACTATTTCTTCAGTTTTTGAAGTATTTTTACCATTACATTTGATTCGGCAAATATTTTCTTTGGTTTTATTTTTACCTGTTTCCTTATTTATGACACTCCATGTTTCTTTAATTTTATTAGGAGCATTATTTATTTTTTTGCTAATACTATTCGACTTGGCTCATCTACAAACTTTTTTAAATATTTTAGAATAATTTCTAACATATTCTATAAAAGAAGGATTAAAGTTATATTGTTTTTGGGCATATAGATCATATAACCTGTTTCTACTTATGTAGATGCCGGTAGTAGCCCATTCACTAAACTGTGATTTACTATGAACTACTACTCTTTTTTGTTTTAATGTTTTAGAATACTCAGAGGAAACAGTACTAAATAGTTTATTATAATGGTCGTCAGGATTATTTCCTGTATATACCACTGATAATAATTTGTTATCTAAATTATTTTTAAGTTTTTTTATGTTTTTAGAAGTAATCGGTCTACACAAGATCTTATCTTTTCTCAAATTACTGGTGGACTCTTTGACAAAAGCTACATATACACCAGAATGATCTGAAGGCAATTTATTAATAACAGATTTATCACAATATTGAATATTACTAAAAAAATTATCAAGACATGTGCCAGATGTAGCTGTAATTCTGGTTGGCTCAAAAAATAAGTTTTCTAATCCATAACGACAGTAGGACCTCATTTTCCTAAAAGGATATTTTTTACACTATCATTTAAATAAAGAAAACTACTGTATACGACAATCTTTTACACGATTATCTTAAAAAAATGCCTCAAATGTTTAATTTCGATTTTTAAATTTTATATTTGTATTTTGGTTTCTAACAATATTCAAAATTCATTATTTTCATGACTGTGACACATTTACCTACCTTTATAGAAAAAAAAATATATTTGCACTTTACTCAATAAATAAATAATATATACAGTGTAAACTCTATATAGCGTCACTGAAGGGACTGCACATTTTGCGACGTTATAGAGAGTGGTCGTAATATGGAGTGAAGAAAACAATCAATATAATTTTACTATTAAAATATGTTTTTACTAATAAAGTATAAAGTTTAGAAGCTATAAACATTAATATTACTATTTTTTAACAACGTTTATTGCTGTAGTCCATCGACGCATAAAAAAGTCTGTTATCTTCGTGAGATTTTTTGTTGCCTGCCAAAACAACCTAACGACAGTCTAGCGGCCGACGTAAACACGTGTAAGTAATTACAACCAGGTTTTGGTGAAGCTCGCTCCATTAAATAAGATGTCTCTATCTGGATTCTGGAACTCACTTGTCACTTTAAAGATACATAAATTGCATTTAAATAACTTTTCATCCGATTTAAATGCTTTATTTATCGTATGATATCTTAATGAATAGAGCTCGCTTGACAGAGAAGATAAAACTTAACTTAATTTAGATAATTTTAGATTAATAGGTAAATATAATAGGTTTCAGAGGTTAGCCATTGAGATACGTCACATGCAGGTAGATTTTTTTTTTTAAATCTGACATCTGTGTTTGCTTCTAACACACTCGTTATGAAAGAGGAGTTAGCCGTGTGGCTAACGGCCTAGAGTAGGACCACTCCATCTCTTCGTGTGGATGTCGTAAGAGGCGACTAAAAGACTAAACACTTAATAACTCGTGCATACTGCATTTCCAAGGAGGTGACGTCAGGTGGCTGCTGGTTTTAAAACTTTTCGCACACATGCATTTCCAGAGACGTCGGACTAAAACTATAGCAAAACCGTTTAGACTGTTCTGGTTATTTCTTCTCGATTTCGCGTGGTCTTTGGCAACTTTAGGTAATCATTGACATGCTTAATATATTTGGAGAAGAAAAAGCGGGAGAGCGCACCCCGGGCTGAGATCCGGCATAGCTGAGGATGCAACCTGGAACGCACTAAGATAAAAATGGCGAGAATAAGTTTTAAATTCCTATTACTAGACTAAGAAAATCTTACTTAATTTCTTATATATTTTGTCTGAGAATGTGGTGTCTCTTTCTGATAACTTCCTTTAACACTGAGTCTAAAATATAGAATGGTAAAAATTTGACCATATCAGTCTGTTTAACATATCTATGTTCGCCGGTGGCTTTAAAGCTATTAAAAATAAGTTTAAAATAAATCGCAGAGCTTTGATAAAAAAAAGTCTAATTTTATTGAATTTAGTCTTTATCAAAAGAATCTCCTTTCTTCATCTATGACTTTATCTCAAACAAAGTAGAGATGCTATGGTGATATATTCTGTAACTTTTATCACAATAAAGTTTGACAAGGCAGCATATATTATCAAGCCTAAGCAAGGAACTAAAATTGCCGAGAGTTGAGTAAGGTTATCTAACAATTTATGATCAGCACTAAACCTATACTTTTTGAGATGGCGTCTACATCATTCTTCATAAGGTTGTTAATGATTCGTATTTTGTGTTCGTACCTCATGTTTTAAATTTTCAAATTTTTGCTTCCTTAATTCATAGATGAAGAGTAATTGAAAATCTTTAACTCTAGTATCAACCTATAAAAACAGATTGTAGAAAACAAATTGTTCTTAAGAATTAACGCTTCTACAATACTTAGAATTCCTAAATATAACTCTGCTACTACTATATAAGTATAAATAGTATTTTTGTAGTATTTTAAGTTCTAGATTATAGTTTTATTTATGTTTTTAGTTATAACAGACTCTTAAATTATTACTTTTTTTTAATCAAACTACATATGTACCAATTTCATATGAAATTAGTATAAAAAAATTATATGTACTATCGAGTTTCCTGAAAGGTGTTTTTTTTTCTGTATTATAATTAAATTCTAATGAAATTTAAAAAAAAATTATATCGCTTTTCCTTTTCCTTTATCTAAATACCTCTTACGAAACATAAAACTTACAAGATAACAAGAAGTAACATGCTTAAAGTAAAAAAGATTCACAATCAGACGTTTCAGCAGCCATATACATATAAATCTCAATGGCGGTACGTAATGGCTGCCACTAACTTACAATAAAACAAAGTTAATTAGATCTGGCGCGATGTTCCGCCCATAACAGTAACACCAATATACTTCTATGGAATTAGACTAGTTGTTTGTAGTGGTTTTTTTTCTCCTCGACGTACAGTCGAGAAAAACTGAATTTTTGACACATGCAGAATATATAAAAATACTTGTTCGCAAGAATGCTTGTGAGTTACTGTTATAGAAAAATGGAAAACACATTGCCAAATCCATGAGAGGCACGTTAAGAGGAAATACTAAGGTCGAGAAAATTTAAAAATTGGTATGTATTTGTAAAATCTATTGCTGTCGCGCTGTGCCTGAACAACCTGTCGCGTGAGCGATAGAAATAACTGCAGCTATACAAAATCAGCGTTTTGTAGTCTCCTGATTTGTCCCCCGGGTTTTCGAATTCTTCGGTTTAAAATTTTTAGGTTTATGAAGGTTCGACTCTTCTTCTAATACTAGTTAAATTATAAAAAAAAAGAAAACATAGGGATATGTCAATATATCCATAGTTTTGTTTTGGAAAAAAAACATTGCTCAACTGTCACTATCTGGCAAGGAATCAGGGGACTACGCTTTTATGGAAATACGGCCTAACGATTTCCTCTTAAGTCGATGGTGCCGGCTGTCATTTTTTGATGGTAGTCGTTAAATCAGGTGTCCTAAGGCAACTTAATAAACAGTTACACACTCGAAAAATAAACAATAAAACTTCACTTAATGAAATATTAGAGAACATCTGTTTATCCTGTAGAAAAGTTCTGAAATGTTTGTGATTGATAGATCTCTTACGAAGATTGTCCCAATAGATATACTTAGTGCTACTCAAGTCAATTTGATTCCCAATAGTATATTTACCATATACCCATTGGATATTTATAATATATCTCACTTTGTTTTGTTTTGCACAAATGTTGACGTCAAGTCGCTACTAACAGCTAAGTTTAGTAAGCGGCAACAAACTGCACTGCAGCATTTTCTCCAAAGACGTCAACTAACAAACTTACAACTTAAATCTCTATGTGGACTGAGAATACATTATCACTGAATTAATCATCTCGCCCTACATATTTATTTATTTCATACTTATCGGAAAAACAAACGTATTACCTAATGTTTTTTTTATGTTATAGGGCTGTTGTTTTTCTATCAATCACAGATAACCACTACATTGTAATCTTTTGACTAATTAAATTCGCATTACTGACAAAAGCCGTCTTAATTATAGTATTTACACTAGTGACAATCTTTTATCTTAACCAGGCTATCCACTAGGTTTGATTAAAGTTCAACATTTTAATATTATGTTAGAGAAATCCAGCACGTGTAAGGCAAGTTCATTCTATGTCAATAGTTTAAGTTAGAAACCCAACAAGTTAAAATCTACACCATTAAATCAGTTTCCAAGACTGTTCCTACACTAATAAAAATGTTTATTATGGCGAAGAAATACCTAGCGTATAGAGGGAGAACTCATGTACACTTTATATAATAATATTGATATATATATGTATCTCAATGGTATGGCCATTGATATATGCACACTGGGAAGCATACTTTGTTAAAAGTTGTTTCCAGTCTGGTTAGGGTATGTGCAAGGTTGAATCACCTGATTTTCCGAAAAGAAAAATTGGAAGGCACTTAAAGCTGTGGGTCCCGAAAACCATCTAGTATTTGTATAAACGTATCCTCCCATTGGATCTGGTCTACCCTCTGAGTTTCGGAGGTCAGGTGGCAGTCGCTGTGTGTAAAAACCAGTTACCTTGTCAAATCGCCTAGGTTAAGACCCAGGGCTCTAAAGCGTTACCACTGAGGATGCAACCGGGAATACGCTCGGATGATGTTTGATATACATATACCAATATTGCCGCGTGGTGATGGGATCTCTTTCCTTTCTCACTGGTGTTGTAACAGGCGACTACAGAAGGTACTGGTAACAGATAATAGGCAGCAGCGTCTTCAGCCTGAATTCTTTATAGAATTCAGGCTGAATTTATACTATCTACTGACACCAACCCAGCGTGATTACGGAAAAATTTAATTAGAGAGCATTGTAGTTCAGAAGTAGACAGAAAAACCGGTCAAGTAGAGTCGGACTCGTACATGAAGGGTTCCATACCTCCGTATAATGTTTTGAAACGCTGAAAAAAACGCGTTTCTTCTATGACGACCCCTTTAATTTTTAACTTATTTATTTTTAGTAATAGTTGCTATAGCGGCCACAGTAATCGGTGAAAATTTCAAGTGTCTAGTTGTTTAAGCGGGCAGACAGCGGACTCTCAGTATGGTACCGTTGGCACCCTTTGGGTACAGAACCATAAAAAGGCTTGTTTACTAGATTATGTTATATATGATGAACTAGCTTTTTCCCGCGGCCTCGCCCGCGTAGAATACACTGGGGTTGCAATTTATTTAAATCCAATTAATGGATTATTACTTTCTACTAACTACTAATTCAAAAAAGTCATGTGTCTTCCTTTAAAAAATGACGAAGATTCATACAAACTTGCAACCCCTTTTTCACTCCTATAGGGATGTAATTTTCAAAATCTAATAAATGCATTAATATTTTCTACTAACTACTAAAATACATTAAAAATTTCATGTGTCTCACTTTTAAATTAAAAAAAAACGAAGTTTTATACAAACTGCCAACCCCTATTTCACCCCCTTAGGAATAGAATTTCCAAAAATCCTTTCTTAGCGGATGTCTCCTAGTCACAATCTACCTTCCTGCCAAATTTCATCTTCATTGGCTAAGTAGTTTTCGAGATTTCGTAATGAGTGAGTGATTTTCGATTTAATATATAACGTCTAACAAAATATACTGAAACTATTTTAATGGTGGATTCAGTCCATGATACTGAACAACTTTCCCCTACGAACAAATATCGAAATATGAAATTTAATTTTTGACTTTCCATACAAACTCGGATCAGCTGATCGGTCAACTTGTATGGGAGGCTAAAAATTATTTTTCATATTTCGATATATGTTCTTGGGGAAAGTTGTTCAGTATCATGGACTGAATTCAGCCTTAAAATAGTTTCAGTATATTTTGTTAGACCCAGTATATAGATAAGAGAGTAAATACAGATTTAATGCCAGTTCAGTACGGACATCAAGTCAATATTACTTACTGCTACTACTGTATTTTTTATAGTCACGGCAATTCTGTTCTGTCACTATTTGTTCTATTACTGTCAGTCGTTTTAATCACATTTAGAAACCTTCTACACAATGAGTTGGCGTTATTAAGCTGCAAAAGCGGATTTTAATTAACACTGAAATGTGACACGCTGTACAGTATAGGGTAGAAGTTCGCAAAACGCGATTTTAAAGGGCTGTTATTAATAATTTATTAAATGATAATTACTACGTTTGGCCTCAATAACGGCGGAATAATAATTATCGGATTAACGTTCTGGGTTGTGGTTTATTTAATATTAACCGTTTAGTAAATTCATGGTTGAAATTTTCTTTGTTGAACTCTTTATTATAATAACGTTTACAAAAGACAATCGAATGAATTACGTTTGTTCTTTTGAGTATTAAGTATAAAGTATTTAATTCCACTGGTATGCAATATAAAATATTTATTGATAAAATATTAAAGACAGATAATTAAAACTGAAAACTTTGAATTGAATTGACTCCTAAGTTCCTCTGTAATATTATATCTAAATACTTTATATCATGTTATTCTTGTTAATGGCTGTTGTCAAACGTAAATTTTTATTTAATTTAATAATTCAAATTTTTTGATAATCATTTATGGAGGATGGGTACATTATTATAATATATAAACCTACATTACCACTGACTGACTCACTGATTGACATAGTTGTTTGACCTGTTCCCGGGTGGGTGGGGTAATGATTGATGTATGGTCGTGTAGAGGGTGCTCCAGTGAGTACCAGAAAAATCGGACATGTTGAAGATCATCAGATCTTAATGTGGACGAGGTACAGCCTGCAAAAACGGTTAGGGTTCGGGGTTTGATTTTTTTTCCAAAATGTAGGGGGTTGTAAGCAATTTGACGACTGTCATTTGTTTTTTGTTTTTTTTCAAAATTCAAGATGGCCGCCATACAAGGACAATTTCCGGGTGTGTACCGCGAGACCGTAGGTCGAGCGGAAAGCGAGGCCGCAGGCCGAGCTGCGTGGCAAGGGTGACGCCCGAGCCTCTCCTGACCTCCCCCCTCCCCCCAGAACCCCCCCCCCCTCAAGTGTCTTTGCGAAGCCTGAGGCCAAAGGCCGAAAACTAAGCTACCCGCGAGGGGAAAGGCCAAGCTGCGTAGCGACGGCGAAGCCCGAGCCCCTCTTGACCTCCCCCCCCAAGTCACTAAGCGAAGCCTGAGGCCGAAGGCCGAAGGCTGAGCTGTCCCGCGAGGCCAGGGGCCGAGCTGCGTGGCGAGGCCGTAGGCCAAGCCACTCCCACCAAGCGCTGAGCGTTTTTTTTTAAATTTTCCTAGATGGCCGCCAATACTCGACTGCTTCCAATTTGACTGAAATTCAAAATTTAAAGGTCTTTTACGCCGAGGAATCCAAATCTGACATTTTTTTTGGAATACAAGATGGCGTCTGGATTTTAATTTTTTTAATTTAATCGTTCATTACGTCCTCCTGGAACATCGATGGGGTCTGGAATTTTGTATGCTAGGGTAAAGCATCCCGCGGAACTCAACACTGCAAACAAAATTTGATTCCAAGATGGCGGCCCGTATACGTTTTTATTTTTTTTATACTGACTTTAGCACCTTACCTATTCTCTCAACTGGAAATAAGACTCCAACCAACTTCAACAGCTGCACGAAAAACCGCGGGCTGCTTGCAGCCCGCGCAGCGCCCGAAAAGCTAGTTATAATATATAAACCTACATTACCACTGACTGACTCACTGATTGACATAGTTGTTTGACCTGTTCCCGGGTGGGTGGGGTAATGATTGATGTATATTCGTATAGAGGGTGCTCCAGTGAGTACCAGAAAAATCGGACATGTTGAAGATCATCAGATCTTAATGTGGACGAGGTACAGCCTGCAAAAACGGCTAGGGTTAGGGGTTTGATTTTTTTTCCAAAATGTAGGGGGTTGTAAGCAATTTGACGAATGTCATTTGTTTTTTGATTTTTTTCAAAATCCAAGATGGCCGCCATACAAGGACAATTTCCGAGTGTGTACCGCGAGACCGTAGGTCGAGCGGAAAGCGAGGCCGCAGGCCGAGCTGCGTGGCCAGGGTGAAGGCCAAGCCCCTCTTGACCTCCCCCCTCCCCCCAGAATCCCCCCCCCTCAAGTTTCTAAGCGAAGCCAGAGGCCGAAAACTAAGCTTCTCGCGAGGCCGCAGGCCGAGCTGCGTGGCGAGGGCAAAGCCCAATCCCCTCCTGGCCTCCCCCCTCCCCTAACCCCCCCCCCAAGTCACTAAGCGAAGCCTGAGGCCGAAGGCCGAAGGTTGAGCTATACCGCGAGGCCGCAGGCCGAGCTTCGTGGCGAGGCCGTAGGCCGAGCCACTCCCACCAAGCGCTGAGCGTTTTTTTTTTAATTTTCCAAGATGGCCGCCAATACTCGACTGCTTCCGATTTGAGTGAAACTCGGTATGTAAGGGTTTTTTGGATCGCGGAATACAAATCTGACATTTTTTTTGGAATCCAAGATGGCGTCTGGATTTTAAATTTTTCAACTTTATTCGTTCATAACGTCCTACTGGAACATCGATGGGGTCTGGAATTTTGTATGCTGGGGTAAAGCATCCCGCGAAACTTAAAACTGCAATCCATATCTGATTCCAAGATGGCGGCCCGTATACGTTTTTATTTTTTTTATACGGACTTAGCACCATACTTATTCTCTCAACTGGAAATAAGATTCCAACCAACTTCAACAGCTGCACGAAAAACCGCGGGCTGCTTGCAGCCCGCGCAGCGCCCGAAAAGCTAGTTATAATATATACATAGTTACATTATAACTGTCATACAATTTTAATTTCGCCCATTTTCGCACATTAATAAAATTAATCGCCCATTCCCTCGAGCGGCTTTTACGATCTGCACGGGAAGAGAAGCAGCTGGTATAATCTATTTTTTTTCTTTTCTCCCAGACCAGCAAAGAAGAGCATACATTATTACAGTTAATAAATGTATTTAAATAGTTTCAGTATGTATTTTTTGTAAATTTTTATATCTTTTATTGTCCAATTTTCGGTTCCCATTTAATTTTATTTAGTCCGTCAGTTAGATTATCATATATACAGTCAATCAACTCGAAAGAAGAAATTTAACAGACTCATATTTGACCAAGCGAGCGAAGCGAGCGAGGGCTATAATCAAGTTGGGGCAAAAACACATTAGTTGTATGTATGTATGTTTGTTCCGCGATAACTGCCGAACCGATGGTCCGATTTTGATGAAATTTGGTAGGCATGTAGGAAATATCAATAAAATTTTCAAGGCATCAAAATTGGTTTAGTAGTTTTTGAAATATTAATAAAAATCGCGAGGTCTAAGTTCGCGGCGAACTACTAATTGATAAATCAAAGTAGTGAAAATTCACAAAGATACAGCGCGTATCTCGGAGTGGATTTAAATCCACCCACCGTCAGGTAAAAATCGTACTTTATCGTGACGTTCTTCTTCTTTGTCTAAGCTTGTTCCCAGGTGCATCCTTAGCTGTGCTACTTCGGAGCCCGGGGTGCGCTTTCCCGCTTTTTCTTCTCAAAATATAACATGCATGTCAATGGTCACCCAAGGATGCCAAAGACCTTGCGAAACGGAGAAGAAATAGCCGGAACAGTTTAAAACTTTAGTTTTACGACCGGCCGCCTGCCTGACGTCAACCCTCTTTGGGTATGTATTTGTACGAAAAGTTTTATAACCGGCCGCCGCCCGACGTTAACCCTCCTTGGGAATGCAATTATAGCACGAGATGTTAGTGCTTAGTTCTTTAGTCGCCTCTTACGACATCCATAGGAAGAGATGGAGTGACTTTATCGTGACGTCATGCGGAATTAAAATGCGCTGTATCTTTGTAATTATTTGCTTATCAGAAAAAAGAAAAAAAAAGTATACAATATTAATAATCTTCCTGATGAGCTAAAAATATTGTTTTAGTCAACATCCGTATTGTCTGCTGTGTAATAAGTATACCTTGGATAAAGAAATGATATTGACGTAAAGTCAGTATAATTAATAATATCATATTATTTGACGACCTCCGTGGCGTAATGGTTAACACGCTAGACCGCCAATCCGGAGGTTCTGGGTTCGATCCCCAGCCAGGGCAAGTTGTAAAATGGCCTTGACTCAAAAGACTTTTTTGACTGCTAAAGGTAGCTATGAGTATCTTCACTAAACGTATAACATTGTATGAATGTATATAGCAGGCATTGATTGCTACAAGCCCAGTTCGTAAAAGTACAATAAGGGAGAGCCCAGAAAGATAGCTTTTATTATGGAACTAGCTACCTAATTAACTTTTTATACCTATTGCTACAGTAGTTACATCTCACTAAGGCTCGTGAGCCATGTTTGTGTGTCTACAGAGGTGTAGTTTGGACTAGTACAGACCTGGGCAAAGTCGCATCAGTGAGTCCGCTTTTCTTAAGTTCCCTTGATCTACCCTAGCAGTTATTTTGCAAATAGGAGTCTAGAACTCTAGACTTTTTACAAGAGGTGGTAAAATCTAAATAGTTTCTCGTTGTAGGCCCCTCTGGTAAATATAATGCATATTATATGTGGTTATTATTATAATGCATTTAGGCATGAGATCTATTAATAAGAAGCTCATCTGCATCACGCGCGAGGCCTTATAGACCGCGGTGCCATGGACGGGGGCCCTCGTCGCCCACGCCTTGCTACGCCTCTATGTGTCTGTAGATTGCAAATTGTCTCCGTGTACGTCAATTTGGAAGCGGTAAGTAGTTTTAAATTCAAATACTTTTAAATCCGTAATACTTACGTACGTTACAGTTTTAAGGTCGCTCCCATCCCGGAAAAAGTGACAGAAGGTAGACTCCGGTGGTATGGCCATGTAATGCGAAGAGATGAACAACATGTGGTTAAGAAAGCTCTGTGCCTGCCTGAACGTAAGAGAGGTCCAGGTCGCCCACCTGCTACCTGGTGGACCAGCATGACGAAGCTGTTAAAAGTGGAGAACCTACCCGACCAAACAACCCAGGACAGATTGTCCTGGCGCCGATTAACTAGGAGAGCAGACCCCGCATAAAGCGGGACAGTGCTAAGAAAAATAAGAAGAAGTAATTTTAAATTTAAATTAGTGTTAGGTCTTTTTTAGTCTCCACTGCAGGAGCATGACCCTCTCTGTGATACTAAAGCCATACTTGGCCAGAGTAGCCAGAGGATTTGGCCTACGCTCTCCACGCTGGCCAGATGGGTTGGGGAGGTCTTATTGATGTCTATAAGCTTTGTTTAGCTTGTGTTTCCTAAGTCGCCTCCTACGACATCCATGCGAAAACTTGGAGTGGTCCTATTCTAATCTGCCGGGAACCACACGGCATCCGGGAACCACACACCAAGGACGTTTGGATGATTGTTGCCTAATCACGCAAAAATGGTTAAACGGATTGGTATAAAATTGGATAGGTTTTTATCTGGATTATCACATATCATACTTTTTGTTTGGGAAAATGTGATGTTACATAGTACTATAAGTTGAGATTTAAAGATTTATAAGTGGTTAAAGTATCTAGTCTGTACTTTTCATATTTTGAGTTAAGTAAGCGCGTATGCAAAACCCCAGCGGGCAAACTGCGCAGCAGAGTGATGCTTCATTACTTACTTACATACACGCCTACGGCCAGCTCGTTTTATACTTTATTTTTAAAAATATATAAAAGGTAAAGGAAATGTGTTAGGTTAGGTTGGATCAGTATAATATGAGTATGTTTATTAATCTTTTATTTTATTTTTTTACTATCTAGTGTGTAAAAAATAATATCATTAAATTTCCTACTTCATTATTATATAGGGTCTAACAAAATATATTGAAACTATTGTAAGGGTGGATTCAGTCCATGATATTGACCACCTTTCTCCAAGGAACATATACAGAAACATGAAAAATAATTTTTGACCTCCCATACAAGTTGACCGATCAGCTGATCCGAGTTTGTAGAGAAAGCCAAAACTTATTTTTCATATTTCGACATATGTTCCTTGGGGAAAGTTGTTCAGTATCATTGGCTGAATCCACCCTTAAAATAGTTTCAAAATATTTTGTTAGACGTTATATATTAAATAACTTAACGTTTAATATAAGAACTTAAACACTTATAAGGTGACATATTTTTGCTACTGACTGTATATTGGGACTAGCTCAATTTGTGTAAAATTAAAGTACTTTATATTGTGTATTCATATAAATGAAACGTACATTTCATGATTTAAAATCTTAAGATAGTGGTTTTCTGAATTACTAACTGTAAAAGAGAGATTTGTACTATTGTTTTAATGTCTGAATTCAAGCCTCTAAGTACGTGTTGTCATCAATATAAATTCTTAGTACTACAAGAACATACGCAATAAAGCCGTTACTTGATAAAGCTATAAATATCTATTGAGAAAACAAATAAAAACCAATAAAAAAATTACAGTCAGAAACAAAACGTAAAATAAGCACAAAATTTCGCTGGGCGTTCATGTATTCGCAAACATTTCTCCTCAGTCAATGCCTGAGTTTAAATTACAGAATGTATGGAAGCTTGAATTATCTCAATTTTATATTACTTCATAAAGTTTTTATGCCGACTGTACACACTCGCCGAGATACGTCGAGACAGGGCGAGAGCGAGTGTGTACATGGTGCTCTCTTCTTGTATTGCTCTCTTTCACCTCACCTAGGTCTTTTTCGGTCGCTTGATGGTTTTTGCGCCCGAGTCAAAGGGTCTCGCACAACTCTCGTTGGTTTTCGGGAGTGTGTCTGTATGCTCTTGTCAAAAGCTTTGGCCTCGGCAGAGGGGCTCTCGTTGCGGGTGTACAGCCGGCATTATACGAGTAGCTAGACAATTACTTTTTATTTTTTCTGCGACTATTCACTGTATAATCGCTGTGATTGAATAACAGATTTATTTAGACAAAAAAAAAAACAGCAAAGTGCGAGTTAAACTCGCGTGGAGAGGTTTCCGTACAACTGATTGAATTCTTATAGGTTTTCCTGTAATCATTAGCAAATAATGTAAGCAATAAACTATATTTTGTATTTTTTTCAAAATTTTAGGCTCAGTAGTTTCGGAGATCAAGCCCCCTGATCTCTCTCTCGGGGATGGTCAATTTTCGTCTTCTTTCATGAATAAAATCAAAACTATTCATTTTACAATAATAACAAAAATATATTTGAGATCCTCATAACGAGCCCTTTCATATGACACAGTAAGGTTTGCAAAACTTTTTTTTAAATTGTCGAGTGATCCTATAAGGGTTCCGTTTTTTAATTTTTTGTACGGAACCCTAAAAATAAGATATGAAATAGTTATCAACATTGACTTTTTTACTAATGCCTAAATTTTGTAAGCAAAATTAGATCATGATGACATTTTTTTAATAAAAAATTAGAAAGTAGAGAAAAAAATCATCGTACAAATTATAAAAACCCCCGACTTTTCCTTACAGTGTAAGCGTAACAAGTTCAATGTGTGTGTGCGACTGATTTTTCTAAACCCCGATGGCCATCTCGTTTTGGCTTAAAAAAATCTGCGTTAATTATCAAGATAGCATACAGTTTTCTGACCTATACTTTATTTAATTTGCACTCAAGGCTTTGGTGTGTGGCGAAGGAAACAATTCACAATTTTCCTATCTTCCCTTTAAGCAAATCCGCACAAATTCCTAATCCTTATACGGTTCGCATCCCAGGAGATCAAAGCTCACTAAATCACTAGATATACTATAGGAAATTGCTTTTGAGATTACCCCTATCAAGCCACGCTTCTAGTTATTATAAAGTTATTAACATGTAACGTATTGTAATTATTACTTACTTAAGTGACTTTGGGAGTTCCGCGTTAATTTTGTATTAATTTTCATGAAACAACGCTATCCTTCCTGTTAAATAAAAAGAGAAATATAATATACATGATTAAGTATTATGAGAACATATATACTCGTAATGAGAACGTTAAGCTTTACTACGCACATTTGCCAAAAGTGGCCGGTTTTCGCAAATGTGCGTAGGAAAGCTTAACGTTCTCACTTTAAACTGTAAACAGTAGTTCATAAAATACTTTAAAGGGTTGTCTAGGACTTGGTAGTAGCAACATTTTAAATGATGTCTCCGTTTTCTTTAAAATGATTTATTTGAAATGGGGGCAGCACTGGACCCCGGAAAATTCAGGTACGGCTTTAATAAATCATAACTGAAGGAAAAACTGGCTAAGTGCAAGTCAGACTCGCACACGAAGAGTGTACACTTTTGTTCAAGGATCACCTTTAATTACAAGCTTTTATTTAGTTTTACCTGTCCCGTTGTCTGTGTGAACTTAGTCAAATCTTGCAAGCTATATTAGACCTACTTTCCATTGTTTGATGGAGTTGAAACGTCACATACTTATGTATGTTGGGTGATATTGCATTATTACGACCAATGTCTATTATATTATGATGAAGCTGGAGGGTGGCCGCGGCATCTCTGTGATACAAGTTTGTTTAATAGGTAAATTAAAAACAAACAGCTGTCAAGAGAGCCATCTAGTGATACGGAACTAGGTACCGATACGATTTTATATCCTTAGCGCCATCTATTAATATTTGCTAGAGAAAGCCCTGACTTTCAAGCATTAATCCCCAATAACTTTTAAACGGCTGAACCGATTTTCATCAAACATAGCTAAGAACCACCAGAAGTCGTTTTAGAATTCTTTTGATGTTCAGTTCATCAATCGAGTGTATTTCACGAACGGGTATCGGACTCATCAATAGAATATGGAACCCGTCAAAAGGCGTTTCAGAAGTCTGCAATTGTGTAAATTAAATAAACCGGCCAAGAGCGATTTAAACTCGCGTGGAGAGAGTTTCGTCCTATTGATTGAATTCTTATAGGTTTTCCTGTAATCTACAAGCAATGAAATAAATTCTGTATTTTTTTCAAAATTTTAGGCTCAGTAGTTTCGGAGATCAGGGGGGGGGGGTGGTCTTCGTCTTCTTTCATGAATAAAATCAAAACTATTAATTTTACAATAATAACAAAAACATATTTGAGATACTCATAATGAGCCCTTTCATTTGATATATGACACAGTAAGGTCTGCAAAACTTTTTTTTTAATTTCCTAATTTGTCCCCCGAAAATGACCTTTATTTAAAAAAAAATATTTATTTACTTTGCACATATGTGTTTGGGTCATAGGATTACAACATTCTACCCAATTTCACCTGATTCGGTCCGGTAGATTCAGAGCAAATTGGCTATGACAGACGGACGGACAGACAGACGCACGAGTGATCCTATAAGGGTTCCGATTTTTAATTTTTTGTACGGAACCCTAAAAAGTAAATAAAACCTAAGCTTAAAATAAATTAATAATATACATTTCCTATATAGCAATACGGAAATGTATTAAAGTCGGCCAAAAATCAGAACATGAACACTAATGGCAGGGCCACCCCCGCCCTACCGTAACCTATACTACATGACCTGGGTGGTCTACATGACTCTGCCCAAGGGCCCACCCTAACCTATATTTGTCATACATTTCCTTATCGCTGTTGAGGAAATATTGGTAAACTTTTCTTAGGAATTGTATACAATTCCTGAATTTCACATATTCTCAAGCATATAGGTACACAAGGCTATGTTATAATTGGTTAAAATTATAGTCAGTCAGTATGAGATACTAAATTTAGTTTCAATCCCATGAGAAGATGACCTTTAGCTGGCTCGCTTAGATATCAATGTACTAACGGAAAGTATATAATTACTGAATCATACTTGTAAGTACTCATAAAGATTTATGAACTGAATAAAATGCGTAACTGCTAAAGTTTTAGAAAACAAAAGCATTTATCCCTACTTCTCCTTTTAAAAGCAATTAATTGCAAGCAATGCCGTATATTTTTAAATCAATTACATAATAATCTTCAAAAACACCTCAGTATCCGTATTCGAGTTCAGTGAACTTGCAAAAGCCGTATCTGCAAAGACAATTTCCTATTTTTCTCCTCCAACTCTCCAACATTCAAACCCGAAAGCATATAAAATACCGATAATCGAGAAGCACCACTGAAAATACGAGTTATTAATTATACAGTGTCTAACAAAATATACCGAAACTATTTAAGGGTAAATTCAGTCTATGATACTGAACAACTTTCCCCAAGGAACATATATCGAAATTTAAAAAATAATTTTCGGCCTCCGATACAAGTTGAGCGATCCGAGTTTGTATGGAAAGCAAAAAAAATATTTTTCATATTTCAATATATGTTCCTTGGGAAAAGTTGTTCAGTATCATGGACTAAATTCACCCTTCAAATAGTTTCAGTATATTTTGTTAGACTTTATATATGCAGTCATTTGCATCAATATTTTTTTTCTCTCTCTCATCTCGAACACTTATTCAATTTAATTATTTTTACAAGTTTACATGCTAATGAATGTAAGGGCTATATGTCATTAATACCCGGTACATAAGTTAAACCAAAATGGCGGTCACTGCGCACACTTTTTCCTCTAATTATACCTGCGCAGAGCCGCCATTTTGGGTCAAGTTATGTGCCAGGTATTGTACTTGTGATCTGCTCTAGCTAAACATAAGCACGCCTCATATAAGAATAAGAAGACTTTTTTTTAACCTGTTAGATATTTAAGTAGGTACTATTACTTATGTAGATATTAGAACTGTATTGATGCCAGGCAGGCGGCTGTCGTAAAACTATAGCCAAATCGTTTAAACTGTTCCAGCTATTTCTTCTCCACTTTGCAAGGTCTTTGGAATCCTTGGGTAACCATTGACATGCATATTAGGTATTTTTGGAGAAGAAAAAGCGGAAAAGCGCACCCCGGGCTCCGAAGCAGCACAGCTGATATTACAACCGGGAATGCGCTACGATGAAACTGATGATGAAAAACACTGCAAATTGTGACTTTGTATGCCTAAGGGCGCAACACAGAGATCTTGAATTATTAACACCCAATCACCCATTTTACCTTTGATGGACTTGTCCTTACCTTGGTAAATGATTATACATAAATTAAAATGATTATGATTTTAAATAAATTAAAATTTTAATGCTAGAAGTAGTAGCCCGAATTTTTATACGAAGTAGGTACTTTTCTGTACTTTCTCTATTTTTCAGTCAAAGCCTGCATTTAGGAGCCACTAGGATGGGACCAACAGACCCGTTCACTTAATTACCATGCCTTACTGGAAATAAAAAAGTAAGAGTAGAATAGTCGCTCTTTTTGTGGGTCTTTGAAACAAAAGTTCTATATTTTTTTTCCTTTTACAGACAGAAACTCGATGAATTAAAAAGATCCTTTGACTGTTGAAAGTTTTATAGCGCAGCTTTAATATACTCTTGATGGCTTTGATTATGTTGAATGAGATGCTCATTAAAGATTATTAATGGTACGTATCGTGAAGTAATTATTTATGAACGTTCATGCTCTACAAAATATGTTTTATGTTTAAGGATTTATGTTACTTTCAACCTATTTTAATGAGTTGTAAGATGGGAACTAGGTTATTTTATATTCCTCTTGTTTTAAATGATAAAATAAGGGTATTTAGGGACATTCTACTTATAGCAGAGCTGATATTATGTGGTCTAAATAAACTGGCTTGTTCAATGGCGGTAGGTTGAAGATTCAAATCTTATTTAATCAAACTCCTTACTCTTAAGTTTGTATTTTTATAAGTGTCAAAAAATTAGACATTGCGAAGTAGTCCAAAATTATAAAGGATGTTTCATTTAAGCTAAATGAAGAAAATAATCATAAAAAATACGCATATAACTCCATATCCTATATCCATACTAACTGAAAAAAAATCAAGTGAAGAAAAATCTTTACTTCACATAAACTGTATCACATGTTATTAGTATTACTTTTCATACAATAAAATCGTCGTCGACGTCTAAAAAAGTGAAGAGGAAATACAAACCGTGTACAAAAAATTGTCGGTCTGTGTGTTACTTCCTTCTAAATTTTATATGATAAAGTGATACACCCGTTACATCTGTAAAGCCGCGGGCACATCAAAAATTATAATATAAAAGTCCGAATCCGACTTTTGTAGAACACAAAACACACCATTCTTATCGACGATTTATCTCAATAATTTTGTCAAGCGAATAATTTAATAACACAATAGGACTGGTTTCGTACAATCTGATTTACATTTATCTAAAATAAATACATACACAGTTAGTTTCCGGGCCAGATACAATTTGTATGTAACGAATGAGCTGCCACCTAAATCACTTGTAATAGCAGCCTTTAATTTATGCATTGATTTATTCAAAACGATCCAAAATAATTGTTGAATATCGACACCATTATTTTTACTATTGTTTAAGTTGCCCACTGACTTATGTCAAACAAGGAT
The DNA here is from genome assembly GCA_963576875.1 of Acrobasis repandana. NCBI lineage: Eukaryota > Metazoa > Arthropoda > Insecta > Lepidoptera > Pyralidae > Acrobasis > Acrobasis repandana. The sequence goes on along the minus strand of OY756223.1, from coordinate 9,028,818 downwards.
GGAAGCCTGATTTTTTAAATATATATTTATCATGAAGTTATTAATTAGGATTTTTTGTCTCTAATCTTCACTAGGTTTTATGTCACAATAACAAGATTAAATTCAATGTAATAGACGAGGTTTCCTAATATCTCCTTTTATGGATTATACAAAGTGGAAGGGACATACCCGTAATAAATCGAATCACGGGCTATACTAGATCACTTAAGTATAAGGAAATTAAAATAACAATCAAAAAACCAAACAAAATTTTTACATTCCCATACAAATCGCCCGGGCGGATGCACACTTTTATATGGAAATGCCGAAATATATTTTTGTTTTTTTGCTGTTAATTTAATTTAATTATACAATAATGATTTAGTATAGACCGTGGTTCGATTTATTACAGGTATATCCCTTCCACGTTGTGTATATATTTAGGTACTTAAATTTTTCCTTATTTTTTAGGTCCAAAAGTAAGTGTTCTTTTTCGTCTATCCCTTCTCCCTTTTGGTGGGGTCGGTTCTCCTAATTCTTTTTCGCTAGGTCGTTCTATTGTAAGTAGTCAGTGCGTTCTTTTGTCATTTTTCCGGCTATACATAGGTACTCGTCCACTACGTGGCAGGGCAGGGGTTTCAGGTCCAAAAGTAAGTATAGCGAACAAAATGTTTCGATATTTCGGTCTGAATCTCTATCTGTTATTTAAACAGAACTTCATTATTTCAACGTAGTTTATATTTCAAATCACAATTCTTCTCACGTTTGTATTTCGAAGTTCAGTCAGTTACGCACTCAGTTTTCGGACCTTGAATTCTAAGCTTGACTATTGATTTATTCGTCACTGTAGGCGTTCCATACTTTTTGAGTCGTCGTGTATATGATAATTAAATTTGACCTCGGGCGTTGAAGAATATTATTTTATTCCGTAGCCACAGGAACCTTTACTTGACACGTTAGACCAGGTGCTAACTTATTCAAGTCTTTAGCAGTAAATTTTCTTAGCGCTGCGTAACATTATTGAACGATCATTCAGTTTTCTGGTGTTTAGAAAGTTTATATAATGTTCGAGAATGAGAATTCCATTTGCGTTCATGTTTTTTTAGTAGGTACTAATGTATGTTTATACCTCTTTTTTATAAAAACAGTTTAAAGCTTATGCATTTCAAAGGGATTCAAAATACATTTGTGTTTGAAAGTATTTATATAAACATTTAAAAAAAAACTTAGGTAAGAAGTTGTTTTTTATAAATTCTCATCTTTTGGAGACGCCTAATGGTCTGACTATACGAAATTCAGAACTTGAAATCAACAAGTTTGTTCCTTCTTATCCACCGTCTGCTTTCTAGGGTTCCGTCCCCGAAGGGTGCAAACGGGACCCTATTACTGAGACTCCGCTGTCTGTCCGTCTGTCCGTCTGTCACAGGACTCTATCTCTTGAACCGTAATAGCTAGACACCTGAAATTTTCACCGATTATGTATTACTATGACTACAATAAGAACAAATACTGAAAATAAGATAAAGTTAATAATTAAAGGGGGTCGTCATACAAGAAACGTGTTTCTTCAGCGTTTTAAAACATTGTACGGTGGTACGGAACCCTTCATGTACGAGTCCGACTCGCACTTGCCCGTTTATTACTATTTTACCATTTAAATCAAATCAAAGCGGCTTGCGTCTTGTAGGTTGGTATTCTACTGTGTTTGACCGTACGTAGTCACCACCTATACAAGGTCTGACAAAATATATCTACTGAAATTATTTGATGGACACAGTCCATGATACTAAACAACTTTCCCCAACGAACAATTTCGTAATATGAAAAATAATTTTGGCCTCCCATAGCAGTTGACCAATTAGCTGATCCGAGTTTGTATGGAAAGACACAAATATTTTTTCATATTTCGATATATGTCCCTTAGAGAAAGTTGTTAAGTATAATGGACGGAATCCACCCTTTAAATAGTTTCAGTATATTTTATTAGACATTATAATATGTACACTCGTATAATATAAGACCACCGCTGCTTTAAAATGACAATTAATAAAATTAAATACGGAAGACCACACACCTGCTGATGTGAACTACCGTTTGGAGACAAATAATAAATAGTTTAAACGAGGTTTTGATGAGTGCCTCTACGTATATTGGTGATAACTGACTCATAAATACGTCAGCTATGCTCTAACTAAAACAAAAAAAATGAAAGGGCTTTAATATTCCAGTGATATGTAGCAGGAAACACTGCTATTAGTGGGGCACTAAATTCAACAAATTAGTAGTGTATGACAAACTAAAATTAATGGTGTTTTGTCGCCTTAGGCATTTTTTAATTTCGCTGGTGCCCTAATGATCGCGCAGATGTCAGCGCCATCTGAAAATGAGACGCATATTCTTCTATTTCGGGCCTTTTTGAGGTCGTTGTACCTAAAACTGTTGGTTGAGATTGTTATGACATCATGCTACCTTATTATTTCTGACGGAAATAATTTCGTTGATATTGTTTTCTAATTTCAAATTCTTTGTCAACGATCTCTTTGTTTTCAAATAAATATGCAAGTAATGTTATCTACATTAACTCACAAGACATAGTTTTTTCTCATAAATATAGATGTATCTGTTAACTATGACATTACAAAAACTTACGTAAGATAAATCAATATTTACGATTAATTTAAATAAACTTTTGAAAAAGATAATAAAAGAATGGTGGATTTTAAGGAATAGTCACCTCGCCCATGAATGAGTGGTAAATTCATTTATCTGTATTGTCTTACTGCTGGAAAAAACTTAACACCTACTTTAAAAAAAATTACGTCTATCTAATATACTGAACCATTTTCATGAGGAAATAAGTCCATGATGCTGAACAACTTTCCCCAAGGAACATATATCGAAATGTGAAAAATATTGTTTGCTTTCCATACAAACTCGGATCAACTGATCAGTTAAATTGTACGGAGGCCAAAAAATATTTTTCATATTTTGACATGTTCCTTTGGGAAAATTGCTCAGTATCATGTACTGAATTTACCCTTAAAATAAGTAGTTTTAGTATATTTTGTCACACCTTATACAGAGACTAACAAGATATACTGAAAATATTTTAAGGGTGGATTCAGTCCATGATACTGAACAACTTTCCCCAAGGAACATATATCGAAATATGAAAAATAATTTTTGGCCTCCCATACAAGTTGACCGATCAGCTGATCCGAGTCTGTATGAAAAGCCAAAAATAATTTTTCATATTTCGACATATGTTCTTTAGGGAAAGTTGTTCAATATCACAGACTGAATTCACCCTTAAAATAGTTTCAGTATATTTTGTTAGACGTTATATACTACGCAAAGTTAATAGCCCTAAAACTAACCTACTCGTATTTTCTGAAATATATTGTACAATTATTTTTAGTTTTAGTACTTAGCGGTACTTATAAGTTTTAATTTATAAAAAAAATATGATTTAGCTTTAATTTAATTTAAACTGTATTATAATAAACATCTATTGATCATAGTACAGTATAATAAGGAAAATGAGTCATGTTAACATGAATCGACTCTAATCCATGTACAAGTAGGTATTATGAAAAGCAATTACCGCCGTCATTATGCGAAGTTAGTCAAAACAAAACAAGTCCAATACAAATAACGCTGTATGTTCCCATTAAACTGTATCCGCCGATCGGGGGCCCGAACTTTGATTAAAATTTCATAACCAGGAGGAATAGGATAAGCAGGAGGTAGCACGGACTCATTGTAAATTATGGTTCCTCAATATTTAATGGGAACCTTTAGTAATGCTGCTGTTTGTAGGGAGAAGCTACGATTGTGTTAAATACATTTAGGTATGTAATTATCCAAATGTGTAATAAATTTTCCCTTTATTGAGAGAGGTTTTGATTCCTGCAGTGGGCTGTTATAGGCTGATAAAGAAGAAAGAAGAAAAAGGATAACAGCAACAATAAAAAATATAATGATAGTAACAAAAAAAATATATGTTTAATAAAATGAAAAAAAAATCCATTGCAAATATAATTTTTGTACGCAATCAGCTGTTGGACAAGGCAGATTTACATATAATCAACAACCATATTTTCTTACAAGGCAACATACATCCCTCAACAAAAATATTAATTGGTATACCTACTCATATCATATTGACAGTTTTAATGACTTGATCTGCGTTTTAAATACATCCTCACGAGAGAAAGAAGGATGTTATTTAATCATTCTTACAAAATACTGTAGGTTCATTTTGTAGGACTAATAATGTTAAGTCAAGATTTTGTAATAATTCCTAAGACATCCAAAACTGTGCCCCACATTACCCAAATTAACAAAACGACTTGCATTCCTTAGGGACCTCCGGCCATAACTCATCCAACTATCGGCATCAAGCCGCCAAGAAAGCTATATATCAAGTTTGATAGTCAATTATTGGCACTCGGCACAGAAACCGCTGTCTGTGGGTTATCTACACCATATACCCTTCAGGGCAGGCCCTAATACGCTATTCATAAGTCCAACTTGTAGGCAAATAAAGGTTTTTCCAAAGGACTTTCCGATTTCTATCCTAATTTGATAACTTGCAATGATAGGTTGTGTTTTGTTTTGGACACAGTCAATTGATATGGATAGATCGAGAGAATCCTGCTCTGCATTTTCTTTAAATACTTAGATTGATTGCTTAGTTATTAAAAAAATATATACATATATTTAAGCCTCATGATTTTGTAATAAATCACTCATATTGGATTTAATCTCATCATTCAACATTACTCGTCTCCTAGTTATTTAATAAATATGAAGAATTACACATCTACAAAGATATGAAAAAAAAGATAGAACAGTTACTTTTTGTGTACCTATGAACAATTATTTGTTTAAATATCTACATATAATATATGCCTCTTTCTTATTGTAATTTATCTTCTTACTCAATTTTTTTGTCGTTAAGTCACAGTCATGATTTAAAATGTTCACTTTTTGTTTTAATGTCGTCAACCCCAGAGCAGCTCAGAAGATTTATTATCGGAAGGACACTAAACTGACATCCAACTCTAATGTTGGGAAACTCGAAATGAACCCACAATAATGACGGTCTCTCGCCGGAGCTATTTGCTGCCCCGGAATTCTCATGACCTAACACTATCCACATTCTTTACAAAGTTCAGATTGAATTAACGACACTAAAAGAACGGAATTCTTAGTAAAATTAACAGTTCCTAATCTATTGTTATGTACTTCCGAACGCCTCGAACATTCCTTGAAAAGATTCAAATTTAGAAGCGACTTTCGAATCAGCAACGGAGAACATTTTGACAACAAATACGGACGTAGAAAATGTTGAAAGCCAGAAGTAAACGCTTAAATAGGTCTGTGATGCCCAAAATAGAGGATCGGACGAACAAATAATTCAGAGTCGACTAGACCAAACAAATATTTTTTCGAGAGCACCGGTGCATGTGATTAAGGGATGGGACATTATCTGTGATGCTTTTGTCCCCGATTGTCCTTGTTTTGCGGTCTGTGGTTGAATTTTCTAAGATCAACGATCAATAATAGACCTTATTTCTTTAGCTGACGATACATTTTGTTTCTTTTTGGGTCGGTTATAAAATTTGTATTGAGTTACGCAAACTCAATACCGTTGCCTAGACGAAAGCTGATATTGACGGTGACATCTCTAGAGTACGTAAAGGATTATCGAATGACAATGTGCATTTTTTCCTTACGTGTTTATTTAGATGAGGATATTCAAAGGGATCCGATGCTTTTAAACTAGATGCTATTAAATTGCGCATGCGTCTTTTGTCACGCCATATGGCATTTTCCAGCAGATGGCTCTTTTGTCATTATTCCATGCTAGAGCAAGTATGTAGTATTTAAAAATTGGACAAGATTCAAAATGACATCAAGCAGGCAAATACCTTCGGTAAAAGGATTTTGAATCATTATTATTATATTTATTTGAGAGTGTCGTATCTAAAAGATTTTTAAATGTAAAAAAGCAAAAAACTGACTGCGTGGTATAACAGTAGTATGTATATGATCTGGAACAAGCTCGGATGAGTAAGAAGCCAATTCTCCTGAGGGTTGCAATGTGTCCGTCTTAATTTATGCTTTTTGTATCATTTTCTGTTACCAAACCACAAATTCCCAAAATGTCTGACTTCTATTCTCCATTTGGAATTTAAATTCAACTAATTCTATTTCAGTGTTTTTGTCTAGTTCAATTTATTCAGCAAATGGCTTCTGAGAATCACCGCGTTCGGTCACTAGAATCTTTCTAGGAAGGAACGAAATTTATACATTAAAACAATTAGATTTACCTCTAATTGGCCTAAAACTAGAAATCGACTGCCAATTAGTGGTTTGACCTTCGGTTATCATTGCCTACCTCCGTGGTCCAGTGATCAAGGCGGTTGTTTTGTGATCCGGAGATCGTGGGTTCAAATCCTACTGGGAAGCATACTTTTGAAAAGTTGTTTCCAGTCTGGTTAGTATTATTGCAGGATTTGCAGGTTTGAATCACTTGATAATCCGAAAAGAAAGATGATTCCGTGCCTCGGAAGGCACGTAAAGCTGCTGGTCCCTAACGCCATCTAGCATTTCCTAGGATTAACCCTTTGGGTTGCGGAGGTCAGACGGTAGTCGCTCTGTGTCAAAACCAGTTACTCTGTCAAATCACCTACGAGTAGGTTAGGTGGCGGACCCCGGGCTCTGAAGCGTTACCGCTAAGGATGCAACCGGGAATACGCTCAGATGATAATGATGATGATGACCTATGGTTGTCATTATTTAAAGATTTATCAATACAACGATAACTTTATAGTATTAAAGTTAATTAATCTAAATTTATTTTTAACATCATTATAATAAAAAAAATTGTCTGTAGAATATTAACCATATGCATGCATTGTTACCATTGTTGGTTGGAATTAAGTAGGCAGAATGTTATTATTTGCTGATTATAGGTAAAACTAATTAGTTACGTACGAGTACATATTGCGTACATATGAACAATGGTTCTCGCCATGTGGTTTCCGGCAGAGTAGAATATCACTCAAGTAAGTCATCAAGTGGATGTCGTAGAAGGCGACTTAGGAAATACAAGCTAAACAAAGCTTAGACATCAGTGAGATCTCTTTATCCCGTCTGGCTAGCAGGGAGAGTTTAGGCCAAATCCTCTGGCTGCCCTGGCTAAGTATGGTTTTAGCACTACAGATAGGTTCGTGAGACTAGAAAGACCCGATGGTGGTGACGGTGGTGTTGAGTACATATTTTTTTTACTACAAAAAGGTCATCAGTCTGTGATAAATGAAGTTCACATTTATCATACTTAAGGTGAATATAGAAGCAAATGGCCTTGAAGTGGCACCCTCATTTGAAATAAATTGTTAACTCGTAAAAATGGAGATAATTTCCATATTGCTAATCGTCACGCACTAGATAGCAGTTTAAATTATTTTATGAACCACCGTTGAAAGTATTTACATTAGTCCGTCTAGCTTTAAAATTTGCCTCCGCCAAAAGTGGCCACGGCAAGTTTTAAAGCTAGACGGATTACCAATAATAGTATCTATCAACGGCAGTTCATAAAATAATTTAAAGGGCTATCTTTTGCATGACGAAGAGCAATATGGAAATTTTCACCATATTTACGAGTAAACAATTTATTTTACACTTCAAGGCCATTTGCTTATATATTCAGCTTAATTCGAAACTTTTAAATAAGTGCATAAATTAAAAATTCCTTTTATTTCGTACTTAGTTGAAACTCACCACAAATTACAATTCAAATAGGACCCTCCGAAACATCAGTAAATCCACTGCGGTTTTCGTTCAAGTACAACGGTTTCAAACTAAAATTTTAGATAATACTATCTACATATCCCTTTTAACGACGGAGTAAGTTAATTACCAAACTAATTCCATTATCTCCCGTCCTTACGGTACTCAAAATGTTGGTTAAATATTATATTTGGAATTTATTATCAGCTCCAGTAAATTTCTCGCCTGTGATGTTAGATCTTTGTGTTTTCATCCCTTTATCTATCAAATTGAGTGACCCGCAAACTTTGATTATCTATTTGGTATTTTAGTGAGTTTTCACGACCTCTTGTTGAGTTTTTTGACGACCTCCGTGGCGTAATGGTTAACACGCTAGACCGCTAATCCGGAGGTTCTAACTCAAAGGTGACTGACTGACTGACATAGTGATCTATCAACGCACAGCCCAAACCATTGGACGGATCGGGCTGAAATTTGGCATGCAGGTAGATGTTATGACGTAGGAATTCGCTAAGAAAGGACGTGAGCGAAGCTGCGGGCAAGAGCTATTTTTTTTATAAGAAGACCTTATAAATATTTAACTTACTTGATGGCCTGAGCTGACTATATATAAATATAGTCAGCTAAGGCCATCTAGAAATACGACTAGTTCTAGATGATACGTCGCCGCGTCCAGTGGTCCGTATTTACCTTTTTACGTTAGCGCAAGCTGACTGAATATCTATGTTTAGTTTTCATTTAAGTTTCCGAGAAAGTCAAAAGAAATCTGCTGCTCAATTCAGGTGATTTATTTAAATAGCGAGAGAAGCGAGCGAAGTTATCTGAGTCTACTTGACTTGAACAATCCGGCGTTTTTATGTTTGTATGTTTGCTCTACGATAAATTGAGTATATTTGATCAGATCTTCATTAAAGGCGTGAAGATATGAAGAATAGAATTTTTATACGGAACATGGGCCAAATTGGTCAAGTTGTTGCCAAGGTTCTTCACAGTTCACAGTTCGGGCGAACTACTAGTATAAATATTTGTCGAGAATTCAAGAAACACGTGTTGCTCTTTAGTTCAGGTATTTGAGAAACTGTGGAGCTTTATAGGTTTCACTTTACTCCAGGCTTTCATATTATAGCATCTGTAATTGTCGCTATTATGAACATAACTTTTGTCATTTTGTGTAAAATAATCATAAAAAATTGCGAGCAGGAAAACCTGCTGGATAAATGCGGATATTTATTGAGCTTAAATAAACTAAGCTCATGTAAACTGGACATAAGAAATCTAAATCATTTATCCCGATTCCAAGAGAGGTATATCCTACGGCACATAGTTAATACTAACTAATGACGACTAATAGACCTAGCTTAACGTGATACATTCTTGTCGTAGAGTAGAGAGGTCAACAGTGTCAATCAATGGTCCTTCAGAATAGTAATAGGAAGGGTCATTGCTAAGGATCAGACGGATTTAGTATCATTGTGTAAGTAATTTTCTTTTTTGAGTACATATACTAATAAACTATTTTTAGGTCCTTGCAATATTAAACATGTTAGATTAAGGTGAATTGGGTAGATGACTGGGTCAAAAATAAATGATTTGGTGTTGTTAAGAGAATAAAACGTCACAAAATAGTGTCACTTATCATTGATCATATCCATTTTCAACATGATTTAACACTTATTAATAAAAAACTGATATTAAGAGCGCTATTTGACTCGAAAAATCTATGTCATACAAATCCCATAGAAAATGTTTGTTTTGACGTTTAGAAAAAAGGATTGGGCGGATCAGAAAAACTGAAATAAAGGATTTGTAAAATCATACTATGTTTATTCTTTTTATTTATTTGGAAGGTTTGATTCCAAGCGTGTTACGTCAAAGAAGTTCTACACTGTGAGCAACTAGCACAGGCATTCAGCCAAGTACTTGGGGTTGGATTTTTATCATTAAAAACATTTAAGACTTAGAAAGACACATATAATGAAGAGGGAGAGCTATATGATTTATTTTTGCTATACTCAAACAAAACAATTTTCATACAAATAAGGCCAACTAGTAACCGATCAATCTATTTTATTTCTTTATTATTAGCACACAAAACATATAACAACCATATTTTAGTAAGTACATTAAGATTGTTTTGTGTTGATATTGACTTTTTTCCATAAATATGTATGTCTAAAGATTCTATAAAACATCATGAATGGTAGGTTCTTTTTTATTGAAAGAGAAAAAAAAGAAGTAAATGTGTATGTTTATTTATGTATTGTATAAGTATGTTTATGTTAAACATTTTAGATAAGTACTTATATACTTATTTTTCTTACTTTTTTTTGTTCCTTTGTTTGTATTTTGTGTATATGTTAACGGAAATGTATGTAATCCGTCATTGTATACAATTCCTAGCAAATGTATGGGGACAGCGGTAGCGGCCGGCGAGTGCTAGGAATGTTCTTTTCATTTTACTAGGTTAGCACAAACCTATAGGTTAGGTTAGGTTAGAACTGCGATCAACACACGCACGAGCCGAGCGAGCAAAGCGAGCGTGCCGCGGCAGCGGCCGGCGAGTGCTAGAAAAGTTCTATCCATTTTACTAGGTTAGGGCAAACCTATAGCAATAATAAAAATTATTATTCTCATTTTAACAACGTGTTTTATTACAGAAAGCATTTATTTTATAAATTTCCTAATACGATATTGGAATTATATACAATTCCGAGGAAATGTACACATTTCCTAGGATATTGACGCATTAAAAAGTTTTTTAAACAATATTTTATACATTTCCTAAATAGCATCGGAATTGTAAACATTTCCTAGGATTTGTATATAATTCCTTGATTTCATACATTTCCGGTAACATATATATAAATTTTGTAAATAAAAAATTTGTAAATAAATAAATGAATATGAAAAAGATAGAAAAACATTAATTAATTAGTTTGCTTGGTGAGGTGAATGATTATTTGCCGCCGGAACTTGTGTAATAAGAGGCAATCGCTGAGTAATACTGGTAATACTATAAAGGGACGAGATACGAAGAAAAAAGTATCAGTGCAGATTATTATCAATACGACAGCATCGAAATCAGCATTTGTTTTTATCTTCTTCTACCATCATGAACTCTAGCATACAACATACAAGGTACAATTTTCAAAAACATACTCGATTAACTTCACCGTGTGCAGTCCCCATAAAACAAAGATCGAGCAAAGGAAGTCCAAAACTTCCGCAAACATCCAAAATTACGAGAACAAGTTCATCGTGCCAGTATCTTTGGCAAAACATTTGTGAACTAACACACAGGATGTCACATAAAATTGTACGGGACGTTTCTCGTACTGTGGTCTACGAAACAACTTTTCCCATTATTTCTACGAGACACTGCTGTTGGTTGATAAGGGTGCGAATAGCAAAAGTAAACGGTGTTGATTTCGTTTTGATTTCCGCTAGAAGATAACAGCAGTTTCATGACTTGATGGATAGATGGTGCTAGTGGAAAAGAAAGTGATATTGAGAAAATATGAGGATTTATTTCGTCGCGACCTTTTGTAATGGGAAAAAATGTACACAGTCCCAGTATTTTATATTACGTTTGCCATAAGAAGTAAAATTTTGATGTTGATTTTTAATAAGTAAAGTTTTTTCCTGTAATTGTCTGTTAAGGTTTTTTTTTACTGATCTTTAGTGTGTTTTACTGTAAATCCATCGTATTATATTTATTATATATTTATAATAGAATTATTTTTATTATCATGAAGAACTTAATTAAGCATATATTTATACTTAATCACCTAATAATTTAATATAAGTGTAAAATTTAAAAGCCTATTTTCCACTGTCAGTCAGTCAGTTAGAACTACATACATAATTTATACATACCTATCACATATAACCTAAAGTAACTTCATTAGTCCGCGTAATTACCTTTAAGTTACAATGTCAAAGGAAACTTGCCTTGTATTTACATAGTTATACATCCGATAATTTTGATACTGCCTTCGCGGTTCAGTGATCAAGGCGTATGCCTTGTGATCCGGAGGTCAGGGGTTTAAATCCCACTGGAAAGCATACTTCGTGAAAAGTTATTTCCAGTCTGTTTGATGAAGTTACTGGTTTTTACACAGAGCGACTGCCGTCTGACCTCCGCAACCCAAAGGGTAGACCAGAACCAATCCTAGGATACGGTATAAACAAATTCTAGATGGCGTTTGGGACCCACAGCTTTTCGTACCTTCCGCAGCACGGAATCATCTTTCTTTTCGGATAATCAGATAATTCAAGCCTGCAATATCCTAACCACACTAAAAAACATACCCAAAAAATAAAAATAAAAAACACTGGAAACAACGTTTCATAAAATATAATTCTCAGATGGATTTCAACCCACAACCTCTGGATTCCAAGGCAAACCTTGATCACTGGACCACTGAGGCAACTGCAAGTTTCAAGGTAGCTTTACTATTACGAGTATTTAGTAAAAAATTTAGTTGCGTCTACAACATAAAAGACTTGCTAAAGTAGATAATTTCCCCAATATCTCACTGCAAAGTTTAAAACTCGCTCGCTAACATTAGTCCGTGTAAATTACCACTTAGGTAACAATGTGTCGAAGGAAACTTACCCTGTCTTTACTCAGACTGCTTCCTGCCGGGAGAAGCGACAAAGTGACTATATAAAAAGAGATGTTTTATTTTGTTGGTGGTAAAAGCTTTGTTTTATGCTTTTTAGGGTTCCATACCAGAAGGGTGCAAACGGGACCCTGTTACTGAGACTCCGCTGTCTGTCCGTCTGCCTGTCCGTCTATCTGTCCGTCTGTCTGTCCGTCTGTCTGTCCGTCTGTCTGTCCGTCTGTCTGTCCGTCTGTCTGTCCGTCTGTCTGTCCGTCTGTCTGTCCGTCTGTCTGTCCGTCTGTATGTCCGTCTGTCTGTCCGTCTGTCTGTCCGTCTGTCTGTCCGTCTGTCTGTCCGTCTGTCTGTCCGTCTGTCTGTCCGTCTGTCTGTCCGTCTGTCTGTCCGTCTGTCTGTCCGTCTGTCTGTCCGTCTGTCTGTCCGTCTGTCTGTCCGTCCGTCTGTCTGTCCGTCTGTCTGTCCGTCTGTCTGTCCGTCTGTCTGTCCGTCTGTCCGTCTGTCTGTCCATCTGTCACAGGGCTCTATCTCTTGAACCGTAATAGCTAGACACTTGAAGTTTTCACCGATTATGTATTACTTTGGCCGCTGTAACAACAAAAACTAAAAATAAAAAAGTTGAAAATGAAAGGGGTCGTCAATGTCGTCATACAAAAAACGTGTTTTTTTTCAGCGTTTTTAACTCGATCTGTCACAGGGCTCTATCTCTTGAACCGTAATAATAAAAATAATAAAATAATAATACCTGAAATTTTCACCGATTATGTATTACTATGACCACTATAACAAGAAATACTAAAAATAAAATAAAGTTAATAATTAAAGGGGGTCGTCATACAAGAAACCTGTTTCTTCAGCGTTTTAAAACATTGTACGGTGAAACGGAACCCTTCATGTACGAGTCCGACTCGCACTTGCCTGTTTATTTATTACACTTGTACTCGTGTATGAAATTGAAAAGTATGTAAATAGTTTTATTCTACTTATTGATTTTTTGTAAATTGTAGCGGTATTTTACTAAAGTAATCATAACACCATACAATTTGCATATTTCATAAAAATACAACTTATTAATTGAAATAATATAATTTTAATATTACAGCAGGATGCTTGATAAATTAAGGTTAATTTAGTTGTTTAATTTGTAATAGAAATTAGCAATGTTTTATATTAACAATATTAATTTTGTACACTTCCATGTTGGTCTGGGAGTAAACAAAAATTTTAATGTACCAGCTGCTTCTTTTCCCATGTAAGGAAGCGAACGAAGGTCTCCGTTTCAGCTTCGGCAAAAATTCTTTCATGTATCCGAATCCAATTCTCGTGAAATTTTGTGAACAGGTTTGATAAGTAGAATTTTACTGTCGAGCCAGTTTTGTCAATGCTATAAAACTTTTGTTACCTTTATCACGCAACTTTTTTATCCAATAAACTTCAAATGGTCAGGTTTGTGATGCAGACAGACTTGCGAGGTCTACATCTCACAGAGCCACTAGTCACGTCTTTAGCCCTAAAAGGGTAAATATAAATAATGCAAGAGTAAAACAACAATGTTGTTTACATAAAAAAAGTTTCTTGAGTGGAACAGGTCACCTTAAGTTTAGGGAAATCCGTTCAGTAGTTTGGACATCAAAGTGAAACGGTTCCACTTCCGACTGCGGATTAAAAGGATTAGAAGGATTTATGTACCTTACCGAAGAACTGATCTTTGTAAACTTTATACAAATATATATTTTCTTCTATTGCTCAATTGGAGCATGTGTCCATGATGTTGAATAAATATGTCAAGGAATATAAAAAAATATATAACGTCTAACTAAACTTACTGAAACTATTTTAAGGGTAGATTCAGTCCATGAGACTGAAGAACTTTCCCCAAGGAGCATTTGGCATTTGGCTCCTTGGGGAAAGTTGTTCAGTCTCATGGACTGAAGCATTTACCATGACAAGGAGCATTTACCAAAATATGAAAAAAAAATTGCTTCCATACAAACTCTGATCAGCTGGTCTTTAAACTTGTATGGGAGGCCAAAAAAGTTTAACGATCATAATATGTTCCTTTAGAAAAGTTATTCATAGACTGAATTTACCCTTTTAATAGTTTCAGTAAATTTTCTTACATTCTGTATAAGGTCGGTACCATTTCTTGTTATATTTAGCACGAAAGATTTTTTTTTGTACTTTACCTTAAATTATATTAGCTTGAAATTGTGTATGTGTGTTCTATGTGATAGGAAAGTGGAAATTTAAAGGTTACTGAAAAGCTAATATCAGTATTTATTACCTCAACTTCAAGATTGAGTGTTTTTTGACGAACGAAATGCTCAGACTTTATGAGCTTTCAATACAAGTTCACAGTACGGCCGTAAATCATGAAGTGCGATGTTTAAGTTTTAATGTTAAAAAGTTTTAAATAAGAGAATTTAATGTTTTATATATTTTAGTTTAGCGTCAAATCTTGCTTTAGTTCGCAACTGTATGCGTCCCTTGTTAACCTAAAAAAAAAATACATCAGATCTTCTTTGTATCGGGTGTGAAGCTAACACTGTTTTCAGATTTTTCTAGCTGCCTAAAGGCATCTGACGAAGCTTAATGATTATCATCAGTGACAAGTTATGCCTGCCTCCGTAGTCCAGTGGTCAAGGCGTCTGCCTTGTGATTCGGAGGTCATGGGTTCAAATCACACAGGGAAGTATACTTTGTGAAAAGTTGTTTATAGTCTGGTTAGGATATTGCAGGCTTGAATCTCCTGTTTCTCTGAAAAGAAAGATGATTCCGTGCTTCGGAAGGCACGTAAAGCTGTTGGTCCCGAACGCCATCTAGCGTTTGTACCTATCCTAGGATTGATTCTGATTTACCCTTTGGGTTGCGGAGGTCAGACGGCAGTCGCTCTGTGTAAAAACCAGTAACCTCGTAGAATCACCTAGGTTAAGGTAGCGGACCCCGGGCTCTGAAGCGTAACCGCTGACGATGCAACCGGGAATACGCTTGGATAATGATGATCGAGTGACAAGTTATGACCGCTCCGGATGGTATCTGGTCCAAAGGCTGCCCAAAGCAATTCAAAGAGGTAATGCGGCAAGCATAATGGAGTACCTTTGAGCCGGGTACAATTCGGCGTGGTATTTTTACAGATTTTTTACATATTGACGAAACTGTAGTGACAAGTCATTATAACACAATAGAGAGTGTGCATGTTTCCTTACGATATTTTATTTTAACGGAAGCAAGTGATAGCTGTATATACATGAGTACAAAATCAAAAGTACAAGTCTCGTAGTGAGTATCGAACTAGTGCCTCACGGACGCACAGCCGGTGTCTAAACCACTTGGCCATCACCGCTGAATATATCAGGTGTACGTTGTTATCCATATATTATAGATGTAAGCCGTGTGGTTGTCGGTTGTGTAGAATAGGACCATTCCAAGTCTTCCTGTGGATGTCGTAGAAGGCGACTTAGGAAATACCAGCTAAACAAAGCTTATAAACATCAATGAGACTTCTCCTACCCGTCTGGCCAGCGTGGAGAGTGTAGGCCAAATCCTCTGAATGCTCTGGCAGTACAGAGAGGGTCGTGCTTCTACAGTGGAGACTAAAAAAGAACTGATCATGAAGTAGTTTAGTTGAGACGTCAATAAAATTACCAAGTAGGTAAACATATCCAAACTTATCCTAGTGATATTATTTATAATATAGCTGGATTATCTTTTCATTTTGGTCTGTAAGAAACAAATAAGTAGAATGTACCAGCCGAATAGATACCTGGTAAAGTCTGGTAAGCTATGTCTACTCCGTAAGGGATAAATAAGTATTTAGATAATATTCAAGGCCTCTATCTATTCTTTGGTGACCATTGACATGCATATTATATTTGAAGAAGAAAAAGCAGGAAAGCGCACGCCAGGCTCCGAAGCAGCGTAGCTGAGGATGCAACCGGGAATCGCGCTAAGATGTAAAAGAAGATTAGACTGTTAAATACACAAAAAATAGAGTAATCTTTGATTCCCGTCAAACGTGTAGCAAAATATAATATTTTTCCTTCCATTACAAAGTTCATCTACCAGCTAATCCGAGTTTCGATGTAAGTATATAATATTTTTCATATTTTGACATAATTTTTTTGGGGAAAGGTGAAGTACCTATCACGGACTGGATTGGCATGTAATATAAGTAGTTAGCATATTTTGTGGCATCAAAAAACCTAAGAAGGTCTCCTTTTACATCTCTTTTTTCTGTAGGATCGAAAAATTATATCTAGGTATTTAGTTATATGGGGTGCCCCTTGTTTCACAGACTGAAATTTCATAGAATTTCGATTCACAGAAAATTTTTCATAGAATATTTAATTCTTATATTTTTATTTCAAATATTATTGTTTCAAAGACTATTTACTTGAATGAAACACAATTTATAGAAACACAGTTCAATGAATTTTAGAATCTAATATTTTCATTTAACAAACTAATCAAACAGTAGAATATTTCTTTAAAGAATTTTATTTTACTGAATATTATTATTTAAGGAAGTATTAAGTGAAAACATTGTTTAATCAAATTAAATACCATATAATAAGTTAGAATACATTATAAACCGCTACCACAATATAGGTTAGGGCAAACTTATAGGTTAGGTTAGGTTAGAACTGCGACCAACACACGCACGAGCCGAGCGAGCGAAGCGAGCGTTCCGCGGCAGCGGCCGGCGAATGCTGGGAAAGTTTTATCCATTTTACTAGAATAGGGCCAACTTATAGGTTATAAATATTATATTAACTAAACTTATTAAAAATAATAATATTTAATTTGATATTCTGATATTAGAAACATCGCAAAAGTAAATAATATTTGTAATAAAATTCTATGATTTCAAATTATTCGTAACAAACATTCTAATTATCGATTTTCTGTGCAACGAAAATCTATTATTAAAAATTCTTTATACTGAGTAACCTACATATTGATTATTCTATGACATGATAATCTTGTAAAAAAATTCTAAATAACAAAAATCTGTTAAACTTTTGTCTGTATAAGAAAGTACACCCAGTTATATGATTCAGTTCACTCACACTCACACAAATTCACTCTTTTGCTTTCCTTTTTACACATCTCATAAGGTCTCATTCTTATCCACCTTCTTTAAAATTGCAAATACAGAGTCTAAAAAAATATTGAAACTATTTTCAGTCAATGATACTGAACAACTTTCCCTGATTACTTAACATATATTAAAATATGAAAAATTACCTCACATACAATTTAACCGATCCGAGTTTGTATGGAAATCTATAAAGTATTTTTCATATTTCAACATATGTTCCTAAAAGTTGTTCAGTATCATGGACTGAATTCACCCTTAAAATAGTTTCAGTATATTTTGTTAGACGTTATAATATACTTAGACCAGTATCACTTACTTAGTATAATATCTACTCGTATGTCAAAGTTATTTGTTTACACGATATCAGGTGACACACCCTATTGTACTGTATCTAAAAATATACTGCTGCGGACACAACTAATAATGAACTCCTAATAGAAACAGAAAATCCGTTGACCCAATAACATTATAGACATGGCGCACTTCCTCCTACGGATTCGATATTGATCCTTTTGTTTCTTGGAACAGCTTTTCCTTTATGTCAGATGAGTTTCGCATTGTATTTTTCCACTTATCACTTTTTATCTGCGATTTTCTGGCTCATCGATAACTTAGGACAACAAGATTTGTTGCTTTAAGGGTTAATTTAATAACTTTTGACCAGTAATATCTTTGTCGTAATATCATCAGAGTCAGAGAGACTCTCTTTTGAGTCTCTACTGCATGAGCACGACCCTCTCTGTACTACCAGAGCCATTCCTAAGTCGCCTTCTACGATTGTAATAATACGTATATCATTAATTATAAAGAACATAGTACGTATTATAATCATATAGAGGTATAAATATACCTGACTGCCTTCGTGGTCCAGTGGTCAAGGCGTTTGCCTCGTGATCCGGAGGTTGTGGGTTCTAATCCCACTGGGAAGCATACTTTGTGAAAAGTTGTTTCTAGTCTGGTTAGGATATTGCAGGCTTGAATCACCTGATTATCCGAACAGAAAGATGATTCCGTGCTTCGATAAGCACGCAATGCTGGTGGTCACGAACGCCATTTAGCATTTGTACCAATCCTAGGATTGGTTTTGGTCTACCCTTTGGGTTGCGGAGGTCAGACGGCAGTCGCTCTGAGTAAAACCAGTCACCTCGTCAAAGCACCTAGGTAAAGGTAGCGGACCCCGGGCTCTGAAGCGTAACCGCTGACGATGCAACCGGGATATACGCTCGGATGATGATGATGATGATGAGAGGTATAAATATTTCTACCTAATTATTAATAATTATTAGGTAAGGCTTATTATTAATTATTCAGAATTTTTCTTGTGTAAGCGGATTTGTATAGTACCTATAATATATTATAAATAGGTGTGTTTGTGCATTTAATTCATACAAAAACTTTAAAAAGTAAGGGTTTATATAATTTTAATTCTTATGTAAGTAAGGGTTTATATAAATTGAAATTAAGAGTCTGTGCAATTTTAAATTAAGCAAAATGTAACACAAATTTCGCAGGTTTAACTACATGCACTGGATTCTTGGAACTGGTACCAATCATAATGAATTGATTTATTTACTGTAGAAATAAAAAAAAAGAGTTATGAACTACACTTTAGGCAAGTTCCATGAATTCTATCAATTAACCCTTTCACCGTGAGACTTTATATCAGTTGTCGTGCTCCCAGCGCGAGGAATTGTAAATATCCATAGTTTTTGGTCGGATAAATCCGACGCCCGCGAAATGGGCACGAAAATGTTTGTCGGATTAATCCGACGTTCGCTGTTAAAGGGTTAATAAATAAATATGCTATCATAGTATCGTTTTCATATCACCATAGATCATTTATATTATCAAAGAACGAGTTATTCCGGACTGATACTTTTAAAAATTAAACGGGTAGGTACGCTGCGAGTCTAAATCTTTGCAGATTGTCTTGGCGCCAAATACTTTAGAGGAAAGTTGACGAATAATCAGATTTATTATATTGATACAAATGAACTACATTGTATCTTTATATAGCATTCAGAATGAAAAGGCCAATACCAAAGGCGAATTGTTATGAATGTAGGCTTGAAAGTTATACAGGATATAACAAAATACACTGAATCTATTTCAAGGGTCAATCTGCGATATTGCTGAACTTTTCTCATATAATATCATACATAACATGAAAAAAAAATTCGGCTTCTCATTGGGCAAGTTGACCGATCAGCTGATCCATTTTTAGGGTTACGTACCCAAAGGGTGCAAACGGGACCCTAATACTGAGACTCCGCTGTCTGTCCGTCTGTCACAGTGCTCTATCTCTTGAACCGTAATAGCTAAATACTTGAAATTTTTACCGAATATGTTTTACTGTGGCCGCCAAAACAACAAATAATGAAAATAAAAAAAGTTTAAAATTAAAGGGGGTTGCCATACAAAAACCGTGTTTTTTCAGCGTTTTTAACTAGATCTTTATAATGGCATTGACAAGATACTTGAAATTTTCACAGATTATGCATTACTATGGCCGCTATAACAACAAATACTAAAAATAAAAAAAAAGTTAAAAATTAAAGGGGTCGTCATACAAAAAACGTGTTTTTTTAGCGTTTTAAAACATTGTACGGAGGTAATGAACCCTTCATGTACGAGTCCGACTCGCACTTGCCCGTTTATAATTATTCCAAATTTTCTTATTTCAATATAAGTTCTTTGGGGAAAGTTGTTCTGTATCATGGGCTGAATTCACTCTTAAAATAGTTTCAGTATATTTTGTTAGACATTAGGGTTGTTACTCACTTCGGGCCGGCTTTGATTGGCACAATCGGGCGGTAAAATGGAATAGGTGTATGTAGATGAATGTTCGGGGGAAAAGCCGTTATTGTTGCTTCGGGTCGCCTTTGTTGATCGACAAAATACTGCCAAACTGACAATGCGGGTCCGAATAAGTGTGTAGCAACCCTTATATACCAAGAATATTTTATTATAATTATTTTATCCGTTGTCATGTTTGCGATGTGAAAAGAATCGCGCTTAAAATATGTTTGGGCTATAAAAGTTTGCACCAAGTTTAGCATACTAACGGGTAGTGGGCCTGCGGCACTGTAAGTATTCAAGATTATAAATTATTCCATGCCTTTCAACAAGTTGTTTTTACAGAACTTTTCTCAACTTTGATGAAACTTCTTGAATGTTATCCCATCTTTAATATTACGGGCAAAGGATGTGAATAATTTATCATAAACGATATGTTCATGAAAATTTATCGTTCTGTACATAAAAATAAAAGTATAATTATGTATATAAACAGCCTAATGGGAGTCAAAAGAAATAAAACAAAAGAAAATAAAATTTTGAAAATGTGTGTATTTCATTTTTTCTTCGATAATAATAATTCTTTCAATATTTACACATGTTTGTATGTACAAAACTCGTAATTATTTACAGTCTCTTTTTGTGACATTTGTTTAACAAAATAATGTAATATAAATGCATCTGTACATAATAAAAGTTTTCAACTTTGGCATTATAATATAATTTAAGCGATCCAAATATTAACTGGTACCTAACTAACCTTATATACCTACTTTGTACAACAATAAATATTTACAATGGCCTGTTCGTTATTTATCTAAAAATACTATCGCAGAAATTAGGAAATCCGTAACAACTAAACGAAAACTAGCGTTCTAATACAAATAAATGCGTGTTCGAGTCGGGCACAATATTTCCTAAGACAATAAATATTCGTAACTAGCCTTAAAATTAATTATCACTTTTATTGGACTAATACGCTTAAGCGTTGCAAGTATGGACAGTATCTGATTATTACCTGCGTTGGAGCATACGCTACGCCCAGAGCTGCGCGTGCGGCGGCAAGCGGTGCGTGTGGGGGTCCCGTGCGTGGACGCCGGCCGGTAACGCCAGCGCGTCGCCCAGCAAAGGGGGGAGCTTGCCCGGCGGCGGCGGCGGGGGCGGCGCCGGCGCCCGACCGGCCCCCACCGGAGACACCGAAGCGTAAATATTCACATTCGACCGGTGATACTGACACTTCCTCAAGTCCGGCATCGCGAACCTCAGTTTTTGCCAAAATTGTCTATCACCCCACTCAATACACGTATTCGCTTTCAAACACAACCTAAGCTCCGGATCAATATCTCTATTCGGGAGCTCGCCTAGCAATATTATTATCAGTCTTCTTCGTCTCTCTTTCAACACTTCGTGCAGTGCCGTCTTGAATTCGAAACGACACCATTCGTTGTTGATGAAATTTTTAGATAGGACTATTATCGTTCTCTTGGACGACTCCACAGCCTCTATTATCGTATCCGCTACGTACGCCGAAGCGTTGAAATCTCTGTAATGAAGGCAAAGGCGGAAACTGGGGTCTGTTGATTCGAGACCCGGCGCTAGCATTTGAGCAACAAACGCCTCGTCTTTCACGCTATAACTGATGTAGGCGTCAAAAAGGCGATCTTTGTCGGCTTCATCGTCAAAAGCCGTACTTTTGTAACACATTCTGAAGCCGCAGTGATAGTAAATCCAGACTCGCAGCTCGCGGCGCCAATAAAATACTCCACATATTAGTACTGAGCTTAGAACGAACACGCATAAAGATATTAGTAACAGTGGAAGGTAATCATTTATGACTTGGTTTTCAATTATGGACGAGCTTCCGCCGATATCTCTGATGCAAAATGAAGAGTTAAAATCAGACATATAGGGTCCAATTGTATTAGTTTTGTTATCGAATATGCAGGTGATCTTATCGGCATCTTCCACTTTGCCGAGATTATTTTTAAACCAATTGCGGAATTTGTGCAAGTACTGACAGTCGCACGACCAAGGGTTGCGAGAGAGACTTATCTCAACCAAATATGGATTCATCGTGAATTGCCACACAGCAAAGCCGTAAATGTTATTTCCTTCCAGGCGTAGCACCTCTAAATGCCTCAACTCTATGAAGGTTCGATTATCGATGTAATGTATTTTATTGTCTTGTAGATGCAACTCGCGCAAACTCTCCAGAGGCGATAACTCGAAACCTAACAATTCTTTTATATTGTTCTTTTCTAAATGCAACACTGTTAAGCGTTTTAGTCCACTAAACGTATTATTATAAAGAGCGTCAATGTTAGAATTATTAGCGTACAATATTTTTAAGTTCTTACGTCCAATAAATGCATGACTTGTTAAACCACCAAAATTGTTACCGTCTAAGTAAAGTTCAGTAGCGTCCATAGGTATACTGTTAGGTATTTCGGCATAACCTGCAGCCGAACAGTCCACAATATTTGCTGACCACGGTTGATCATGATAACACGTACAGTTCGATGGGCACGTCATTTCACAATCACAAGCGTCAAAATCACAACATTGGCACAATGTAAAACAGTGAGTTTTATATGTACACAAAAACTGGGATGATTCCGCCTCAATAAGCGGAATGTAAGTCCTTTCACGATTATATAGTAACTTGCAGTAGATACTTTCTAAGTCCATAACTCTAGGATGCTGCCTCAAATGGTCCAGTTTGTTGATACGTTGTAGCCACTCCATAGTACAGTCACATTGAAAAGGATTTCCGCCAATATAAAATTCGGGCAGAGGTCGTCCGGGGTCTACAGGAGTCAGTCGAAGAGCATTGAGATCCATACTAGTTATCTGATTAGCATACAAATCGACTCTCGTTAAATTGGTTTTTCCAACAAAAGTTTGAGCTTCAACTTGTGTAATTTGATTGTCATTCAGGAAAAGTAACTCCACACTGCTCGGAATAGAATAGGTATATATTTTAGTCATTTTATTGAAACTGGCATCTAATGTTTGCAGGCGTAGCTCTTTGTCCATACGGTAATTATTTCCCAAGTCTTTGATGTTGTTGCTGTGAAGGTCCAGCCATTGAAGTCCCGGAGGAATAACGGCGTAATCAAACCATTCTATTTGGTTATCTGACACGTTTAACCACAATAGAGAGGGAATATTTACAAATAGGCCTTGGATGTCGGTTAGTTGATTTGCGTCCAGTCTAATGGCTTGTAAATTTGTTAATGTTTCGAATGCGTTCATGTCTATGTGCCTCAGTCTATTACGAGCCAAATTCAAAATTTGTAGAGAAGGCAGATCTGAGAACACGTCCTTACTTATGTTTTCTATTTTATTTCCAATAAGACGCAAGCCATATACGTTATGTAAACCAACAAAGCCGGGTTCCTCGAGTGATTTTATCTGATTTTCTCCAAGATCAAGGGTTCTCAGTAACCGCATATTTCTAAGCGCCACAGGTACTTTTCTTAAACGATTTCCATTTAAGTTCAAATCTTGTAGAGACGATGTGTTCATAAACGCTTCAGGGTGAAGTTCTTCAAGATGATTGTTGTCAATTGATAACAAAGACAACACATACAGGCCATTCAGTGCATAAGCATCAATTTGAGATATCTTGTTGTATGATAAAATAAGCGTATGCAAGTTATTCATTGGTGCAAAGGTTTCTGCTGCTATGTTTTCTAACATATTATGTTGAACATTTAGAATTTGTAATGTGTACAAATCTTTGAAGATTTTTGGTTCCAATTTCGTTAGCCTGTTATTAGATAAGTTTAACAGCACCATTCTTATTAAGCCGGTGAAAGTGTTTTCGTTGATCCAAGTGCTTGTTAGATGGTTATTAGATAAATCCAATGCTAATAATTGATCTAAGTTTGCAAAGAGACTTGGTGAAAGCACGCTGATGGAGTTATTTTGTAAGTATATTTCTTTGATCACCGGCCTGCAATCTTTAAAAAGATCTTGTGGAAGAGCGACGATTTTGTTGTTTGAGAGATCTATTATCTGCAGTTGTTTCAGCCCAGACAATGCCTTGTCAGCGACCATTGAGATTTCATTGTCATGAATGTGCAGTTCTTTTAGCCTTCTTAGTGCCATAAAGCCGTTTTCTGGCATAAGCACAAAATGATTGCTGGATGCATCTAATACTTCAATATCTAGAGAGCACGAAGTATGTGGTAATGACGAAGCAGATGGATGCGGTGCATCTTGTTCACTAATTAATGCTTGGTGCATGGCACGTTCTCTAAAGCCTAAATCACTCACGTCTTGCAGTCTGTTCGAAGACACGTTTAAGTACACTAAATTAGTGAGAGGGCAAAACAAGTTCTCTGGGAATGACCAAATGTTATTAAAACTGAGGTCCAATTTTTCCAATTGTCGAACAGCCGTAAAACTCTCCGATGCTATCTCTAAGCTCATAGCGGCCCATTCCGTGTTTTTCGTTCGAATCGTTAAGTTTCGGAGGTCTCTTAGTCCGGATAATACGCCAGGCGGCCATCTTCCAATTTTACAGTTATCCAAAACAAGTTCACGCAGTTTGACCAAATGCGCGAAACTGCGATCATCTAATGAACTTTTGTACATCATCTCTTCATTGCACTCTATCCTTAGAGACGTCGTGTGTTCTGATGGTATGACACTAAAGTTGGTTGTGTCAAATTCACTATTGATAGTACGTAGTTTGCATGTGAGGGAAACCTCATGGGCGTTGTTAGGGCCCCTCAACCACCACTGGCAATCATCGGGAGCTTCATATTTCAGCGGTAATGAGCTCTGATCGGCGACGTTAAGTCCAACAACAAACCAAAACAGGATTTGGTTGAAGAGATGTTTTCTTGATAAAGTTTTCTGAAGAGCCATTATGGTGGGAAATCAAATATCAAGGAAGAAAGAAAACAAGACACAGTATGCTCAGTGTCATGTTTTTTCCGTCGGCGTTTGTATATTGCGTCCTCTTGCCGGATGTGAAGTATCCATCAATTTATAAAGTCTATTTCGGCTTCAATTTAACACGTAGTAGTCCTTATTTTACCGCACATGTTGAAACCATGAAATTCACAATCCGTAATTTTAGTCCTTGGTAACGTAAACAAAATTCACTGAAACGTTTCACTGTACAGTTAGTTTTTCACGAATAATTTTTTGTTATATATTTTTAATGTTTAGACCGACTGATGAATAAAGTTCGTAAGTTTTGTATTGAAATAGTTTCGTGATAAGCGTGTTTTCACAGAAACGTAAACCCGTTTGTAGCGTCGAGTGGCGCGACCGTGCCCCGACGCTGCTTCGAGTCGACTGAATGTTGGTAAAGGCATTGCAGTGGAGTAGAATGTACGATCTGCGTGGGGAAGGGGCGCGGGGCGGATCAGCCGAGCGGTGGCGAGTGTTCACGACGACTTATTACAATAAATTATTTTTTACGGAACTTTGAGCGATCGGCTGTACGTATCCCAAACCGCAAACTTTGAATGAACGCTGGTATCAGCTGGTTTCGGAAGTCAAACTAACTTTTAAATTTAACAAAATACAGCTACCAAGTTTGTATATGTACTTATATTACAAATCGTTACAAATTAGCAAATTATTGTAAAATAATGTACGTACATGGAAATTAAAACGTTATTGTTTCAACATTAATGAAATTAATAAGTACAGGCGGAGTCGTATACATAAATAGGCGTATTTCTAATGATCATAGTTTTTTTTTATGAATTCCGTTAACTGTGGGAATTTAAGGCTCAGAACACCGAAACCTTGCAAGTAAAGTTTTGCATACCTTAACACGATACCTTAAAGCCATTTAGGAATTTATGGCAAAAGAAGCCACATTATGAATTAAAAAGAAAATACTTAGAAAGCAAAAAAAAATCTAAAGGGTCTAAGTAGGTAATTGTTTGTTTGTTTTTAACCTGTACTGCACGCATATATAAAGGTAGAGAACACATGTGATAAAAAATTGCTTAAAAATAGTAATATTTACATATATAAAAACAATACAGAATTGATAATAAACATAAATATATTGTCTTTTAGTTTTGAAGTAAGCTAGTAAGTCAGATTGGTATTTTTCAAGTCTTATTATTAATTAATTTATATATTAGAAAGCAAGTTTAGTAAAATATTGTTATAAATATACATAATTAGGTTACTATAGAATAAAAAAAAATATTTCATGCTAGTCTGGGTTGTTCCATGCTGGTCTGGGAGAAAAGAAAAACCAGTACCAGCTGCTTCTCTTCCCGCGCAAATCGTAAAAGCCGACCGAGAGAATGGGCGAAAATTCGAATCGTGAACCACCATTATTTTGATTCCTTATTCCACCTTCTCGCCCACCATCGCGCTAAATATGGTATTTGGATATTGCGGCCCTGGGCTCAGTCTGTTTGCCTGCCCCTAAAAACGTTATAAAAAAATATTTAAAAAATTTCTTGTACTTAGAATCTTAGAATAGAAACGTCAATACTTAAACAAAAATTATATTAATTTTCCAATTGCATTCCCTTTTATAGTAAATCCGATTTATCTTAAAGTCATTCATGTCTTACATTTTTGTCGAACGAAAACAAGTTTTAATAGGATTTTAAAGAAATCTTTTTTTTTTTAAAAAACTCGTTCAGTTTGTACTCGTATAGAAATCTAAAATGAATTTGCCGCAAGATGAATTGAAACTTTGGCACAAAAGAGTTCCAACTTATACGAAGGAAGTCTGGATTAAACAACCCTTCCAATGAAAAATTAAAAACCAACTGTGGCACAAAAGTATTATAAGATTAAGGTAACAAATTCTTAAATGCTTTGACAAAAGAGGTTTCTGTTCATGCTTCGGGGACCACACTGGCTGTCAGGAAGATATCATTTTAATCCTTTTAGTTAAGTTGGCTATGAAAGGACAGATGCCTTGCCGGCATCCGTGTTTTTCTTTTGTCCCTTATCTGACACATTAATGCTTGACGAGAGATAAGGTCATTAGTTTTGACAATTATTCGAGAATAAGAAAATTACGTAAAGGATTTAAGGAGATTTATGTTCTGAAATGTAGCGACTTTTTGATTTATGATGTAATGTTACTGTTCTAGTCAATAAGTAATAAACCGGCCAAGTGCGAGTTAAACTCACCTGGAGAGGGTTCCGTACAATTGATTGAATTCTTATAGGTTTTCCTGTAATCTACAAGCAATGAACTATATTTTGTATTTTTTTTTAAATTTTAGGCTTAGTACTTTCGGAGATCAGGGGAGGGAATGGTTAATTTTCGTCTTCTTTCTTGAATAAAACAAAACTTTTTATTTTACAATAATAAAAAAAATATATTTGAGATCCTTATAAGAGGCCCCTTCATTTGATATATAAAATAGTAAGTTCTGCAAAAAAAATTTTTTTTATTTCCTAATTTTCCCCCCGAAAATGACCCTTATTTTAAAATAATATTTATTTACTTTGCACATATGTGTTTGGGTCATAGGATTACACAATCCTACCAAATTTCATCTGATTCGGTCCAGTAGATTTGGAGAAAATTGGCTGTGACAGACGGACGGACAGACAGACGCACGAGTGATCCTATAAGGGTTCCGTTTTCATTTTTTGTACGGAACCCTAAAAATTAAACAATTCTTACAGAATAATGTTGCTTTTAATGGAAATGTGAATATGATGGTGAATAATAGTTTTGTTAGAAGGTAATAATGTTAAGATAAACCTTCTAAAAAGACTTAGAATATAGTTTTTTTTTACCAAACGAATGGTTTTGACTGTCATGTGTAGGTCGTTATTTATTATTCATTACATTTATATTATATTTATATATGTAGTAGGTACAATAACGATATCTGTTCTGTTTTAATAACTTTGATACTGTTTTTTCAGTCGCCTTGTAACATTTATCATAATAAAATCTAGAGAAATATCGATGACACAATTAAATTACAACATAAATTTGTCAGCATTTTGTTATTTCAGAAAACATCTGCATACCAGGGACAAAAAGAGTGTAAAAGATATTACACTAAAGTGTTTCACATCACAATCTGTCATCCCACAATGAGTAATGATCAATCGTTTCACTCACACCTTAGGGATATTTTCTTGTCAAAGCATCGATCTTATATGCAGATCCGCCGATCTCAGCAATCAAATTTAAATCGATCGGAATAATCGATTAACCGCGTTCCAATATGTGATGCTCCCGACATAGTTCATATTTTATATAGCCATGTTAATTATCTCGAAGAAATAAAAAGAATAAAATTTATATAATGATGCTGGCACCAGAAAAGAAAACCACGTGAGCCGTAGATGTTACTTTTATAGGTTTTAAAATTAGAACATTAGCAACATTTAATTGAAATTGATAGTATAAAAATTTATGTATGTTAATCAATTTGTAGTTAACAAGGAAATGTTACTTATAGATAAATAAAATATACGACCTCTTGCTCGTGTCACGTAAATTAACACAAAAATTAGTAAAAACGTGTAACTGTCTCGAGTGCAAAAGGCGATGTTTCTTTTAGTTTTAAAAAGTTAAGATAAGTGACTGGTTTAAAAAGTTTAAAACATCGATTTTTTGCATAAAAAACGCGTAGAATATATCTACCTATTTTATTAAAACTATACTATAAAAAGTAAGAATAAACTTCAATAAATTTAAAAAAATATATGGATACAGTGCTTAACTAACTTTGACAAAAGCACAGTAATTTCACACTTAAAATATTCTTAAAAATCAATAACGTTAATTTATTAAACATTTTATGTATTTAAAATGTTATGTTTATATTATGAGACTAGTGGTGCCCCACAGAATATAAATTTGGTTTATCGGAAGTATAACGCGTTGGGATAAGATAAAGGAGACGAGTTATGTTATTGAACAGAACATGTATGGATAGCAGAAATTTTTTTTTTTCTTTTTACAAATATTTTAATATGAGAATAATACTTCTATTTCTACTTTTTAAAACTATTACTATGCACTGTACATACATGTAAGTCCATCATATTGGCTGAATATGGCTATTTAGTTATATTACCTGCGGCTTTTTGTCTACTAGGTAAGAAAAAGACATGAGGCTCTATCTGTAAAATTACGTTTTTTGTTGATTAGCGAACGTAATGTCAAAACTACTTTAAACCAAAAACTTTATGAAGGAGGGTCCTCTCTGCATTAACTAAATTAACAATAATTGTCCTAATTGGCGATTTCTGATGTTAAAAAGAAGAAAAGAATATTAAATTTAAAAAAGCTCACCTGCCCACTTGTAAGAAGATTTCAAAGAACGTTACAAAATGGCTCTACCTGATGTACATATTTATTTTCGTAATTCCAAAAAAAAATAATTAAATAACGTTGTCTACGTTTGCCTGTCAACGTTACCGTACGAGGAAAGGGTAACAGCGGGACGCCCTGTTTCCTAATATGTACCAATTTTTCTTACCGAACTTATCATCTTAATGTTACAGAATTTAATATAGCTAATACTTTCTCTTGGACTATTTCACGCCGTTTTATCTCCCATAAACCAGAGATGTTAAAAAAACTTGTTTTGAGTGATTCTTTACTATCTTAGAATAAATAATTAAATATGCCTATCGACGTTAGTGTTTTATTTATATTTCTATATAAAACTTTGTTGAGCCTAAAGCGGATCTTATAAACTTAGCTGTACTGTGTTTAAATGATTTGATGTCAACAATTATTATGAAATCAATAACTACTGCCAATTTTATTATATTATTATCAATTAAATTATGAAAATATTCCAAGATTTTTTGATATAAACGGGTAACCTACCCTAAAAGTCAGTTAGTCAGTAATAACAGTAGTAGAAAACCCTACACCCTTTTAGGGTTCCGTACCTCAAAAAGTAAAAACAGAACCCTTATAGGATCACTCACCTGTCACTTTCTTGTTCTTAAGGCATCGTTGGTTTTACGTTTATTATATATACCTTGAATACACGTGGTATAAAATAACGGGTAAAATATTCACCCCGTGTGCTTTCCTGGCTCTAGCGATACAAACGCGATAACGCGCGAATCCTTGTTAGCATAGAAATTACTTGAGCTATGTGTAGACGTTTTTATATTTACTCTTGATTTACTTTTTCATTTTATTGCCCAATGGCCCAAAATGCCTACTGCTGAGATTTGTATTTCATAAGATTGGTTTTATCATATGAAAACTTAGGTCTGTGCATGGACGCCAGTACCTAACTCCCTCATTTAAAATGCACAATTATTTTATGTAAACGATAACAAAAGGAATTTGTTCGAAGTATTTTTCAAATGACGGTGAATGGTGAAAATTACACGCAGCACTGGGTTTTGTGTAACCCTGACTAAAATCTGACCTTAAAAATAAAAATTTGTGACTTTAAATGTAACATTACATTATTTTTGTAATTTTTAATTTACTTCCTTATACTCGTATGTCATAGAAACCTCAGTTATAGGGGTATAATAACTTAATATTTTAAATTAATTTTAGACAATGTCTTTAATATATAAAATATATTATTCCAGCATACTGTCCCACGCTAAAATATAAATCGTACAAAAAATTCTATCAACAGATTTTATTGGGACTCGGATAATTCTTTTTTTTTAGAGTAAAAATAACCGTCATAAATTCAAACTTAAACTTCAAAAAGCGAACTGTTAAAAATCAAAAAATAAACTTCCTTTCGGAAGCATGAGACGTGCCAAATATTTCCGTCTTAGCCTTTTTATTGCTTTGTGTTGACAGTCATGGCTTCCAATACTATAGTATTAAATGAAGCACACAATGACCTTAACCCGAGAAGGGTAAACAGTCCATTCAATAAGAAATTCCATATTTTATAGAACTCAAAGCGAAACGAAATCACAATATATGAACCCTGACGCGTGAATCACTAAATTAATATCCTTGAAATCTAATCGAAGCAATTATAGATCCTCTTTCTCATTCCGCACGCATTCTATCTCTTTTTAACATCTTACATATTTTCTTTCTATCCTGCTCCGGTCAATTTTTTAAAAAAATTATAAGGTGGATATGTGACAGGGGATGGTCCGCTATAATTCACGCGTGGTGTCTAGAAGGTACCCATGCTCAGGTAGCAAACATTATCACTATAAGCGTCGTTCACAACAAAAAAGTTTTTAAAAAAAGTAGGAATCTGTGGACTTGCAGTGTTTCATTTTAGAATTGTAAGTTGGTTTTCATATTATAAAGAAATAACTGCCTATCAATCCAATTATATACTTATTTATATAGTATGAGTATATATAAGTATCTATACTAATATTATAAAGCGGAAGAAATTGTTTGTTTGTTTGTTTGTTTGTTTGTTTAAACGCGCTAATCTCAGGAACTAATGGTCCGATTTGAAAAATTATTTTTTTGTTGGGTAGTCCATTTATAGAGGAAGGCTTTAGGTTATATAACATTACGTTCCGACAACCACGCGAACGAAGTCGCGGGCACAGCTAGTATAGTATAAGTGAATTGGATTGTTTTTAGTAAGTAGGTATTTAATTTATGTTGTTAAAACGTACAGTTTTTCACCATGTTAAATTTAAATGTAAAAAAAAATACAAAAATATATACAGAGTCAAACAAAATATCTATAAAAACAAATACTATTAACAAGAACTCTTTAAAATGTTTTTTGGTGAAGGGACATAATTATCATGTGCTGAACCTACCCTTAAAATAGTTTCAGTATATTTTGTTAGACCTTTATATACACAAAAAATAGATATAGATAAACAGACATAAATAATAAATTAATAAATAAATATATATAGGGACAAATCACACTGATTAAGCTAGCCCCAAAGTAAGTTCTAAACTTGTGTTATGGGATACTAACTTAACGATACTATATTTTTATGATAAATACATATATAGATAAACATCCAAAACCCAGGACAATTTGAAAAAGGCCATTTTCCAACTTGCCCTGGCTGGGGATTGAACCCAGAACCTCCGGATTAGCGGTCTAGCGTGTTAACCACTACGCCACGGAGGTCGTCAAAATAAAAAGATATGGCACTAATAAAAAGTTAATATGTATTTTCTTAGTCCTAAAATAAAGTCTAATATAATCTCTGTATCTTTTCTGTTCCGAAATCCCGACAAAACTATAAAACAGATAAAAAATAAACGGCCCAGAGCTGAGCCGCGAATAAAAAACGCCGAACAAAAATATTAATCTCAAAAAAGATAAAGAGCTTTGTGTTCGAACGCTTTTTCTGCGATACGCCATCTTTTGTGCCAATAATGAGTCTGTGTTCGAATTTTTTAGCTCATTTTGGAAAAAAAAATGTCAACCGTGGGTGGGAATTCGCAGATATATTAAATTTTCGTAAGTGTTATTTCATAAAAATGTATTTTTAAGAAGAATTTTCATTTTAGTTCTGGCAATAAAATCTAAATGAATAATATTTTAAAAGATAAATAGTGCGAGTATAATGTATCACGGTACGTAAAATTATTGTAGAGCTGAGTTATGATATTTTTATGAAATTTACAGTAAACATAACCAATTTACCAGTCGGCCTTTATAAAACCAGCACAACATTTCTTCTTGTGCTGGGTTAATACAGAAAATGTAAAAGACATTTTCTGTACGTCCGGCTGTACGGCATAGGATCGTACATTTTGGACCTTATACGGTAATACAATGGTAGTCGGTTTTACTCTTTGCACGTAAATGCATCAAGTTTTTGTTATATGGTACACAAGACGAGCCAATTACTTAGCTTACAGTCTAGGTCGTTGCTAATAGGCATACCTTTTTAAGGCCGTACCTAAATTTTCCGGGGTCCAGTGCTGCCCCCATTTAAAATAAATCATTTCAAAGAAAACGGAGACATTATTTAAAATTTTGCTACTATCAAATCCTAGATAACCCTTCAAAGTATTTTATGAACTACTGTTTACAGTTTAAAGTGAGAACGTTAAGCTTTACTACGCACATTTGCGAAAAACGGCCACTTTTGGCAAATGTGCGTAGTAAAGCTTACCGTTCTCATTATAAACTGTAAACAGTAGTATTTTTAATGGGAGCAACACTGGACCCCGGAAAATTTAGGTATGGCCTTAACGCATAGCTTGAAGAATAGGGCTAGTGTACATTATGTCTTGTCTAGGTATTCAAATTTTCTTTTAGAAATATACAGATGGACTATCACATCTTTATCCCGAACGGGGTAGACAGTGCCTAGGGCCAAAGGCCACATTTAACGTGATGGTAGGCGTGAAGATGAAAAAAATTAAATCAAAATAGTGATGGGTTGATGGGTGATGGGTTGACATCGCCTATTGCATTGATTCAAATTTTTGCCCTTTCCCTCGATCGGCTTTTACGATCTACCCGGGAGGAGAAGCAGCTGATGCATTCTGCGTTTTTTCTTTTCGCCCAGACCAGCATGGAAGATTAGAAATGTAATACGTGCTTAATTTGTATGTAGATATACTCGTACATTTAACATTGTACATAAGACCGTAGGTATGCATGCCATAACTTTTATGGTTGAATTACATTTTGTAAAGTTAAACAAA
The DNA here is from genome assembly GCA_963576875.1 of Acrobasis repandana. Lineage (NCBI taxonomy): Eukaryota > Metazoa > Arthropoda > Insecta > Lepidoptera > Pyralidae > Acrobasis > Acrobasis repandana. Next base: position 8,994,950 of record OY756223.1, on the reverse strand, counting down.
TCTAAAGCAACCCTTATTTCTTTATTTTGTTCCACATTCAGTTGCGTCTATTATTATTATGCTGATCACATTTCTCAAAACAAGTGTACAATATGGAATATCATTGTGGATAATATATAAGCATATTTACAATACACGTATAAAAAAAGTATACGTATGTATGAAAATTATGGTAAACGTCATACGGTTTATTTATGTTATGGTAGTTTACACATGAAAACATATGGTCTCACAAATCATCGAAATCAGTATTTTATTATTTACCGTAATAAATAACTTTGCCATAATCTTAACACTAAATAAGTATAGTTATAGCACAGATTATTTTATCTTCTATAGATTTTTTAGTTCGTGAAAGCTAACCCTTACGTTGTCGCCGCATGGGTCCTCCGCTCGCCTCCGTGCAGGCAAATTATACCCATCGCAGCGGGGCACAAGCCCTGTTTAACACGATATATCGAATTTCTCTCACTCACTTAACGATTTATACGTAGCTATTTTTTTTAAAATAATTCACGCTCCTTTAATAATTTTAACTTGGAAAATATAAATATTTACGCGCCTCCGAATTGATTTGTGACTTTTTCACAAATAACTAAATTTATTTAATGAAATATACTCGAATTCATTTGAATATTGAATCTCGCGTAAGTATCAGAGTGTGAATTTAGATTTGTCTGATTGAAATTTACTGTTTAATTATTCTAATTGACGTGAACTGTTTGTGCCTATTGGCACTGTTACATAATTCATTAATTATTTAGTGCATCAACGGGTTTACCCAGTGTTTGATGATGTAGACACAAATACAGACTATAGAAGTACAGTCTATATATGTATACGGGTCATTCTTATTAACATGAAATAACTTTTATACCGGGGCCTTCGATGAACAATACAACTAGATATCGGGTCGGTGCAAAAACACAGCTTGTCAAATAAGAGCGCACTCCAGGCGGTGAGCTCTTATTTTAATTCATTTATTCAAAGAGAAAAACACTTTAAACTTACCTAATGTTATGAGGTTGACTTTACAGTAAATGTTATTTGATATTCAAGTGGATATAATTTTGCTTTGATTTTATAGGTAACGCGTTTTCTAGTTATATTGTTGATCGAAGATCGGGACCAATGCTCGGATCTAGAAAAAGAAAACACTTGTTTTCAACAGTAGTTATTTTGTTTTGTTCAATAAAGGCTGTTTTGTTTCTCCAACCAACTCGAAACATTACAGCGTGATGATAAATCTACACATAAGAATAATTGTTTCATAATTCATTAATATGAACTAACTTAACATCAGTAGGCGATGCGGCTAGCAACCCATTACTATTTTGATTCCTTATTTGCACCTTTACGCCTACAATTAGCCAAGAGTGGCCTTTGGGTCTTTTAGGCCTCGGCTTTGTCTACCCCGTTAGCGATAAAGCCGTAATAGTGTATCTGTATCTATATGAACTTAAAGTTAGATATCAAAAATATTTTGACGTGACAACGTCGTCATAAATTGGTTAGCCGGGTGACACTTCAAGAAACTGCGTTACGCTCCGCTCACGTTATGCGCTCACAATGAGAGCGAGTGAGAGGCACGCGTGCGAGAGAGACAGACATAAAAAGTGAAAGGCAAAGTCGTTGTCACGTAAAACTTTCGCCCGTATACCGACTTTACAGGCAACCAATTTTTTTTTTTACTTACTTTACTTTATAATGCAATAATTAAAAGAAAATAACAGACAATAAACGCAATCAAAGAGCTTGTACAAAAATATTTTAACAAGTGTTAAATTCGTTAGCTGGTTACCGGCTCCTCAAAAGGCAGTGTTACATAACCATGACATTTTGTTAGTCCAACTCAAACACGTCCCGATCCTGTGGTCACCCTAACTTATAATATATCTCTTTCGCAATACGACATTGCTCAAAATGTCCTGAGTTCGAAATTCTAAACTGAATTGTAACGAACATCGGTAGCATTTTATTGTACCCGACTATGGCAAAGCCAAAATGGAGGGTGATAAGTTTAGTTCATAAAAAATAAGTATAATATCTTAACCTTATCTAGACATGATATTATAATAAGGTATATTTACAAATAATTTAGTATTTTAGGCAAAAGATTTGCGGCCATGTTTCATATAAAGCAGGCATTTTTTATTGATTAAATTTGTGTATCTAAAGGTGCTCTCTCACCTGGAGCATTCACGTGTAATGTACTCGTAACATTATAGATTCGACTTAGAGCATTACATTACAATACCTCCTCCCTGACTGACGAGCATTCACCGTTTTCCGTTTTGTATCATTACAAGGTGCGCATTGTAATGCTCGGTTCTCCTCCTTTACTAATGAAATGCTCGAATCTGTAACGTTACATTACTCGCGAATGCTCCGGGTGATGGAGCACCTTAATGAAGCCAAAAAGTACTAACGACTTAAGTAATGGCATTTTACAAAAAGGACATTTCGAGCTTAAGTCATTTTGAGATTCGACGTCCTCGAAATTCCAGTGATCATTACATTAATTCGTCCGAACGTACTTTCCGAAACTCGTTAAAATTACAAAAGGTGAGCAGGTAAAGTAGACAGAACCAATCTTCCGTAACAGAGATTATCCCAGCTAAGATAAAAGACACAATACTGGAAGACTCGCAAAGATTGAATTAGCATTACAAGATTACACAGACACCTTAACGGGCTAAAGCTTTAAAGTTACAGTTAATACAGACAATTTTTCTGTCGCAACAATTTCTTGGACAAAGGAAGGATTTGTTAGTTACATAATTGCTAATTAATCCTGTTTAAGGAATGCTCGGGCCACACTCGGTGGTCTTTTTTGTTGCTTTGTGCCTATTCTTAGCAACAAAGCTACTAGAAATTTATTGTAAGTGAGAGAAAAGGCAAATACTACAAATTATAGAAGATAGAAGAGGGAAAATGTTCGGCCATCTACTGCGTCATGATGCGTTTTTTAAAACAATATTGGAATTAAAAATAGAAGAAAAAAGAGGAGTAGGAAAACCCATAAGAAACTTTTTCGATCAAATAAAGGAAAAATTAAACGTGAAACATATAAGGAGGTTAAGAACTTGGCGGAAGAAAGAGAGACATGGAAAGTATTCCACCGACAAGAGCCCAGCTCTTCAATATAAGAAGAAGAGATAACGTAAATATGTAGTTTAACAATTTCTAGAAAACTTAAAGATATAGATTTAAATCCATTGTTATCTTTATTAGTGCAGACCCGTGAAGTATAAAAAAAACATTTTGAAGGAATAATTAGCTACTAGATCAGCGGATTGCTCGATTTGTGCAAATAGTATTTTTTTTCATTACTTCTATAAATTTACTAGATAAGGTGTATGGCATTCACTTCGCGTACCTACTTACTTATTCTTTTTATTTTATGTAACTATTTGACGAGCGCGGTTGGGCTTTATACACGGCCAATTCAAATTCAAAAAACGCGTGATCCTCTTTTTATGGTATGGTATATCGATAAATAAACTAAGTATTTCGTTTTCCTCCTTTTTTATATTTTTTAAAATAACTAGTCTACAAAATAAGACATTTTATCGCATTTCATATCAAATTTTATTTATCAATTCCATCATGTGTTTCCATGAGTATTATTTCTACACGTGCCTGACCTAAGTAGTAATGACTTGCGAACTGTAATCAGTTGTAATCGTCTGATGTTACGTTGATATTTATTTACCTATTTCTCCACAAACTTTGTCACAAACTTTGTAGGCATCTGCGTAAAGTTAGCTTACTGCCGATAATGTACGCTTAATTTACCGTATCGGAATTGGAGTGTTTAATCAGAAAAGTTCTTTACAAACTTCTGTGTTTAAATGCTTGTATTATAAGCATTTGAACGAAAGTAAATTGTACAAGTATAACGTATTCAACTATTTGTAATTAAATTTGACTAGACAGCATATTATGTTTAAAGATCTAAGTAGGTTAAACTTGTCACCATATTTTTTTTATCAAATAAAAAGATAAAAGGCCCATTTACACGGTGCAAGTTTCTTGCCTGTTGCATACAATTAAATTGAAGCAATAGAAAACTTTCATGGTTTGAACAGAACGTCAGCCATACAAATCATATATTGCTTCAATAAAATTGTATGCAACAAGCAAAAAACTTGCACTGTGTAAATGGGCCTTAAACTTGGTAACTATATACATTGTTAATAATTAACATTGTTTTACACGGAGAGCAAGCTAGCAACTCTATTCAGACTTTTAGTTCTTTCATGTAAGTTTTTCTTTAAATTGCCTTCACAGAATCTTATTTAACCGATTTTATTAACTTTAATCTTAGTTTAGGTACATGTATAATGCATTACAACTATTTGAATTATATTCAGTAAGCGGTATTTGGTATATAAATAAATAGAGACAAAGAGCCTGATTGAGCTAGCCCCAAAGTAAGTTTTAACTTGTTTAATAAGATACTAAATCAATGATAGTATATTTTATAATAAATACATATAAAGATAAACAACCAAAACTCAGGACAATTTGAAAAAGGCCATTTTCCAACTAGCCCTTGCTGGAGATCGAACCCATAACTGTAGAGTGACGGATTAGCGTGTTAACCAATACACTACGTAGTTCGTCCAATATACGTGCGTGATAAAGTACATAACACATTTCATCAAATTTTTTATATAACTACTGGTATGTAAGAATCTGCTTATTTACCTTAATTTATGAAAAAAGCATTACATAAGACCGCAAAATACTCCCAACAAATTTTCCTAGACTCATAAGTTCAACAGTGAAGTACACTCATCTGCTCGTGCCCTCTGGCTATCCTATATAGCCTGACGGTTGACTTGGATGCGTTCAAACTTGTTGCAATGAGATCCTGGGTTTGTTCCTTTTGGATCTGTTAGTTTGTTATTTACTGATGATAAAACTAAAGTTTTATTAAGGTGAAGTTATAGGCAAATGGCCTTGAAGTGGCGCCCTCAATTGAAATAAATTGTTAACTCGTAAATATGGAGATAATTTCCATATTGCTCTTCGTCATGCACTAGATAGCCCTTTAAATTATTTTATGAACCACCGTTGAAAGTATTTACATTAGTCCGTCTAGCTTTAAAACTTGCCTCCGCCAAAAGTGGCCACGGCAAGTTTTAAAGCTAGGCGGATCACCAATAATAGTTTCAACGGCAGTTCATAAAATAATTTAAAGGGCTAAGTGCATGACGAAGAGAAATATGGAAATTATCGGGTGCCCCTTGTTTCACAGACTGAAATTTCATAGAATTTCGATTCACAGAAAATTTTTCATAGAATATTTAAAATAAATAATTCTTATATTTTTATTTCAAATATTATTGTTTCAAAGACTATTTACTTGAATGAAACACAATTTATAGAAACACAGTTCAATGAATTTTAGAATCTCATATTTTCATTTAACAAACTAATCAAATAGTAGAATATTTATTTAAAGAATATTGTTTGTTCGGTATAATCTTTCATAGAATTTTATTTTACTGAAAATTATTATTTAAGGAAGTATTAAGTGAAAACGTTGTTTAATCAAATTAAATACCATATAATAAGTTAGAATATTATACATTATAAATCGCTACCACAATATAGGTTAGGGCAAACTTATAGGTTAGGTTAGGTTAGAACTGCGACCAACTGGGAAAGTTTATCCATTTTACTAGAATAGGGCCAACTTATAGGTTATAAATATATTATATTAACTAAACTTATTAAAAATAATAATATTTAATTTGATATTCTGATATTAGAAACATCGCAAAAGTAAATGTTATTTGTAATAAAATTCTATATTTCAAATTATTCATAACAAACATTCTAATTATTGATTTTCTGTGCAACGAAAATCTATTATTAAAAATTCTTTATACTGAGTAACCTGCATATTAATTATTCTACGACATGAAAATCTGTTAAACTTTTGTCTGTATAAGAAAGTACACCCGGAAATTATCACCATATTTACGAGTTAACAATTTATTTCACACTTCAAGGCCATTTGCCTATATCTTCGCCTTAATATAACAAAAAGAAAAGTTCACACAAACAAAGTATTATAGTGCAAATACGCGCCTATTTGGAGTTTCATAGAATTTCTACCTACCTTTCACACTACGCGCAAATTGTGCGGATAGAAATTGTATGAATGACGCAAGTTGTGTCGCGCATCATGCGATGTGTGTGGTTCGACACTTTAAAAAAAGTTACTACAAACCATTAGCGTTTGGAAGGGAATGATCACTGCTGAAAAGAAACGTCGAAACGAACTTGTAGATACAGCCTATTTGATTTCATTATAATAAAACGACAGGTGGTATACCAAACAAACTTAGCAACACTTTTGGGCTGGTTGACCTTCCGCTTTTCTAGGAACACCAGCCAGAAAAGGTTTCACATATTTTAAAATAAAAGTAAAACATTGTCATAACTTTGAAAAGAGGGTCATTCAGCAGTTTAAACAAGCAAAATACATTTAATACACTAACAACTACGCACAAGCATATTCATATTGGAATGCTTGCTCAACTAAGCAAGTTGCTACCTACTTGCTAAGTCTGCCTCATAATTAGAAAACTCTATTTGCTGTAGTCTGTCGTTTATTATTATCATGTTTATGCAGTCCATGCTGGACTCGAAGAAAAGGGAAAAACCAGCTGTTTCTCATCTCGAGCAAAACGTAAAAGCCAATTGAGAGAATGAACGAGAATCTAAATCATATTTTTGTTTATACATTGTTTGCCGCACTCGGTTGTCGTGTTAAAAAATGTAGGTCATACTACATACAAAGCTATACACATGTCAACACCTGAACGAAGTTGCGGTAAACTAAACACTACTAAACTAAATTTTATAACTACTAAAAACTTAGGATGATGACAGAGATTTGTGCATAACATCGTTTTCAAAAAAAAATCATTCGAAAATTAAAAGGTGGTGTACACGACTTATGTCAATGGGAACGGTTAAAAAATCTAAAACGCTATTTATTAGTACGTCAATTCCCTTCTTACATCGACTCAAATCGGATAAAAAGTTATCCGTTTTTCTAAAAATCGAATGTTAACGGTCGGCCTTACAAATCGAGCGGGACAGTCGTAATGGAATGGTACGAAAGAATTCGAATACAAATAGTGAGTAGTCGATATGTTAACACAATGCCTAACAGTTCGATTCGATTCGACCCTTTTGTCCGTCAAATGTAGACGGAGTGACCGTGACTATTAGTCAAAGGTTCGATCTCAAGTATGCTGGAGATACGCCTTAGATTTATCAAGAGCTTGGTTATATTCTGTATTAGCTCTTAAGTATATTTTTTTCGTAACATCTATTTAACTGAATAAATGCGAATATACCTACACATTTAGTCTATACAATTTCTATCAACATAAATGTAGAGAACTTAGAATGTCACTTGTCTATCGAAATCACTTCGGCTTTCATTTATTTTAGAATTTTTCAAGTAAGTAATGAAAGATTTTGACAAATTAAATGTGACGACATAGCCAGAACTTGTGGAAACAAACAACGCCACTTGTGCGCAAAAGGCCTTAAGTAATAACTTAAGGCCCTTTGCGCACAAGTGGCGTTTTGCGCTCGTTACATACATATTCACTACCTTAACCTTTGGCTCGTAATTTATTAACGTATTATTACCTCTATCGTCTATGTACCTATTATAATTACAATACACATTTTCTGTACCAAGCAAAATCTGCTTGTCTCTTGACTGCCCATGTAGAGCTATGGCTTTCTTCGCATCCGCCGGAGCGCCTTGACGGATTTGAACATCGCTCGGTGTTCTCATCGCTAATATCGATGCCATTTTTGTCAAATATATGTAATTTATTTTTATTAATTATATCTTGCTTGCTTCTCTTCCTATTGCACGCCTCATAAGCGAAGCGCATGAGGTATTGCACGCCTCATAAGCGAAGCGCATGAGATAGTGCTCTACTCTCGCCTTACAAAAATCAAGTGATTTTTTTAACTATATGTGTCTCTATTTATTTTCTATCGCACTTGTACAATAATATTTACACATAAATGTCAAGGAAAAACACTAGTTTCAACACTTATGACATTTTTAAAAGACATTTTGCCTTTTAAATAAATAAAAACAATGTTTAATAAAATAATTTTGTGAACGTCCGTGTGTCTGTATGTATGGAAACTGGCGTGGTCACGGTAACTCCCGAAAAACTTATCTGATCAAGTCCATTTTTTTTATACGCTTCAGTATTATTCAAAACTTAGTCCTTTTGAAGATCACGGTCTAATTCAATGTAGTTTAATAGTTATTCTCAAAAAACATCATTTTTGAAATTTTTTTCTTGTTTTTGCTTAGTTTTTTTGAGATCTCTCAAAATCTACCGGTCCGAATCGGTTTAAATTCACAGGAAATCTGAGTTGTATAGAACTCTTTGGAAAGCTACTTGTTTGGTTCCGATCGGTTTAGTTGTTCAAGAGTTATAAGCGGGTCACATACACTCCCACACACACATACGGATAGGGTGCATGACACTTACTCGTGAGTGGTCGGGGAAGATTCCTGAGACCTTTAAATCTATACTAATATTATAAAGCGGAAGAGTTTGTTTGTTTGTTTGTTTGTTTGTTTGTTTGTTTGTTTGTTTGTTTGTTTGTTTGTTTGTTTGTTTGTTTGTTTGTTTATTTGTTTGTTTGTTTGTTTGTTTGTTTGTTTGTTTGTTTGTTTGTTTGTTTGTTTGTTTGTTTGTTTGTTTGTTTGTTTGTTTGTTTGTTTGTTTGTTTGTTTGTTTGTTTAAACGCGCTAATCTCAGGAACTAATGGTCCGATTTGAAAAATTCTTTTTTTGTTGGGTAGTCCATTTATAGAGGAAGGCTTTAGGCTATATAACATTACGTTCCGACAACCACGCGAACGAAGTCGCGGGCACAGCTAGTGTCGAGATATGATGAAAACTCGACTTTTCAAAAACGGGGTGAAACTAATAACGTCCCGAATTTTGAAAATTTTCAATTTTATCAGCGGGAAGTTAAAAATAAAAGTTAAAAATAATCTCCAGTCGTGCGTTAAAGCCGATACATACTTTTCTTCGTTTTAAGTTAGCAATAAAACAATCAAAATCAATTTAATTGTGAAAAATGAGATTATGATACGTGCACTTTTGGATTTTCCAAACTATTTTGTAATGGACGCAAAACGTATGTTAATCCTATGCGTAAATTTATCTTACTGATGTTATTTATAATTGATATGTACTATGATTTATAGCTCAGTTAAAATTTTCTACTACCTTTATACTTATTATACTCACGTTCAAATTGGTTTTTTTTTACTGGGTCAAACATAAATTATTTTATACTAATAAGAGAATAAAATGTCAGAAAATAATGTCACTTGCCATTGATCACATCCACTTTGAACATGATTTTACATTTATTAATGCAGAATAACGGATATTAAGAGCGCTATTGGACTCCTAGGAACTATGACGTCACCGTCCGATATTTTATACAAAAACTCATAGAAAATGTTTGTTTTGACGTTTAGTAAAAAGTATCTGATTTGACTTGTTGGAAACTAGCGGATTATTAAAAAGTTAAGTATTTACAACAAATCTAAAATCATTTTACACTATTCCACCTACTACACTGTACTTTCACTCATTTGTGAGGTTGTCCCGGTCAGAGATCTGATCTTTGAAAAATTACTTGTCCATTCGCACGTTTTCACTCAAGTGAATCACAATAATTTATCATGTCATGCTTTAGAACCTTGTTATTTGTTTGATAGAGATTTACTTGTTTATTGCTGTCTGTGAGGATTATTTATTAACGAATAAAATTACACTTAATAATAAGTACTAGTAGTTCGCACTCGGCAACCCCTTGACCGATATGGCTCATGTTCGAAATTAAAAATTCTATTAGCTACATCTACGCGCCACAAATTCATAAAGCTGTGACCAAAACTATACAATACAATACAATACAATACAATACAATACAATACAATACAATACAATACAATACAATACAATACAATACAATACAATACAATACAATACAATACAATACAATACAATACAATACAATACAATATAATACAATATAATACAATACAATACCTCTTTATTGCACAAAAGTAAAAAACAGGACATAATTATCTTAAAAACTACTCGAGGTATCGTCGAACAAACATACATAAATACAAACGCCGGATTGTTCAAGTAGACTCAGAGAACTTCGCTTCGCTCGCTCGTTCCATAATACTATATTATACATCATAGGCGGTGAAATAAAAATCGACACTGATCGCAGGATTAATAAATAAGTTTGGAAAATCCAAAAGTGCACGCCTCATAGCGGTCACTCAACTTTCACAAAAATAAAACAGTACTTGAATATTGCATATTTATCGATGTATTATGAACAAAATAAAAAATTTACTTTTAAATCTTTGCGCCATTGCCCTCACAGAAAAGAAAGGTACTGCGCATGTATTGTCAATGTCAAGAAGAAAAGAAAAATGAAAAGATTAACATTGTATCCAGAAAAAGAATGGAAATTAAGAATGGCTTAAAGGCAGATGCTAAACGCCGTAAAAAAAATAAAAAATAAAAATTGTCAATGTCAACGAACCTTATTTACATACATTTAGATATACCAACGATAGGTGGATTTCAGTTTATTGCTAATTATAATTAAACTACTTTTAATTAGACCGTGATTTTTGAAAGGACTTAGTTTTAGATAATACTTAAGCGTATGAAAAAAAGAAGGGTTCGATTTGTTAAGTTTTTCGGGCGTTATCGTGACCACGCCAGTTTCCATACATCCCGACACACGGACGTCCACGAAATAATTTTCTTAAACACTTGTTTTATTATTTTAAAGAACAAAATGTCCTTTAAAAATATCATGACTGTTGAAACTAGTGTTTTTTCTTGACATTTGTGTGTAAATATTATTCTACAAGTACGATAAGAAATAAATACCGACATTTTTAGTTCGAAAAATCACTTGATTTTTGTAAGGCGAGAGTAGAGCACTACCTCAACGCTCCGCTTATGAGGCGTGCAATATGTACCTATGTTATTTTTATCGTCACCTATTCCACTTGTTACTTTGGCTAAGAAGAGGCAATTTATGTACGCGATGCGACCGTGTTATGTCCAGTAATGTCTATTACAGTATAAATTTTTTATTCTAAATCAGGTAGTTTATTTCTGTGTTGGGACGGCAAAGTAGTACGAGTTGTCACCACTCTTTTTCTTCTCACAGGTGTCGTAAAGGGCGACTACGGGAGGTGACCTTTATTCTGTTTCTGACAGACATAGGAGGCCCGATACTGGTCCAATAAAGTCTAATAGGTAACCAATACACGACCAGGAGATGAAGGAAAAATGTAACAGCAACAAGCTCTGTGCAAAGTCTTTATGCCATCAGCAACTGCGATCACCAACCCATCTGTCCAGGTAATTCGGAGCAAATCCACTCTTTTTAGAGAAAGGCCTTTAGCCCAGTGTACATATGCTGTAGAACAGAAGGTTCTTTTTAGGGTATTTTTTTACAATCATTAACTTATTTAATTAAGAAAGAAACTATTGGAGGTTATATATTCATCATCATCATTATCAGGTCGTTTTTCGTCTTCACTGCAGGAGCATGACCCTCTTTGTACTACCAGAGCCATACTTGGCCAGAGCAGCCAGAGGATTTGACCTTTACTTTCCACGCTGGCTGGAGTGGTCTCATTGATGTTTGTAAGATTTGTTTAGCTTGTATTTCCTAAGTCGCCTTCTAGGATATTTACGGGGAGACTTGGAATGCGCTCCTATTCTAAGTACTCTGCCGGGAACCAAACAATACTCTAAAACAATATCATTCATCAAAGAAAAACAATGATTCAATGTAGGATAAACATATCACTTAATGATTAAGGCCCCGTCAGTTCAGAGCCAAGAATGTCTTGAGTGTTTTTTAAAAATCACTGTTAATAAACTACTACAGTTTATTTCCCAAAAATTTTACATGAATTTTTTAAGTCTTTTCTACAGACACCCACAATATAAAAAAAAACGATTGAGCATTTTTGGGTTGATAGAAAAAAATCACAAACATACCTCTAAAATTGCCTAAATTTACCTTTTAAAAAGATATTACTACTTTATACAATCACCTTTTTATATGAAAACTATACGTAAAAATGGATAATCTAAATTATTAGTTAGTTTTGCTACACAAAAAATTATAAATAAATAACAGTGAAATATTCGTCGAGAGCGAACAAAGGCCCGGTCCCGTACTCGAGGATATTTCGCTGTTTTATTTTTTATTTTTTTTGTATAATTTGGGTGTCTAAAGAAAAGCCCTGAAATTCTTATGTAAAATAAACTGTAGTAGTTTAATTACAGTGATCTTTAAAAAAAATGCACAGTATTGCAGGCTCTGAACCCAGGTCATTATTTTCAAATTGTTTTTTAGTGCAAGAGCTACAAACTACTAGGTAGCTAATAGCTACCGAATATTCGAGTTGCATTCCACCCAAACAAAACGAGATAGAAATCACACCGAAATACTTACGATTTCTTGATTCACAACAACGATCATATCTCCGCTCTTATTTTTTATGAGGCGACATTCTTTATAGCGATCCAACCAGACTTTATAGATATCAGACATCTTTCATACGAAAGAAGCAGAGGTGTTTTTTTTTAGTAGATTTTATCTTTGATGCATCTTATATAAGTATGTGCTGGCAAACTTTTATTTTTGCACAACTTTTCTAACTGAAGTCATACTTGTGAACCAACGAAGATATTCAAAAACTGTTTGAGTGTTGAAAGTGATTTTTTTATTTTTTTATTTTTATATGTACTTGCAAATAAGTGTATTAAATAAAAAGCAGTGCGGCTTCCTGCCTAGAATAGGACCACCGGAGTGGTCCTAAGATGGATCTCTTTCTGTGGATGTCGTAAAAGGCGACTAAAGGACTAACCACAAATATCTCGAGCTTCCTAGCTCGACCCTCCTGGGTTGACGTCGGGCAGCGGCTGGATATAAAACTTTTCGCACAAGTGCATTCTCAAAGAGGGTTGACGTCAGGTAGGCGGCCTAAGTCCGGTCGTAAGTCTATAGCTAAATCGTTTATTATACTGTTCCAGCTATTTATTCTCCACTTCGCAAGATCTTTGGGATCTTTGAGTGACCATTGACATGTATATTATATTTGGAAAAGAAAAACGGGAAAACGCACCCCAGGCTCCGAAGCAACACAGCATGAGGATGCAATTGGGAACGAGAAGAAGTGTATTAAAATAGTATAATTAATATCAAATTCTTATGAGAAACTAAACATTAATTCTTTTAAGCCATATTTACATTCTTTGTATTGTCGTGATTAATTTCTCTTAAAATTTGTTTCACATTTTTTTCTATAAAGTACTTACGTGAAAAGAAGTAAGAAAATAGACGCCCATAAAAACAAGTAGCCCAATATATTGGAACAGGAACTCTGTGTATGCAGAAGTCTTAATTAACTACAAAGCAGACAAGTTATCTAGCTACCGAAGAAAATATTTCATCAATCATTCAACGGTTGATTGATAATACAACGTGAATTACTGATAGATCGTGCTGCCAGCATCGAGAATGCTCATCTCAATTTATTTACATGTGTTTGTACCACTTGTTGATGTTGCCAACGGTAAAAGATAGTTTGATGACAGGGAACAATGAAACAAGTGAATTGACACAAGTATTTTGGAAAAAAATGTAGGTTAGCTTCCTATAGTACGTAAAGTGGGGATGATATTTCTTTCGAGTGTAACCGATAAGAGAAGTATCGTTAGATAGTTTTTTTTAAACAATTGAGGGACAAACCAAACACAACTTTTCGATTTAGTTAACTGTTTTCAAAATATTGAACTAATTCTTGTTTGGTTATAGCGACCTAACTCCTTAAATAAAAAAATAAATTGTTGTAGTCTTCTTCTTTCGAGTCAATTGGCTATAATATATACAGGGTGTAACAAAATATACTGAAACTATTTTAAGGGTGGATTCAGTCCATGATACTGAACATCTTTCCCCAAGGAACATATACCGAAATATGAAAAATAATTTTTGACCTCCCATACAAGTTAACCGATCAGCTGATCCGAGTTTGTAGGGAAAGCCAAGAATTATTTTTCATATTTCGACATATGTTCCTTGGGGAAAGTTGTTCAGTATCACGGACTGAATCCACCCTTAAAATAGTTTCAGTATATTTTGTTAGACGTTATATATACAAATTAACATATATATTTTTTTTATAGAAGGTTTTACCAGTGCTTGGCTACAGTGACCGCCCGATCATTTGCCTCGTTGAGGTCCTGCATTGAGCAGGGTGTACGGCATTTGGGGCAGGACAATAGATGGGTCATGGACTGGTCAGCACTGCAGTCGCACTGGTAATTTTTTGAGAAACGCCACCTAACCCGGTTTTCTCGACATCTCCCGACACCAGTCCGGAGTATACATATTGTTGTAGTAGTATACATATACACCTATACAAAACTTTAAAGGAAAACTATTCCGGCTAAGCTTAGTTAATTTAAAAGTTACTACCACCTTACTCACCTACCGTATGTACGTATTTAAAAAAAAATTCTACAAAATACATAATACTTTGAAAACCATTCCTAAGATCTTTAAAATAGGCAGTAAACATGTAAAATCATGGAAAATAAAGTTTCCATGTCGTGATATGTAACTTCAAAACTCTGCTCTGAGCATGTCACACGCCTCGGCTGATATATTTGTATTTAACTCAAGATACAAAATATAAAATATTAAAGGGACATGAAAATTGATCGCTAATTAAACATATAAGTGGTACACATTGAGGAAACAGTTCTAATGAACTTCTTATAGAGTTACCGCCAAGCGCAAAGCTGCTAATATCTCTAGCTGCCTCAATTAAGTGGATATATTTTTCAAAATATTTTAAAGATACAAGTTTGGAGCCGACTGCAAACAGTAGTAGCAGACGACGTGTTGCGATGGTACTACAGGTTTCTATGTATTTCTATGAAATAGTTTTAGAAACACGTCGCCCGACCGCAGATTAGTAGAGGTACAAGCGACGCGTCGTCTACTGCTGTCTGCAGTCGGCTTCAAACTTGTACCTTTATTGGTGAAAAACAAAAATATTATAAGATACTTTGTTGAAATGCCACCTCCATTTTATAGCTAGTTAATGTACCACCGTGTATCACCGATACAAGATACGCGCGCTAACGAACCGTCGGATGTGATTGAAAATCATCGCAGAGGTACGATGTCCTAGACGGAAGCCGTTATAAATCATTGCTAGACAGTAGCCCATACATCAATAAGGTCGATTATTTGATAACTACGACTCGGCAGAAACACGCTGGTTTCTAAACTGGCAGTGCGAGCGAGAGGTAATTAAAATAAAAGTTTCAATGAAATATTTCTAGCAGTGAACAGTTTTAGAACGAAAGTTGTGGTATTTTGATTGGCAGCGTGACCTTTGATGGGTTTTTAGACCTGTGAACTAAAATATTTCTAACTAGGTTAAAAGTTTAAATATGTCTTGCACGTATGTACATTAATTGTGATCTCACTTTTTACACCGAGCCGGCAAAAAACCTACACTCAACTAATAATTTTGGCACATAATTATTTACTGTCGTAAATATTCATAAGGTATGTATTTCTACTTCACATAAAATATTTGTTTTAAGAAGTTAATTCTCATTTATACTATTCCATGAATAGTTTATATTTAAAAAAAAACTTGAAAAGGTACAATAAGGTACAATACTAACAAGTAATTGAGTCGTAACATTTACTCAAGTAACAAGTGCTACTTTGCCCATTTGCTTACTGGTCAGTACAAATATAGCGGCTTAACTGTTTCATTATTGTTCATTATAAAAACCGTTATCATTATTATAATCTTAATGTTAGGCCTTTATTAGGAGTGTCAGTATAATCATGGTTACTTACCATTAAACTACTCTTTTTAGGGCTTTTTGTACGTCCCTCTACACGAGCGCCCTCTGGATCTCGTATACTCAAAAACAGTACAGTGCCCTTCGCGTCCAGTTTAATGATGTTTTTAGGGTGCTATTGGGGCTGCCACGACACTGTAGTGCGTCGGGGATGTTCGCTGAGGCACGTGTGGATTGTTTCTACGCAACCATGCGGAAAAGGTGCTCATCTCTCGTGCGCAGGGTCAGGGCCAGCCGCAATACACTTCTGCAGCTATTCGCGGACAGATTTGACTGTCAGTACATGAATCATTGCACTATGATTCATGTACTGACTAGAAAGTGACTGAACGCCATTGTTTGTGTTGTATTATTTATTTATTATTCATTGATTTATTTGTTTTTATTTTTATTTTTTAATTTAATTTTAATTTTGACATTTTTGTTATAGTAATATCATCTAAATCATGTATGGCTCCTAGTTGACCGAAATAAAGAATTATTATTATTATTATTATAATTACTAGTTTAGCGCTTTAAAAGTCACAGGAAATATCAAGACTAGTTACGAGTGTCCTCCATTTATATGGATTGACAAGCAGCACTGATGATCAGCGTCAAGTCTGTTGTTTCAATGATAGCAATTTCCTTGCATCAGTTGAAAAATGGAAAATAACTGTACAAATCTAAAAATAATAATAAAATACCTAAACCACAGACAATAAACTAAAAGAAAATAATATTACAACAATAATGCTAAAAAGAGCCCTTTCAACTTGGCTCCCACTTTCCGGGGTGTGCCTGTTCCTATCACCCGTCATCTCGAACTTCTCGGTATCGATCTCTCATCAAATCTTAACTTCGGTAGCTATATTGAGTCCAGGGCTAAGACGGCTTCTAAAAAACTGGGCATCCTCTCCAAGGTCCAACAATATTTTACCCCTGACCAACTGTTGAGCCTTTACACAGCTCAAGTCCGCTCATGTATGGAGTATTGCTCCCACCTATGGGATGGATCTGCCCGCTATCAGCTCGAAGCCCTGGAAGCTATCGACAGACGTGCCAGAAGACTCGTTGGTGATGAGTTGCTTACGGCAGGACGGCTCCACAGCCTCGAACATCGCCGACTGGTAGCAAGTCTGTGTGTCTTCTACAGGTTGCACTTCGGGGAGTGTGCGCAGGAATTACATAATTTAATTCCCCCTGCACCATTCCACCATCGGACAACACGACGTGGACAGGGATTCCACCCATTTGTGGTCGAAATTCCTCCTCATCGTACCTCTCGATTCGCCTCCTCCTTCATTGTGCGAACCGCTAAGGTGTGGAATTCCCTCCCTGCGTCGATGTTTCCCCATACATATAATTTAGGGATTTTCAAGGCAAGAGTGAACAGGCATTTTTTGAGTCTGCGTGATACACCTTAGACCTCATCTTAGCTTCCCATCAGGCTAGATAGAGATCAAACGCACTCAAATTTCTAATAAAAAAAAAAAATTACAAAAATGAAGCTCTTGTGATGGAGAAAACTTAATTATTTCAAAAATAGAGTTTCTGATGTAGGAAATAAATAATATAAATATACAGGGACAAATCAAAGTAAGTTTAAACTTGCTTTATGGGATACGAACTCAACGATACTATATATTATAATAAATAAATACAACCAAATAAATAAACACCTATGACCCAGGACAATTAGACGTAGTTCCTGAAAAACGTTCCAACCCACAATAATGTCAAAATAGAGTCAAATATACCAAAATTATCACGTGGTCTAAATTCACAAGCTATCAAAATATGGCAGCTCTGCTGTCACTCTGTATTTTAAGTCGTGACTATGTAGCCCAACCCACATGTATGTAATACACAACTATTTATATATCTAAAACAGTCCAAGCAATTTGAAACATTTTAATTAATTAATTTATGTCAAAAACGTTAATATTCAAATTTACGAAAATGATCCCATACTAAATAAAACGTTTTTTTTTTAAAAGTCTGTGCCTTAGTAAAATATACATTCAACTGAAACGTTCCAATGTGCATGAATCGTTTTTGATAATTAAAAAAAATCTTCTTATTTGGAATACAGATTTCACTAAAACGTTCCAAAGTCTTTGAAACGTTTTAGATATTTAAAAATCCTAACCTCATTAAAATACATATTTCATTAAAACGTTCCAAACGTTTTGAAACATTTTCGATGTAAAAATTATAATAAAAAATGCAATTTTCTAAATTGCCCTGGCTGGAGATCGAACCCACAAACAAACTCCAGAGTCACGCCACAGAGGTCTTCAATAAAGCAACTGTTATTTTTAAAAATTACGATAAAATAGTGTAGTAAGTCTTAAAGAAAATAGATATGGCATTATTATAGAATTAAAGTATAAGAATAAATTGTAATTTAAGATTAAGCAATTATTTATATGAATAATATAAGTCTAGTTCAAAAACTACACAATTTATTATTTAAAGATAAAGTTTATGATTCTAATAAAAACTTATTGCGGACTAACAAGGAAACACTTTATGAGTATTGCAGACTCACCTTGATTATAACATTGGTTACAAAAAACACAATTACTTAATTAGAGATTTAGACGATAACCGGGCAGGTGTAACCATTGAAGATCACGACCAACCAACGGCCGGACATCAATTCGATACAAATTTGACCATTTAGTTACACCTCGTTGAGTCAAGGACTCTACTCACAACCAGCGCACAATAAAAGGATAAAAAAATGAAACAAATTAACTGATTGAACCTGTTCATGGACCCCTAAAGAGCGGGTTTCTGTTAAAGCGAACTAATTTATACTCGGCTGTATCATAAACAATATTGGGCAGTATACGGGTGTTTTAGTACACATTTAATATTGTTATGCGAGCGGTGGTCGGCCTTTAAAAAGATGTAAGGTCGTAAATGTGGAGCCTTTCGATTATTTCTGCCCGCTGTGATCTTATGAAATTCGCATAAGTGTCAAGTTCCATTTAAAATGACCACGTTACCTTTTTTTTATTACTCTTAATGATCTCTTTGCAAATCTTTGCAAACGTCTTAATTTCTTTGAATTTTATTGTTTTATTGGACGTTTGCGTCGTTGATATAATATGATTGTGTTTTATAGATTTTTTAAAGATTTTAAAACTGTAATTTGTTTAACTACTTTAAATGAATGCAATGACCTTTTCACCAGTACGAAATGAGCCTCACTTTCTAAAATCACAAACGATGTTTAGTGTTATCTCATCGAAGAATCTACGAGCTCTTTAGAACTAACTGTACACGGTACATAAATTAGTTTCCGTTGGCGCCCGATATTAAAAAGGTCCTATTCGGCCTCACAATATTCCATTTCGAATGCCAGTGGGGGTTCGGCCGTTTCAATCGTTGCGACAATTAATCACAGTACCTCAAAAATAAAAAGTAAAAACGCCATGTTGGAAAATAGCAGTCGTCACCTTTTATTAAATGCATCATCTTTTTTTGGTCTAGCTACCTACACGTAGCGTAGGCAGAATAATAATTAATATCTTAATTTTACATAAACATTGAATTACTTAAAGTATACTTCATTTTATCATCATCATTTCAGGTCTTTTTTTGTCTCCACTGCAGGAGCACGACCCTTTCTGTACTACCAGAGCCATATATTAGCCAGAGCAGTCAAAGGATTTGGTCTACACTCTCCAAGCTGGCTAGACGTGATGGAGAGGTCTCATTGATGTTTATAGGCTTTGTTTAGCTTGTGTTTCCTAAGTCGCCTTCTACTAAATCCACGGGAAGACTTGGAGTGGTCCTATTCTACTCTGCCGGGAATCACGCGGCTAAAAGTATAAATACATACATTCATAATTATTGTCAGTGTTGCTCTACTACCTCTATAGGTATATAATAGCCGCACTCCGTCTTTACTTGTTATACTTGATCGAAGAGCAGCAATGTCATCCAATACTGGTCGAACCGAAGATTTCATTGTAGGCCTTTTTTTCGCACGCTGCATGATGACGTGAGATTGGTGTTTTATCATTATCGGTGAATGATTGTAAGCTAATGATAAATAAAGGCGAAGAATTGCTCTAGAACTTCAGAGCTAAACGAGCACGGCACGGGCTGGAGCGTCTACCTTTATTTGTGCTATGCTTATTATTTTTAACTCTTTTTATTAGTAACTGAAAATTATGCGAAATGTTTATAACCAGCTGCCGCCCGACGTTAACCCTCTTTGGGAATGCATTGTAGCACGATAATTTGTGCTTAGTCCTTTAGTCGCCTTTCACTATATCCACAGGAAGAGATAGAGTGGTCCTATTCTAACCCGGAACATCACGGGTACCTAAGCGAGCTCTTATAATCATACTAATAACAAAATAACCGACGCTTTTCCCTTTCCCCTGGCTTAGCAAAGCAATTTCAGTGAAATCCGTCCATATATACACTACAGCAAACTTATTTCCTTTTTACACTTCCCTTCCCCCCCTTTTGGTAATTTTTTTGCAACTTCTTGTGTAATATTAAGTCCATAGCGTGCCTGTCAAATTTGATTGATATCTGTCAAAAAATAATACTACAGAAAAGGTCCCCCCTATTTCTCCCCCAATCAAAAATTGCGATCGACTAAAAAAATTAAATAGATCAAGGAATTTGTGTGCCAATTTTGGTGAAAAATGCGACCTGGAGCACAGAATACAGTAAGAGTAAACAGAACGGAATCTCCTAAGTTACGCGCAATATGCGTCTTCGTTCCCCGTCCCCGCACCTCTCCCCTGGTTCTTGTGGGCCAACTTATGTCATCAAGGCGAAAACGGAGGAGAGCACGGGGAACGGGGACGCATATTGCGCGTACCTTAGGAGATTCCGTTCTGTTTACTCTTACTGTATTCTGTGCCTGGAGGAGAGAACCGGCAGACGGACAAAAGTATCTTTGGCCAATCTCAAAACTGACGCTTTGCTTACTCGGTCAATATGAGACTAAAATAGCATATTAAATATATAATTATGTATACTGACGTTGAATTTAAATTCTTGTTTTGGTGAAAAAATTAAGTAGGTGTTGTCTATTCTTATTACCTACATATAATTTTAAGTAAGTAATAAGTATTAAATTGAAAATTGGACTGCCTCCGTGGTCCAGTGGTCAAGGCGTCTGCCTTGTGATCCGGAGGTCGTGGGTTCAAATCCCACTGGGAAGTACACTTTGTGAAAAGTTGTTTCCAGTCTGGTTAGGATATTGCAGGCTTGAATCACCTGATTATCCGAAAAGAAAGATGGTCCCGTGCTTCGGAAGGCACGTAAAGCCGTTGGTTCCGAACGCCATCTAGCGTTTCTACCTATCCCAGGATTGGTTCTGGTCTACCCTTTGGGTTGCGGAGGTCAGACGGCAGTCGCTCTGTGTAAAAACCATTAACCTCGGTTAGGTAGCGGACCCTGGGCTCTGAAGCGTAACCGCTGACGACGCAACCGGGAATACGCTCGGATGATGATGATGATGAATAAGTATTAAATTGAAAAGGTAAACCGGCTCAGCCTACGTAAAAAATATATACTTAAAAAGATAAACCAAGTAATGATTACACTCATTTGTTTTCCGATTATGTTTATTCAACTTTGCGTCAGACAAATTATTATTATTGGCAAAAACATAAAAAGGCCTATAAAATTATCATACCTATTGCCTGATAACTTTTCTATTAAAATTAATGTAATTAATAAAAGATTTTCTATACACACAACTTAATTATTAATTTTGATCAATACGAAATTATGTTTTCCTTGTTCGGTGATAAATGCCTATTATTTATTATGCGAACGAGCCTACAATCATTTTCACCCACGCATATATCTGTTTTAGAAAAAAATATAGAGAATGCCTTAAAACAAAATTATGTTTCTTTTTGACACGAAATTTTGAATTCACCATGAATAATTTCGTCCATTGTAGATCTTCTTGATTACAAGATAAAACTCATTATCTTATGAATGGAAAGAATATAAATATAAAACATTCCTTATAAAGCTTGGATTGAAATAATGATGGTAAGGTTATGGTAAGGCTTGCCAAATTGATAATAGTGTTATTATAACAGCCGTCGAATCACCCGAAATATTTTCTGATCATTTGTCAAACCGACGTCTTGCGGTGAAACGAATCCAGTTGTATTATTTAGTTCATTTTATTATAGTTTTTGCTACCTATCAATATGTCAAGTTTAACACCTCTTTTTTGTCTCGTCTTATTTTATTATGTTATGATGAATGTGGTAACGAATGAATTCTTTATTTAAATTCAGCTACCTACTCGTAATCTCATTGTTTCAAAATAATAGATGTCATTATTTCTATGCAGATCAGTCCGTCAATTCTGATGATTTTAATTAATTATATAATCACGATTTTATTAGAAGCTAAACAAAAGATATGTAAATGTAAACCACATGCAACATTTAAAAAAAGTATGTTTGTAGTTTGTTTTAAAATTTAAGCTTTCTTTAAACTGTATATAAACATTTCCTTCCTTGCTGGTTTGGAAGAAAGGAAAATGCCAGTAACAGCTGCTTCTTTTCCCGCGCAGATCCTAAAAGCCGATCGAGGGAATGGGCGAGCCAACCCACCACTATTATGATTTAATTTTCCACCATCATGATGGTGTGCATGAAGGTGCACGCTAAAAATGGCCTGGGACTTTAAATGACTATAAAACAAAACTAGTACTTTTTACTCCTCAAACTTAAACTTGACCTTGACCTATACTCTTGATAATAACATAATAAATCAAGCTACAAAACCCTTAACCCAAGATCAATATTATTGACCAAGCGTTTCGAAGGGGAATACTAAAAAAACGCTGCAAGCATGACATAGTTCGCATTTGCCTGCATGTCATAAGGCCTGCCAATATGATTGAACTTATAACCAAGTTACAACTCAGTTTCTAATAGTTTACTAATGCATATAAACTATCGCTAATGTGTGACGTCAAAGTTTGCGCAGTACAAATAGGATAGAAAAATTAATCTGAGTAATGCATATTTGAATGCATGTATGAAATACGTCAAGCACGAGGCGTAAGAGGGTGGCCCGGTGGTCGCATGAGGCATGCCAGAGTGACAAAGTATGACATGGTTCGCATTTTCCAGTTAGTTATAAGTCCTGCCAATATGATTGAACTTAAAATCAAGTTACAACACAGTTATTAATGGGTATTTTAAATATCGCTAATGTGGTGCGTTAAAGTTTGTGCAGTACAAAAAGCATGGAAAATCAATCCGAGTAATGCATATTTGAGGAATGTATGAAATACGTAAAGCACGATACGTAATAAGAGGGTGGCCCGGTGGTCCATACAAAGAGCGCGCACGAGGCATGCCGGAGTGACATAAAAGCCTTCTTGCGTATGAATACAGGGTCATGCAGTAACCTGAACCGAGCTAATCAAAGACGTAAAACAGAAATTTATTGTGTGCACTGTTCCTTAGCAAGTTTATTGTGCAGTATTATGACGGGGGCAATTACTCAACTCTCGTATAAACTCGGGTTTACACAGATTTGTTCTCTAGTTACAGTAAGCGATTGTAACCCCTCCAAGTTATGAAGGTGTACTTTGTTAGTTTGATAAAGTTTGTAAGATACAGATACAGATACACTATCACGTCTTTATTCCTAACGGGGTAGACAGAGCCTAGGGCGGTAAAGCCCAGGCCACTTTTAGCGTAATGGTGGGCATGAAGGTGGAACAGGAAAATCATAATAGTGATGGGCTGCTAACCGCATCGCCTATTCATATGATTCAGATTCTCGCCCATTCCCTAAAGTTTGTAAGAAACTGTTAGTATTGTCAATCTGTTGCTTAATAGTCTGGGTGAATTAATAGAATGATACAAATTGGAATTGAAAGTAAATTCCATGAGAGTAGAATCAGTGTGAACCTATTAACTTTTCTTTTACCGGAATTACAGAATATTGAAAAAAAAAACTTACCGTCTTTCAAAATGCAAAAAAAAAATTCGAATTGAGCAATCACCTGATTTGTTTATTTAATTACGGGCTGAGCATGCAATTTCAAGATTATTAAGGCGTTCTGTAATTTATTTATTGTAAATAATAAATATTTACAACGATTTTTCACCAATAACAGTATATAGTACATATCTATAGATATATAAACGAAATTTTAACTTATAAATCTTATAATAAGTTTAGTTCATTAATCAATGTAGAGTTTAAACACATTGGAAACAACTGGAATCATATTCATTATTCTTGCTTAAAATTGTTACAAATTCCTAACGAGCTCTTATAATATTTCAATTTCACATGTGGCTTCCGGTCTAGAATAGGAAAACTCCATCTCCTCCTGTGATGCAGCACAAACATCTCGTGCAACAACTGCATTCCCTAGAATAAGGTCTGTCTACCACAAACCATGTAGGACGCCACGTTTATACCTTCCTAAAGGTGCAAAGTTCCTACCTCATCACCTATTTATGTTCAAATTGAGTTTGTTACTTACTAACTTTTATGTTCATAAGCAAAATGCTATATTTTATAAATGAAGTAGAATCTTTTCAACCGTACACAGTATAGTTAACAGTTTAATGAAACCGAAGTTTCAACATTAATAGTTGACGGGTAGTTAACGGCGGCCGCTGTTTTTAAAGGCTTTCCCGGCTTAGTTCTTCCTGATAATTTCTCAACCGGAAATTAAACGTTGCCAGCGAGAAACCGGGAAACTTTAAAATTAAAACTGTTAACTTCCATCTTGTTTCTTGACGAATTCTTTGTGTGCCGATTATCTCGTAATCTCAAACAGCTTTGTGACAGCCCTTTTGGGATAACTTTTGTCAAAGTTTTTGCGATTCGCGCCACACTTGGAACATAATTGCGAACTTGAAACGTTTAATCTTAGGGAATTAGCGTTCGTATTGTTTTGGAAGTTTTATCTTGTGCTTCGTAAAGCCGTTAGGTATAATTTAATTCAGATGCAATATAAAATGAGATCTAAATGTTTTTTAAACAGACCTTGGTGTTTGAAAAAAATAAATGATCTGTCTAGTTTTGCTCGTAACTTAGCTCAGGAAGCATAATATCCAGAAATGAAATGTCTGAATCTAAACCCAAAGAACTCAGAAGGTATTAGTATAGTAAAAATAAATAATAGTAGTAGAATTGAATAGGTATTATACTACAAAAAAAGTGATAGCCACTGACTTTGAAATGCAGGTCACTTCAATTTGATCATATCGTAAGGCCTTGGGGCAGACTTATGTCTATTTAAAAGTATTTTGTCCACATTCTTCAGCGAGAGATTTCTTACATTTGAAATGAATATGATAACAAACAACGTCTATGAAATTTCTTGCTTGCTTGCAAAGCCTCATACCATTTTAATACACTGACCAACTTTGGAACACCTGTATGACATACCTACTTACTTTGAGATAGATAACACATCTAAATCATTATAAACAGTGATATTAAATATCAAAAACAGTGATATTAAAACCAAAGAATCGTTTCACAGCGACCTCCTTACGAATGATATGTAATTATAACGTATGTAATTATTCTATATTTGGTCTCAGTTATTCATAATCTCATTTCATTTAGCCGCAAGACATGATTCAATGTAGGTTTCACTGTTCACTTCAATGAGATTTTACATCATTATTATCTGTAATTTAATACAACTGTTTTGTCTGCGATTAATTGAGATGTATTTCGCCGATTACTAACATCAGCTTTCAGATATTATTTAAATTTGTAAGGATGGAAACATTAGTTCATATAATTTTAATAAAGAAAGTTGTCAATTTTATCTTCACAACTAAATAGGTATACGACCGTCTCGGCCTTGCATTTTCTATGCTTACCATTATATTCAAATGAATGCAAACCTTTCAAATTTTTACGCGATTCTGTAAGCTGCATTCAAAATCCATTACATAATTCTGTTGAGACTTACAAAAATAGAAGAATACATTACCTGTATGTGTATATTATGGAATAACGCATTCCCTAGAAATATTACGAGTCTGTTGAAAGTATTGTCACATTTACAGGTTTTCATAGTGAAGCGGAAAGTGCGATGGGTTTTCACCTATGGGATGCCGAGTTAAAATTTCTGGGTTATTAAAATATTATGGAAGTATAATCAAGTGCAAAAAATAAACCCATCAAAAGTACCTTCAAGTAGCCAGTACCTACTTAAAAACAACATCTCGTTTCCCGCCAATACCGTTACTGACGTTTCTTCATGCCAATCATTGGACCAATCTGTTGCTGCTGTATGACGCTGCGTCAAAACGGACATTGGCTGACAGTTAACGCTGCGTCATGCGATAGGCCTCTTTTCCACATTATTATATAAGTTCTTCGCTTATAAGAGTTGATTTTGCACCTCCTATATTAATAGAACCAACACAAAACCGTTAAAAAATATATAATTCTTTTTATATTTTGGTTACTTACAAATTTCTGTTAAATGGCTAACCTACTTACTTTACTATAAGCGGGGTTATTGCCCTATCCATACCGTCGCCACCCGCCACAAGCCCAGTAACGGATGGTGACAATCAAATGGGAGAATTTTGGTATGCATTTGTCGGCTATCTTTGGTTTTTAGGGTTCCGTAGTCCACAAGGAACCCTTATAGTTTTATCATGTCCGTCCGTCCGTCCGTCTGTCTGTCCGTCTGGGGTCGTACTCCGCCGCTACTACACCGATTGTCACGGAAATTGGTGGAGAGATAGATATTGAAGTTCCAAAAGTTGGTTTTTAAAATTATGAAAAAATGTTTTTTTTTCAGCCCCCCCTCCCTTACAACGAAAAGTGAATTAAAAAAATTAATTTGGACTAAATCCAACGTGCGGGGTATCGTTGAAAAGGTCTTTTAAAATGCAACAAAAACTGCTTTTAAAACTATGTAGATCAAACCCCCCAGTCTTGAGATAATCTAATACAAAGTTAAAATTTGAGCTGTCCCCCGACCGTATCTTTTGAAATATTACTAAAATGATTCTGAAAAAATGTCGTATATACCTCAAAGTATGTACTTTCAATAAAAACTATAGCGGTCTCGGTATCATAGATAGTTATTTTTTAATACGTCATAAATCGTAAACCGCAATTTACCTTTAGAACTTTTATATTATGTTACTTGCTGCTACGGAACCCTTAATGGGCGAGTCCGACTCGCACTTGGCCGCTTCTATTATTATGATACGTATAACAGAATTGTTTTTTTTTTATTTCGCTTAATGAGTACTTTCCTTGAATATAGCTACGAGGTTAAAATCACCCTATAGACTGCAGTATTTGGATACATATACTTCCAAATCATTTTCCAGAATCGAAACAGAATACGTCCGTCGGCACCGGGCTCCCTCACGAGCGCACGTTCTCGCAGATAGCTGCAAATTGCTTATTTGAATCCATACTCCTTACATGCTATTTTGCGCTTCATCGGTTTCATGTAACCGTACTTTCGAGATTCCGCGAGTTATCAAAAGGTCGTTTGGTGCCGTCTTCTGAGTTGTGAGAGGAAATGGGAACTAAATGCTGTCTAGTTTGCGTAGTTCTTTTACCCAAGACAGAATCGAGTTTCCCATACAAACGTAGTCTACGTTTTACTTTAAAACAACATGTCAGATTTCGGTAAAAATTTGTAACTTTAAAGAAATTGCATATATCTAGGGCTATAATTGGTTTTCATAGTCAAAATATGACCTTGAAAGAGAATATAGTGCATTATATAATTTTTGACCATTAATATGGAAAACTTTTATACCCTTATATTTTCTTACGAGTTCATATTTTGACTGGGAATTCTTTAAAGTTACAAATTTTTACTGAAATCTGACCTGTCGTTTCGAAATAAAACGCAGACTACGTTTGTATGGGAAAGTAAGGTAGGGTAAGGAGATTCTTAAGATCGTCGTTTAAGGGAAAGTGTATACAGTTTTATAATAAACTGCCAGAATCGGTTCTTGATAAGCCTAATTCTTCTGCACTGCCGTTTTGGAAGCCGCACTTATCTTAGCTGTAAGTTAATGATTGATATCATGATGCCAACCATTTTTATGAAATGGAAAGAAAAAATTGACAATTATCAAGTGATACTTACATTCAAATATAAATTAATGATTCTAAGTTTGATTTTGAATACATGTCTTTATTAACCAATAAGTAGTAGGTACTCGAAATATGTCAAAAAATCCTGAAGTATTTAGTATAATGATTAGTATTATTTTTAAGAAAATACTCTCTTCAACTCGATTTTTTTAAAGAAGTGCGAGTCGGACTCGCTTATTAAGGGTCCCGTGGCAGCAAGTAACATAATATAAAAGTTCTTGTAGTTCGTTGTAACTTTGATCATTCTATTAACGTTTCTTGTATGTATTGAATATAAAGGTAAATTGCGATTTACGATTATGACGTATTAAAAAAAAACTACTTACTAGATCTCGTTCAAACTAATTTTCGGTGGAAGTCTGCATGGTAATGTACGGGGGGGTGGGGGGGCACACATTTTACCACTTTGGAAGTGTCTCTCACGCGCAATCTATTCAGTTTTGAAGAAAAACTATACTAGAAACCTCAATATTG
This sequence comes from Acrobasis repandana, assembly GCA_963576875.1. Lineage (NCBI taxonomy): Eukaryota > Metazoa > Arthropoda > Insecta > Lepidoptera > Pyralidae > Acrobasis > Acrobasis repandana. Next base: position 8,966,320 of record OY756223.1, on the reverse strand, counting down.
TTTTTGAAGACCTATCCTACGAATGGGGTGGATGAAAAAAAATTTTTGAGTTTCAGTTCTTAGTATGCCGAACCCCCAAAATTTATTGTTCTTTAATTTTAATTTTTTTGTGAAAATCTTAATGCGGTTTACACAATACATCTACTTACCAAGTTTCAATACTATAGTTCTTATAGTTTCGGAAAAAAGTGGCTGTGACACGAAACACGAACAGACAGACGGACATGACGAATCCATAAGGGTTCCGTTTTTTGCCATTTGGCTACGGAACCCTAAAAAATGGAAAAAAATCCGGCCACATATGAAAATACTTTTTCCAAATCTACAATCTACACCAAGGGCAAGAATTAACTTTTGAAATTGTATTACATACTAGTTCCCACGTATCTACCTATCCTTACAAAAGTAAGTACAGTACAATACGCTACGTAACCAAACCTAACACGATATACGGAACTAGATTTGCGTCCGTGAGTGGAAAAAACTAAATTACAGTCAATTTGTTGCGATATCCTTATGGAGGCAATCCTCTTAAAGCTGCATTACCGCATAGTCACACTAACAGGCGACAGCGGAAGCGTTTCTCAAAGGTTAAAACATATTACTCGCATCACTCATGGCGTGATGATAGACAACATTATTTTCTATTTAAACAAAAATATGTTTTAGGTTGGTATTTAATAAAAACACATCAAACAACTTATAATACTCAGACGATACAATTATCTTGTCTTTACATTATATAACGTCAAAATATACTGAAACTATTTTAAAGGTAAACTAGTCCATGATAGTGAACAACTTTCTCCGAGGAACATATATCAAAATATGACAAATAATTTTTGGCCTCACATATTTGATTAATCAGCTGATCCGAGTTTGTATGGAAAGCAAAAACATATTTTTCATATTTCGATATATGTTTAACAAAATAAATAATAAAATTTTGTGGTAGACCCACGCTGCGGCAAAACTCAGTTTTGCTAGTAGCATGAATGGGCCGGCTCGTCCGGGGGTGTACCACACTCTCACAGAAAATCGACGTCTGAGTAGTAGCTTCACCGTTACTATACTTCGTTCGGTGAGTGAGAGAGCCGGAGCCCCGTCTCCCCCCCACCCCCTCTGGGGAGGGCATGAAAGGCTGGTAACGCTTTTGTTACACCCTGGTGTTGCAATTGTCCATGGGCAGCGGTGATCACTTACCATCAGGTGACCCGCTTGCTTGTTTGCCGTCCTATAACATTAAAAAATATATATATGCTAGTATTTTTAGGCGTTATATACCTTAGTTAAAAAATTTATATTTATAATACTCGTAATACAGAAAATATACATGCAGGACCATAAAATAAGTAATTGTTAAAATAAAACACGGCACATCCTCTCGGCTTTTGACCGGTATTAGCTGCAAAGATAATTTTTTATATTGTCTTAGATTTGACGCTAACGCTTGAGCTCCGCTCATCACTTTACCATGGCAGTTTTGTGGAGAGCCAAGAGCACTTCTAACCAACAAGCATTACAACCTAACGACCATCTTGGAAAGAGCAAGAGTTTTCGACTTTACCGGAGATGCTTCAGGTTCTATCTAAAATTAGCATTATTACGAGCTAGGTTTTCCTTAGGTACTTGATGAAATAGGTATCCATGTGGAAGTCTTTGAATGTATTCTGTGCGCTGATTTCTTATAGTTAAATACTGTTTAATGTATTTTATCCAGTCATATAATACAAAATAACATATCTGAAACCTGTGTTCACCAGCACGGCTAATTAATATTCTGGCCTGGCTTTGTCACCGTTAAAATACCAAAACCCCATCATAAATTACTTAGATCAGTATAAAATTGATATACTTACTTGACCACTCAGGCAATATTTTTTTCTATGGTCTAGAGCTAGAGTCTTCAGCCGGTTTTACCATCTTAAATGAAAGACGCTGTGTTATTATTAGTACCTTTAGTTGAACATGAACCTAGCTTAATAAAAAAAAAAAAAACGAGTATAACACTTATAGAAAACCTTAGTGCCTACTCATAGAAATTCCTGCTAAACTGAAATGAATATAAAAACAAAAGAAGATCTATTACTATCATAAAAATAGGACCTTCGAAACCACGCATATTCTTACAACTGTTAGGAACACCAAAATTGAATAGCTTCACTATAAAGCAGTCTTAATAGACCCCTATAAGCCTACACACGTGCACAGGCGGTGTAACGCGGCTTGGTGACAATAATTTAACGTCAGCGGCACTTGCATTGAAACCACGACGCGATTTAAGACCTATGCAATAAGGGAGCCAGCATTGTTTAGCTCTAGAGTTACACGTATTCATGAACTGCACATAAAGATCATTTTACTGTGGTTCTGATTAGATGCTTACAACTCTCTTCAAATACTCTCCGCATCTCCTCGTAAGCGCAATCCTTATTACATTCTTAGCTAATTCTGAGTCTGAAGTCCGCTTTATTTGGTCTCACAAATAAAAGATGTCGATGACCGTGAAATGTTGAGAAGAACTCGTTAAGCTCTGTCACCCCTAAATCTTTTACTTAGATTAGTAGATATGTATTTAAGACGAGATGGGTTCAGAGCCCGCAATGCTGTGCTTGTTTTTGAAAAATAACTGCAATTAAACTACTACATTTTATTACTCAAAAATTTTACATAGGAATCTTTAGACTTTTCTACAGACACCCACAATATCCAAAACACGATTGAGCACTAAGCATTTTAGGCTCTATAGAAAAAAAATCACAAACATACCTCTCAATTTGTCTAAAACCTTATAATATTACTATTTTATAAATCACCTTTTTATATAAAAAAATATATCAAGAAATGTATAATCTAAATTGTTAGTTAATTTCACTACTCAAACAATTATAAATATTAAACAAAAAAAAATAAAAAACTACGGGTTGCACTCCGGGAGTGCCGGCAGAAATGAAAACTTGAATATTAACGTTGTGCATTTTTGATATTTTGGAATAGTTAGGAAATAATTTTGCACGAATTGCTTTAAATAACAGTATAAAAGTACTATCATTTATGTGGTAGAATACAATATTTATTTATTGCGCTATCGTACACAAACATGACAATTTATATTACATTAAAAAGTTTTTCTCTCAGCTAAACGAAACTGCAGGCGCAGGCATACATTTTCGCCGCGCCGTAGAAAGAGAGGGGGATATTTCCTCTCCTACGCCGCGCCGGCTGTCTACTCTCCATCCGTCTTACGAATTTTCGATCAGGACACGTGTTCTGACGCGAGTTTAACATTTTTTACCCATTACAAAAAAGTGCACAACGCCGCTAAAGAAATTTTCACTTCAATAAATACCTAAAACAGCGAAATATCGTCGAGCACGGTTTGTTCGCTCTCGACGAATGTTTCGCTGTGTTTTATTTATAATTTCTTTTAATAAACTGTAGTAGTTTATTTAAAGTGAGTTTTCAAAAACACTCACAGTATTCTTGGCTCTGAACTGACGGGGCTTTTAAAGAAATACTAAGAAATTTCACATTTTTGTAAATGATTTTTGTTAAACCAGTGTTAGATATAAAATTTCAACTCATATATCAATCTCTTAGAAGGTGTTACCATTGACACACTTCTCCAAATTTCAAGCAAAAATGTCCAGACAGGTGGTGGCGTCGGGGGTCGGGCCGCTGAATTCCCTCTAATATGGTTGAGTTCAGCGATGGCTGATCCACGCGTCAATTCGTGAACGGGTGCCGCCAGTAGGGACTAGTCAGCTTGGCTCCGTTTTCTTAAGACTACTGTGTTTCTTATTTCTGTAAATGGGATTTGGCTCTCGTTCGCAAGCTTTACATGTTATATTGTGATAACATTGTATTAGGCATAATATCCTTGTAAACTGACAAAGCCCTTCTGGCGCGTAGGCGACCAATACTGTGCAAATTAGTTTCTTTTGGCGTTTCTTATCAGCAGTAGTCGTCGCTATCTCGGTAGCTTTTTTTTAAAAAAAATGTAATTTTAATATTATAAATAAGCATTACACGTAATGTACACTAAAATTATTGACGTGAAAAAGTGCCTGCGAAGGCCTAAATACTGAATAAATATTCTATTGATTGATTGATTGATTAAAAACATCACCCAAACATTCGAAATAATAACGCCATTAAAATCATTTCACATTTCATTCGCACGTTACAAAATAGTTTAACAAAAAGCCAAGATCAAAGGTCTACGCAATTATTGGCAGTTTCGTATGAAAACTCATATTATTGTGCTGTACCATCATATGATTTGCTGTATTATGACCATCGTTTTGGGCGGTGCGATCACTTGCATACATAGTCATTACGCGTCTTGCCTATTATTCAATGTAGCCTGATAACCGAAATTTATTCATGTCTTCTACCGTAATTCAAAATGATAAAGCCTCATTTTGAATGGACAAGTAAGTAGGCGACGGTATTAGTAAGTTGGTTCTCTCTCGACTAATACGTGATCGTGTATCGTATAGACATTTGCATGTTATTTTGTCTGTCATTAAATATGTTACAAAAGTACTGATAATAACACTTTCTATTTTTTATTTCGACTTTTCAAGTTCTTCTGTGATGCATCATGAAATCGTATAAACAAGTTAAATTTCCAGACAAATCAAAATAAACGGGCAAATGCGAGTCGGATTCGTACATGAAGGGTTCCATACCACCGTACAATGTTTTAAAACGCTGAAGAAACACGTTTCTTGTATGACGACCCCCCTTAAATTTTTTACTTTATTTTATTTTTAGTATTTATTGTTATTGTGGTCATAGTAATACATAATTGGTGAAAATTTCAAGTATCTTATTAATGACATATCAAGTAAAAACGCTGAAAAAAAACACGTTTCTTGTATGACGACCCCCTTTAATTTTTAACTATTTAAAATTTTTTGTATTTGTTGTTATATCCGCCACAGTAATACATAATCGGTGAAAATTTCAAGTGTCTAGCTATTACGGTTCAAGAGATAGAGCCCTGTGACTGACGGACAGACAGACAGACAGACGGACAGACATACGGACAGACAGCGGAGTCACAGTAATAGGGTCCCGTTTGCACCCTTTGGGTACGGAACCCCTGACTTTCAAGCACTCACCTAAAAACTTTTGAACGACTGAAACGTCACGTGAATTTTCATCAAACATAACTACGAGTAAGAACCATCTTGACAGACAAGGCAATTAAAACCGCATCGAAATTGGTATATTTGTATGACAGACACGACAAACTTATAACCAAATTAATGAAACATGTGTTTTAAACTGGCGAAAGTTCAAATGTTAGTTATATATCTTTTATAATAAAATATTTTGCAAAGCTATAGAGTACTTATACAATGTGGAAGGGACATACCCGTAATAAATCAAACCGCGGGCTATACTAGATCACTAAAGTATGATGAGATTAAAATAACAGTCAAAAAATAAAAATAAATTTCGACATTCCCATACTAATCGCCCGGCGCGGCGGCTGCACACTTTTATATGGAAGTGGCGAATTTTTTTTGTTCTTTGGCTGTTATTTTAGTTTCATTACACTATAATGATCTAGTATGGACTGTGGTTTGATTTATTACGGGTAGGTATGTCCCTTCCACGTTGTATATCTTGTATTTTTTTCTATTCCTTGTTTCTCTGTAAAAATTACTTTTTTAACCACCACAAAAAAACAATGAATTTCAAACTGGAGAATTCTCCGTAAATACAAAATGTTCTGCACCCGTCATGACAAATAATTCCAATTCCATTTATGAATTGCTTCTTAAATCGATTGTTCGAATGAATCGCTAGCTATTAACTCATGTTGTTGCGGTATTTGCGTTGGTTCCAAATGAACGTTAAGCTCCCATACTTTAGCATTAATTTCGTAATTAAGTGAGCGATTTAATCGATTGTTTAATTATAGAACGATTGTTCGGTTTCCATTTGGGATGTTCGTCTTTCGTTTCCGTTAAACCTTAATTTTATTGAATTTTACTTAATGATTTATTCAAAACCCTTAACGCGTAAAATTGTTCAAGGTATTGAACGTTCAATATTACAACAACTGCATTATTTGTAACTTCTATGCTGGTCTAGAAAAGAAAAAAACTTAGAATGTACCAGCTGCTTTTCATCCCGCGTAGATTTTAAAAGCCAGTCGAGGGAATAGATGAAAATGCGAATCAACATAATTCGCGTTTTCCACAATTTTGATTTCTTTTTCCATTATCGCCTACCATTTGGGTCTTGTAGCCTTGAGCTCTATCTGCTCAGAGCCACAAGACTGAAAATAATCGGTCTGCCCCATTACGGATAAAGACCATGATAGTGTGTACTATAAAGCAATAAAAAAATTCTAGGTCTATGGTACTATATTATGTATATATTTTTTTTACTAAACCTACAACTTAATTCTGAATATTCATAGCTCTCATTTTACAACCAAGATGTAGTGTGATTCCGTCCATCTATAATTATGTCTCTCCAGAGGAAATGGCAATTCAACGATTTATGATCTAAACACAGTTGGCATTCAAGCGAATGCTCAGCAGCTAAATGTTATGTTCGACCTAATTTTTATTGTTATACGCACTCTTATTTTTAGATTTACGATAGCTATAGTAGCGCCTTTAAGTGAGGGCGGGACTGAATGACCTGCCCGAGGGAATAATATTATTGGGGCGCAAGAAAAAGGCAGCTAGTTGCCAGATAGAGCGATTCTCGCCAGAGGCATCTAAGATTTTGCTTTTGCTCTGCTTAAATAATAGTGCCAGAATTATGACGACACTTCATGAGATTTCTAAATATTTGCACCTATAAATGAACCGTCAGGATTATTTGTATATTTTTGTTAAGATTTGCCATCTTAAGATGGCAAATCTTAACTAAAAGTAGGTTTATACCTACTTTTCTTTAAAAAAAACCTTTGAGCTATTTTAGTGATGACCCTAATCTATATTTTTGTGTTCTTATGTGTACTTACAAGAAAGTTCTTGCAAATAGTATTTATAAACGCTAGTTTTTTGTAGATTTTGCACTAAAAATATTTTAAAAGCAATGACCTATACTTTATATACTTTAACTTTGATATCTTCTTAGAAAGTATCAAACTTTATTGAATGAACATGTTACTTTTTGTGGGTTTTTATAACAATGCCTACAAGCTGGTAGTGCTGTATCAAAATAGCCCAAGGGCACCGGTAGTTCTAGAACCAGCACTGATAATAGCCATAAGAGTTTCACTATCGATAACATCGTTAAGATCTATCGGTTTCGGATTAAAACAAATTGTGCTTATTCATATCACTTTTAATTGCACGTCGATTTAAAACTTTAAGGCGGCTCGATAATTAAGTTTTGACGGCTAATTGCCGATAAGTAGATCATACATTAAGAAAGTACAGTTACTTTCACAATAATTACACCCGAGTCACGTTTCGATTTCAAACTTAAGGTGCAAATTGTTAAATCGCAACAAATTAAGGGGAAATAACTTAAATTAATGGAGGCGCATTCTTACTTACATTGGGAGTTCTAAAACGATGGAACAAATTAAAGCAGACATTTCAATTACATTCTTGTGCAACTATTGTCTTTGCGAATGCACTTTGTAAAGGTGTATGTAAACTGTAGCAACACTTTGCTGAACATATGTCGCGTTGTTTTGTTATTGACAAATTAAACATTTGCAGAGATGAAAATAAAACCCCAAATTTCAAACACATGGAATATTTTTTTTTTTACAAACACAAAAAAACCGACTCCGTTTCCTTGAGGAGTTTCTTTTATATCTCCAAAGTTCTTCATCACATCTTCACGAAATTAATATGGTACCACCTAAATAATAAAAACTTTCAAACAAAAAAAGAATCGTCAAAATCGGTTTACAATTGATCTCCTCCTTTTTGAAGTCTGTTAATAACATAAATACATATATTATCTAAATTAAAATCACAAACATCGAAGTGTATACGTATATCCACTACATTTTTAATGAAGTCTAAAATCATAACAAATCACATAATTAAAGAAGAATTGAAGAAGTAAAAAATTACAAAGCAACTATTTACTAAATCTAATTCAAATGTCACCCAATAACTCTAAGAAAAAATAATGCTCGAGTTTGAATCTACCTTTGTACATAGAAAACAAACAGTCACAGTACATTTACAGCAATTAAGATCGAAGTTGCCTGGTTCCAATAAAGATTTAAGCGTAGCGTTTGGGTCCTTTAGACCGCTCGTAACTCTCGCAATTAAGTCGATTTAAAAATAAAGTATTAAGACTTTTCCACAGTATAGAAACAACAGTATAATACTGGATGCCCAATTTATTTTTGTTTACATAGTTTACATACCTTTAACTCTACTATCGACGTAAACTCCATAGTTTACGTCGATAGTAGAGTTAAGGTATGGTCCACAAAATTAGGGTTTTGGCCCACGCCAAAACCCTAATTTTGTGGATCCCAAGTAATGGACGACGGCGTCCTCGAAAACCTAGACGGCTACTTAAAGTACTGGCACACAAAAGCACAGGGCAGGGATAAAAAAAATTAATAACTGAAATTCCGTTTAGTCGTTCCTTTTTATCTTAAGAATTTGAAATGGTTTTTGAAATACTTGATTAGGTGAGACCATTGTTTTAGCCAGTCTCACCACATAACCGCTAATAATGTAATGATAACATTAAGATATATTATTACAAAGCGTGCAAGATAGACTTACCTATGTAAAATCAGGAACTGCCTGGCAGTAGCTGAATATTATTTGTCTAAGTTGACAGGCGCGGTATAATAATGCTTTTCTTAATATGTAGTCCCTGCATGCATGTTGCGAAATCAGTGTTAAGATATATTTCTGTGTTAATTTTACTATGACTCTTTTGTTGTTGATTAAACGCCATCTCGCGGGTCCCCATCAATAATAACAGTTTAATTAAAACACTTTTATTCGTACTTGAATGGCTGCTAGTCTCGGTTTTAATTTTGCTTTTCATTTTATATTCTTTAATTTTTTTGCTTAATAAAGCACTTTGTGTCCCTAGTTCCGACTTGAGAGTGGAGACTTAACAAGATAGTCACATACGTCTTCTTTGCAAAATAAATTACTTCCGAATTTAAGAGTTTGCTCTAGTCGGTAGAGTTAAGTAGAGATGCTAAATTTAATCAATTTATTATTCGGGAGAAGTGTTTTGGTACTCGAAAGAAGAAAGATGACTATAGAAACTGTATGGAGTACCTACATACTCCTAATTGTTGCAATAATACCAAGTTTAATCTAAATTAATACAAGTTAATAATTGCTATGACTAATACTTACAAATAATATACCCCGACATATAGTTTAATTACGTTCATAAAATACAGCGTCCGATCCACATAATTAGAACTAACGTTAATTATGTGTTAATCTTGGTTACCCATCACCCATTATCATAAAGTTCACATTAATACAAACTCTAATTTGGCAGGGAAACATTAACTCGGCGCATTGATAACAATAAAATTTAAATACCTTGAAATTTTACCAAAAAGCCTGGACTTTAAAGTCGCATGCGCATTTTAATGGAAAAAAATACAAATAAATGGCCCTTAATAAGCGTATGTTCGTTTGAATTTACATTTAGAACGGAAACAGACAACTTCTAACAGTAGGCTATATGTTATGTTTAGAAATTGGTACGAACCACACTTGTTGATATATTAACATTTTTATGTAGGTAATTGAAACATTTAATTAAAGTTTTTACTATTAGATGGATTAATTTATTTTAATTTAAATACCTCCATGAAACCAAAGCCTCCAATCATTCACTATATATTATATTTCGTAGGGCTGTTCCGAGGTAAACAATTGAATTAAATTAAAATTAGTCTCACTTTTGATTTCCTTCATACACTCAAATTTACATTCATCATGTTACAATAGTAAGTACCTTATGTATGTATATTTATATGTATGCTTTGGCAGACTTGGTTTTGAGGTGAAAAGAAAATATTACATATGCTTATTGCATGTTTTTAATGTTTTCCAGTCAGACACAATTAAAATTATGTTTACGGCGTATTTTGCTAAACAAAAAAAATAGCGATATTAATTTTATGAACAGATTTTAAAATAACTTTCAAAATCTGTTATATTTATATATTCCAGAAATTACTTAAGTTAGATCACTAAAGTAAAATGAAATTAAAATATACATAGTTACATATTAAATTTCTTAAAAACTAAAATAAAGATAAGAAAGTACTATTCACTACACTACACTACTTAAACGGATATTATTATTATTATATTCTTCTTAGCATGTCGATTATCTGGAAAATACTTATTTTATTATATTTCATCAAAGTTACAAGTAATTTATCGCTATTAAAGAAATGAGTAAGTAGAAAGTAATTTTTAACTCAAAAGATTCAAGCAGTAAACTGAAATCAACTTTCGTTTCGACATTTCAATTTATCCGATTTGAAACACGGTGTGACGTCGGAAAATCCGCAGTACTCTAAAACTCAGCTTCAAATTGATCGAGCAGATACTGTTAGTCAAGTTTTATTTGCTAGTGATCTCGAAATGGTCTATCGAAACTTGACAAGATAGTTGAAATAATAACGGGTAGTTATACAACTGTACTGCTTGCTTACTTTCTCATGTTTTTATATATTCCAGCTTACTTATTTTGTGCTTTGCCTAACTTTAAAATCATTATCAACGCGTACAAAAAAAATTCTTGAGAATACCGGCAATTGTACACATATTGAGCCGTATAGTCTACGTTAACAAAGCCTGGACCGCTCGTTACTTATTTTGTTTATAAACTTTGTGCTACATGAGAAGGTCAACAAAATATACTGAAACTATTATTCAGTTCATGATACTGAACAACTTTCCCCAAGGAACATATCGAAATATGAAAAATAATTTTTAATAACAAGTTGACCAATTAACTGATCCGAGCTTGTATGGAAAGTAAAAAAATATTTTTTATATTTCGATAAAATAATTCGTTGATCAGTTTCATGAACTGAGTTCACCAAAATATAGCGCCATGTACAATATCCGTTGCCTCTTACAGACATAGCACTAGTTACATAAACTTTCAAAAGGTGACTAGACTAGTATGACAATATAATATAAGCGAGTTTAAATCACAGTCAAACACGATATTCATCGTCAGGTCTTTTTTAGTCTCCACTGCAGGAGCACGACCCTATCTGTACTATCAGAGCTATATTATTAGCAAGAGCAGTCAGAGGATTTGGCCTACACTATCCACGCTGGCTAGACGAGTTGAAGAGGACTCAATAATGTTTATTAACTTTGTTTAGCTTGTTTTTCCTAAGACGCCTTCCACGACATCCACAGAAAGACTTGGAGTGGTCCTACTCTGCTGGGAACCACACGGCTTAAACACGAGATTATCCAATAACATCAATCGTGACAGCAGTCTCATTTCAACTCGCCGTTTAACACCACACGACCAATATAAACCTAATCTAAAGCGCTGGACGAAGTTCGCACGTAATCATTTTATGAATGTTATCAGTTTCACGTGGTAAAGATACGTGCAAAGTGAAGAGCGACTGGCTATTTGCACTTCGCGATGCAAGATGATATGCTATAGACATGTTCTTAATTATTAACTCTCAAAAGTAAAAGCAAAATATTAAAGAATGTCAATCAGTAACAATGATTTCTCTCTATGCGTACCGCACCGCTAGGTCATAAAGGCTTAATTTTATATTATCGTTTTATATTAGCAAAATATTATTATTGAAGATTCCATATGAAGAAACTTTAATATATTTTAATGACAAGTTTTTTAACTTTAATTTGATTATTTTAAATAATTAGATACTTAAAAAATAAATAAGACGACAACTCAGGGTTGATTTATGATATTAAAATTATTTATTAGTTTATAACGTACATTGCACATTGTATTATTTAAATAGATAAAAATATTGTTTTTTAGATACAACATAAAAAATATCAGTAAAATTAGTTAAAACAAAATATTTACCAAAATTTCAGAGTACCTTTTCTAAGACTACGTTGAAAACAACTTTCCTTCAAACTTAGGAACTACATTTCATAGATAGTTTTTCCAAAGTGGCTCTTTGGGTGGCTGCAAACATTTGTTGAAAGAGTTGGTGCAATTTCCGAGCTAAATAAATATTTTTTCGAAAAGTTTTTAACTTTTTAGTTAGGCACCTATGTTTTGATGTTAGAAAAAAATGCGTAGTGAAAAAGAAGTTTTAGCAGCATAAAATAAAATGTTCATTGTAGTGCTTCTTTTTTGTACGAATCATAGAAGTTAATTAATTAAAGTTTATATCAAAATTGCGAATAAATATTTTTTTTTCAAATTATAAGAAATCACCACAAATAAGATCAAACTCAAAACATGATAAATTAACGGATTTTACCAGCCACTCACAGAAAGGTCATCGTCATCATCTAGTCTCTACTGCAGAAGCACGACCCTCTCTGTACTACGAGTACCAGAGCCTTTCTTGGCCTAATCCACGGGCTGCACTCTATGGCCTACACTCTCCACGCTGGCTAGATGGGTTGGAGAGGTCTCATTGATGTTTATTAACTTTGTTTAGCTTGTTTTTCCTAAGTCGCCTTCTAAGACATCCACGGGAAGACTTGGAGTGGTCCTATGATAATGAAACCTCTCTAACCCATCTGGGTATGTTTCATTGATGATTTATGAAAGTAATTCAACTTTCATAGAATTTTACTGTACAGCTGATCTGACTTTCTGTGGAAAGCTATCATTTATTTCCATGTATTGAAAATTTGTTCATTATATTTGAAGGTTCCGTACCTCAAAAGGTAAGAACGGAGCCCTTATAGGAGTCCCTTGCCCGTCTATCCTTTTGTCACAGCCAATTTGCTACGAAACTACTGGACTGACGATTGAGTTGAAATTTGGTATACATATACAAGTAAGTCAGTGATCTAAACATGGACGTATAAAGTAAAAAAAATAATTTTAAATATGAGGACCTCTTATGGAAGTAAAGAAACCATTAAAAAAGTTTTGTGAACTATATTTAGTAGCGTAGCTTTTTACGAGAGTTTTAAATATATGTAATATCTATGTATACATATTTTTTTTAATCTTGCTGGTATTTTTGTAGTTATTTAAGAAAATATGTATTTAAATACATATGTCGAATAACTTAACGACAAACTTATACATGTAGTCAAGTTTTTACTAGTAATATGAACTTGTCTGCAAATATAAGTTTGTAAATTGTTTATGTAACGGAACAGTCAATGCGCGAACCCCACTCGCACTTGGCCGGTTTTTATATTTCAATTATTGTAGCACAGTTATTCAGACCTTATTTAGTTTGCAAACTTATCTAGTCAAGTATAAAACATACGTCCATCTCCATTTTTGACATCATAATAATTACGTCCGTATCAGGTACGATTTTAATAAGATCAAAAATCATCTCCTATCACAGACAAGCCATATAAAGTATGATGGTTCAAAATGTGATTGATATGTTGTTATTACATGTGCGAATAACTTTTTTGTGTAATTCAAATGATCGGGTCATAAATTACTACTCGTAACGAATTCCCGCTAATCTTTCCAATACTAATTTGCATGAAATATTTATTTTTTCTTCCCACACATGGAGGGGATTAAAAGTTTGATTATTTCATTGTTATTTTTAAGAAGCTAATTTGATAAAAATAATCTAGTCGTACTTATAAAACGGATCGAAAGTAACTGGCTTTTTATTTTTTGTTCGAGTTCAAATTGGACATGCAATACGAGTATGAATTGTACTTTTGTTGTTTATTACAGTATGTCATATCATTATAGACTACGTGGGCGACCGAGCTGCGTTCGATGATAACATCAAGAAAAAGAGGTTCTCAAAAAACAGGCCTAGCTAGATCGATTTTTCAGCCCAAAAACCCATACAAAATTTCATCGAAATCATTCAAGCGGTTTCCGAGAACCTCATTATAAACATGTGGGATTCGGGCTGAAAGAAATATCAGAAGACCAATTAAAACGTCTTACCATCGGCACAGAATACAGTAAGAGTAAACAGAACGGAATCTCCTAAGGTACGCGCAATATGCGTCGCCGTTCCCCGCACCCGCACCTCTTCCCCGGTTCTTGACGGCCAACGTGAGTCATCGAGGCGAAAACGGGGGAGAGGTGCGGGGACGGGGAACGGGGACGCATATTGCGCATACCTTAGGAGATTCCGGCCTGTGCCATCGGCGTCTTACTCTTTATCGATATAAAGAGTCAGAGTTTTACATATTGATTCTTTTATAATGTTTCATAAAACAAAACCAAACATTCTACATTTAAAATTACTTCTTACTTCCTTTCTTACATGCCAGCTACACATTCGTACTCATCTTACATTATAAAGTCTTTCGTCAAACCTCACATCCTAATTACATATAACATATACATATGTTTCGCTCGAAGACCGAAATCGCTCAAAGAGCGAAATAATAGGTCACACACAACGCGATGTGGCTAATGTAAAATGCGACGCGAAATTCGTGCCGTTGTAGCGCTTAGGAAGCGGCACTAAACTTAGCTGTAAGTAACGATTTGACGTCAACATTCGTGCAAAATAAAACAAAGTATCTTTTATTGAGAGATATTATAAATATCGGTGGCAACGGCTGGCAAGCCCAAGATATTATTTATTATTTTTCTTTTACCTTTCGCCTTCTAAAACTCTAGTGGTAACCTCTATATTGACTGGACTGTGTTTTAATACAGATCGTTTGTTACACTTACAACCATCGATAATTCACGTGCACTCGTAATAATAATAATGCAACACTTTCTCTATTACGTTGGAGTACTGAACATCATCACGTTAAAATTACCATGTTCGGGTACGTACGTAATAATGACCATTGACCTCCGTGGCTCTTGTACATATTGTTGTTATATTATTAGTCAGTTATAGAGTATAGAGAAATGTGGTTCATGAGATTTTTGTTTAAGATTAGTTCTTATCAGTAAAAATACTTGTGCTCCTTCGCGATGTTGTGTAACTATCACAAAAATATCATGTTTAGTTTTTTTAATAATTATGACTTTTCAAGTAAATTACTTTGTTATTGAATTAATTTATTTAATTGATAAAAAGCTGTGTAATGTCAGTCTTATTTCTAATTTCCATTTTAAATATCTTTAAATGTTTACAAGTTATTACACTCACAATCTAGATTTTACTATTTAAAAGGTAGGTAAGAACTTTTTTGTAGTTCAGATTTGGGACGTAGCATAAAAAGTGAAAGAACGATGCAAGTAGATTAAAAAAATAATGGTGGAAAATATCGCTAAATTCATTGTGTGAATTTATGATATCTATCATGTGACCCACCACTGCGCTAAAGTCTAAATAATTAGCTTATATATTACAGCATATTTCATCTAAAGTATTTCGTTTAGTTGTTCAGACATTCACTTTCATTAATTTTATGTAAGCAATACAGATAACAGCCATGTTTTGTTTGTCTTTCGAAATAAAGCCACTCCCATTTGAATTTATGGTCACTAATAAATAGATAGAGTGTCATTGCCACAACTCGAATCGTGATGATATAATTAAAAGCAAATGTTTAAATTATTTATAATTAATCTTCTGTTCAAAAACATGATTGTACACTTAAAAACAGAGAAGAAACTGTATACGAAATGAAAATGTATGGCTGATTGTAAGGTACGTTTTTAAGAAGCCCGAGAAACTTTAATGTTTTATTAATACTATATCTCTTGTTTTGTGTGCTTTCACTAAATAGAACATATAGTCATAGAATTATGTAATCAGGAGCCATGTTTCAGTTCGCATAATTTTGGAACAATAATGACTTTCAATTAATCTAATATAAATTAAGTTGAATACCACACTTCGAAACAGTGGGTAGTAATGAAGGAATAAGCATGCTTTAATTGCGTGAGTAATATGTGATAAAGAAATTCGTTGGGGTGATTCGAATGGTACCTAGCACAATAGGGAAGGGATCAAGTTGTTGAAAACACTTAAATATTTTTCTGTGGTTAGGAATAACATTCCTCGTTACCATAAAAAATATCAGATTTTTCTGTCCAGTCAATCATAAAAAATAAAATCATTTTTAATCCCAATTTTAAACCCATAGTCAGCCTTACACCGTATTTTTTTTTGTCCAAACCGTCTGATATTTAAAAAAAAATAATGTCATATGACATTTGACTACTTAACTGCCACCGTGTTGAAATAGAGATACTGTCATATGACAGATAACAGTTAACTATCTGTTAACTGTCATAGTTGTCATAGTTGTCAATAAAATAGTGTCAAGTGTCATATGACGTTATTTTTTTTAATACGTCAGACAGTCTGGGCAAGAGAAATGGCGAAATAAGGCTGAATGTGGGTTTAAAATTAGGATAAAAAATGATTTTATTTTTTATAATTAATTGACTGGACAAAAAATCAGACATTTTTTTATGGTAACGAGGAATGTTATTCCTAACCACAGAAAAATATTCAAGCGTTTTCGAAATTTTCGTCCCTTCCCTATTGGAAGTGCACACACATACGTCGGGGCTTGAGTTCGAATCTCACCCGTGAAGTAAGTTTTCATCCCATATTTTCAATTTAAAATTGTTACAAGCATTGTAATATTGTTTAAATCAATAATTATAAAGCATGTTGTTAACAACTTTGGCTTAAAAATACTATTAGGATTACCCACTTATTTTTTAAATCGAAACACAATCGTGTAAACATAGTTGTTCTATGGCGGAAAATATAATAGTGAAGTCCTATACATGTCATTTACTCTTGAAATTGAGATATTTTTTAATTACTCGTATGTAACAAATGGCGGTGACTTTTTTACAGCAAAATGCTCTTCTCACCTGGGCTTGAGCTGGGTACCTTAATCAGTTCATACTTGAATCTCCTCAATATATCATCATTGCACAATCCCATAATCCCAAATGACTTTACACATAAGAGTTCCAACTTATTCCAACAAACAGAACAAAACTGGGCTCTCACGGAATAACGGATAACAGATCTCCAAATTAACAGTTCGAACGATTAACTAACGTTCTTAACATCTTAAACACAAATGATGTATATGAGAACGCCCATAACGTAGTTGGTAATTATCAACTTGGCTCTAATGTGATAATGTCTAAATGCTCGCTTTGATGGGTTCATCCAAGGTACAGTACCTTCCCAGGTCATTAATTAGTTTTTTGTAATTAGTCAGTTCTTTAAAGCAGTAATTTTAAATACCAATAAAAATACAATGTATACAGGGTCTAACAAAATATACCTTTCCCCAAGAAACATACTCGTATATCGAAATATATAAAATAATTTTTGGCCTCCAAGTTGACCGATCAGCTGATCCGTGATTCTATAAAAAGCAAAAAAAGTTTACACATTTCGGTAGGTATATTTTCCTTTGGGATAGTGGTTCAGTATTATGGACTACATCTATCCTTGAAATAGTTTCAGTTTATTTTGTTAGACGTTATAGTATACTTGTCGCTTATGGAATATTTCTTATCGTCAGCATTTCAGATGCAGTATACCAGTGCTGGGCATACGCCAATTCTTTTCGAAATGACCAATCAAAAGCGGCCTGCTACCGTCATTTTCCAGTGACCGTAGTCAGGTCTTCTGACCACCATGTTGGATATCCTACGCTGCTTAAAAAATGCTAATAAAAGAGATCGATGGCTCAGCTTAATTCAATTTCTTAAACGTCTTTTAGTCTTTTCGTCTAAAATAGCCTATATTTTTAACACTATATACTACATCATATTTTCACATTATTATTAGTTTAACGTCAGTGACTGCACCTTGCCTTTAGTTAAAAGCAACATGTACATTAATAAAGACTCAATGCTCAAGTTTTACATACTTAACTAAGCTTATAATTTATAATACGATTCTCATATTATAACAGGCGTACCATGCACAATTTACCTTACAAGGTTCTGTTGAATTTTGTGTATAAAAAGTATTTGAAATACTCATTGTAAAACAACTACTTACTCTACTCCTAACATGTATGCATACTTCCTTGACCTGACCGGTGGTCCTCAAAGTAAACTAGACCGCGACTCACATAATAACCTTTTTTCGGAACTTACGTCTTGGATTTGCTTGCAATCTACCTGCGGGGTGGGACTAGACTGTAGATACTGGACGGAATAAAATCAGTGTCAGAGAGAACGACATTTCAAAGACGCAATCTACGACGAGTTTTAATGTACAAAATATATTATATATTATTTATATCTTCTTTGGATTCACGGGTCTTTTCACCACGGTCCTTTAGGCGGCTTGCGTGGGGGAACATAAATGCATACATTATCACGTCTTTATCCCCAATGGGGCAGACAGAGCATTTTGAGTCTTGTGGCTCTCTCTAAGCTCTTAGCAGACAGTGCTGATATTTTCAATTTTTTTCCTTTTCTACTAGACCAGCATGGAAGAGTGGATACATAAAACAAGTTGGAAATGGCCTTTTTCAAATTGTTCTGGGTCTTGGGTGTTTATCTATATATGTATTTATCATAAAATATAGTATCGTTGAGTTAGTATCCCATAGTATATTTATTTATTTATATTTATTTATTTATATTACAATAATAATTATTTATTATTCCGTTATTTTCTTTGTCGGTAAATTAGTTTCTCATTTCCTAAAAACAGTCAATTCATTCGCTTCTTATCTCTAAAGTAGATGCCTTTTATTGTTTTACTACTCGTATTCATTAACGTAACCCGTTGTAAAACCCGACATGACAGTCATGGGAGCAAGAGGCGCCGCGGCATACTATTAGTATACAAAGTAATTACGGCTTTTGAATTATATCGCTTCGTCGGGAAGCGCGAGCGCCGGTAACAAGACAACATAATGATATGAACCGCCTTTTGTCTGTGTGTTTCGCCACCTGCCCAAACACTACCAGAGATGTGCATTTATCGACACTATCTATCGATATTTCCTGTGTAAAATAGCGCGATCTAACGGCGCCGCCTTTGATTTCAAATAATGACACCTAATTACGTTGAAGTTCAGCCTCAGCGTCTTTTGGCGAAGTAATTTTAGTACACAATGATCTTTTACGGTTGAACATCGATAAAAACAATGAGCAAAAACCATCGATACTCGGGGTCGACATCCTTATAATGATGCCTTGTTAGCGACTGTTAGTCATTCTCGCCCGTGGTAAGGAAAACGAGCCTCTTAATTTGAACTTCAAAGGTGTGATTTCTGGTCCGTCAGGAAGTGTTAAGTAATTATTTAAAATCGACCCTTTTCTTAAACCGATTAAATGTTAACGAGGATAATTTTCTTTCGAGGAGATGTCGCAATTCCCTTTAATTATGCTGTCGCAGTGGCTTTAATTGCAAGGTAAAAATTGTGGACAAAGTTGCAAGGCAGTGGACACAAGCGATTAGGCAAAATTAAGTCATTATTTCTTCTAGTGAGCCTATAGGTATCCTGTATATACCATACACTACACACTTGTCGTTTTATTGGTAGGGACATTTAAAAAGAAGTATATAAAGCTTGTAAGTAAAATTAAAATACATTTTTGTTTTGGTTCTTCAACTTTTGTTGATTTTACTTAAACTGTGGTATATCCAAAATTGGGGTATGTTCTAAACAAAGAGGCATTTTATAAAGGAATTGGTTTAAAAACTATATTTTTATAAACCTATACTGTGTCACACACTATAATGTTATCACTTGTTGACAAATTGTTGTTGAAAAATTCTATTTAAAAATGAAGGTTTGCCTGCTTTCTCAACTTTATTCTCTCGGATCTATAGGCCTGTTACTCAGACATGGGGTGAACCCAACACCAATAATTGATGCATTTCTTGCCTAATGCCTGTGTTGCTGCATCCATTGTGGCTGCAGTATCATCGACTGTCGTATTCGTGCCACGTGTTTTACCTCTACACGAGGCAACTTCAAGCACAAAACATACTGTTTATATTATCATGGAGTCGACTCTGTATGTCAACTTCCTCCATCGTGGGTATACTGCTAATTACAGATATGGTAAAGGATAGAAAACAAAACAGACTGTTTTATTTGACAAGACGCTTTATAACCGTATTTTCGGTTTAAAAAAACCTAATCAAATGGAACAAACGCTTGAAAATAAAAGTAGCCGTTTTACCCAGTTCGATCCCCAGCCAGGGCAAGTTAGAAAATGGCCTTCTTCAAATTGTCCTGGGTCTTAGGTGTTTATATATATATGTATTTATTATAAAATAGAGTATCGTTAAGTTAGTATCCCATAACACAAGTTTAGAACTTACTTTGGGGCTAGCTTAATCAGTGTGATTTGTCCCTATATATTTATTTATTATTATTTATTATTTACCACAGCTCATGTAGGTATTCCTTTTTATTAATAAAGTTGTAAGTTTTACAATGTATCAGCCTTATTAGAGCTCAAGACGGTCCACGTCATAAGGTATTAGTGGAAATACTTAGCTTAGTAAACAATGTCTCCCGCGGTTAATAACAAAAGTTTGTAGCCTAGAGATTCGAGACTTGAAACTTACTAACAACAATTGCATTTTCAAAGCAGATTAGCTTTAGTGAAGTATGTATTGGCTCAACATTTTGTTTGTTACCTGCAAATTAGCAAAGTATACGTACAGACTTTCTGTAATTAAAATGAGATATTTTTTTATTGGACAGGAAAGAGTTAAAAATTTCACTGAATAGATATATGTACTTTTTATTTATTCCTTAAACTTTATTACAGAAAAATGTAACAAGCGGACTTAAGGCCGTTGGCGTTTTCTACCAGTCAACCTACAGGTGGTGCTGAAATGAGATTATTACGGAAATAGTGCAAAAACTGAAATGATTGAAACTGAGGAAGCTTACCACAGTGTAAACCTACACCCACTCACCTAATAGAAATACACATTATTGCTATGTATGGATTACTATTTTCTATAATTATGGATAATAGAATTTAAAAATACTGATTTTAAAAATCTGTTTGGAAGACTTGTCTGAAATGTTGAGTTCTAACTTGAGACTAATAAAATGGATTCTGTACAAGTCAATGAACTAACATCTTTTAAAAGTAGCTTTTAGAATATGACTCAAACTATTTTGGGATACCTAAATCAAAATAATACAACCTCAAAATACTTTCGTAGACAGCGATCTTTGTTTAACGATTTATGGCTATTTCATGGCCTTTATTTACTTTTATAGTCGGCTGGTTCCGTAAAAGTCTGTGCTATAAATAACCAAAGGTCTATATGAGACGTCAGGACACTATGCTGTACTGTGAATAGCATTTTCCTCTTATTATGTTTTCGGATATAAATTAGAGAGATTTATAAGGCTTTAGTGTAGTAAACACTACGATACTTTCCTCTTAACAATCACTGCCACTATAGAACTTAATAGCCGAGTAAAATAAAATTTTAAATAGACAGACAAGCATTTAAGATTTAAAGCGTTTCAGTGCTAAGTGAATACGTTAAGACTCAGTTATAGACATTTCTTTATAATAGGTAATAATTTCTATACGAGTAATAATTTCTATATGATATTAACAGTCCAGAAAGTATAAAATACAATTTCACAAGACTCTACGATGGTATTTTTTTCATTCCACTTTCCATATTGAGCTTCTATTCTTTTAGGGTTCCATACCCAAAGTGGCACCACACGGGACTCTATTACTAAGACTCCGCTTCCCGTCCGTCTGTATGTCACAGCTAGACAATTGAAACTTTCACTGATTATGCCGCTATAACAACAAACATTAAAAATAAGATAAAGTTAAAAATTATCGTCGTCATACAAGAAACGTGTTTTTTACAGTGTCTTAAAAATTGTACGGAGGTACGGAACACTTTATGTACGAGTCAAACTCACACTTGACCAGTTTCTTTTTCTTCTACTTTACATATTG
The DNA here is from genome assembly GCA_963576875.1 of Acrobasis repandana. NCBI lineage: Eukaryota > Metazoa > Arthropoda > Insecta > Lepidoptera > Pyralidae > Acrobasis > Acrobasis repandana. The sequence continues at coordinate 8,944,315 of OY756223.1, read as the reverse complement.
AGCTTCTTTGCTTACCTATATATGTGGGAAATGTTACACCATATTTTTTTTCTTTTGTGAAGTTTATATAAGTAGTACAAGGGAATGAACAACCACCTGTCACTAATTCGATTTTTTGTTTCATACTAACTTTTTGCAAAAGGTATTTTGGTTTCTACAAACCTGACCTGATTCTCGTATAAAAAAATAATACGCTTACTTTTTATGCAATACATGATATGATATTATAACAAGTAGGTACCGATCCAGGCAGTTGTTTGTTTATCTGGCGAGTACCTTTTTCTAAGGCTTTCTTCACGTGAAGTACATTGTCATCATCGTCATGGTAACTTCTCCGTCCACTGCTGAGCGCATGCCTCTCTTCGTCGACGCCACCCTGGTCCTGTGCAGCTCTCATCCAGATGCAACCCGTCTTTATACAATGTAACTATAGCGACTTAGTAGTTGATAAAATTATGATAGGTAACTTTAAGGCATACAAAGTTGTCTGTAAATAAAGTTTAGAACGGCAATATTCAGTCGTAAAGTCTATGCGACGTGTCTAAATATTCACAAAGTGCGATATCGCAAGAACGAGGTAGGTTCTATTAAGAAAATCATAATGCTCGTTCAGATAGATATACCTGAATAGAAGTTACATTCCTTTATGTGAGGTGAATTTATTATTGCATACTTATATAAACGCATATTTTAAATCTCTTTGAAATCTGTTTTAGATAGTCACTTTCCCATTTATGTTGTGTTGTTAACTTTGATTTGTGTTTTTGCTTGTGGCAATGCTGCTTGTTACAAAATATGTATGACAGTTACAACGAGTTGGTATATTAAAGAGTTATAGTTCCAAGAATGAGTAATATATTTTTTTATTAGAATTACACTATTAACAATTGATAAGAGAGTAAGTGGCTAGTTAATTTTACTTATTGTACCTGGATAATTACTAAATATAAAGTTAGGTATTTGACAAATTGCGTCAAGAAATTTAACTATTTAAGTAATATTCTTTAGGAATCTGTATAAAAACAGTCTTTATGTATTGTTCATTTATCTGAAAATATACATACAGTATAATAATTATAATGTATATTATAATTTTAATAGATTATTATTCATAAAAATAATAAAGCATTTCAATCATTGCCATAATTTTGCACATTAACTTACTAAAGTTAATGCACTATACCACCCACCATTCATACCAACAAATGTATATTTTTAAGTGAGTAAGAATGAGATAAGAAATTATTTAAGTATGAATAGATTCAATATTATTCTATATGAAACCAGACCTATTTTAAATAATATAATCGGAAGAGTCGCTCACATTAAAACGACCCCAAATTGCTTGATAATTAATAGGCCATGTTGTCGAGGGCTATTCGAAAATTTATTGTTTTACAACGCATTCTGGTTATAAATTCCTTAATTGGCCCCCACTTTACGCTCACCGATCCTTTAATTTACAAGGGCAAGCAAAGGTAACTATCAAGATGGAAAAAATGGGTGGCGTAATTTGAGGTAACGTTTGACCTCACCTGCTTGTATTCAGTTGACCAATAGAACTTATCTATTAGTTTGGTGCGTTATAGGTCGTTGACGGTAGATTTATGCAATAATTAATATGCAATTTAATAAAATACTGTACAATTAAACTTTGAACAAGTGAATAACATCATTTATTTTCCGTTGGATCGTCATTATCATCATAATAGTTTGGGCTTAATTGATTCGTCTTAAGGAGCACTTAAAACTTTTTCGTTAATTTATTTCAGATAAAAGCTTTGTTTTTCAAAATATTTTTAAATAATTTATTTTATTTATTTATTTCCAAAACAGCTCGTTTTTACAGGCTTTTTACTTTTTGAAGTTACTTGTTTAAAGCACGAAAGAGGAGTATACATCGATACCTTGCGGCTCAAAGGGCGTAACCACCATTATGGCCAAAATAAGTTTTGAATGACATTCAGTTTTTGCTCCGCTATCGAACTGTATATTTAAAGTTCTCAAATTCTGAAACAATGGTGAATACGACCCAGAATTTCAATGCTTTTAATGGAGATGGATTTTTTCTTGTATTTATGGGCATAAAAGCAATCTTTATTAGGCATCATCAAAATATTGGGCGTAATCGACACTATCAAATAAAATTGTAGGGCGTATATGCGTATTATGTAAGGTATAAATTTATGTTTTCAATTATATTTTTGTTTTGATACTGATGTAATGATTAAGTAACGTAGAAACAATATATTTCTAGCATTTGTCAATAACTAATTTGTAATTTCTTCTCTTGTTATAAATCTTAGTATATAATACAAGACTTTGATGGACTAAGAGATGCCAAATTGAGCTATTCTACTAAAAATTTTTGTAAGTATTGTAATATAAACGCAAAAAATGGAATAAAATAAAAAAAACGTTAATAACTACAATTTCAATTTTGAAAGTGGTGAATACACCCTGCCTTACGAGTACTAACGCAGCAGTCATTTTATGGGGCGTTAAACATATACAAATTTAATTTTGTGAGGCGTAATTCACCAGCTAAATTTTAAACTATAAATATTTCAACGTTGTGTTTGAATATTATGAACAACGAAAATTAACGGTTTTTGGTATAAGAATCATGGGATAAATAACAACCAAGTTGTGACTAATACAAAATTTTAATTTTAGTTTTTTAGCTCTCCTGAAAAGTCGTGTTTTGGTGGTTGACACCCTTTGAGCCGCAAGGTATCGAATATGTTGGATTAATTTTGTATCTATTCCATTCAATCATTATTTTCTGCATACGATTCACAAGACATAGAACGTAAATGACACTGTTTATTTCAGTAAACAGTAAGAATTGTAGGAAAAGCTTTGAAATTGGCAGGCTAACATCTCATTCACATGCAACAAACCATGCATTGTACCTACATCTTCATAACAAGAAACACAATCATGTAGGTTTGGATCATTGCATCGTGACTGACTTTTGCCCTGAATATTTTACTGGCTGCCGGCGCCGTCTCACCATATAGGATGGGCGTATATAAAGATTGGGGTTTACAGGGCGGATGACTAATACCAAAGTTGGAGTAGATATTAGGCTCTATCTACCTCACAAGAGATTAAACCCTGTTTAGTATTAGTATAAGAATTGATTAAATGAAATACCTGAAAATGTCGAGATATTATCACATCATTTCATTCATTAATTATTCAATCAACTAACATGAGAAAACTCTATAATTAATTAATTTAAAACGGTTAACTTACGTAGCATAGTCCGAAAAGGCCGACCAGGTTTTGATTGATTAAGACGTTCATCTTCAGGGCGATTTTTAGGAACGGCGACTTTACGATTTCGCTGTCCGTTCAGCAGGGGTACTGGTCGGCCTTTTCCAACTAAACGTATTACGTGACTCAACCGTTTTAAATTAATTATTTAAACAACTCTTAAACTAACTACTTATTATTAATGTAGACTAAATAACTGTGATTCACATAGAACGAGATGTCTTAAGCAAGGTTCTTTAGCGCAAATGTACGAGAAGACCGGACCTTAAGTTAAAGGAGATAAAGAGAAGATAAAAAAGAAGATAATAATTATTTCTTAATTATATCCATGGAAAGTCATTAATTTTTTTATGAACTGAATCCTATTTCAAGGCAAAAAAAAATCAAATGCAACAAATCATAGCTTTAAGTTAGTATTAGGTAATTATTTTTATTTAGTTAGTATGATATGTAAATATAATATGCTGTGTATATTTTATTTAATAAAACAATAACAAATCATTTAAGTATTTACAAAATATTTGATTCACATGTGTGTGAAGCCCACCATGAGTAAATTCTATCTACGTTCATACCATACACAATCCGTGTCTAAAATGGCAGCCCTTTGTGAGATAAAAAAGTAAATGCTACGGTGTAAGTCAATTTTGTTGAGGGAACGTGCGAAGAAAACAAGCTAAAAGTCTTCGTGTAAGAAGCCACTTTAAAAAATAGTTTTGTAAGTCATGATCTTGGCGTACTGGATTATCCTAGAAACTACAAAACAGTATAGATGTTATATATTAGATTAAATTTTTAATATCCAAGATTTCGGGTCAGTAGATACGATAGGGCAAACGGAGCTAAAGATTGGTAGATCAATCAACAAGTTGGTGAGAATTTAATTACGTACCTACTCGTAAATTAAAAACTGACATTAGAAATATAGATAACTAGCTCGTAGCCTGAATCGTCCTTGCTCGTAGCCTATTTAGAATAGATCCTATCCTTGAAAATAGTTTTTTATTTTTAATTAAATATCCATGCTGAATTATCATGGACGTACACTTCTAAGCTGCTAGGTAGGTACTACTAATAGAGCTGAATATAACAAAACAACACTGCAAGATTGTTCAGTAGGTAAATCGTCGGTTGCTATATTCAAGTTAATAAATATTAATCGTTTCTCGTTAAAACTTAAACTAATTACGGATAATTAGCTGTAATTTAAGTAGCCGCCAATGGTTGAAGTTACGAGTATAACTTACAAAAATTAAGAGCCGCTGTCGGTGATTTTAAATATGAAAACTAAAAAAGGAACTGTATATTAATGAAATGAAGGGTCAATTTTAAAACTACATGAATTTTGGGAATTTAATTTATAAATTATGAACATCGATATACATTTAAGAACCTTGTTAAAGCTGACCCAATAAAGGTAAGCGCCGCTATAAAGATCATCCTTCATAAACAGTTATTTTAAATGTGTAAATTATTATGTTCAGGTTAGCCAGCTGGCAAACACAACGATGATCAGTTGTAGATTGTGATTTAATTTTTTATTATAGTGAAGGAGAAGAGAAGAAGGACCTTTCATTAAAAAATATACGTTGATGGGTGTAGGGAAGCGCAAAAACGAAAAATCGAAAAAAACATGTAGCGTTATGTATAAATTGTACTTTTTGTTGCATTTCGTAGTTACATCACTTTAATGGGAAGAATTCACATTTTCGCCTATGAATGTTGCATTTTTTAACTAAAATTTTAGGCTGTTTTGATTACTTCCTTTAAATTTATAAAGTACAAGCATGGTACTTATTACCAAGTACGTTTTATTTAGATTTTATAATAAGTCATGGCGGCTATCCAACTCGGTTTATCATGCTTAGTAGTCATGAGTGACTCAACGATAGGGAAAGTGATTTTGGTTTCAAAAATCTCCGATTCCTTTTATTTTTTATAGGACAATAAAGATTGTATTGTTCAAAAATGGTTCCAATTGTACTTAATTTCACTTTTCTCAGTAGCACTAAAAGTGAATTTGTCAATATTGTAAACGATAGTAAAAGTATTTGTAACAAAACAAATAGGTAGCTGCCATTGTTACAATTATGGGTACAATAGACACTGAGTCATATTTAGATACAATAATTGCCCAAAGAAAAATCCAACTAAATAATAGTGTCGCAAGGAGATAAAGCAAGTGGCCCATAAAGTTACAGTTGTAAACATTGTTTATAAAACAATTCGGCAAACTGAGACGCAAACAAAAGTTTTCGACGAAATTCCACGCCACCCTTTCGGCTTCCTTAAATTGTTATGGCGGTAATAAGCCAGTGAACATGCGACTTTTATAGCAGCCAGTTCTCTCGAGTTTCGGGATAGCACATTTTGTCACTGAGACAATTACTGGAAGCCATAACAGCTGGACAATGATGGCAATTTTTGACAGATTGCGTGAAGGACGCAAGGACGCTCCCAAAACCAGCAGCGTTCCGTTTTACGACTACGAAAATAAGTCCAAAGACGAAATGTGTTTATTATACTAACATTTGCATGTATGGCAATAAAATGCAATGAGAAAAATAAGATTCTATGCGATTGTTGTCTGTCCGCGATGAGGAATGGTCAGATCAGTATTATCCTGTGGAGATGCCAAATAGTCGGTATAATGGCAGTTATTTGGAAATTTTGTTGCTTTATGTGCTTATTTGAATAATAAATATCCAGTGGATAAAGAGAACTCGACACTTTAAAATTCTATTAATGTCATTTACACTCGTTAGTATTGTGGTGAAGCCAAGCATTGTTTAATTCTAAGTCTTCTTATTTGAATGTGTGTAAGTAAGCTGTTCCACACTGGTCAGGAATAAAAGAAAAAACTTAGAATGTACTAGCTGCTTTTCTTCCCGCGCAGATTGAGGGAAAAGCTGCTCAAGGAAATAGACGAAAATGCGAATCATGTTAATAGGGGATGCGGCTATAGCAATCCATCTTTATGTAACTAAAAGTGGACTTTGGGTCTTACGGTCCTGGGTTCTATTAGCTTAGAGCCACAATACCCCAAATGCTCTGTCTGCCCCATAAGGGATAAAGACGTGATAATGTATATTGTATTGTATATTGTGTTGGTAAGTCTGATGAAGCATGGATTACTGCACTGTTTTTTTACAGTTTGTATTACAATCCTAGAATAAATCAATGTAAGTACAAAAAAAAAAATGTCGATATACGAAAGAATTCCATTGATTAAAAGTAAATCAGGATCATTGGTATTTTTTAGTCTCCACTTGCAGGAGCACGACCCTCTCGGTACTACCAGAACCATAATTGGCCAGAGCAGCCAGAGGATCAGGATAATAAAAGTTATTATTTTTACAAAGTTAATTAAAAATCATGTCAGTTCAGTACATGAGTAAAATAAAATTAGCCTTGCTTTTATAAATCCTGCTGCAATCAATTTAATAAGGAAAATTAAGGAAATAGGGAATTTGATTATTAAAACTGGAAACTCTCGTTTAAAGATGCCTAATACAGGACGAGGGGTCGAAATTAAACTTGTTACTGCATTAACGTAAAGACAGGTAACTTTTTAATTCCCTTAACGAAATTGTCATATTTTCTTTTGAGTCTCTAATGAAATAAGAGGAAGACGTTCCGGGTCAAGTCTAGAATTTTTATGTCCACTTTATATTCAAGTCAGAAAGTTTTGCAGTTTCAGAAATTTGTTTACAATGCGACGCCTCCGGGGTTTCCTAAAGTAACAGGAAAATTAGGACGGACCATAACGGGTCGGGTCGTGTCGCCCATCGTCATCAAAAGATCTTTTTTAGTCTTTGCTGAGAGAAGCACGTCCCTCTATGTGCTCTACTATAAGAGCCATATATTAGTCGAAGCAGTCATAGGATATGGCCTACACTCTCCACGCTGGCTTACAGAGGTCTCGCTGATGTTTATAAGCTTATTTAGCTTATGTTTCCTAAGTCGCCTTCTATGACATACATGAGATATTTGGAGTGTCCTATTCTACTCTGACGGGAACCACACGGCTAATTCCACCGATTCCACGTCGCTCATATTGCATTCAAATGTGCTTACTTAGCACATTAGAACTCAGCGGGTCAAAGGCAAAAATTTTCCTATTGTCGATAAACTGACATGTACGGCTGTCATAAAGTCCAAAAATAATGAAATATAAAGTGATCATTCTTCTAAGGCATAAAGGTTAGCCGCAGCCACTGAGTAGCATACAGTGTCGCTCAGCGTAAATTACCCTACTTCAAAAAGAAATGACAAATCGGATGGATTCGCTGCGACCCGTCCAAATATGCCACTCCATTATTACTAACTCAATAACTTGAATCTTTTGAAGTCGCAGCTTCTAAAACAAAGCCCCTTTACGACGTTCCGGATTCGTAATTAACAAGTTGAAATTACGAGTCGAATGCTTTCAACATTTCATATCATAATCTTCGTTTTATTATGCCGTCACGGATTGTTAGAATGTACGTAATTAATTACACGCAACATTGCTTTATGACAATTTCAAAACTTATATTGGATTTCAAGACTCGAGATTAAATCTTAAATTACTGAGAAAATTGTACGACAAGAACATGAGGTCAATTTTCGAAGTCGATCTATTGAAATCGTGAACAAAAATTACAAACATACATTCGAATTTTCGATTTCTCATTTTTTAAAACGGTTGTTACCTAAAGTTGAAGAAGCTAGAGACGGCAGAAAATATGACGCTTTTTAGCCATGTTCGACATGGTAACAAATATAAAAAAGCGGGTTAGGGGATTAACAGTATGATGATAAATGAGATAGTATGAAGTCTGGCACAGAGGACATTGCTAGTCGTTCTTTGTTCAGTTACCTATGCCTTCTTTAGTCGTCTCTTACGAGACCAGTAGAAGAGGAAAGAGGTGGCGGCAAATAAAAAAAAATATACGAATTAGGTACAATTTTTATTACCAAGACAGAAAATTAAAAAATATTTACCAATAGACAGAAAATTTACCATTTTTGACCAAGAGACATTAGCGGTGAATACAAGCACCTTTATAAAGAAACCCATTTTGATACTTAATGAATACTTTATTACAATGTAATTAATAGTAAACATTAACTGAGTTAACTTTGTTCGTAATTTAATTAAAACAAACACTTTATTGAGTACTAAAACGGAATACCAACAGTGAGAACGAAATATCTCATTAAATGCAAAAGTAACCAACCGGACCCTCTATGTACCTATGTTACATAGCCGTAAGGCGTGACCTCTCTTTGACCAGGCAAGCAGAACGCATACTCCATTTTTATTTTATAACGACCATACAAACTATTATTACGACGTCACTGTGTCAGGCCCCCATCATATCCACATCCGCCCCACATACAGACATCTTAAAATCTGATATCATTTGCTTAACAAAATTAAATTTTGACACAGTTCTAAACTTTATCAACTTAAAAACTTCTTACAACTTTGTCTCAATAAGTTTTAGAAAGGGTAAATAGCATTATAAATGACTTTCAGATGCTCGCTTGACAATTTAATATTGAGGTTATCATAGTCTTACATAACAATTAGAAAAGAATGATAAGTATTGGTAGAAAAAGTTCGGATACACACCTGTTAAAAGCTGTTTGTATTAGTAATCGGTTGATGTATTTTTAAGTAGAGATCCTCGTTGATTGATGAATTGGTGTCTTTGAGAGAGATAACTGGGGCTAATTTGAAACAGAAAGTGATTCGAATTTGTTTACTTAATTGTGATTAATGCCTCAGTGGCGGAGGCTAATTTAGGGTGTTTTTAAACATCCGTAATTTCAGTTTGATTTGTAACCATTGTAAGAAGATATAAAATTCTTAACTTTTACTTTATAGTAGTTGCTATAGGCTGTTTTCAGGTGTAGTAAAGTCACACAACTTTAGGCAGCTTGAACAATCAGACGCCAGTTTGGGTCACTTACACAAACGAAAACAAACAAACTACCTACCTACACTATAATAGATACTCGTAGATCACCGTAAAAGACTTTATCACAAACTGCAAAATAAACAAAAAAAAATTCTTCATCATCAAATAAAATTATGATTATTATCTTCTCCACTTCATTCCAAAACCCGCATTGTTTGTTCCATTTCACCGTTACTGTTATGAACATAATTTGTGTAAAATTTACAATCATGGCAGCATATTTCCCCATAGAAAGTAACGTTACAACCCCATCATCCAAGTCGTACCATTTTGAATCTACAAAAACAACCCCTAATTTAATTTTGATAGAATGAGATCCTGCTACCAGGATAACAGCAGCAGTGTACAGTCACCAGATAAAACTTTTGCTGACTTCTTAATGCCATCTTTATACGGGATTACTGGAAGGTTTTGATAAGACATTACAATAAATGTTTGCTTCATTCGTTAATAAAGATTCAGAGTCATATTCACTTTGCAAATAAATATGGTTCTAATTTAATTTAAATCAAGAAGAAACGATTATAATATTAATATTAATCCACATACGGCATTAACTTTTTTAAATACTAATCATGTGATGGTTTTCTTCTGTTTTTGTTATTATTACTGAATCTAACAATTTCAACCGACAAGATGGTCTAAAATTGTCAGCAGCGTGGAATGCAGTGAATAACGGTATGGGTATCGGTTACTTACCAGAATACGGATGCGTTACAGACTAGGGATAGTGTGTGACGGTAGTTGGAGAAAAAATAATACGACGGTGGACAAAGATAACACCGGGCCTGAGGAGGTCTAACATCGCTGCTCGGTGCTGCATCGGTGTAATTCGGACGAAACGTCAGCGAAAATATATAAAAAAGGTATCTTTTGCGATAATTCCCGCAACGCGATAGTTTAAAATGATTATTCGTTATTAGTTCCCTGATCAAACGCGTTATGCGTTTTTCTGATCTGAGTACAATCATACTTAAATATGTGATTTTTAGTACATTTTACTCTTATATCATTCTTTTTTTTTTTTAGTTTGAGGACAAATCACACTGATTAAGCTAGCCCTAAAGTAAGTTTTTTTTAAACTTGTGTTATGGGATACTTACTCAACGATACTATAATTTATGATAAATACATATATATATAAACACCCAGGACAATAAAATTTTAATAAGTCCATTTTTCAACTTGTTCTGGCTGGGGATCGAACCCATAACCTCCGGATTAGCGGTCTAGCGTATTAAACATTACGCCACGGAGGTCGTCATATCGCCTGGGTGGGTTACGAGTACATTACTTCTCCATCTCGTTGTATCGAGCAACGCGCTTTTGTATCGAAGTAAATGCTACTTAGAAAACAAAGTATTGCCAGTGGACTGTACCTAATTATATTTTCACATTTTTCTCCACGGTACGCAGATCATGGCAGGTATCAGCTAACGCCGGTCTCGCTCAGACTTCATTAAAAGCAATAACCTGCCAGCCCACCACGCAATCCCGAAACTAATCTCTTTTGTTTGCATTTTGCACGAGTGCCAAATCTAAATCGTAACTGGAATCAGGACTCGGGAAGATGAGAGCGAACGTTGCCTCGTCAGAATTATGTAAGAGCACGTACAAGTATTTACATTTTGTAGGCATTTGAAGATAAATCTCGCCATTGTTTTACCGACTGGGGTTTTTAAACTGATTCTACCAAAATTCATTTGTTGCTTGAATATATTATCATGTTATTATTCTTAACGGGGTAGACATATCTTAGGTTCGTAAGACCCCAAAAACACTTTTAGCGTAATGGTGGACGAAAAGATGGAATACGATATTAGTTTAAAAACCAAACCTGGAAAAAATCTTACCAAATAACACCGGCCAAGTGCGAGTTAAACTCGCGTGCAGAGGGTTCCGTACAATTGATTGAATTCTTATAGGTTTTCCTGTAATCTACAAGCAATGAACTATATTTCGTACTTTTTTCAAAATTTTAGGGTCAGTAGTTTTGGAGATCAGAGGGGGGGGGGGGGGGGGGGATGGTCAATTTTCATCTTCTATCATGAATAAAATCAAAACTCTTATTTTATAATTATAACAAAATATATTTGAGATCCTCATAACGAGCCCTTTCATTTGATATATGACAGAGTAAGGTTTGCAAAACTTTTTTTTTCAATTTCCTAATTTATCCCCCGAAAATGACCCTTATTTTAATTAAAAATATTTATTTACTTTGCACATATGTGTTTGGGTCATAGGAGTACACTATCCTACTTCACCTGATTCGGTCCAGTAGATTCGGAGCAAATTGGCTGTGACAGACGGACGGACAGACAGACGCACGAGTGATCCTATAAGGGATCCGTTTTTTAATTTTTTGTACGGAACCCTAAAAGTACGTTTATCCAGGGTTAGGTAGTTTTAGCAGGGTAACCGGACTAACCGGTTATAACATATATATTTGAGTTTGGCACTACCCCTGTCCAAGTCTTCCGGTGGATGTCGTAGAAGGCGACTTAGGAAACACAAGCTAAACAAAGCTTGTATACATTAAGACCTCTCCAACCCATCTGGCCAGCGTGAAGAGTGCAGGCTATAAATCTTCTGACTACTTTGGCTAAGTATAGCTCTGGTAGTACAGAGAGGGTCGTGCTACTGCAGTGGAGACTAAAATAGACCTGATGATAATGATGACTGGTAGATAAAGCCTTAGGCTTTAAGTCCGCCATTATACTTGTATTTGTGTAAGTATAAAGTTAAATACTTAAATATAGGTAGAAGACACCATATTAAGTGTGACGTCACACTTTATAGCCAGCAGAGAGCCAATACGCTTATAATATTCCTCATTTGTTAAGGTACCATGGAAATCATTAGAGGGAAAAAATTAATATACATATATAGAGGAAAAATAGAAGCAAGAAGAGGAAAGGGTAGACCAAGAAGAGCATTTATAGATCAAGTGAAGGAGAAAGTTGACGCCGAGTTCAAAAGGATGGCTCAAGAGAGGGAGACATGGAAACTACTCCACCGACAAGAACGTAGTTCTTAAATTATAGATAGATAGAGGCGAATCACATAACCATTCTATTTCGCCGTAGTCGGTTAAAAATGAAATCAAAAAATGATGTCGCCTATGATTCAGATTTTTACCTCTATACTAAAGCACAAAATAAATAATACTAACGTAAAGAAGTCTCACTCAGCAAAGAAATTCAAAGAAATATCTTCTCAATGTGGCTAGCTAGCGATATGGTTTAATTTAGCTCACGTCAGAAATCAGCACCTTTTCGTATAGATACCTACACATCCATTGGAAGCCAATTTCATTCTTATTACTCTGGACGAACGATTCGTATAACTGAATTTACCACCCGGAGGGGCCGCCTGCGCGCATTGTAATAATGTAGGTACATTTTCGATACCTAAACGGGGAGTGACACAAGCAGGCCTGACCAAAGTAACTGGTTCATTCTTACTTATTTCTTTTTTAGGGTTCCGTACCCGAAGGGTGCAAACGGGACCCTATTACTGAGACTCTACTGTCTGTCCGTCTGTCCGTCTGTCACAGGGCTCTATCTCTTGAACCGTAATAGCTAGACACCTGAAATTTTCACCGATTATGTATTACTGTGGCCGCTAAAACAACAAATACTAAAAATAAAAAAAGTTGAAAATTAAAGGGGGTCGTCATACAAAAAACGTATTTTTTTCAACGTTTTTAACTAGATCTTTATAATAGCATTAACTAGATACTTGAAATTTTAACAGATTATATATTACTATGGCCACTATAACAAAAAATATTAAAAATAAAAAAAGTTAAAAATTAAAGGGGGTCGTCATACAAGAAACGTGTTTCTTCGGCGTTTTAAAATATTGTACGGAGGTACGGATCCCTTTATGTACGAGTCCGACTCGCACTTGCCTGTTTATTTTTTTTCCTAGACCAGCACAGACAAAATTCTTACAGGTAATTTTATAGCGTAGTTTAAAGATACTATTTTATGCAACATAATTTATGTCTTCGTACGGTCTACTACGAGTATTATTTTGTACTCGCGCACTTTTTAAAGTGCAATCCGATGTATTAAAAACATTGTTCCTTTTTGAGTCTTCTCGTGGATTACCACTTAAATTCAAAACTATCTTACTTTACCGCTACTATGTTGCAGTATGATTCTGTCGGATATTTTTTTACCTTAATTTTATCACGATAAAAAGTATTGTGGTATGTTTTGCGTGGGTGTCTTAATAATATGCCTATTTTATTACAACGCATCCTGTATTTAACTATGAAGCCCATAAAACAACGGAACGAAACAATTAAATGTCAAAAATGTTTTTATAATACTGATCATTTAAATGAGTGCCAATTATAACATTTTTTACGCATTGCTTTTATGCCTTTTTTCTCTATATTTGGGTAAATATAGAGAAAAAAGGTTGAATCATTTGGGCACCTGAGGATGTTACTAAATCAGATATTTAAATAGTGGCGTTATAAAGTCTAAAGGAAGTCACCTAAACGTGTAGATAAATCTATTTCGTGCTACTATTAACGCATTAACGCCATAATGATCTCCGATCTATTTAGGATAAGATGCCTTCTCAGTATTCATTGCTCCAATGGCCCAATATAATGCTTATTGAATGTGCTCTCATTGCCTTTAAAACAATACGTTACCTGTTTATTGGCTACGCAGCCAATTATTGGTCTGTTCTATTAGATTAATTGTGCTATTAAGTACGACCGAAGCTCGTTATAGAGAACATATTCGTAGATTACACAGGATACTAGAGGCTGTTCATGCAATGCGACTGTCTCGAGCAATGGATGAGTTACATCCAGTGTGTTTTAGTATGCAGTTCAGAGCATGGCTGCATTTGATCCGAAACATTTGGTACAACGTTTGCGTTCTAATTAAGTGATTATTCTCTGTGTATGTAGTCGTTCAATCAAACGATATAATTCAAAGCTATTGTTGTTCATGTGGCGTATGAAATAAAGTAAGATCAGATCTGTTAGGGTTAAAGTCGTGATTAGTACGTATTATCATCATGCACTGCAGGAAAAGTGCAGAGAGGGTCGTCTCTGTACTAACAGAGTCATATATAACGTCTAACAAAATATACTGAAACTATTTTAAGGGTGGATTCAGTCCATGATACTGAACAACTTTCCCCAAGAAACATATGTCGAAATATGAAAAATAATTTTTTGATTTCCCTACAAACTCGGATCAGCTGATCGGTCAACTTGTATGGGAGGTCAAAAATTATTTTTCATATTTCGGTATATGTTCCTTGGGGAAAGTTGTTCAGTATCATGGACTGAATCCACCCTTAAAATAGTTTCAGTATATTTTGTTAGTCCCTGTATACAACGTGGAAGGGACATACCCGTAATAAATCGAACCTCGGTCTATACTAGATCATTATAGTATAATGAAACAACAATAACAGCCAAACAGAAAAAAAAAATTCGGCATTTCCATACAAAAGTGTTCAGCTGCCCGGGCGATTTGTATGGGAATGTCGAAATTGTTTTTGGTCTTTTTACTGTTATTTTAATTTTATTATACTTCAGTGATCTAGTATAGCCCGTGGTTCAATTTATTACGGGTATGTCCCTTCCACGTTGTATACTTATTAGCCAAAGCAGTCAGAGGATTTGGCCTAGATTTTCCACGCTGGACGCTGACGGGTTGGAAAGGCCTCACTGATGTATATACGCTTTATTTAGCTTGTGTTTTCTAAGTCGCCTTCTACGACATCTACGGGAAGACTTAGAGTGGTCCTATTCTACTCTGCCGGGAACCACACGGTATATTACGTATGTATGGAATAAATTAACAGACAGGACCAATTTAATCAGATTTTTTATTATTTTCTTCATTTTACAAGATTATGTAATATATTTATTCCCTTTACGTGTTCTTCATTTAAGTAATTAAAGAAAAAAAAATTGTACCAACATTTTGACATTAAATTATTTTATTTTTCTGCACATATTTTCTTTCGGTATAATTTTTTTTATCAATATACTATTATACAGATACAATTTATTGCGCTTTATGCAACATTTGGGTTTGTTGCAAACCCGCTAATCAAACCGATTCAAGAGTTTGTGCAAATCAGTATTTATTTAGTCAGTAATGAGTTTATGGCACTTGTTCTAGGGCAGAATTTTCCAATCGGTAGTGCTGCAGTGCTCTTCAGAAATGCACCTTAACGCCGAGAATTTATTCAAAACTGCAAAGTCTAAAGATCCTTCGGGCAAATTAGACATATCCAGCTTAAAAGCACGCTCGCTTGCCATTCCTGCGTATCCATTCAATTGCCACAAGATACGAAAGCCATCGATTTTCACAGGAATAGTGTTGTCACCTTCAACAGCGGATAAGGTAAATTCTGTAAAAAGGCTTAATGCAAAATAGCTTCATTTATATAAACAAGCTCCATAATTTTTATAAGAACCCTCCTCTCGTGCCTTGTAACTTTTAATTAAGGAAATGTAAGTAATCTCATCTTTGTAAGATTTACTTTAATTTCATTAAGGTTTGACGCTCACGCTAGAGTCGCCCTCATTTGAAAGGGAAAGGTTAAATGTCGAGTTAAACGTGTTTTTGTGCGTCATAAAATCAAATTGTAAATTTGTGCTTGCAATAGCTGTACAGCCAGATGTTTTTTTTTATTTAAGTATAGAGTTTTCAAACAAAAATATTATGCATTGTCTATGTGTATCTAAAACAAAGTGTAGGATGGTCGTTTTCAAGAAGATAATAAATAACGATGAGGATGCCACTAATGAAGCTACAACAAACTTTATAGAGGCCTTAAAATGTGTATGTTAATACAAACAACTAGATCGCTCTTGTATTATGGAAATGTGACATTGTTACTACACCCTAAAAAGTCATTATTAAAATCTCTACTTTAATTAAATGTTTAACCCGTTCCAACATTTGGTCAGATTTAAAAGGGTCTCGTAGAAAAATGCATAATATATTAAAGTTGACTGTGGAATGGTAAGGTTAGCAACACCAATGCTCGGTGTTTAGTAAAAGACGATTAGCATAATGACGTCTACAGGTGCATAGGCAGCTGATTTAAGCTCGTGCATTGACAAGAGGCCTTATAGGACTTGTATGGGAATAAGTTTTTTATTTGCTGATGGTACGACAGTCGGAGTGTTTATGTGGACTTATGGAGTTGATTTGCGAGTGTGATTTTTATTTCTGTGTGCTCAATGGGCCCGTTAGTAGAAGTTGGAAACCCATTCAATAGAATGGGTTTGTGCAATTTTATTTAACTCCAGTATCCAACTGATTTTAAAAATAAACTAAGGTATATTCCGCAACAGTAGTGTATTATTTACCATTTTATTATTTCATATACTATTTCTGAGAGATTTTTTATATGTGTAAGTAAAAACAACATTGAAGTCGTCACAAATTTTGATCCTAAATAAAAATGAACAGTGGCACTCCGGGAATACCAACAGAAGTGAAAACTTGAACAAGGGGGTGTCAGTAACAGTGTCGCGAGTTCAATGGTTTCTTCCCCTCTCAAAAAGTTCCCAACGCGCCTAAAGGATTGTTCACTTCAAAAATAAAGGAAACAACATTTGATTACTAGATCTTGGCTTCTCCCAAAAACTTTAAATAAAGAAGAATATACATATACAAATTAACTACCACAACTTCCAAAACAACAAAGACAAAACAGTATGCCACATGAAATACAGTTTTTAATGAAATTATTCAATGTTTGGACAGCAGTCGACCGATATAGGCTGTAAAGAAAATTTAAGAAGTAAAATATACATTTTTAATTCAAAAAACAGTTATACTAGCCGCTATTTTGACCTATGAAAGCAGGAATACCTCGAGAAACCTCCCGCGCACTAAGCAGTAACAAGTCATGATGCCGGCTCGATCGAGATGTATTTAATTGGGTTTCGTTGTGTCCCTGAAGTTGAATGTTCGCAGGTGTCCGGGATATAGATGCTAGCTGATTTATGTTTCCAAGATATATGGTAGCTGGATACACAGGGTATTCATAACTAAATTTGATCTAGCGCGCCATATTAGAGTTCACGCCAGAAACAACGTTACTAACTAAGTAGTGTCACGCTGATCTAATTTCCCATCCCTGTTTCTATATAAACGAGGTTGCCAGTAAGAAATTGTTTAGCGATAAGGCCACCTTTAAGCCTAAAGCTGTAGATGTCGTAGAAGGCGACTTAGGAAACACAAGCTGAACATAGCTCATTAACATCAATGAGTCCAACCCGTCTGGCCTGCGTGGAGAGTGTATATAGGCCAAATCCTTTTACTGTTCTGGCAAATATATGGCTCTGGTTGTACAGAGAGGGTCGTGCTCCTGCAGGGGAGACTAAAAAAGGACCTGATTCTTAGTTTTTAAGATAAATTATGTCCTATATTCTGTTTTATGCAATAAAGGGTATTGTGATTTAGACAGATCAAGCTTAGATTAGATACTATTGGCTAAAACAGAATTGTTCCTCCAGAGTGATCGATCACTAAGGGAAACAATGTACAGAAAATGTTTACAGTTTATTCATAGTAGTTTTTATGTTCCTTCTAGTCACAGAAATAATTCAAAGCAAAATCCAGAGGAATGGGTACATCGCAGTCATAGATCGAGCGACGTGGGAGGCTGCTTCTAAGTAGAGCCCAGTATTCTTTATAGCGCCTTGCTACTCGGATTTACAGTGAAGTATTGATTCCATGACTAAATTATTAGTTGATTTAATGTGTTGTTGGAAACGTAGAGCAAAATAAAATAGTCAGGCATTGTATAAAATAGTTATGACTGGCTTGTATACGTAGTAAAATAAGTTTTTCGAAAAAACATAATTTTGTCCAGCTTTTATTGTGAGGCATAAGCAAACAAGACAAATGTAATAAGCCCAAACTCGAGATGGTTGCGTCGTTTTATTACAGGGTTCCCATAAGCACCTTGACTGAAATTTAACTTGCAAGATTTGACCCACAAATAAACAACAACAAACAAGGCAAGCTAAATAAAAGCTTATAAAAAGTAATTATTAAAAAAAATAAAACCCAACTGCGTGACACAACAGCAGTACCTAGGTATGACGCAACCGGGAATACGCTTGGCGAAGCGATGTTATATTATATGTTGTTTTTTACCATTTCTCATTTCAAATTTCATTTAAACATATAAGTTGTTTACATTTTTGTAATCCTTGAATAAAATCCTTTAATTTGAAATACCACTCGATAAGTTTGAAAAGATTTTTTGTGCCAAAAATCCGTCATTTTGATTATTAATAATTTTAATATAGCCTATGTCACTCTAGTGGTTAAGACGAATCTAACCACGTATAATTTATCATAATCGGTTTGGCTGTTTAGTAGTTACGAGGGAACATAGAATTATAGGGACAAACATACAGGTCAAACACATAACCCTCCTTTTCGGCTTTGCCGCAGTCGGGTAAAAACAACGGTAACAGAAACGAAACTTATTAAACAAATTAAGGGCACTTTATAACATCAAAACTACCACACATACAGCGAATTAGTTTCACTATGAGCAATTTATCATAGATTTCCTCCGTCGCTTATTAAATTTGTCGCTCCACACTAGCTTGAGTGACTGAATTTCAGTTAGGTATACAGGGCGAGATTTTTGATTTGGCGTAATTTACAAAAGAACTGGTTTTCGCAGACAAAAGGAGATTTATGCCCAGCAAGGAAAGCTGAAGTAAACCTTAAAGCTGTTGATGATGAGTAAAGATACATGCAATACAGACAATAAAGAGCTTGCTCTTGTCGGTAGAGTTAAGTAGAGATACATCCATTTCTATTTTTTTATGTCCTGGTAGCACCTTAGTCCTAATTTTTCTTTAATTTGCCGGAAAAACTTCATCCTTGGTGTTCAATTAAATTAAATTAAATTCATTTCAATTCAATTCAATTAAAAATATCTTTATTATCATAGGATATTTATAATATCTCTTAGTCACTTTGTTTTGTTTTGCACAAATGTTGACGTCAGATCGTTACTAACAGCTAAGTTTACGCCGCTTCCTAGGCGCAAGTGCAGAATAAGCGGCAACAAACTGCACTGCACGTTTTCTCCAAAGACGTCAACTAACAAACTTAAAACTAAAAATTAGTTATATGGATGGGCTGAGATTACATTGTTGGTTATGTCATATTAAATTGAATTATAAAGAATTACGAAATTTAAAATAATGTCAATTTGTAAATTTAGTATGTACCAATGTACCTAAATTATGACATGTCTAAGTATACAAACCTGTAAGAGGGACCCGCGCCAAGCTCAAGCCAGATTTTTTTGTCTTTAAATTTTTAATTCTTTTTCTGCTCCTTTCCCTTGTCTCCCTTTTATTTTGCATTCTACTATAATTCTCTGTTAGAGTTATTAATCTTCCTTACTCTAGTAAACTATTGATGTACGAGTAGGTTCTATGCAATTCTTTTTTACAAAATACTTATGTTTTTCCTTTTATAATTGGTGCTTTAATATATAGTGGGACTGGGCTGGACAATACTGGATATGTCCTTCAAATGCCCAACGATCACTGGGCAAAGATAGTAACCAACTGGACCCCAATTGCAGCCGAGAACCTGGCCGGCCAAGAACAAGATGGTGCGACAAGCTTAACTGTCATAACAGAGAGTGGAGGTCAAAAGTGTCGGACACACAGGAATGGAAGTGAGAGAAAGAGGTCTTTGCCCAGAATTGGGACAGAAACGGCTGTAGAAGGATGACAATGAAACATTTACTTGGCTGCATAATGACATGTATCTGTGCCTGTGTGAATATCGTTCATTATGAAGTAAACGTGAAAACCCAAATAAATATATTACTGCGAGCTCTGGATTTAATTTATAACATAACGGCTCATTACAATATAATAATTGGTGCTATGATTATTTTTCGTTTTCTGTCTCAAGAACTTCGCATTACTACACATATACCTACTGGTACAATCATTAATTAAAAATAATTCGTACTCAAGTCGCGTTAATCGCTTTATCAAATAATCGACTAATGGATGACTAATTCGTTACATGTTTTTGCTTTTTAATTAATGGCATCGAAATAAAAGTCAGACGACATACGGTAGCCTTATCACAAATAAGTTTAATTTATTTATTGGCGTACGGGTTCGAACGGAGGACATCAATGCTTACTTCGATTTTACGATTGCACAATTTTTTATTGTCAAAAAGCTCATGTTTAATTAAATACGTTTTATAGTATTTTAAATGTGTATATAACTTTACAATTAGCAAGATTTTACTGACTAGAATAATATGCCAAGTACTTCTATGTTTCTTATTTCGTTTTAATGGTTTTTAAGTTTGAGTAGCTTATTCCAATAAAGAGATAAAATAACGTGATTTTCTGGCTATATTCAAAACCTAAGCTACATTTTGTAAACAGAATGACTTTTTTTCTCTTCTCAGGTTATACCTATTAGAACACACGCAGTTAATACAGGGTCTTACAAAAGATACTGAAATAAGTTGAAGGCTGAATTTAGACCACGATACTGAACAACCTTCCCAAAAGAATATATATAAAAATATGAAAAATATTTTTTACCAAACAGCTGATCCGAGTTTCTATGAAAAGCAAAAAACTTTTATTCGTATTTTTATAACTTTTACCGGACATTTTTTTGTTCACTTCCTAAATAGCAAGGAAATGTATAAAATTGATCGCATAAACACTGTTGGCGGTTAGGGGGTGGCCCAAGGGCAATCCCAGCCGCACCATACTTTGTACTACTTGACCTAGGAGGTCTATATGACTTTGCATGAATGCTGTTGGCAGCAAAGGGGTGGCCCAAGGGTCACCTCACCCACACCATAATCTATATTTGACATACATTTGCCTATCGCTAATTATGAAATGTTTAATTTTTCTAGGATTTGTATACAATTCCTGAATTTGACATATTTCCGGTAACAAATATTCAATATAATTGCTTGGGGAAAGTTGTAAGGCATCAGGACTGAATCTACCCATAAAACAGTTTCAGTATATTTTATTACACATTATATAAATAAACTGAACAGATTTTTTGAACTTCGCAGCATCCTGTATAATGAACTATGATGTACACTTACATAAGAAACAGTATTGTTCATTAATTAAACGTTCACCCTCGTTATTATCAGCACCTGTTCTTGAAAAGCTTAATAATGACGTCATGCAACAGCTGCGAGCGGCCGCACTACGCTACGTTAGTTTTCAGGAAAATCGGGGAAAGCTATATATATTTGTAGCAATATGTCGTAGTAATATACTCGTAGTTAATCTGAGTATTATATAAATACAACAAGAGTTCAATATAAATATATTCTATCGAAAAATTCTAATCGAAAAAATGGAGTCAGAAATTAAACTTTCTTTTGTTGAATGTTTTACAGATATTATTTGACTGACAACTTTCTTGTATGATTGTATTTATAACTTTTTGTAACTTATTTCTTGAATTAACGTCACAGAAAATCAGTACAATTTTTTTTAAGTCTATCAATTAGAGTAGGTACAGTTGAAGCAATTTTGACCAAAGTGGATTTTTTTATTAAATATAAATAATAAATAAATATATAAGGACAAATCACACTAATTAAGCTAGCCCCAAAGTAAGTTTTTTAAACTTGTGTTATGGGATACTAACTCAACGATACTATATTTTATGATAAATACATATATAGATAAACACCCAAGACCCAGGACAATTTGAAAAAGGCCATTTTCCAACTTGCACTAGCTGGGAATAGAACCCAGAACCTCCGGATTAGCGGTCTAGCGTGTTAACCATTACGCCACGGAGGTCGTCAAAATTATTTACCTATATTATTTTTGGTAAAAACTTTGGAATTATTTTATTTAATATAAGCTTTAAACATAAGTAAGAAAATTTTATCTTACAAATTATGAACAGTTTAAATGATTTGTAAGTTTGTATGAATTTATCATAAAGGTACCAATTTTCGATACTGAGAATCATGGCTCCAATTCTTCATCAGCCATAATTATAGACACATTTTCTTTACTGTTATGATGCCAACTCAATTCGCTCTATTATTTTATCTAACTAGCATCTCATTAGGGTTTCACAAGATAAAAAATAATCGACTTTATGACTATACGAATAAGTTCTATTTTGTAAGTCAGATTGTGAGATAAAACAAAAATTATAAATAGATACCTTTGTAACACAATATAGTGTGATCCAGCAAAAAAACTGACAAAGGTTGTGCTCTATGTCGGGGAAGCTAATTATAACCGTAATCCCAATCGATTCATTTGCTCGATTGCGCAAGCATCGAGTTCTCGATTACAACAGACGTATCACCCGTTGCTACTCCGCTAGGCTGATTCTTTAATTAGTTGCTTATCAAGATCAATACGCATAGAGTAATCGATTCGAACGATCGAATGCTAATGTATCGATACAACTGAGAGACTCGTACTTCTCAGGGCTTATTTCCTAATAGTTTAATTTGAAGTAGATTTATAAACTTCCCGCTCATTATTTTAAGTATCACTAAATCTTCAAAAAGGTTTGCTTTGGGATCAAGTTCGTTATCGTCGCTTGCATCGTATGTTCGAAATCTTGCCGAAGCCCTTGGAAAAATAGGATTTAAAAATACTGTCCCACTGTTTCCATGCGACTAACACCAAGTCTCATTACCGGTGGCTGGAGATAACATCTCCGAGCCTGCGGGTTTGCTTCCAACATCACCATCACAACACATCTACATTAAAAACAAAAAATCCCAATCCTCCTAACTATCGGCGAAATTTGAATTCTAAAACTAAGCTTTAAGAATCAAAATCAATTGTAAATAATGATATATGACAACCTTTTTACATCGATTACACATCTCTAAAATGTGGTTGTGTTGAATGCCAGAAAAATCGGATCACATTGCGCTTGAGCAAACAGAACCTCTATCAATGATCAATTGATCACGCAGATGAATATTATGATAATTCTGTCATGTATTTTAATTACAACTTTTTTATTCCCATCGTAGAAAATTACACCTTGTAGAAATATTATTTAAGGAAAACATTTTTTTTATTTACAAAATAACGACAATGATGGAGATTTTCTTAGCTTAGAACATATTAATTTCATTAAAAAAGATACCTATTAGTCAAGGATTATTAAAACAGTATTTCTCATGTGTACAAGTAAATATGTAGGTACCTACTTATTTTACATCTTTAATTTCTTTTCGTGCGTGACTAGGATAGTCATACTTACGCCTAATTATATATAACATACCTTCTCAAATAGCTATCAAATTCCTAAATGTTTTCCATCCTCAACAGAACTAAGTGCGAAAAGTACATGAAGATAATATTTTAGGTTTCCCTAAATAAGTTCTAAAACAAGTTGTAATAAAATAAATCTGTGATGTAACAATGTTCCAATTATAAAGTACAGCAAGCAATATAATGACAAATAAATTTAATAGTCTGCTACAACCAGATCTCTGTCAAATGAGCACGTAAAAGTATTTTTAATTCATTTAAACACAACAAATTGATCCCATTTGCATTTTAGATTGCAAAACGTCCGACACTTCACGCGTGCCCAATGAAGATTTAATGGGACTGTAACCAGGACAAAGAGTAATAAAACAGGAGTATTGCCTTTAAACAATGTCAAAGTAAATCTATCGTAAAACGGAACAGCCTTTTAAACTGTTACCGATCAATACAAACATAACGATCACTCGACTTGGTCATTAAACTTGGCGATAAATTAAAGAGCTGTTCGCATTTGTAAAATGTCGTGTAAAACGTCTAATGATATAAAATTAATTCAAACAGTTTTTACCATAGGTAGTTAGTTTTTAGTAACAACGTCGAATTTGTGAGATAAATCTTTGTCAAGCAATGTCAGTTAAGCGTTTAATATTTTATTTCTAAAACATGATAACTTTTACAATACACACATGCCATAAACATAATGACGGAGTTGTTTTCATTTTAAAATACACACATTTTTCATAAATCTTATCGAAATTTATTGTTTTCAATAACAAAAGTCCAATCAGAAAACAAATTACATCACGTCACGATCAGTTTTTACAATAACTCAAATACAGTAAAAATAAAACTGGTATTATCAGTGTGATCAGAGCCTACTCGAGGGAGCGACCACTAAAGTAATATGACAGTCGTATTAATACCTACCTTGATTAAGATAATGATAACGAGCAGCAATAAAACTCTCAGCGCCAAATAAAACCCTAAAACCGAAACTTACTAAATGAGTAAAAAAAAACTGACCACACATCGGCGTTGTAAAGATTACGGCCCATATTTGTAATTAATGAAATCGGACTTTAACGTCTAATCAGTTAGCTTTTGGGTGGTGTTTTGGTGTCTTTGGTATTCAGAGGTATTTTTGTCGTAGTATAAAACCTCATTATAAAAATTGATTGCAATACGGAACTACAGTGAGAGAGGGTGGGAGGCGCCGACTATTTGTTGGTGTAGGTACCTATGTAATTTTTTTTATTCCAAAAAATTTTCTAACAACCACTTAAGCATAAAATAACGTGAATAGCTTTTGCTATACGACAATTAGCTAAGTGACTGCATCCATAGTCCAGTGATCAAGGCGTTTGCCTTATAATCTTGAGGTCGTGGGTTCAAATTCTGCTGGGGAGCATACTTTGCGAAAAGTTATTTCCTTCACAAAGTATGCTTTGGTGATCAGGTGATTCAAGCCTACAATATCCTTATTGCAGGCTTGAATCACCTAATTATTCGAAAAAAAGGTGATTACATGCTTCAGAAGGCACGCAAAGCTGTTGGTCCTGAATGTCATCTAGCGTTTATTTAAATTTATCCTAGGATTGGTTCTGGTCTACCCTTTGGGTTGCGGAGGTAAGACGGCAGTCGCTCTGTGTAAAAACCAGTAACCTCGTCAAATCACCTAGGTTAGGCAGCGGCCTCCTGGGCTCTGTAGTATTACCGCTAAGGATGCAACCGGGAATACGCTCGGATGATAATGATAAATTAGCTAACTGCCTACTTAAGTTACTTTACTTGAAAGATGTATCACCAGATTATCATACATTCGTAAAATAAAGCATAACTGGTATCTTAACAAAATGAAATATTATATCATGGCTGGAAAGTGTAATTTTTAAAGCTATCTAAATAATTTGGTCCGTTCTTATTCTTAAAGCTTTGATTTATAGTTTATGTTCCCTAGATATGCTGTTTAACCCTTATATTTGCAGTGGAAAGTATTCACACGGGTACAGCCAGCAATATTTCACGTTCACCTCGGGCTTGCCTCTTGCCCTCCACTATATCGGGTTCCCGAGTTCTTAGTATGGACATACCTTTTAAGAATTCAGATGATTAATTCGTAAACAAACTGATGTAATAGCTGATGGCTTCCCTTAAAAAATAAAATAAAAAAACAAGTGTTTAAATTCACGCAAACGCGGTGATACGATGTCACGATCGATGGTTTAATTGGTGGGGCAATATTCTTTTTGTTTTTAATTTGTAGCCCTTCTTTCGATCCAGTGTAGGGACAATTTGATAGAAATAAAGAACCCGAAATAGATAGAACTATAAATAAATAAATCGTGAAAAAAATTTTTTTTAATCAAACCCTGAGAGTCTGATTCGGAACGAAAAACCTTTTCTCGTCTCCTTCTGAATTCTTATAATTATACTACAAATATTATTCGTAGTAATTATAATAACCAACTTTTAATTTAGGTAAGTACGCTTACTAAATAACTATAAAAAGATAATTAAACTAAAGCTTAATCAAAAGAAAAATATAAACTAAAATTTTAAGTAATTAGAAGTAAATTATTCTAACTAAAACTAAAAACTAGAACTTAGAAAACTACAAATAAAAATACTATGTACAACTTAAATAAATACCTAAAAATAAAACTAAAATCTTTAATTTTTTACAAAATAAATTTACGAATTTAAAAATCCTTAAGTTAAATATGTCACCGGCAATCTGTATAATTCAGGCATTCTAAACAATGCCTAGACTATGTAAAGAATGCCTTGGGCCGGTAGGCAATGTATGAAATATTATGATATTTATATCTATTATACGCTTTGCCTAGGCATTGTACATGTACCTCAGTATTGTATACAATGTGTGCTGTTTCACCGGCAATGTGTGTAATCTATTAATTAACTACCCCCAATTATTCACAGAAGGTAGGTTTGGTTATGGTTGTGAAGTGACCATAAGAGCGAGCGAGCGAAGCGAGCGAGCGTCGACTAATGTGAGTAATCTATTATTTATCTACTGCCAATTAGTCACGGAAGGTAGGTTAGGTTATGGTTGTGCAGTGACCATCACAAGAGCGAGCGAGCGAAACGGGCGAGCGTCGACTAAGTGACGAAAGCTGGTCGAATTTAATACATTTCCGGTCGCTATTACATACATTGCCGGCTGCGCATTCGGTATTGTATAGAATACCTAGGCAAAGTATACAATAAATAATATTTCATACATTGCCTACACGTTTTACGCATTCTATACATTGCCTAGGTGTTGTATGTATAGAATGCCGGATTATACAGATTGCCGGTAACATATATTAAAATAATATTCCACCTTTTCTGGTCTATGTCAAGCTCATAGACCCATATAGAGAGAAGGTAGTTAGGTATAGAGATAATAATCATTTCATATGAACTTATGTATAATAACAGTACTTTATAGTTTTTGTCCTACGCATTCTTGCAGCGGTTTCATATAGAATTTAGTACACAGTACACCAAACACAAATCTAGTTACAAAAAATTGAGATGTCCAAGATTTAAAATCGCTCTTGTCAAAAATTAAATCTACAATATTTTTATTTGAAAATTTTACAATACCTCTAAATTTAATTGCAGTTTTGGAATTTTTCACTTTCTTTCTACAATTAATTTTTTTGTATGGGCAGGTATAATGCTATACAATGTGCACGGTGCTCAAAGTATGGAAAATGTTATGTAAACTTGAATTTCATATAACTGTGTACATAAAAATGGTAGTACGATAAATCAAATTTTATTTTGATTAAAAAGAGTGATATTTTATTTTATAATATTATAGCAAATTATATGCATAGTAGTGTAGTTACTATGAACGGTTGCAAAAATGTGAATTTGGAAATATGTTAAAACAATACTTCCAATTCTGACGTCCTAGAAAAAAAATCGTGATCATTTTCGTATACAAATTTTAAATTTTGTAAACTAGTGTAATTACTGTAAGGCACCTACACACAGATAAAACAAGTTTCCCACTTTGGCCGCTCCACTTGACTTTATTAATTTAAACACATAGCCGAATCTCCAAGAAATTAACTGAAGCTTCAATTTAATCTCGGTAAGGCGATTTACTGCAAACTGGTTGCGAAGCCACATCTCCTCGTATCTAATGTAAAGGAAGTATTCAGTTGCGTACTTGCTCATCAGACAGGATTCTCAATCTACCGAACTTCCTCCTTTCAGACGACCTATCTATATGTATGTTTACTAGATTGTGGTTATAACTCATACTGTGTGTGTCTGAGTTTCTTTCGACGTTTCTTCTCAGCAGTGGTCGTTGCTTTATGCTAGTATCACTAGCTTTTCTTTAAAATAATTAATTAATTTACACGTAATATATACAAAACTTATTGACGTATAAAAGTGCCTGAAAAGGCATTAGGCTGAATAAACATTTAAATGTTGAATTTTTTAGCGAAATACTTTATAATATGACTTAATAATTAGTAGTTTTTTGTAAATAATGAACTCTAAACATGTTAAGGACTACATATATCGCCATTGGTGATAACAGCTTGACCTATTTATCTCATGTTGGAATATTTTCATACGTTTCTGGTCTATCAAATTTCATAAAGTTCCGATCAAAGATACTAAAAGTGTTATCATTAGATATATGTACTTACATTTATTCAAGATAATTTGGCTCCAAAATCAATTCTATGTATTTTTCAAATTATTCTAAGACGTATTAGATCTTATTTTAAAATAGTCAAATATCATCAGCCTCGAAGGTTTGACGTAATTTTAATTATATGGCTCGTCTAGTATAAGAAATACAGGTTATTTCGCTTCAACATGTTAGCCGACGAGAATTTCAGAACTTTTGAGACTGATAATCCGTTATGACTGACATGGGAAATGCGATTTTATTACTTTTGTTTGTTTAGCGTAACTTTTTAAATATTTTGTGGTAGGCACTCCCACTTGCAAATTTCTCGAATAGAGGAATGTAATGTTTTTCAGAGCAATACTTTATTTTATCATAATTTGAGCGTATTCCCGGTTGCATCCTCAGCGGTTATGCTTCAGAACCCGGGGTCCGCTAACTAAACCTAGGTGATTTGACCAGGTTATTGGTTTTTACACACTGCCTCCGTGGTCCAGTGGCCAAGGCGTTGAACTTGTGATTCGGAGGTCGTGGGTTTAAATCCCACTGGGAAGCATACTTTGTGAAAAGTTGTTTCCAGACTGGTTGGGATATTCAATTGCAGGCTTGAATCACCTGATTATCCGAAAAGAAAGACGATTCCGTGCTTCGGAAGGCACGTAAAGCTGTTGGTCCCGAAATCCATCTAGCGTTTGTTTAAACCTATCCTAGATCTGGTTTACCCTTTAGGTTGCGGAGGTCGGCCGGCAGTAGCTCTATGTAAAACCAGTAGCCTCGTCAAATCACCTAGGTTAGATAGCGGAACCCGGGCTCAGAAGCGTTAGCGCTGAGGATGCAACGGAATACGGGAGGATGATGATGACTGGTTTTTACACACAGGGACTGCCGTTTGATCAACCCAAAGGGTAGACTAGAACCACGAGCAATACTGACTATATTTTGAATTAAAATATACTTTCCATTGATGTTACGATGATGAAGATTATGACGCTGAAACGCTAATAAATTGAACGATACCTATGTTAACACACCCGTATAAGAAAAAGTTTTGATGATCTATTTTCATTTTTATATTATTTTTATAATACATAATACCAACCGTAATTATTAAATGTAATGTAGGTATAGCTGGAATTTTTCATACAAAAAGTGATAAAGATTTCCCACCCTCTTAAACCTATTCCGATTTCGTCGATTTTTGGAAATGATGTAGATTTTATGAAACGTTTTGATTTTCTAATAATTAATAATTTAAATATCAATTTCTTTTTTTTTATTAAATACCATATTATAAAAAAATCTAAAACTACGTTTCCAGTTTAAAGTATTTATTATAAGTCGATAAATACCAAATTTGGCTAATTCAATAAAGTTCTAGGGGTGGTAAACAGTTATCGCTCGAAAAAATATTTCTTACGAAAAATATTGTATGTCTGTGTCCGGAAGATACAAACAAATGCGAAACAAAAATGTATGTATCTAATTAAATTAAAGAAACTATCTTAAACTTATGGTTTTTGTTTTTCGTGTGTGTAACTGCCCAACACTGGTGCCAGATTTTTCACACAGCTTGACAGCTAAGGCCACTTTACGGCTACTAATATTTTTATAATTGGAAATTTTATTATTTATTTATTGTTTTAAATTTAATTTGAACTAGCTCAGTAACTAAAGCATGATTAAGTATTTTAGTGTATTTATGACCTAATAAAATATTTGTATGCTGTATACAACGGCAAAACATAGCGGCCATAATATTATATTTTACCAACTTGTTTATAATTATGTTTGACAAATAAATAATTTCTTTCTTTCTTTCTTACCGAGCTACCTTCACGGAATGGTTATGTCCCACTTGTGGTCACTAATCCAAATGCGGACTACGCCAGATGTTGCTTAACTTGCGAAAGCGTACTACCACCGAGCCTCCTTTAAACTTTAGTTAATTTTGGAATAACAATTCTATGACGGCACGATAACACAAACAATCCAAAGATCTCGCCGCAAAGTTAGGCTCCCGCGGGATTAACTCATGCTGATGAGACGATGCGGTCAACAATTGCTGTGTACGAACCTACAGTATGTACACACACATAGATTTGTACATATGGTAGGCCTATACGCATAAATCAACTGTGTGCGGAGATTTTCAATGGGGGTTAAAGGAAAAGATGTCGGCGATTGTCAACTACTGTTATGGCATTGTAGGAGATTTTAAAACCTTTTTATTTGTGTTTGCCTAAAATACTATATAAATAAATACTATGAGTATATAAAATAAATATTCATCTTCACAAAACAAGGCGAATATTAGATATAAGTTTTGAGTTATGAAATTGCCGATTTTATGTACTTACTGGCCAGCACTAAAAACGGCAATTTCAAGGCCTATGGCAAGACCAATTAAATCAAAAATTTAATTATTAAAAAAGAAGCTGTTAACTAAAACAATGAACTAAATAGTTTAAAGTACTCTTCAAGCCCAAACACGGTAGGGTTATGTTATTTTCAAGATTTGATTACGGACACACAGACAATCAAAATAGTGATGGGTTGCTAGCCGTTTCGCGTATTAACATGATTCGCATTTTCGTTCATTCCCTCGATCGGCTTACGAGTATATGATCTGCGCAGGAAGAGAGGCAGCTAGTACATTTTAAGTGTTTTCTTTTCTCCCACACACACATACATTCATACTTCTTCTTAGTCTTAGCGCATTCTCAGTTGCATCCTCAGCTGTGCTGCTTCAGAGCCTGGGGTCGCTTTCCCGCTTTTTCTTCTCCAAATTTAACATGTATGTCAATAGTCACCCAAGGATGCCAAAGACCTTACAAAATGGAAAAGAAATAGCTGGAACAGTATGAATGATTTGGCTATAGTTTTACGACCGGCCTGACGTCAAACTTCTTTGGGAATGTATTTGTGCGAAAAGTTTTACAATCGGTCGCCGCCCGGCGTTTACCCTCCTTGGGACTGTAATTGTAGCACGAGATGTTTGCCACTTACGACATCTACAGGAAGAGATGGAGTGGTTCTATTCTAACCCGGAACCACACGGGTACACACATACATACACACATCACATACTAAGATCAATAGTGTAATCCCGCTGCCGCCTATCCCAATAATCCCGGGCTTTGTAGCTTGTTATCTAGCGTCTTGCGGGATTCCTTGGCCTTCATTACAATTTTCGTCTAATATTACAGACGATAATAAACAGGCTCCAATGGCCCTCTGGAAACTGGCTTTATAATGAAGGCATGGTATTATTACCCCGCCGAGGGATACAAATTATTTATGGTAAACCATTGATTTAAGGATTTAGGCAATTTTGAGTTAGGTTTGATAGTTATTTAGCATTTTCTTTAAAGATTAAATATATACAGTAAGTATTTTGTGAAGTTAGCTTGATATGATAATATCGCTTTACTTAGCAGAATTGCTAAAAAATACGAATTTGATGATTTTATCTTGAAATAAATTTTACAATTACTTTTTAAACTTTTTCACAGTAATTAAAAAATGTTTGCATAATACACGAAAAATGGAATTAGAAATGTTAAACATCATGTGTGAAAAATTTGGTGTAACGAATCTGGTTACTCCTATGTCTTCACTTTTGTTTTAGACCCTCATAGAAGCCCTGGTATGGAAGAAGAAAAACTAATCCTAACTCCCCAGCTTATTTCAAAGGTCAATCTTCGCTTTTCTAATCTTTTAAAATTATTCATGCCTAATCATCGCTCTGATTTCATGAATAAATCTTTTAAATTCGAGCCATCCTTCTCTGAAATGCTCTTCCTGATTCTATTGAACGAACTCCCAGTCGTTACGCTTTCGAATGGGCGGTTCATAAACGGTTTCTCCAAGAAATCCCATTTTGTGGAGTCCCTGCGCAGGAATTTGGGAACGTTCCCGGGAACGGCACATCATCAACTAGCATAGAATGCCATATGGCGTTAACTTCACCATTTGTAAATTTTATATGTGCAAAAATAATTAAATAAATAAATTATATAAACAAAAATACAGCCGAACCTTTCCCTTTTTTGGAGTTGGTTAAAGTAGTAAAGTTTGTAAAAGATGTGAGTTTATATTGTAAAGAAAACTATACCATGTATTATATATAAAATATTATCTTTTGACAGCATTATTGTACAAATCTAAAATATAAAAATAAATTACTACTGACCTAAAACCCCAGATAGAACAACCCGCCAAGCAACTTATCTTCGATAAGCGTAGACTAAATTTGCAACGCGCGAAGCCATAAAAATATTTCACCGAGAAAAATAACCACGGCCGTTGGGAGATCAATCTTCAAAAGCCTAAACTACCTTCCAAGTGAATGATAAACTGCCCTTTATGTGCTCCTACGCCGCTTCTCTGTGCCGAAAGAGTATAGATAGTAGCGAGAGCGTATTTCTACATGCAAACTATTACATCTCTATTCTTTACGGGGCGGATAGAGCCTTAAAGAATAAAATATTCTTCAATAGGAAAACTACCTTGAAAGTGATAAACTGCCTTTTATGCGCTCCTTCGCCATTAAAAACATTTAATCCCTATCATATTTAAAGCCTGAGGATGCAAAACTCAGAAATGTTCTAGCCTATTATTATTATATTAGTTATTAGATACTCTCTAGTTGATAGCTATTCTTTCTTACAAGGATCTCCATTCTTGTAAATAGGAGACGAGCTATCCCTGGTTCGACTCCTCGGAAAAAAAGATGATAGATATTTCCGAAAAATATCTTTTTTAATATTTATATCTGAGAAAGTTTTAAATGGGTGTGTTCGATATAAAAATATAAAAATATCGCTCAATTTGAAATATATAAAACCCGCTTAAGCACTCGCATACGCCAGTAACTAATTACTATTAAAAAGGTCTGTGTTTCGCGAAGAGCAATTTTAGTGCTCTCTAAAGTGATGATAAGATTTCTCGAGCCTTACTCGGGTCCGTGCTAACGCTCGTAACGTTCCTTTTTAGGGTTCCGTACCCAAAGGGTGCAAACGGGACCCTATTACTGAGACTCCGCTGTCTGTCCGTCTATCCGTCTGTCTGTCCGTCTGTCTGTCCGTCTGTCTGTCTGTCCGTCTGTCACAGGGCTCTATTTCTTGAACCGTAATAGCTAGACACTTGAAATTTTCACCGATTATGTATTACTATAGCCGCTATAACAACAAATACTAAAAATAAAAAAAATAAAAAATTAAAGGGGGTCGCCATACAAGAAACGTGTTTTTTTCACCGTTTGTATCTCGATCTTCATAATGGCATTAACTAGATTCTTGAAATTTTCACTAATTATGTATTACTATGACCACTATAACAAAAAATACTTAAAATAAGATAAATTTAAAAATTAAAGGGGGGCTTCATACAAGAAACGTTTTAAAACATTGTACGGTGGTACGGAACCCTTCATGTACGAGTCCGACTCGCACTTGCCCGTTTATTATTCTATCAGATTGATCGTTAAGATGATATGTCTTCAACACTACAAAATATATATGTGACCAGTTACCGTTCAATACAAACTACTACCAACTGCTTTTGTTCACTCACATTCTGAACATATTCCATAGATGAAACGTGCGATCAGCACATTAAAAATATATTTCTTTAAGGTGAAGCTATAGGCAAATGGCCTTGAAGTGGCGCCCTAAAAAATGTTAACTCGTAAATATGCAGACAATTTCCATATTGCTCTTCGTCATGCACTAGATAGACCTTAAAATTATTTTATTAACTGCCGTTGAAACTATTATTGGTGATCCGTCTGGCTTTAAAACTTGCCTCCGCCAAAAGTGGCCACGGCAAGTTTTAAAGCTAGACGGATCACCAATAATAGTTTCAACGGCAGTTCATAAAATAATTTTAAGGTCTATCTAGTGCATGACGAAGAGCAATATGGAAATTATCACCATATTTACGAGTTAACAATTTATTTCACACTTCAAGGCCATTTGCCTATATCTGCACCTTAAGCTAACTTTAAAAAATGAGGAGTTTCTCAATTTAAATTTATGTTGTTTTTTCTTACATACATAAGAAGAAGTTATGGAGGAACATTCCTCCTTCGTTATGAAAATTATTATATTGTTAGAAAGGGTTATAATAAGCAAGTTGGTCCTATTGTCACCAGGTGATCTGATGATTGGATCCTCAAGAAATCGAGGAAGCTCCTCTAATATTATACTCATACATATAGTTATTTTGATGTTTTTGACAATAAATCAAGCATTTCCATTCATAAAGTGAGTTTTGGTGAAGTGGAACTGATGTAGAAGACAATAAATTGACTTGACGACCTCTGTGGCCTAGTGGTAATCATACCAGGCTGTCACACAGGAGGTTCCGGGTTCGATCCCCGGTCAGGCCAAGATGGAAAATGATCTTTCTCAGATTGACCTGGGTCTTGTATGTTTATCTATATATGTATTTGTTATAACATATAGTATCGTTGAGTAAGTATCCCATAACATAAATCTCGAACTTACTTTGGGGCTAGCTCAATATGTGTGATTTTTCCGTATATATATTTATAAATTTTTATTTATTTATAAATTGAAGTCGCTTTTCTTTAATCATGCTAATAGCCAGTCCATCATAATACAAAACGAATGATTTAGTTTAGTTATTTTAGTATTATTGTGATATACCTATTATATTGTATGTGATTGTAAAAAAGTAAATTAATAAAATTTTTTTTTTGTTAATACATGACTAATGACATGACATGACTAATAAGACTAAGCTATAAATTTTCGCACACAAATTAATATTATATTCTCTTATATTACATACAAGTTTTTCTTTACCATATTACAAGAGCTGGGAAGTACAACTTTACCGTATGGTTTGAATTCATGATCTACCGACACCAAGGAGCCGAAACCAAAATTTGATTTGTAACCATGCACACAAGCGATTGCTTCATACCTCCGATACAAATTGACACTGTGATCGACATGTTCACAAAACATCGGTTCTCGTTAGCTTTTAACCTAATTCCAGCAGTTTGTTACAATACAATCGCACACAATGACTTTGATGTGCTGTGGATTACGGAAATGCGAGATTTATTCTGGTCAAACTGTTTTTCTAGCTATTTTTAGGTTAAACCCCGTCTTTATCCCTTTTCTACACTGTTTTACTTCGTCATTTTTCTATTTCGTCATTATTATTACCTATTCGATATTTGACTTTTCTATGTTTTGAAAATCGGAATTTTTATACCTTGTCGTATTTCAATAAAGAGTCACGTTATTCTTCTATACACGTAAATATTTATTATTCCTTCAATGTAAGGCTAAAACCCGCTTTTCATTTAAAAAACAGGTGAAGACACATTTTCTTCAAAAACTGTCAGATCTTAGTTTGTGTAGTAGTAGGTACTCACGAAAATGTGTAGGTATTGTTATCTTAGTATAATACTTAAAAGTGTGTATTATTTGTCTATAATATTGTTAATTATTACTTAATTAAGTATACTTAGTTCTTTTTTCACCATATTTGTATTTAAGTTTTGCACTAGTGACATGATCCACATCACCCGGTTGGTTGACTGGTAGATGGGGCCTTAGGCTTTAAGTCCGCCATTACACTTTTATTTGTGTGTAAAGTGAAATAAATAAATAAATATGTTTTAAATTTTAAATAAGATTTCCAACTTCTTATACCTACTTTTGATTAAATGATCGTATTTTTGTGTTGGAATTCGATGTTATTTATTCGAATTATGGTCAAAATTACTAACTCTGGCTTATCCAAATAAACATAAAAAAACTAGAATAGACTTGCTTGCTTCACTTGCTAAAGAATGAATTTATATGAATCTGTCCTAAGATTAGAAGCGCAAAGCGAGCCTAAGAACATCCATGTCTCATTTAGCATTTTGCTTTTAGAATTGCAGTCTACATAAACAATCAATCATTTATTTTCTCCAAAAAAAAACGTTTTACAATAACAATAGCGTACATTTATATGGGTTACCAGCAACGATTTGAAAGAGACTAGAGGTTGATGATATGGCCTTTGGATATGGTACCTAAAATTACCAGAAAACATCCAATTGGATGTAGTGTACTTAATTGGTAGCTTAAGCTTATAAAAATGAAAAAGATGAAAACAGAAAGAAATAGATAGTGCCCAGGAAAGTCATAATTGGGGAGACCGAATTTGGATGAAAAATTATACTTTAGGTAGTAAGGGTGTCAGTGAATGAGAAGTAAGTAGGGGTAAGTATGTTTAATTTGTAGATAGTTCATTTGAGAGTAAGGAGTAAATACATAATCAAATCACATAATTCAAATATTTAGCATTTTGCTTTTAAAATTGCAGTCTACATAATACAAATATTTTAAAAATGTCGGATATTTTTTTTTTAAATCCAGCTTTAACCTAGCTTCATCTAAACACATAAATTTCACGAAAACATTTAACGCTCGTATAATTTTAAACTCAATAAATTACCTATCTCAGTTTACGTATAAACGAAGTTCGGAGAATGCAATAAAATCATCAAAAGCAACCTACATTTAAAACGAGGTTGAAACCAAGGCCTTGTATCAATCAGTCAGTAATAAAAATGAAACATAATAAAATATAATTAAAATGTTGGACCTTATACTCTTGCAATTAAGAAAAAGTATAGGTAGGTAGATTGATTGGCAAGATAGCTATGTATGTATTCATGATCTTTGCATTTTTATAATTTGTTATTTTATTAGCAACACTTGTTTGATTACAACAAAACAAAGAGAAAAAGAGTTTTAACTATCTATTGGTCGTCATTCGTCCCTTTTTCAAGGCAGCTGACAAAAAGAATAGTTAACTAACTACGAAGTAGTACCTACTTGAATAGTAGCAAAACGAGATAAATATATTTATCTATGAACAACCCGTATATTATATTCCAAAACTACATCATTAATTCTTAAAGAGTTTTCTGAAAATTATTTGTATGTTATTGCCTCTTTTAAAAGTTAACTATAGTATTTTTTATATAAAAGCACCATTAACAAATTTACACATAGCCTTATTAAAATTTATGATTTTACAACTAGATAGCCAGTACTAACGAGGGTTATTTTGCAGAATTCACACATTGTATCCTTTCATCGATTTTGCACAATATAACCCACTTGAAGATGACCTCCGAAATTTCACAATGTACTTGCGAAATCGAATATCTAAATCTATTATGGTTTCCAGCCATGGTCTTAGATTCAACGTACGCTAGACACGTTATTTTTGATATGTTGTAATTAATTTGTACAAACATAAAATATTAGTTACAAGAACATTTATTAGTTACAAGAAATATTAGTTACAAGAACATCTTTTATTAGGTACTAACTTTCAAATTACGAGATGTCAATGATAAAAATTTTGTTACTATATTCTTACTTTACATTGCACAGCTAGGTTTTTGAATCATTATTATCTTATTCTGGTTACCAACTTTACTGAGTGATTCAATTGTTTGATATTCCACGTGTTATATAGAATTAAAACGTAGTTATATTTAATTTAAATACAAATATTATTTCCCATTCACATTATATACATTGGTATTTGAAACACTTTAGTTTAAAGGTATGTACCGAAATTTCTGCATATTTACTCATTTTTAGGGTTCCGTACCCAAAGGGTGCAAACGGGACCCTATTACTGAGACTCCGCTGTCTGTCCGTCTGTCACAGGGCTCTATCTCTTGAATCGTAATAGCTAGACACCTAAAATTTTCACCGATTATGTATTACTGTGGCCGCTATAACAACAAATACTAAAAATAAAAAAAGTTACAAATTAAAGAGGGTCGTCATACAAAAAACGTGTTTTTTCAGCGTTTTTAACTGGATCTTTATAATGGCATTAGCTAGATACTTAAAAAATTCACCGATTATGTATTATTAAGACCACTATAACAACAAATACTAAAAATAAGATAAAGTTAAATTCAATTCAATTCAATTCAAAATATCTTTATTATCATAGGATATTTATAATATCTCTTAATAATAGTCACTTTGTTTTGTTTTGCACAAATGTTGACGTCAAATCGTTACTTAAAGCTAAGTTTACGCCGCTTCCTAGGCGCAAGTGCAGAAGAAGCGGCAACAAACTGCACTGCACGTTTTCTCCAAAGACGTCAACTAATAAACTAAAAACTTAAAATTAGTTATATAGATGGACAGAGATTACATTGTTTATTATGTCATAATTAAATTGAATTATAAGAATTACGAAATTTAAAATAATGTCAATTTGTAAATTTAGTATGTACCAATGTACCTAAATTATGACATGTCTAAGTATACAAACCTTTAAGAGGGACCCGCGCCAAGCTCAAGCCAGACCTTTTTGTCTTTAAGATAGTCATCGGTCCTATAATAAGCCTTCTCACAAAGTACTTTCTTTACATAAGCTTTGAATTTTCTGTCTGGCATATCAAGGACCGATTCTGACAATTTATTATAAAAAAGTATACACTTCCCCATAAAAGACTTACTGACTGTATTCAGCCTGTAATACGGGCTAACTAAGTCATTCTTATTACGTAAATTTCTATCTGTAAAATCACTTACTTTATTGAACATGGAAATATTTTTCCTTACATACATTATATTTTCAAATATGAATTGTGATGCAAAAGTAAGTATACCTATTTCCTTGAATAATTCCCTCAGTGAGTCTCTCGATCCTAAACCGTAAATAGCACGAATTGCTCTTTTTTGTAAAAGAAAAATAGTCTGAATGTCGGCTGCACTCCCCCATAGAAGTATCCCGTAAGACATTAGACTGTGAAAGTAACTAAAGTAGACTTGTCTAGCAGTTGCTACATCTGTCAATTGTCTTATTCTCCTAACAGCGTAAGCCGCAGAGCTAAGCCTATTAGAAAGTTTAGTTATATGAGCGCCCCATTGAAGTTTCGAATCAATTGTGATTCCTAAAAAGGTAGTACTTTCAACCAGATCAAGTTTCTGGCCATTAATTAGTATGTCAACGCAGGCTTGATTCACATTAGGAAGAGAGAATCGAATGCATTGGGTCTTGTTCGCATTTAACATGAGGTTATTGGCCGAAAACCAATCAGAAATTAAAGATAAGGTGCTGTTCACCGCGCTAGCATCACTGTTATGTCGATCTATTTTAAATATTAGCGAGGTGTCATCAGCAAACAGCACCATGTCAGCCTCTTTCTCAACCATGTAAGGCAAGTCATTCACATAAACTAAGAAAAGGAACGGTCCTAGAATTGAACCTTGGGGAACGCCCATTTTCACATTAGACCCGTGTGATTTTACGCCGTTTATATCAACAGTTTGAAGCCTATCTGTTAAGTAAGATTCTATTAATTTAATTGACTTATCATCAAAACCGTATTGACGAAATTTGAGCAAAAGTGTTGGATGATCAACGCAATCAAATGCTTTAGAAAGATCGCAAAATGATCCAATTGCATCATTTCTGTTTTCCCACGCGTCGTAGATATTAGTAATAAGTGCTACTCCTGCATCGGTGGTCGATTTTCCAGCAGTAAAGCCGTATTGTTGGCTATGGAACAGATTATTGGTCTTAAAGTGAAGTAGCATTTGATTGAGCATTATCTTTTCGAACACCTTACTCAAAACTGGCAGAATAGAGATAGGTCTGTAGTTGCCAGGGTCTGTTTTTTCTCCTTTTTTGAATAAGGGGATTAGTTTACTACATTCCATTAAGTTAGGAAATATGCCTTCATCAATACATTCGTTAAATATGAAAGCTAAATCGGCAGCAATTATGTGTATAATATGACTTACTACGGCTACTGACATGCCCCAGTGATCTTCTGATTTTTTAAAATTTAACTGTTTAAAAGCATCTATTATATCGCTAGGGCTAACATGCTTAAAATTAAATTTAGAATCACAAGGGCTAACATTACTCTTAAGCAAAGCCTCAGCACGCTGGGCGCTAGAACTCACATTAGAAGTGAGTTCCAAAGGAATGTTAGTAAAATAATCATCAAACATATTTACTATTTCTTCAGTTTTTGAAGTATTTTTACCACTACATTTGATTCGGCAAATATT
Organism: Acrobasis repandana; assembly: GCA_963576875.1. NCBI lineage: Eukaryota > Metazoa > Arthropoda > Insecta > Lepidoptera > Pyralidae > Acrobasis > Acrobasis repandana. The sequence goes on along the minus strand of OY756223.1, from coordinate 8,903,999 downwards.
TTCTTTGGTTTTATTTTTACCTGTTTCCTTATTTATGACACTCCATGTTTCTTTAATTTTATTAGGAGCATTATTTATTTTTTTGCTAATACTATTCGACTTGGCTCGTCTACAAACTTTTTTAAATATTTTAGAATAATTTCTAACATATTCTATAAAAGAAGGATTAAAGTTATATTGTTTTTGGGCATATAAATCATATAACCTGTTTCTACTTATGTAGATGCCGGTAGTAGCCCATTCACTAAACTGTGATTTACTATGAACTACTACTCTTTTTTGTTTCAATGTTTTAGAATACTCAGAGGAAACAGTACTAAATAGTTTATTATAATGGTCGTCAGGATTATTTCCTGTATATACCACTGATAATAATTTGTTATCTAAATTATTTTTAAGTTTTTTTATGTTTTTAGAAGTAATCGGTCTACACAAGATCTTATCTTTTCTCAAATTACTGGTGGACTCTTTGACAAAAGCTACATATACACCAGAATGATCTGAAGGCAATTTGTTGATAACAGATTTATCACAATATTGAATATTACTAAAAAAATTATCAAGACATGTGCCAGATGTAGCTGTAATTCTGGTTGGCTCAAAAAATAAGTTTTCTAATCCATATAAATATTAATAGGGGTCGTCATACAAAAAACGCTTTAAAACATTTTTTACTTACACCATCTAGCGTAAAAGTATTTGATGTCTATGTTTAAGCTCGTTCAAAATCCGATTTTAAGAGGCTTGAAAATAATATTATTCGTTTGCAAAATTTAGTAATTCTTTACTGCTTGTGAAATGCCTCATCAGCCTCATAAATTATCCAAACAAATTTAGTTTTAAGTGTTTAGTGTAACTGTAGTTAATTTTATATTACATTACACATTTACGCGTGAAATAAGTAATCTTACTCAATTTTAAAAACAAAAATCGCAGCAAAAAATGTGCTACTAACATTATAATAATAAATTTGAAATCATATCGCCTCCATACGATATAATTTCAAATTATTCGTAGGCCTAAAAAAATATACTGAAACTATTTTAAGGATGAATTCAGTCCATGATACTAGACAACTTTCCCCAAGAAACATATATCGAAGTGTAAAAAATATTTTTTGGCTTTCCACACAAACTCGAATCAGCTGATCGATCAACTTGTATGGGAGGCTAAAAATTATTTTTCATATTTCGATATATGTTTCTTGGGGAAATTTGTTCAGTATCATGGACTGAATTTACCCTTGAAATAGTTTCAGTTTATTTTGTTAGACGTTAAATATTATGTCTGTGATTGATTGGGCAATAGGCAATAGAGTTTTTAAATAATAAGGTGAAATCTATACATACAGTTTGTGGTCTTTTTATAAATAACGAAAATACTAAATTATAATAATTTAAATAAAAACCGTATGCAGCTCTTTAATATATAATATTTTTAAATTCCTACATAGGTAATATATCTAAAACAGTACACATTAAATAAAGAAATGGTAGGCATAATATGCAAAGTTACGTTCGAACGAGGTTTATCCGCAGTGGAATTTCAATACCCGTATTTAACTTGAATTTTGATGTTTGCAGTTTAAATATGGAGTCGTGAGCGAATATGCCTGTTAACACGTAACAAGGTGTGGAGTGTAAGCCCACCAGTCATGATCATGTCTTAGCGAGTTATTCGCCGACCACTGACCTTTGCTTGAAGCTGAAATATACTTAAAGCTTCTTCAAGAATTTTTCAAAAATATATTTTATATCCAAGACTGTATGGTCGAATTTTAAGTAAGAGATTTAAGTGGTTATAGGGTTAAAATACAGTCTTCGGTGCAAGCGATAATTTGTTCGCCTCATTGTAGTATCCGTATGTACGTGAGCTACGTATAACAAGTGTAAAGATGAAAAAAGAAACAGAAATAAATGGGTCCGAATTACAAAGAGTGTGCGAAAAAGTCGATCGTAATTACAGTTTAAAAGGTTAACCAATTTAGGAACGTCGGGTTGCGGTAGGAACAGTTTTGTTATTGTGGTTTTCGTAATTTAGTCGGCGATAAATGTATTAATTCTACTGTGAATATGAAATGTGGTTATTTCAGTATGAGTATTGTTTGTTTTATAGGTCAGTGAATTAAATATTTGCTGGACAGTTTGATAAGCTTTAATGAAATGAAAACTTTCAAATAAATACACTTATATTATATGTATATAATATAAAACACAATACAAAAGACGTCCTCCGTGGCTTATTGGTTTTTACTCTAGTTCGCCACTCGGAGGTTCTAGGTTCGATACCTAGTTAGGCCAAGTTACAATATGGCCTTTTCAAATCAAATTTTCCTGGTTCTTAGGTGTTTATCTATATATGTTTTTATTAAAAATATAGTACCTACCGTTGAGTTAGTATCTCATAACAGAAGTTTAAAAACTTACTTTAGGGCTAGCTCAATCTGTGTAATATGTCCCGTATATACATATACATATTTATTTATTATCATTGACTATATTTCTTAAAATAGGTATACCGTGTCAACTTGTAGTTAACAAATCGAGAATTTAGAATTGACCATGTCAAGTAGTAGTTAACATAACCTTGAAGTCAGCTTTGCCCGTGTCAACTGGTAGTTGACATTGCATTTCACTCAGCTATGACCATGTCAACCTGTGGTTAACATCGCTCCCGCCGTAGAAAAAGCTGATTCTACCCGTCTTTATCGCTCCAGGGCCTACTTTGCATTATTTGTCCCGTTTCTTCGTGAAATGTCCCCTCCACACAACCTCACTCTAGCATCCAAGCCATAGACAAAAGTCAAAAAAAAAAAGTTCCGTTTGACTCTCGACAGTTCGATTGATGCTTGATTCGGTGAGGATTGTGGTGCGATAAAAAAGTGATTTTCTTCATAAATCCAGTGTTATTCTTGGAGGATTTTTGTGAACATCAAGGTAAGTAAATAACTAACACGTAGATATAAAAATTCCAACATGAAACATAAGATTTAACCTTTTTTCGGGGCCTAACAACATACGGTAGGTACATGTTTGCGCGCAACATGGAAATGTTTATTTTGATAATTTTGATTGTATTTTCCTAGTAAATTCGCTTTAGAAGTTAAATCTGTTAATCATCTAACAAATTACAAGTACAAAGGCAATAATTTTGATGTCTAAATCGCAATAATTTTGATTTGTAAATAACCTTGAACGCGCTCGCAAAAATGACGGCGCGCTGAGGCGGTGGGGGCTACTAAGGCTGGTTTCACACAAAGGCCTTTTAAATAATAAATATCTATGAACAAGTGATCATTTTTTTTTCTTATTCTATTATTTATTATATAGACAACATAATGAAAGAATAAAAACCATATGTCATCGCTTTTATTTTTGAGGTATGAGCTTTTAAATATAAGGCGAGCTTCAGAACGCCCTACTTCTAAGTTCAGCACAGCATAACTCTGCACCAAAGGTCGTAATTTGATAAACAAACAATAACATTGTTTAGCTAGTTTCATAATAAACATAAATATATATAACACTTGACACTTTTATAAACAAATTGAGTCACAAAAAAAGATTTTGTGAAACCCCACCCGCGCGCTGACGGCGCGAAAAATGGCGGGGCAAAGTAGGCTCGTCACGTTTTTTTCGTGGGACATTAGAGGTAGGCACGCGCTGAGGGTCGGGGCAAAGGCGCGTTGCGCGCGGACCCCCCTTGGGCAATCGAGCGGTTAAGCTTTAATGCCATTTTAATCAGTTGGGTTCTTTATTCATTAAGGCGACGTGGGTTCACAATCTGCAATACCGTGCGTGGTTTTGAAAAATAACTGTTATTAAACTACTACAGTTTATTCCTTAAAAAAATTTACAAAAAAATCTTAAGGATTTTTCACAGACACCCATAATAGCCAAAACACGATTAAGCATTTTTGGCTCGATAGAAAAAAATCACAAACGTCCCTCTAAAATTGCCTAAATTTGCCTTTATAATACGTATTACTATTTTATACAATCACCTTTTTATATGAAAATTATACCTAAAAATGTATTGTCTAAATATCTATCCGTTTTGGCTACAGAAATAATTCTAAATATAATACAAAGAAAATAATAAACAAAACACAGTGAAATATTTGTCAAGCGCGAAGGAAGGCCCGGAGCCGAGCTCGACGATATTTCGCAGTGTTTTATTTATTATTTTTTTGTATTATATTTATATTTTTTTCTGTAGCCAAAACGGATAGATATTTAGATAATACATTTTTTGGTATAATTTTCATATAAAAAGCTGATTTTTTGAGGAATAATCTGTAGTAGTTTAATAACAGTGATTTTTTAAAAACACTCACAGTTTTCTTAGTTCTGAACTGGCGGGGCCTTAATTAGGGATTAATTTTGATCGAATTAAGATTCCAAAATTGAAATCGAAATCTAGATTTTTACAAACGCTGTTGAAAACATTACAATGAAATATGATAAAGTTCAAAAATAAAATTATTCATGTACGAATTCGTAGTTTGGTATACATTTGATTAAAAGTCGCCTTACCCGAGACAGAATCAGAGCTTCCCATACAAACGTAGTCTACATTTTATTCAGATTTAGGTAAACTAAAAAACTTGTAACTTTAAAGAAATTGCATATATCTAAGGTTATAATTGGTTTTCACAGTCAAAATATGAATTTGAAAGAGAATATAGTGTATTGTATCATTTTTGACCATTAGTATGAAAAACTTTTACACCCTTATATTAAGTTCATATTTTGATCGTGAAAACCAATTATAAATATATATATATGCAATTTCTTTAAAGTTACAAATTTTTACCTAAATCTAACATGTCATTTCAAAATAAAACGTAGACAACGTTTGTGTGGGAAGTCTAGGGTAAGAGGATTCTTAAGTCACAAAAAGTGATCGAAATCCTGGCCTTGATTTTTTTTACTTAAATTAGATGATAGTGACAAGTGAAAAAGCGATAGCTACAATAAGAACCTAGGTTCCAGTCTGGTCATCGGAAAACTACATCTATCATAAGTTAATCATAGGTACTTTTCACTTTGTCCACTGTACAGGGTCTAATAATATATAAGCCAGCCTTTTGGGCACTCTAGCTCAAGGCAATGATTTGCACATCATCATATCAGCCACGGGAAGTCCACTGCTGGACACAGGCCTCTCCCTAGGATTTCCAAAACGACCGATCGGAAGCGGCCTGCATTTATGATCTGCACGACGTTTATTATTTGTAAGTTCTTAACTTTAATTTTATTTTTAGATACTTATTTAAGTTGTACGTAGTATTTCCATTTAAAGGTTTTTGATTTCTAGTTTTTAGTTTTACTAAGCATAATTTACTTTTAATTAGCTATAGTTATTATTTTAGTTTATAGTTTTCCAATTAAAAAAGTTACTGTAACTATTTTAAGGCAGAACTCATTCCACGATACTAAACAACTTTCCGCAATGAACATACATTGAAATATTCAAAGAAATTTGAACTCCCATACAAATTGACCGATCAGCTGATCCAAGTTTATATGGGAAGCTAACATTTTTTGGACATCATAGCATTCAGGCCTTCAGGTAGTGGACAAAGTCCAAGACCCTTAAACACTGTACAACATGAAAATCAATCATGATCTCGACCTAAAAAATAACTACATACATGACTCACAACTTAGGCTAAATACAATACTAACAAATTAAGTCCCGTTAGTTTAAAGTGTAATAGTGAAGTTCGCAAGTCCAACGCAAACGTATGCAAAGTTGACAAAGCGTATTCTAACGCTCAGTGTATCCTTTAACTCAGCCTTTGTTGTGAATCTCCACTGCTGTTGATGGAACATTCGCAGTTTGTGGTATTCGGTGCAAGTTATAGGATATATATAAAACTAATACTGAAAATCGAATATTACCATGTGAAAGTTGACAAAACGTATTGTATTGTAAAGATCTCCACTGCTGTAGATGGAAAGGTCACAGTCTCAGTACAGTACAGTACTCAGTGCAAGTTACAGGATGTAAGTGATTTTGTGTTTATATCTATGACATTATATAAATATAAATAAATATGCTGTTGATAGAACATTAGCATTTTGTGGTTGTTGTTATTAGTGTACTCGTAATAATGTTTTCCAGCATGGAAGAATAATAATGCATTATGCAATGAAGTTTCAAGTGTTGATGATAGAAAATTTATTATCTCGTCGATGACCGTAGCTTAATATACAGAATATTGTCTCTTATGTGATCTTTTAGCAATCTTAAATCGCATTTTCTCATAAATTACGCCACATCACCAGTTTACATAACAGAGTCGCTACCACCCTTCCGCCACTGCATATTGCGTTTCCTCTTTCTATGCTAGTAAACATAATGTTATAATTATGCTTTGGAGATGGTGTTTAAAGCTTCAAGTTTAGTATTATATTAAGGATATTCTTGTATGCAGTGTGATCATAAAACGCCACAGACACAAGTTCTTGTAGAAACAAGTACTTTCTGAAAATCTTGTGAAAATATTTATTTTTAAAAGAAGTTGTGGTATTTTATTAGGTATATAATATGCAACGTTTTTGACGTTTCTTTCTTTTTTCTGAGACACAATAAATAACGAAGATACAGCGCATTTTAATTTCACATGACGTCACGGATTCGTACGATTTTTACACAGCGATTACGTCACAAACCCCCACTCTGGAACTTATATACTCTGTATCTTTGTGAATTTTTACTTTTTTGATAAACTGAACAAGATGGGTACATTATTTTTGGATAATCTAACTAACGGACAAATTAGAATAAGTAATACTTTTCTGACCCAGTCATCATCCCTATTGTAAAAGGTTCTTGCGTTCGTGCTGGCACAAGGTTTGACATTCACTTTCAGATCAGCATAAAATAAAAAAATGGGCTATCCTGTAACAAATTACAATTTGCCTATGAAACCATGTAGAATATTGCAACTCCAGCACGTGTTTACACCACAAATAAAGTCAGCACTACACAGGTAAGGCGGTTAATTTTTACGATAACTGCGTCTGCATGCTCTAAGTAAAAATACTGTAAACCAAGCCCATGCAGTGCTAAGTTGGCAATATCGGTTAATGAAGGCGCCGCGCGCCGCTTATTAGGAAACTGCGCCTGGTTGTGTAAATAAGACTTTAGAATTAATATGCGGGTTCTTTTATAGGTAAGTTTAAAAACAAAAAAATCATTTTTTCATACAAGCTTTTATTATGAGGCCTATATAAGTACTTATCAAGACAAATTTATTATTTATTCTTCTTTGCTGGTCTGGGAGAAAAGAAAAAACATAGAATGTACCAGCTGCTTCTCTTCCCGTGCAGATCGTAAAAGCCGATCGAGGGAATGGGCGAGAATCTGAATCATATGAATAGGCGATGCGGTTAGCAACCCATCACTATTATGATTTCCCTTTTCCACCTTCATGCCCACCATTACGCTAAAAGTGGTCTGGGCTTTACCGCCCTTGGCTCTGTCTACCCCGTGAGGGATAAAGACGTGATAGTGTATCTGTATCTGTATCAAGACAAATTCAATAAACCCAAACTCGTTGCATCGTTTTATTACACTGTTCCCACCTTTCAGCTCCATCATCAGATCAGCTTCTTGTTAAAATAATTTCATATGACTTAGAGAAAACAAAATTTTATACAATCGGAAACCAGGAAGTGGTATAAATTTAATTTGCAAGATTTGATCCCAACAAATTAACTACAACAAACAAGGCAAGCTAAATAAAAGCTTATAAGAATATAAATACTTTTAACAGGCATTTACATAGATAAACTAATCTTGTTATAATAGCGATATATGTTCTCCACGTTTAACGCGCTTCCGAAAATACAAAAAACTACAAGAAAATATGTCCAGCTGCAGAATTTTCCAAACAGCCAAAGCACAAACCTACTACAACCTTATATTTATCTACCTTTGAATAAACCGGAAAAAGTAAGGAAAATGTAACCAAATCGAATAATCAAGTGCAACCGCGCCAATCCTACTAAATGAGTAACCACGCTGCCCCTTTTCATCCATTAATTAATCCCTCGCAAAATAATAGTCTCTTAAACTGATCACTCACGTGGAAGTGGCAATCGAACTCGTTAGCGATGTCAATTAACTGATTTGGAATGTCAATACGAGGGAACAGTGGGATTACGGTGGAATAAATAGGATATATTTATTTTCACTTACCTATAGCGTTTAATATGCACATAAATATGCACGTTACGCCCTTGCCAATTTCTGTTGGGAGCTCCATTCTCGAAGTTATAGACCAGTATGTCTGCCTGGGTCAATTAAACCAAGCAGAAAGGTCCAGCTTCGAGGAATAGGTCTTTCGACGAATTTGACTCGGCTGAGCAGCGTTCGGTAAGTTACGCAGTGTCTTCTCGTTTTAAATACCGCAGTGCCTCAAGACAAAAGTGTATAATCAATATGTGTTACCAGTGATGAGTTATGACTCTGAAACAAAGTTCCTTAATATGGGTCTCAACGCGCTACGCAGAGGGTTATGTTCGGTGTCTGTCTGCGTTATCGAATCAGAAATGAGGATATTCGTAAGAGAACGAAGGTCACTGATATAGCCAAGAGGATTAGCTCATTGCGTGGCAGTTGCACGAAAACGCTGGATGCAGGCCGCTTTAAGCAGGTTTTTTTGGAAAACCTTGGGGGAGGCCTATGTCCAGCAGTGGACTTCCTGCGGCTGAGATGATGACCTATAGCGTTGATCACACCCGGGGATTATCTTTTTCAAACTTAATAACATGACTAATCTATGATTAAATATGCATCGCACATTAAATTAAATTAATTATTTTATTAACTCATTGCTATTAAAATCTAAGAAATGCACATGAGGCGTCCCTAACGCATATCATTTTATTTTAGGTACACCTGCTTTAAAAAAATTCCATTTTATGATGACGCAATCAAAGTAGAGTATAGTTTGCCTATTATTAAATGAAATAATAATATTCAGGTAGATTTCCGTACCCAGTTATCCGGTCCACTAACATCTCATCTACATAGCCCAAACCAAGTAAATCCCTTCCTGGCAATAGTTCGGCAGCTATGGAAGACTGTCCGTTAGTGCATCTCAATGGTATATTAATTATGGGATAGACCTCCATAGATGCAGCCATCTCACATTTTAGATAAAAAGGTACTAAAAGGCTTCTTCAAAGGACCACCCCATGGACCCTTGGCTGAAACGCGTACCGACATAATAATAATAATAATCGTTTATTGCTCACCATAATCATTTACATACAGGTGTAAAACTTAAACTAGTGTGTTATTATAACAGTAGACTATGGTGGATTGATACCTGAACTAGGAATATTCCTGTGTCTCAGGACACTTACAATCACTCTTATAATAGTAGTTTATACTCTTATTAAAGAAAAAAAGTCGACACATCATTTATTAAATTGACATTTGTTTGTTTACAAAATAAAGGTACTAGAGAAAAAAAGAAATGATAATTCATTTAGATAAATTCCTCGTAAAAAAAACAAAGATCTCTAGAGACGGAAAGTCTATGAACACAAATGAAAAGCTTATCAAAGTATTACTAGCTCAATCAGTGTGATTTATCCTTATTTGTCTATCTTTTTATTTATTTATTTATATTTAAATTACAAATTCTAAAGCAAAAGAGTTGTCGAAAATTTACCATCATATTTTCAGTTCTAAACTTGTAACGGCAAAGTTTTAAAATAAACTGTCGAATACATAATTTACTAAAATAATATTTATTTCGATATTATGATTAAAATAAATAAGTAAGAATATATGCTAACTACACAGGTACTTCATTCGCACAGGTACTAATTTAGCAGTGCAGTTAATTTCAGAGTTTGAATTAATTGCTTTATGTCTGCAGCCTTATTAGCTGCAAGTCGGAGCAAATACTGAAACCTGTAATTAAGGTGGATGACAGGCTCACTTGTTTTGGTTTAACGTTACAAAGTGACATTTATTTAGAGAAAGTCGAAAAGAAATATTGAGGAGCTCTGTGTTCTAGTGGAAGTAAGCATTGCTAGCGCTTTCGCAAGCAACCCCGGGCGTGGTCCGCACTTGGATGGGTGAAATTTTTGTGACAAGTGGCTCAAAAATTGTCAAGTACCATGCTTCAGAAGGCACTTTAAGCTGTTGGTTGTTCCCGGCTGTCATAACTTTATAAGAGACTTCAAGCTATATCAAATTCCTTTAGGCAGCTTGAAAAATCTTACACTTGTGTTGGCCACTTACACGACAAACAACAAACATTGAGACGAGGTTATGACCGTGCTACATCATCATAATTTTAACTGCATGATGCTGATGTCTCAATACTAGTGGGAAACTATGAAGAAATTTGAGTGAGATGAAAGTGTACTAATGGATTTATTTTATTATTAAGTATGTGCAAAGACTAGTTGGCAAATCCTTTTACCACGATGACTGAACAAAATAAGTTTCAGGCATCGACACGACGAAGAAGAAGTATGTGCCCTGTAGTTTCCAGTCTAAAATAGGACCACTCTATTTCTTCAAGTAGATGTCGTAAGAGGCGACTAGAGGACAAAGCACTTATATCTTGTGCAAAAATTGCATTCATCTGGTGGCAGCCGGTTGTAAAAAAATTCACGAATTTATTCCTTTGTAAGAGTTGGTGTAAGGCAGGAGGCTGGCCATCGGATCTCCACGTTGCTGACTCGGTCTTGCAATTTGATGCCGAGCATGACTCGCTCCATAACATTAGGCAAGTTGCTGGAAAGAACTGGATTGCGATGGTCAATGATAGAGCAAGATGGCGCAGACAAAAGGAGACTTATGCCCAATAGTGGGTACCTGAAAGCTGTTGATGATGATGATAATGTCTAGTTATGGACTTCCCGTGTCTGATATGATAATGTGATAAAAAATAACGAATTTTAAATAAACAAAATATCGTTTGTTAAATTTGAAATGTGTAATTTATTTTAAGGATTTCAAAGTTTAAAAAATAAAACGAACAACTCTTACTATTGTAAGAGTTGTCCGTTTCAATTTCTGTACGTAATGCGAAAATTCCACCTGTCTGTGTTTCATTGAAGTCTACTGGTACCCACGAGTATTTAAGTGTTGCGTAACTTTTATAGTAATGTAGTCAGTAATTGTTTTAGTGTAGTTTTACTACAGCCATTATTGTTTACGGTCTATCATTTTATTGTCAACGGCGCAATAAACCAGTATTATTTGAAAATACTCTCATACTTCAACTTTAATGGAATGGGATGAGAATAATTCGTGCTTACTTTTGTAAATATTTTTATTGAAGTTGTTGTATAAATTATTTTAAGATTAGTATAATCCTCTGCGATTACCAACCTGTCTTACAGGGTTATAAGCGAATCCTTCTTTTATTGTGAGAGTTCTTAGTTCATCAGTGGACTAATATAAGCTGTAAAGAAGACGAAATTCGAACTGACGTACATCGTAGTCCTATACTTTACATCTTACAAACTACGGAATTTCATACTTCGAAATTAGGTAGCAGAGTCAGAATAATGTTACGCTTAAGCTTCTCTCAGCTCCTCTTTAATCCAAATGTAAATTTTCGCTCCAGACTCTCTGATTATATTTCGGTCCACCTCGACAATAGCGAATGATCCAGCGTTTTATGCTTATGCGTCATTTGGCCAATCTTTGACCCAAATACAACTTTTGAATACCCAACCTAGGTAGGCATTGAAATCAAATTAATCTCACTCACCTGGCCATTCCAGATGATATTGATTAATTCCTGCACACTTAATTTGCGTACCAGCTATGTTTAAGACACAACACGACGATCTTTAATTGATTGGTAATCCCATCTGGCTGCCTAGCAGTGGCGGATTGCTGAGGACATCCACAAAGACAATTAATTGTTGTCAGTCAAGTCAGAGGGTCAGATACGTCATGAAGGTGTAAATTAGAGACCAAATGGTGATGGATTGCAACTCGGATTGCCTATTTGTACATTCTGCTCTTTAGGGCTCCGTAGTAAACGAGGAACCCTTATAGTTTTGCCATGTCTATCTGTCTGTTATGTATATTGATCACACCGACGAAATGGTAAAAAAAAAACTTGGAAAACAATTTTTTTTAAGTGAAGCTTACATATAAAGTTACCCATACATTTAAAGTTGGAAAAAAAAATTCTCGACTATCCCATGGTGTGCGGTGTTGTTGAATATAGGTTTTTTAAAAATATTGTGAGTTTGTAAACACTATTCTTCGATTTGTGGAGATGTTTGTGAAATGGTTCGTATTAAAGTTGCAAATTTTTGTTAGAGTCAAATGTCCCCCCCCCCCTGTAAGCTTAACGGTTGTATATGGACACGCGAAACAAATCACGCCAGTAGTAAATATAAAGAAGTTAAAAGGAAAACTATCAGAGCTAAGTAGGGTTTACAAATTAAGGAGTTAATAGAGTCGACCAACTTGTGAAGACAAAAATGTAGTCGGAAAAAAAAATCCGTTGAAAATTATTAGACATGAGGCGTGAACTCTAAGCCGGCATTCGCAACTACGGAACCCTAACCCTAACTGCGCGTGGCTCGATACGTACTTGGCCGGTTTTTATGTTTTTTTGTTCCAGAACAACGTGAAGGAACATAACATAATCAAAATAGAAATTTTAATCAGTCTACTGACTCTTGAATCATCAGAAGCCAATTTAACAAGATGTTCGATAGAAAAATGACACAGAAGGTTGTGACAAGCAGTGCCACAATGTCAACACTCCTGGGAAACGAGCGAGCGCAACGAACTGTGGTGGCTGGTGGTATTGTCTTACACGCAGAAGGCTTCTAAAATATAGGAGTAACTTCGAAGTGGCGTGTTGGAGAAGGCATTTGTTGAAATATTTTGAATGTTACTTATTGTTTCTTTTACTTTTGACTATTATATTGTTATTAATTTTACAGAAAATACGATATTAAATATTTGAGATTATTCTACAAAAAAATATTTCATGATAGATATAGATAGATAAGCACAAATTACACAAATTGAGCTAACCCCAAAGTGAATTTAAACTTGTATTATGGGATACTAACTCAATGATACAATATTTTATGATAAATACACAGTCATGTAGATAAACACCCAAGGCCCAGGACAATTCGAAAAAGATAATTTTCTAACTTACCCTGGCTGGGGATCGAACCCAGAACCTCCGGATTGGTGGACTAGCGTGTTGACCATTACGCCGCGGAGGTCGTCAAATCATCATCATTTCAGCCGCATAATGTCCACTGCTGGATATAGGCCTGTCCCAAGGATTTCCAAAATTACCGATCTAGAGCGGCCTGCATCCAGCAACCTTGGTCAGGTCGTATAACCACCTTGAGGGTGAGTATCCTATGCTTTGCTTGATAGTACGTGGTCGCCATTCGAGAACCTTTTGCCCCGGCCGGACGGCCAACGGTCCGTCGCGCTAAGTCTCATGTGCCACTTAAACGAGCTAATTCGTTGGGTCAGTGGGTTTTGTTCTCCTACGAATTTCCTCATTTTTGATACGATCACGTAGAGAAACATCGAGCATAGCCCTCTTCTCCATTGCGCGTTGAGCTACCTTGAGCCTTTTTAAGAGACCTATTAGTAAGGGACCACGTTTCAGAGCCATAAGTCTCGACTATAGTATGAGTTTCTTCAAAAATGATGGTAGAAAGCACTTTTTCTGGGTTGACAAAGCGGGTGGGTCATTATTGGTGTTTCAGACATTTATACCTAAGCCACAATAACTACTAACCATCGACTGGACCATATGAAAAAGAACTTGTAAACTTCAATCTTTAATATTATTATACATCCACGTCCTTTATTCCTTAGAATCTCACAAGTGAAACCCTATCTTCGCCGGTGGCGATTCCAGCGCTGTGGTCAACTGTCCAATGTGACTTTGGAATTCGTGACGTAACACTAATCAGATGACTTATATAAGTGGGCTTCTTATAATGACTCATGTGATTGTAACGTAGTGTAATTGATGTTCCTTTTTATAGGAATAGAAAAAATGATGGATGATATGATGGAATCAAAATATGTATTTTCATCTGACATATTTGGTTTGATATGCTATAGATGTTTGAGTTGCTAAAAAATATATTTTGCAATGTAAAATATTTTTTGAAAAATTGGTATACTTATTATTAAGTAGGTAATTACTCGATTTTTATATTTTAAAAGTTAAATTGGAGTGGTTTAGTTTGCATTAATTTAAAATTGTTATACAATTTAATTAAAAAAACTGTTTGCAAATGTAAATTTAAAACTATAATGGTAGTACATAATTATATAGCATAATAAATACCTACTAACATTATTAAATTGGTATAGCTGTGTTAATAATACATTTGGTGGTATCAGAATATATGGTTCTAATACTGCGCGTATCATAATTTATAGTTATCGAATTATCTCGTAATCACGAGTTATCGAATTTGGAATAGTGATATAATTATAATAAATGCTATTGGATTTGCAGGTATGATCTAATATATAAGCATCATACAGTTTCTTCGCAGAAAGAATAAGCATTGACATCCAACGTGGCAATGCTGCCAGCATTCTGGGCACTCTTCCGCAGGGGAAGAATTTGATGGATATTTTTTATTCATAATAGTTTGTTTTTAAGCAAGTTATTTCAGTATTTAAGTTGTATTATGTTTTTTTAGGGTTCCGTACCCGAAGGGTGCAAACGGGACCCTATTACTGAGACTCCGCTGTCTGTCCGTCGGTTCGTCTGTCACAGGGCTCTATCTCTTGAACCGTAATAGCTAGACACTTTAAATTTGCACCGATTATGTATTACTGTGGCCGCTATAACAACAAATACTAAATATAAAAAAGAGTTGAAAATTTAAGGGGGTCGTCATACAAGAAACGTGTTTCTTCAGCGTTTTAAAACATTGTACGGTTGTACGGAACCCTTTATGTACGAGTTCGACTCGCACTTGCCCGTTTATAAGTTAAGTACTTAGTTTTCATTGATTAAGTATTTATTACTAAAAAAAAGTTAATATTTATATTTTTGAAATAAAAAGTGTTACATACCTATTTGGTAAAATATTCAGCATTTTTTACTATGCAAAATAATGAATCCATGCAACTCGTGTTTTCACTTCCATCCACCTGAAATATATAGTACTAGCTGTGCCCGCGACTTCGTTCGCGTGGTTGTCGGAATGTTATATAGCCTAAAGCCTTCCTCTATAAATGGACTACCCAACAAAAAAAGAATTTTTCAAATCGGACCATTAGTTGCTGAGATTAGCGCGTTCAAACAAACAAACAAACAAACAAACAAACTCTTCCGCTTTATAATATTAGTATAGATACTCGTATACAATACGATACCCTTTATTGCACAAAGAATAGAGGATATACTAGATATATCTTATAAACTAGGAAATGCGCAAAAGGCGGCCTTATCGCTAAGCAATTTCTTTCTAGCTACCTCACATTTATAGAATAATTTATGATATTTTTTCAAAACGAAAAACCGATCAATACCAGTGAAGTGACAGTCACAGAAAGGCTAAATACGCAACAGTTGTACCTTTATTTAGACGATTATTATATATTTTTCAGTTATTTTCGTTTAAAAACCAAACTACTTAATCGATTTTGATAAAATTTCTATGGGACCTGGAAAGTATACCCCTTCAAACAAAATAATTTTTAAATCAGTCCAGGCGTCTTCGAGAAATCGGGGGACATACCTACATAAATAAAAAGATTCTGACGAATTGATTACCTCCTCCTTTTTTTGAAGTCGGTTAAATTTGGCCATTATAAATAACAAACTTATTGAACTGATTATTATGTATGCGTATAATGGAGTATCGACTCCAAAAATTATCATGGGTCAGGGTATTTTATTTTGGTTGTATTACACAAAATTGCACGTAGTGTTATAAATCTTACACCTATGTTATCTTATACCTTTGACAAGCGGTCTTATTACGTAGGCCGCCTCTTTATACTCCTGTTTTAACATTGGATCGCTTCAGTATAGCCCCCCACTTTCGCTCAGAGTGTGACTCCACCCTTGTGTCGTAAGTTTTAGGACTACATGAATGGTTGAGGTCTTAAAAGCTATGAAAAGAATATATATGTATACGAATATATATATGTATGTCTATACTAACATTGTAAAAGGTATTTATATATTTTTTTGTTTGTACTTACCTCAAAAGATTGCTTTTTCAGCATCATCTGTTGGTTGACTGGTAGAAAAGGCCCCTGGCCTTAAGTCCGCCATTTAAATGTATTGTAATAAAGTTAAATAAATAAATAAAAGACAGACTTGCGAATTCTAAAGCTCACAGAGCCACTAGTAAAATTATATTTATATATTACTAGCTTTCGCACGCGGCTTCGCTCGCGTATCCCACGCGAACATTACATTTTTCCGGGATGAAATACCTTTCATAGGGTACCCCCTATGTCCTTCTCTGTACTCCTAACTATGTGTATGCGAATATTTTCAAGAAGATTGGTTCAGTAGATAAAGCGTGAAGAGGTAACAAACAAACAAACAAATATACAAAGTCACTTTCGCATATATAATATTAGTTAGGATTAGGATTAGTTAGGATTAGGATTATATTTATATTAACTATATCATAGCATCATTTCTAGTATTCAACGCAGTCGATCTCGAGAAGCGCACTGTTATTTACCATTCACCTATACGTACTTTTAAATAGAGGCAATAGTTTCGCAAATGTCCGTCCGGAAGGTACAATTTTAACACGGGTTTCGCGTATTATATAGAACATTTCTAAGGAAAAAATATTTTGCGTAGACGGGGAGCCGGTATCTCTGTTAACTTTGTTCTTGAGCCTAAATAGATAAGGAGGTATTAATAAATAATATTAACCCAGAATTTAGGTAATTCAGTAATTAGCACAAGATTGTTAGGCCCTGGATTGGTATTTCGTGAATTAGTAGTTGAGGAGATATCAAAGGGAGCACTAATATTAATTATGGCTTTACCAGATTACGTAATCCAACGTTGGTGGTGACAACTATGTCGATTAAATCGTTAATATAATAACGATATTATAACTATGGCCGGTAACATACGATGCGTTACGTATACTTAATCATCAGTATGACCAGGCCTGTGTCACTCCCCGTTTAGGTATCAAAAATGTACCTACATTATTACTATGCGCGCAGGCGGTCCCTTGGGGTGGTAAATTCAGTTATACGAATCGTTTGTCCAGAGTCATAAGGATGAAATTGGCTTGCAATGGATGTCTAGGTATCTATACAAAAAGGTGCTGAGTTCTGACGTGAGCTAAATTAAACCGTATCACTAACAAGATTATCACTAACAATATTTCTTTGAATTTCTTTGCTGAGTGAGACTTCTGTACGGAATATTAGTATCTATTCTGTAGTATGTGGTATCATCATATACGCAAGTTTATTGCATTTGGTCTGTGTGATTTGTCCGTATATATTTATTTATTTATTATTTATTTCCGCTTCTTTTATCTCTATATGAAACGCAACTCATAAGATCGTAAATGTTGCTTGTCGGTATCAAAAAACGAAAACTTTTCAAATAAAACTGGTTCAAACGATTAAAAAAAAATTAAAGTGTAGAAAATAAAAATAATGTTCTAAAAACCAGAACTTAACAGAAGAAAAAAAACCGGTCAATTGCAAGTCGGACTCGTACATGAAGGGTCCGTACCTCCGTACAATGTTTTAAAACGCTGAAAAAAAAAACAAGTTTCTTGTCGGACGACCCCCTTAATTTTTTTACTTTATTTTATTTTTAGTAGTCTCTGATATAGCCGGCACAGTAATACATAATTGGTGAAATTTTCAAGTATCTTGCTATTACGGTTTAAGAGATAGAGCCCTGTAATAGATGGACGGACAGACAGCAGGGTCTCAGTAATAGTACGTAATAGGGTCCCATTGGCATCTTTTGGGTACAGAACTCTAAAAAGCAACTTTTTTTATTTATTAGGTAGGTACGTATTTTTTTATTATTTAAGAGCGGTTGTAAGACATTTTTTTATAAAAGCTACTAAAAATAAATAAATGTTAAAAATATAACAAACTTCCAGAAATAATACGCAAAGCGAGGGAGCAAGCTTTCGTAGAACTGCATTAAAAAGAACATGAGTACTTCATTACAAACGGCTTAATTTAAAATGACCGGATCTGGAGGGATTTACATTTTTCATCTCTGTGTAAAATAAAAAGTAATTTTTTGAAACAAACAGAAAATTTAATACTCTGAAACATCGTAAGAAAAAAAGCGCTCAAGTGCGAGTCGGACTCGCCCATGAAGGGTTCTGTAGCAGCAAGTAACATAATATAAAAGTTCTAAAGGTAAATTGCGGTTTACGATTTATGACGTATTAAAAAATAACTATCTATGATACCGAGACCGCTATAGTTTTAATTGAAAGTTAATACTTTGAGGTATATACCACATTTTTTTTTTAAATTATTTTAGTAATATTTCAAAAGTTACGGTGGGGGGACACCTCAAATTTTAACTTTGTATTAGATTATCTCAAGACTGGGGGGTTTGATCTACATAGTTTCAAAGCAATTTTTGTTGCATTTTAAAAGACCTTTTCAACGATACCTCACACGTTGGGGTTGGTTAGTCTAATTAAATTCACTTTTCGTTGTATCGGAGGGGGGCTGAAAAAAAACATTTTTTCATAATTTTAAAAACCAACTTTTGGAACTTCAATATCTATCTCTCCACCAATTTTCGTGACAATCAGTGTAGTAGCGGCGGATTACGAGTCCGGACGGACAGACGGACGGATGGACGGACATGACGAAACTATAAGGGTTCCTTGTGGACTACGGAACCCTAAAAATGTGTTTTATTTTTTGCTCTTTGCTTTACTAATAAAATTTAATATTGGTAAAATTAGGTACATTAAAGTCGCCTTACTAGTTTTGTGATTTGTTTTTATTTAGATATCATCATCATCACCCAAGCGTATTTCCAGTTTGATCCTCAGCGGTAACGCTTCAGAGCCTGGGGTCCGCTATACAACAAGGTGAATTGACGAAGTTACCGGTTTTTACACAGAGCGACTGCCGTCTGGCCTCCGCAACCCAAAGTGTATACAAAAACCAATTCTAGGTTAGGTTTAAACAAACGCTAGATGGCGTTCAAGACCCACAGCTTTACGTGCCTTCCGAACCACGGAATAATCTTTCTTTTATATCTGCAATATCCTAGCTAGACTGGTAACGACTCTTTACAAAGTATGCTTCCCAGTGGGATTTGAACACACGACACAGAATACAGTAAGAGTAATCAGAACGGAATCTCCTAAGGTACGCGCAATATGCGTCCCCGTTCCCCGCACCCGCACCTCTCCCCGGTTCTTGACGGCATACGTGAGTCATCGAGGCGAAAACGGGGGAGAGGTGCGGGGACGGGAAACAGTGACGCCTGGTTTGCGCATATTGCGCGTACCTTAGGAGATTCCGGCCTGTGCCCACGACCTCTAGATCACAAGGCAAATGTCTTGACCACTAGACCACGGAGGCAGTGCGTAAAAACCAGTAACACTAGGACAGTAAGACTAGGAAAGAGTAGATTTTAGAATATACAAACATACATACACTATCCCTTAAGGGGTAGACAGAGTATTTTGAGTTTTGCGGATCTAGACCTTGGCGCAAGGCCACTTTTAGCGTGATGGTTTGCGAGAAGGTGGAAAAGGGAATCAAAATACGAGTAACCGTATCGCCTTTTGACATGATTCGCATTTTCGCCCATTACCCCAGTCGGCTTTTACGATCTGCGAGGGGAGAGAAGCAGCTGGTATATTCTAAGATTTTTCTTTTCCATTTTAATTTTCCAGAATTTATAACATTAAAGTATAAATACTGAAAAATGAGGCTCGGTGCGGTGAGAGATGCATATACGACAATAACAATAAATGTTATAATATTATTCATTTCATATTAAAATTAAATTATGGCCAGTAAACAAAAGTGGCTAGATTAAATTGAAGTCATAATATGACTTCATATTTTATACTTGCTGCATTTTACATACCTTTAAAATCAGCTCGTCAATAGCGATGTGCAGTTTAAATGCAAAACAGTAGGGTTATGACACCATAAACTGCACTGCATTGTACGGCGATTCAGTAAGTATATTAAATTACAGGCAATAAAAAAGTTTACAATGGATGGCAAAAAGGTGCACATAGAGTGGAGTACAACAACATATAATAAGCAGAAGTTTATTTTCGAACAAAATGTATGTCATATAAAGTATATTGACTTATTTTTTGGTCTGTCTTTACTTTAAATTTCATCCCTTAAATAAAGAATGGTCTTAGGTAACAGACAAAATTTTTAGAATATGTCCTTAAAGGTTGATATGGCACCAAATTAAATCATCATTTTTCCTATATATGTATTAAGATTCATTGAAAAAGTAATATTTAAAAAAATATATTTATTTACCCTGTAGGTACTTCAAAATGTTATTAAAAATTCAATTTTCTCAAACAATACGTAAATAAAAACGAAAAAAACTATACAGTCATGTATCTTACTTTGTTTAATAAAGGTTTAATACTATGTAAGTACTAGTGGTATACATGTTACATTGTTTTAAGAACAATTAATTTGTGTCATGTTGAAACTTTCAATTTCTCTTTATGAAATATTAATTATATTGAAATCATAAATAATTGGGTAAGCGTTGAATAAATATACATACCTGCAATCTACATACAAAATCAAAAATCTAAGGCTGGTTTCACACCTGTACGGGAGTTATGTACGCATCGCTCCCGGAGAGGAGACACACTAGCAGCGCCAGAACATCGTTTCACAGCGCCCCGGATCGTTCCGTACGGAACAAGTTTCGGGAAGAGCCCGTTTAACGCCACCCGCTTAATCTTACTAAGGCGATGAACCCACTGCACATTTTACCATTGTATGCAAGTACCTCAATTTGTATAGAAAACACTTCTAGTCCAAGCCACTAAAAACGCGGCAGATTCCGTAAAAACGCGGCTGATTCCGCGCACCGCGGCGGGGCGCGTTGCCAGGGGGGATCGCCTAAGAAATACTCGTTTTAAAGCACCGAGGGGGCAGCAGTTCCCATACAAGTCACCCCTATTACGGCCGAACCGTACATATCTTCCGTATAGTTATGAAACCAATCTAAGAGCTTTGTGTGTTCGTTCAATGAAGATTACTTTCTACTTTTCATTCGTTTATTATAAGAAGCCAATAGAGACCGGATTTTATGCGACATAAGAACGAAGACGCAGCAGAACCTTGGAGTGTGAGTGAGTGTCCATTTTGAGATGTGTGACGAAGTTAATGTCAAGATAATTTCAGAAATCACCGGGAGACGAATCATTATAATGTATTAATTTTTTTAAGATGAGTATTTGCAAACAAATAATGAGATTTTATTAAAAAAAGATTTTTTCGATAGCAATAAATTTTCTTAATATTACGAGTACATACTGCTAGATGGACCTTTATATATACGAGAAGTACTTATTAAAGACCTTTTTTTTCGCACTTATGAGTATGAATATACAATACAAATTAAATTTCCCTTAAAAAATACGAGCGACCAATTCCAGATGTACAGCGTCCGTATCAAAAGTCTTAAATTGCACAAGTTTTTAAATTAGGTCGAATTATACATACAGGTCGAGCTCTTCCCGAGTTCTGTCTGGCCACTCCGGCAGCAATAAATTCAAGGAGAACAAATAACTTGACTCAAGAAATTAGCTTCCACTAATTGTTGGAGAGGGAATACGGTTCGCGAGAAAAATGTACGGCGTTAAAAGATTTAAAGTCACATTTTCGGAAATTACTTTGTAGGCAGGCATTAAGTAATTAAAAAAAAAAACATTGATAATATAAATTAAAGTTAATATATAATTCATTCATAGTCTATATTGTCGTATTGACTTTCACCCGTATAGTTCCAGGTTAGAATAGGACCACTCCATCTCTTCCTGAGGATGTCGTAAGAGGCGACTAAAGGACTAAGCACAAACATCTCGTGCTACAATTTCATTTCCTAGGAGGTTAACGTCGGGTTGCGGCCGGTTGTAAAACTTTTTGTACAAATACATTCCCAAAGAGGGTTGAGGCAGGCGGCTGGTCGTAAAACTAAAGCCAAATAATTTCAAGTCTTCTGGCTATTTCTTCTCCATTTTGCAAAGTATTTGGCATCCTTGGGTGACTATAGAAATGCATGTTATATTTGGAGAAGAAAAAGCGGGAAAGCGAACCCCGGGCTCCGAAGCAGCACAGCTGAGGATGCAACCAGGAACGCGCTTAGACGAAGAAAGAAGATTGTCGTATTGACTTTTTTATGATCACTACGATTATTTAATATAATCGCAATAAATCCCTTTTTTATTCTTTATTTAATTATGGTTTCCAATTCCACACTTTATTGCAGCACTTTATACTGATCTTTTACGCTGCACCATATAAATATTTTGTATAAATATGAGTACGTACAATTACCAATCATTGCAAATTGATGCTTCAATGAGCGAGCCTTAATCACGTCTATAAAAACTGAATGACATGCTTTTCTATAGTGATGCGAACGAGCAGTCATATGGTAGAATATACAATATCGAAATCTTTTGTAAAAAAACAAAGTGAAATAAAGCCTTGTAAAAAATTAACTGTACCTGTTTACCATTAACTGCGCCATGGTACTTTTTGTACATAAGAATACGAAGTTATTACACTTAAATTTATATTTATTATAAAAAAATTCAATCTTTTTGATTGGCCCCTTTGTGATTGTTTTTTTAGTACATATTTCTAATATGTCACAATTTCTTTGTCTTGAAGAAATTGTAAAGATGTGCCAACAATTAACTTTGGATATGAAAAAAAAAACAGAAATCGTACTCTAGGCTCCAAAGCAGCACTGTTAAGGATGCATCTAGGAACTCAGTAGGGATATGAATAGAATAAAAGGATATCGACAAGCAATGTCGAGAAAAGCACATCACTAAGACGCCCGCGGTCCTCCGCGCGCAAATTATACACTACATCGCTCACTCTTACAGTTTGCACCTCTGCTCGTTTTGCAAATTTATATGAATCATTATTGGGTTGAATTATAGTACCGGCTTCGTGTTCGAAGGTATTATCATAGAGTGTGAATCAAAATGGATATTACTTAAAGAATAGAGATTCTCGGTGTGGTTTTCCGAAAGGCGTTTCCTTTCTATCCTTTTGGTAACGGCCAGCATCCAGTGTTTTCTTGCCTTAACCTTGCTCAGGTTGCCCAACCACGTGTAGCGAGTATCTTACGCTTTGCTAATCTATATATAATTACGTTATGCTAGCTTTATACAGAGCATTTTAGAAAGGAAATTTCTTTCCTGTGTAATCTGTTCAATATTATAAACTGAACATGTCTTTTAAATATTATTTGGCTTTGATGAAACATCCTGCATATAATAATATAAGCAATACAGACGCATGTTATATTTGGAAAAGAAAAAGCGGGAAAGCGCACCCCGGGGTTCATAGCAGCACAGCTAAGGATGCAACTGGGAATGCGCTTAGACGAAGAAGAAGAATAACTTCAATTTATTCGACTTCTGCGGTGTGAAGTGGTTTCATATATTTACGAGCAGTATGAATTAAAGTTACAAATAGTTTAGATTGTAACTGAAATAAACTTTCTTTCTAATCGAGTGCGCTATCAACCAACACAAGTATCGGATTTCGTAAGCTGCCTAAAAGCATCTGACGTAACACAATGACTGTCATTTAGTTATAACAGTACTTTTAACAGACTAGTGAAGTCCTCTGGTTCCTTCACGATGTTTACTTTCACCGAAGTATTGGTCAATTTTAATGACTATGCATGAGTCAGATTGTACTACAAACTTAGAGGTACAATTTGGACCCCGGGTAGAGATTGAACCCGTGATCTTTCGGTTATAGGTTGCGCTCAAAAACCACTAGATCATTAAGGTGAATATAGAAGCAAATGGCCTTGAAGTGGTGCCCTCATTTGAAATATGTTAAACTCGTAAATATGGAGATAATTTCCATATTGCTAATCGTCAGGCACTAGATAGCTCTTTAAATTATTTTATGAACCACCGTTGAAAGTATTTACATTAGTCCGTCTTGCTTTAAAACTTGCCTCTGTTAAAAGTGGCCACGGCAAGTTTTAAAGCTAGATTAGCAATATGGAAATTATCACCATATTTGCTTCTACATTCACCTTAAGTAAGTACCCCTTCATAATAATAAACTAAATTTATATATAAAGTGCCACATCCATTTCCTGCTTACTTCGGGGTTGCGGCTATGCATCAATAACGCATAGAGGTGTTATCAAGTCTCCGTGCCCTCACTTTCACGTCAAGAGAATCCAACCATATGATTTGTCCTATGTATAAGTAATTACCTCGTTAGGACTAGCTTGTTAAACGTTTAAGCTAAGCATCGTTTAGTGCCTCAGATTTAGTAAGGTCTTCTTCATCATCAATAGATTTAAGAACTAGGTTCTTGTCAGTGGAGTAATTTTACTCCCTATTTCCGGCTAAATGTTTGACTTGACTATACGACACGACTTCTGCCTTTTCTTTTACTTTATCCATAAACGATCCACTTAATTCTTCCTAAATATATACATATGTATCATCATTCAAGCGTATTCCTGGTTGCATTGTCAGCGGTAAAGCTTCAGAGCACGGGGTCTGCTACCTTTCCTAGGTGATTTGACGAGGTTACTGGTTTTTACACAGAGCGACTGCCG
Source organism: Acrobasis repandana (assembly GCA_963576875.1). Lineage (NCBI taxonomy): Eukaryota > Metazoa > Arthropoda > Insecta > Lepidoptera > Pyralidae > Acrobasis > Acrobasis repandana. The sequence goes on along the minus strand of OY756223.1, from coordinate 8,879,170 downwards.
TCTGACCTCCGCAACCCAAAGGGTTGACCAGTACCAATCCTAGGGATAGGTACAAACGCTAGACGGCGTTTGGGACCAACAGCTTTACTTGCCATTCGAAGCATGGAATCATCACTATTTGATACCCCTTTTTTCACCTTCACGCCTAAAAGCTAACTAAACGTGGCTTTGGAACTAACAGCTCTAGTTTCTGTCTTCTTCTTTAATAATTACATTCTAAGTTTTGCTTTTCTCCCAGACTGCGAATACCAGAAGAATGCGAATTTAAGAGGCTGATAAAATACTTTATTTTATTTTTAAGAATTGTTTTACAGCCCTGAATACAAGTCCTTTAGAGGACTCCTTTAGATCTTTAGTTTTTGTTAGCTTTTATTTCTCATAAGTTTCAATTAAAGATGTAGGTCCTTTGATTGCTTTAAGGGAGCTTCTGGTGACAAATCTGTACGAGTCTAATTGTTTTCATAGCCTTTTGAGTGGCGGATGGCACCTGGAGACGCCTACCGCAGTCCACTCAACAACTATCACTATAGCCGTACTATGACTGTTTACTTTAACTTTTTCACATATTGGTCATGAGCATGAGCTTTTATAACACCAAATTATGCCTACTAATAAAATTTCACTAAAATCCATTTGCAAAATAATTTATAGCAAACCCCAACTGAACCCTGACTTCCCGGTAAAAACTTAACTTTGGTGAAATAGATCTTCTTTTAATTTAATTTTCTCTTTGGCTCTGTCATTTATATATTTTTTCACTAAAGTTCTGACATTGATTTTTAACATCAAACACAAAATTGTCAAATTTTGGTTTGATCACCTAATTTTATAATCTTTTTCAAAGCTAATAATTTTGTTGTGCTAGCTCTAAGTGAAAGTTCATATCGGGGGTGTATTAGTTACATGCAAAATTTTAAGCCAGTTCACAAGAGCTATGTTTTTCAATTGCTTTAGTTTTTCTTTTATAATATTTGTTTCATTGTTGTACGAAATAACATTAACTAATTCATACGAGCCGGAAGCACAATGTGAAGATTTTGATTATAAAGATTTCGGTGGTGATGAAGGAAAACTTGAGGATGTATTCAAAAACACATTTAAATCAAAGGAGTCAATAGAAGAACTAGAGTTATCAGTTTCAACAACAACTGAAAATATGTCAAAAAGCGTTGATACGAGGAACTTAAGGAGCATAAAGGAGAACAAAACTGCTCCAAAGAGAATTGTATACAAGTATCAGAATATCTTCGATTCTAAAAAATATTTTGTTAGAATTAATACTTGCTTTTCTTGTTATTATGATGTGTCATTTGAGGAAGATGTAGACAATTGTTATGAAGGAATTGGGTGAGTTATTATTAATTCATTTTATAATGTATGTCTCGTGACATCCATTTCATTTTATTAGAACTGAGTTCCTTAAACGCGGCTTGCGGTAGTCCACATGAAAAAAAATGTAATTTAATGGCGTCATTAACTACGCCGAAAGGTACTTCGTTATATTATTATAGACGTATTACTGGTTGTGGTAGAGCCACGCTACCGGCAAAATTCTGTTTTTCTAGTAGCATGAATGGGCCGGCTCGTCCGGGGAAGTACCACACTCTCACAGAAAATCGACGTCTGAGTAGTAGCTTCACCGTTTCTATGCTTCGTTCGGTGAGTGAGAGAGCCGGAGCCCTCCTCACCCTCCCCCCTCTGGGGAGGGCCCTGAAAGGCCGGTAGCGCTCTTATTACACCCCTGGTGTTGAAGTTGTCCGTGGACAGCGGTGATCACATACCATCAGGTGACCCGCTTGTTCGTTTGCCGTCCTATGACTTAAAAAAGTGGTCCTGTGAGAACAGTAGACCTCGCAAACTCTTATATTCATACAATAACCGACACTTTCCCCTTTCCCCTGGCTTAGCAAAGCCATTTCAGTGAAATTCGTCCATATATAACGCTACATCAAACTTTTCCCTTTGAAAAATTTGTAATATTTTTTGAAGAAAAGACGTAAGAAACTTCTCTCCTGTTGGTTATACACCAATTCACATATCTTTTAGTGTGGTCACAGAAGACAGGAAGAGTAACATACAGAACGGAATCTCCTAAGGTGCGCGCAATATGCGTCCCCGTTTCCCGTCCCCGCACCTCTCCCCTGTTCTTGTGCCTCCATGCACACCAATGCGTGTGTGTTCGCCTGCTCTCTCCCCTCCACAAGGCGAGAACGGCGGAAAGGTGCGGGGATGGGGAACAGGGACGCATATTGCGCGGGACCTTAGGAGATTCCGTTCTGTATGTAATACTCTTACCGTCTTCTGGACTACTGTCTTCTAGACTATTGGAAATACCAATAGGACTCTTCCAAGATTTCAAAGGCTGCAATGAGCGCGTTAAAAGGGAATCAAAATAATAATAGGTCACTAGCTGCATCGCTTTTTGATATGATTCCAATTCTTGTATATTCCTTTGATCGGCTTTTACGATCTGCGCGGTTTAAAAGCAGCGGGTACTTTCAACCATTATTTCTTCTCTCCAATTGTAAAATTAATGTTTGTCAGAGAATATAGCTACAGTTGTGACAGGGGTTACTTTAATAAACCGGGCAAGTGCGAGTCGGACTCGTACATGAATGGTTCCGTACCTCCGTAGAATGTTTAAAAACGCTGATTAAACACGTTTCTTGTATGACGACCCCCTTTAATTTTTAACTTTATCTTATTTTTAGTATTTGTTATTATAGCGGCCATAGTACACCATAGATAGCCATAGTAGGCCATAGTACATAATCTGTGAAAATTTCAAGTATCTAGTCAAGAGATAGAGCCCTGTGACAGACGGACAGACGGACAGACGGACAGACAGCGGAGCCTCAGTAATAGGGTACCCTTTGAGTACGGAACCCTAAAAAAATATTATATTTCTTGTTACATTTCAGACTTGAAACTGTATCTTGTGGTGCGGAAGAAAATGAAACGGCAATATGTTATACTGAACTCGGCTATAATTACATTAGAAGAGGCTGCACGACTAACACGCCAGACTTAACTTTTTATTGCAGATGCAATTTGTGTAATGACAAAAGTGCAACTGAACTCGACAATTTCATGTATTTGACTTGGGAAGATATGGATTTTGACAATAATTTGATAAATAATAACAAGTCCAATGTTCATTTGATATGCAAACAGTGTGAAACTAAAGAACTAGATGACACGGGTGATAAAGACGAAGAATGTATAGAAGGTTTCGAGTACGTATCTATTAAATTAATATCGAAATACTGATGTTAATGTCATCTTAATTCTGCAACATCACTCACTCTTGGGGGTGTCACATTGCTCACGGATTTTTCAAACATAAAGTTTTTTTCCATGAAGGAAAATCAAGAGCAATGGATTTTATTCATTTCGAAGCACTGATCTCTATTTTATTTTCAACAAGATTTTTATTTTCACCGAAGAACAATTAGGTGAAAATAACTGTAGGCACATAATTAATTTCACAGAGATGGTTGGCTAATAACTAGTAATTTTTTTCTTGCCAGGTTCTTTTTTTGCTACAGGCAAATATTTCTTTAGAAAGATCTTGGTCATGTTTTATTTAAAAAATAACCTTAAAACTGATTGAAGCCATTTTAACTCGATTAGAAGAAGTTTTAAAGTGTCAAAGAGTTTTTTATGTGTCTATACTACTGCCATTCTTCCAATTAAGGTGAAGATATAGGCAAATGGCCTTGAAGTGGGAAATAAATTGTTAACTATATTTCTGCTAAATTTCTGCCGTTGAAACTATTATTGATGATCCGTCTAGCTTTAAAACTTGCCGTGGCCACTTTTGGCGGAGGCAAGTTTTAAAGCTAGACGGACTAATGCAAATACTTTCAACGGTGGTTCATAAAATAATTTAAAGGGTTATCTAGTGCATGACGAAGAGCAATATGGAAATTATCTTCATATTTACGAGTAAACAATTTATTTCAAATGAGGGCGCCACTTCAAGGCCATTTGCCTATACCTTCACCTTAATTGGAAGAATGGCAGTAGTATAGACACATAAAAAACTTTTCGACACTTTAAAACTTCTTCTAATCGAAATAGAAAACGAACATAAGTTCTATGGGCAGTATTTCGCGCGATTTATTGCCCGTGTAATCTTTAGCCGTGATTAAGATTGTAGGTGAAGTCATCAAAACCTCTTTTTTTTCATGTGTAAATTGCCAACAGTAGTGTTAGATTTTTCAAGCTGGCTAAAGCCATCTGACATGGCTTGACGACTAAAGATTATTACATTCAGGAACGAACTGTTACTCTACTCGCACGTTACAGATCCTAAAAATCGATCAAGGGAATGGACGATATCAGAATTATATCATTAGACATTGTGGCAGCAAAAGTCAGTAACTTGGTTCGGGTCCGGCCGTTAGGCCCTCGTTCCGCGACGCGCTCGGCCGGGACGCTCACGAATTTCAAAATGTGTTTGACCGCCACGCCTTTGCCCGTGACGATCCCGTTTAAATTTTTTTTTGGAAAAATCTTTGTTTTGTACTGTTGAGTGCAGGAATGTTAAAAGAAAAATATATTATTTAACGCCCTTCCTCATATATAGTTTATGACAGAGATAGACTGAACATGTCACGTGAGCCCGCTTAACGTACCGGACATCCTCTTATAGCTCTGTCCATCTAGTCGTGATAAGTATGTACGTATCAATTTAAGCGCATCAATGACTCCAACAAGTCTTCCAGGTTTCTAGTAATTTGGCATTCATAACATAACAAACAACAACATGAAAGGAGTGAGGCAAAGTAACACAAAAAAAAAAGTACTATTTTTTTATTTACAGTGCTGATGAAGGTAGTTGCTTACTTAATCAAGTTTGTGCTACATATGTGAGCGGCGGAGGTAGACAAGTGAAGAGAGGATGCGCCAACAGACCAGCTTATAATCCTTGGTTTCATTATTGTATAGGTGTGAAATGTAATAAAAAATCTTTCTACTCGGAACCATATACTCGTGTACAAAGTGGAAGTGTACCAAAAGCCGCAATCACAAAACGCGAAGTAAAAAATAGTAGTACACGATGCCGTTTTTCGAATATTTTATTGTTTCCTCTAATTATTTTTAAATATTACAGTTTTTGATTTGAATAAGTTTTTTTTTGTGTACCTACCAATCCTGTGCGAATGGGATTTATTTAACACTGATTCAACTTCGAAAATGTTATTAAAGGTTTTTATGAAATCTGTGCTCCTATCCCATATTCGCATATATATTAAATTCTTTACTATGCTGTTATCAGAGCCCGGGGTCCACTATCTAACCTAGGTGATTTGACGAGGTTACTGGTTTTTACAAAGCGACTGACGTCTGATCACCGCAAATCTCCTTCTGGCGTAGTCGGGCAAAAAGACAAATCCAAGAACCTCACAAGAACCGACTCATCTTGAATCGCAATGTTAAACAAAATTGTTTCACTGTTCTAAAACGCTAAGGCATATTATGATATTAAGCTTAAATTAAGCTCTAGAGTCGATAAACGCGACGGTGCAGGATTTGAAAAAAGCATATTGCTCTATGATAATAATATTCATACTAAGCGCAAAGCTAAAATAATACTTCATGCAGCGCATTCTTTTTATGTCTAGTTATCGAAAAAAACTGTTTGAAAATTGTGCAAAAATTTTGACATTTAGAATTCCAGAAATGAAGACATTACTTTTTTTAGTATTTTGTAATTCATTTTATAAATGTATTTGTAACGACAAGGGAGAAGATAAACGTGAGTATTTTAAGTTTAAAGTGTGATATTTATATATTTATTTTACATACATACATATTATAATGCCTGTTTACCATAGTAGGTAGGCAGAGACCACGGATCTCCACTTGCTACGATCCTTGCAAACTCTGCTCTTTCGCCTCCTCAACACTCATTACGAGTATTTATTTTGAATATATTTTTTTAATAATAATAATCTAATCACTACAAAGTTTCGATAAGTAGACACTGTATTTGTAGGTATGAGATTTGATGCAAGGATAGATAATTAGATATTGTGGTGTTTTTGTATTTTTTAATGTGTTAACCATATTTGGGTCCACTATATATTCAGTCATGAGAGATATATAACTTAATTCGGGGAAGTTGTTCAGATCATGCATCGAGTAAGCCCTTAATTAAATAAACATTGCATAAAAAATATTATATTGATGTATCGGCGCATGCAGATACTTTGTGTTTTTTGATCTGCCATAAATGGTGGAGATCTTTGCGTGAAATAAAAATGCAGTTGTCTGATTGAAAGTTCGATGACGAGTATATTCGCTGTTTTAAATTTTCACATTGGTATGTCAGGGATAAAACGTGATGGGAAAGATTAGACCTATGGTATGTGCACACATACAGAGTACACATAGTTTTATTGGCTGACCACCACCTACCGCCCGTCACGTAATGATGATGGGCGGATGGTTGCGATGTTCTTCCGTCAGGAGGCTCCACTGCAGTAGGCTTCATCATATCAGCCACAGGAAGTCCATTGCTGGACATAGGCCTCCCCCAAGGATTTCAAAAACGACCGATCGGAAGCGGCCTGCAACCTTGCTCAGGTCGTCTGACCACGTAGCAGGTGGGTGTCCTACGCTGCGCTTGCCGGTACGTGGCCGCCATTCGCGAACCTTTCTGCCCCGTCGGCCATCGGCCGCAGTAGCCTTGCCACTTGCGTAAACAATTGATGATTTCAAAATTTTATGATTTAACCTTCATGTCCAATAAGGTGTAAGTATTTTGACAAATATACTTCTTATACTTTTCAGAACTGAGTAGAAGAGAACTGCTAGATAAAGCTTATTCTGCAAACGAATTCAAATTAGATCAAAAGCCGGTGACAACGAGAACTAAGCGTCTGACGTGTATTTCTTGTAATAACGTGGACACACGCGCTTGTAGCAACCCGGAGCAACAAACGTAACTTTCATCTTTACAAAATCTGCTAGTTGCCAACAAGTCAAAACAGACACTTTTTTTCTAAACGTCAAAACAAATATTACACAGGCCTGCAAAATGAGGGTCATAACTTCCTCTCGGGAATTTGATTGCTGATTACGAATATGTACTTGGTTTTTCTCCATCACCTCCAAAAAAGGTACAGATAGAAAATAGGAAAAAAAATATAACGGCGGGAGAGTCCCATTTGAACTTTTAAAAGGCGTGACGTCAGCTTAGCTGACGTCACCACCCTCGCTATTATTTTCAGACATTGCAAAACAATGAAACGCTGAACAACAATAGAACACTTATAATTTAATCCACTTCACAAGTTATAGTCACAAGATACTACACAGCAAGTAAGCTAATAAAAACAAGTATTCACAAGATTAGTTGTTGCCTCTCTGAACACTTCCGACGGAATGTCCAAAAAAACTTCACATCGACTTGGGTAAACGCATAACAACATGGCGACTGATGCAACTTCACACCATTTAAAAACTCGCATATTTGAATTGATAAAGTTAAAACTATGTGTGACAACGTAATTGTTGTCCCAAAAATCCTAAATTATTAAACTATTAATTTCAGAAATATTTACAAACTTAAAGTTTTGCTTAGATGCAAGATTTATTAATTAAATCGGATGTGCTTTCATCAAACAAGGCAATATGGCTGACATCGCCATTTAAATGTTAATTTAAATAAATAATCACTTACTAGTTTGATGAAACCACACTGGTCGATGTTTATAAATCGTAATAGTAATTTTAAATAATTATCAACAACAATTCATCCTCTGTAACTGAAATTATCAATTACAATTTTTACAGTCTAGTGTTGCAACAATAAAAATCAAAAACCATTGAGTAAAATTAATCAATTACAATTATTGGCTGAAACGGTTTACAAAATCGTTAGTAATTATTGTTTTAATTAATTATTCGAATTAACTATCTAAAATTTATTAATTAATTGACGTTTGCGGACGCTCATGACCTTCTCGCGTCGACAAATACAAGTTGTCAAATAAAAAACTATATTTTTAAAAAAGTACATTACTTTTAACTTAAAAAACTACTAAAATATAATAACAACTTATTACTCGTACTAGTCTAAATTACAAGTAAATTTTATTTGTGGAACCTGGTCCTTTTTTTCTGGAAGCTTCGGTTGTGCGATTTCCGCAAAGTTTATGTTGCAAGATGCGCACTTTAACGGTTAATTTTCTAAATCAGTGCGGGTACTTATATAAAAGCCCTTTGGTTTATCTTTATTACACCGTTTTCTAAATATTTACAACTATTAGGTAATATTACCTAATCATTATGTATTAATAAGCTTATTACTAAATTAAGCCAAAATGAACCGTTTTCGACATGGTTAATGCGAATTACTAATACTCATTATGTAGTAATTAACAAATTACTGATTTGGATTAATTTCCATGTCCCCTTACACTAATTAAATGCATTAAAAATTAAGCTGAAGTAATTTAATTACGTTTTATAAATTTAAAAATGCGCCTACATTTTATAATTTATAAAATGTCATTCGTCAAACTCCGACATTTTCCGGCAAAATCTTAAATATTCAATATCAAAAAATCCTGACGTAATGGAATTTTTTTATAATTTTTTTCGTAATCAGCATCTGAAACTATAGATAACGTTACTCAGATTTAAAAGAGAAAAACCATTGCAGGCCTGTGTTATCTATGGGATTTCTATGAAAAACGCACGGCTTGACGTCATAGTTTCAAAGTAGGAAAGGAGTCAAATAGCGTTCTTAATATCAGTTTTTCGGCATTAATAAATCTAAAATCACGTTCAAAATGGATATGATGAATGACAAGTGACATTATTTTGAAAAGTTTTATTCTCTTATCATTACAAAACAATTTATTTTTGACCCTGGATATTACCCTATTAGGAACCAGTTTACAATACTTACCCGTGGAACAATGGGTCATAGATATATGACTCCATAAACAAAATTCAAAGTCGTGTATACATACTTAAAGGGTGTAAGTAAATGTTCAGCCAATGCTTAAATCTCAAGAAAAACAATTCATCATTCCCATGCAGACAGTTGGCTAAAAAAACTTTTTTTCAAAAAAAAAAAAAAATCTTACTTGCATTGCTTGTAAAGTAAAACTTGTTCAAAAATCCAATCTGTTATTTTTTTAATACGAGTATTCATGGCTAATGTCCTATTGATTAGCAAAAAAACTAATAGAAAATATGCGTTAGACACCTTCAGTTGCAGAAAGTCCACTATATCAAAATGTCCACTGTATCAAAACGTCTACAGTATCAGCATGACTACTTTAAAATGTCCTATTATCAAAATGACCACAGCACCAAATTCAAATCATAGGTTGTCCTGTAATTTATAGGTATAAAATTATTATCCGTATATTTTTTAAAAAGTTTAGGCTCAGTGGTTTTGGACATAAAGGGGGGCGAGGGGGTCATGGTATATGGTCAATTTTCATCTATTTTCTTAAATAACTTTAAAACTACTGATCTAAAAAAAATATAAAAAACCGGCCAAGTGCGAGTCGGACTCGCGCACCGAGGGTTCCGTACAAACCTGCAAGGTTTAGTATTTGGTATAAATTTCAATTTAATACCTCTACGCGTTTATGAGGAAATGGGTAGTAAGTTTAAAATTATTAAAAAAAAAAATATTATGTGATGTAACTAAAAATTTATGGTTTTCGTAATTTTTCCTTTATCTATGCTATAAGACGTTGCTTCGTACCAAATTTCAAGATTCTGAGTTCACGGGAAGCACCCTGTAGGTTTTGATTCCCTTGCAAGTGTCGAAAATTTGCGGCATAAACGGCTGTATCTTTTGATTGCGTTGGCTTAGAAGTTTGATTTTTTCACAGCTTCAAGGGACAGTAGACCTGAGTAATTGATATAAATTTCAGCTTCATACCTCTACGCGTTCCTGAGAAAAAGGGTCTTGACAGACGGACGGACGGACGGACAGACGGACAACAAAGTGATCCTATAAGGGTTCCGTTTTTTCCTTTTGAGGTACGGAACCCTAAAAATGTATTTAAAATTCTCATTAAAAGCTCATTCATTTGATATGTCACGCACGATATAGCACACAAAACTTAATCTTTAAATGTCTATACGTCTTTGGGTCACTGACATACATACTCGTACGTGGACCAAATTTCAACTCAATCGGTCCTGTAGTTTCGTAGCAAATTAGCTGTGACAGACAGATGGACAGACAATTAAGTGATCCTATACAAAAAACAAAATATTTAGGTCATACTCATAATTAAATAATTATGTTATTCTCTTGAGTTTCCTTTCTATAATTCTGTGTTTAAAAATATTCAAGCTAACAATTTTATTTTGTATGCTTTAGTTTTCCTACGGAAACATGCCCTGATCTCAAAGATGTGTGCCTCAGCATGCACACACCGTTCGGAATCGTCAAACGTAGCTGCTACAACCCAAATCGCAAGCAGATCTTATACTTTTGCTCATGTGATATGTGTAACGATACGCCTATGAACTTAATTGGTTCTAAGCAATTTACTGACAAAAAGAAATGGATTGACAATGTAGCTGAAATTTCACATGCTAGGCGCTTGAGATTTACTATTCAAGCTCGCTTGAAATGCTTGAAATGCGAAGTGAAAGGGCCTGAAGATGAGGAGTCGAATTCAAAGCTCTATAAAGCATGCTTACTCGGGGATTTGTGAGTAAAATTTTTTACCTATGACATTTTGATGAAATTATGCAAATTTTCAAAACTTGCATATTTTAGTTATGTAGGTACTCGACACGTATGCATGAAAATACTTTATTGTACAAAAAAGACAACAGAAGAGATAAAATGGCGGACTATCAAGGACCTCTTTCTTTTTTATTTATTTATTGATTTTCAAGGGAAGCCAACAGCATTTACAATACCAAACAACTCTCAATCCAGAGTACATAATACCAAAATAATTACGATAAATTGGTTTTAAAGCTTTTGTCTTGATTAATGCACTGCTCAAGTGTACATTGATAGTATTGATAGCTTGGAAACAAGTTTAATATTTGAACAAAAAATCGAATGTCTTGGTCATAATTACTTTAAATATTTATTAGCCTATAAAGAATAAGGCTTCAAAGAAGACTAGACTAGGGCCGTAAGACTCTGGCGGGCTGAGCATGAAGACGGAAAAAAGGAATCAAAATAGTGATGGGTTACTAGCTCAACACTTATTATTTGGCGACTTCTGTGGCGTAATGGTCAACACGCTAGTCCGCCAATCCAGACGTTCTGGGTTCGGTCCCCAGCCAGGGCGAGTTGGAAAATGGCCTTTTTCAAAACTGTCCTGGGGTATTTATCTATATATGTATTTATCACAAAATATAGTATCGTTAAGTTAGTATCCCATGACACAAGTATAATAACTTACTTTGGGGCTAGCTCAATCTGTGTGATTTGTTCCTATATATATTATTATGATTCAGATTCTTGTCCGTTCCCTTGATACGCTTTTAAGATCTAAACTGGAAGAGGAGCAGCTGATACATTCTCCTTTTTTTTCTCCCTGACCAGCATAGAAGGTATTTTTATAAAGGATTCTTAGTGATGAGACAACGTTAGCAAGGTTGCCCAAAAAAGGCTGGATGCAGGCTTGTAATTGTTCAAGCAGTCATTTTGAAGAGGCTATATCCAGCAATGGACTTAAAAGGAAAGGATGGGCCGTATTTCCGAACAAACTTAGTCCCCTGATTTTTCGCCGTATGGAATGATTTTTTTAATCTTTTCTTTACGAATGTCCCTATGCCCTATATAATTATTAAATTATTAAAAGAGAAACGAACCTTTGTAAACCTGAAAAATTGGTAAGATTTTCCACTGTTCAATCATCTTGCAAACAAATTTGACGACATTATATTGTTAAAAGAAAACAGGAACACAGCCACAGCTTTTATTCAATTTTGAATGAAACAATAAATTAAATCGGCTAAGTTTTAGAGGACAAATCTTTGAAAAGTATACAAAATTAACGTTTCTTAATTCCCATTAAGAAACGTTGATTTTGTATACTTTTCATAGGTATTTTCGGTTCGAGCTGCAGCGCACTCGTTCGATAGTTGTTCAAGCACAACGTGATAGCAATAGATTTGTTACATACGCCTATTGTTATATTCTTCCAACCGTAGTGTTCCTCTTAATTCTTGCTAAATGATGAAAAAATAAATTTTACTATCCTTTATTTCAGCCAGCCAATGGAAATTCAATATTGTACTATAGACGAAGTATGTGGTTTAAGAGTAGTGAAAAGCCGCGGGGCGGTGATGCGTGGTTGTGTTGGAGGACCACTTTATAACTATTTGTACACTTTCTGTGACTCTGACAACTGCAACGTTGAACCAGTGGTGTCTGTTTATGATCCTTTAGATGAATAAATGGTTGCATATCTAATATAATTGTTATTATTTTATTAAAACTAACGTGAGATAAATCCATAACTGATTAATTTAAAGCGGTTGACTCACGTAATATAGACGGAAAAAGGCCGACCAGGTTTCGATCGGTTTTGACGATCATCTTTAGGGCGAGTGTCAGCGGCGACCCGACGATGTTGCTGTCCGCTGATCGAAACCTGGTCGGCCTTTTTCCGACTATATCACGTGAGTCAACCGATTTAAATTAATTAATATTGTTATTTTAAAGAACTAGTATAAAGCAAAAGTTCTACATTCAGTGGTAACCCAACGGCAAACCTCTTTGGTAATTTTTTTTTTAAATATATAAGGACAAATCACACTGATAAGCTAGCCCCAAAGTAAGTTTTTTTTTTTAAACTTGTGTTATGGACTACTAACTCAACGATACTATATTTTATGATAAATACATATATAGATAAACACCCAAGACCCAGGACGATTTGAAAAAGGCCGTTTTCCAACTTGCCCTGGCTAGGGATCGAACCCAGAACCTCCGGATTAGCGGTCTAGCGTGTTAACCATTACGCCACGGAGGTCGTCTATGTACAGATACAGATACATTATCACGTTTTTATCCCTAACGGGGTAGACAGAGCCCAGGAAGATAGAAAAAGGGTATCAAAATAATTATGGATTGCTAGCCGCATCGCCTATTAATATGGTTCAAATTTCCGCCTATTCGCTCAATCGGATTTAGCAATCTGCGCGGGAAAAGTAGCAGTTGGCACATTCTTAGTTTTTCTTTATCTCTCAGACCAGCATGAAAGGCGTCATGATCAGAAAGAGAGAACGATTTTAGCGTTAAGTCCGTTAAGTTGTTAACAATTTTTATTGTGGAAAAATAAAGTTATTATAAATAAATAAATAAATCAGAAGTACGTCATATGTAAGATCCATCGCACATTAGAGCAATCCATCTATCCATTATAATATACAACGTGAAAGGGACATACCCGTAATAAATCGAACCACGTGCTATACTAGATCTTCTGAACGCTCCTCATCTCCTTCCTTTTTAGTGTTCCGTACCCGAAGGGTGCAAACGGGACTCTATTAGTGAGACTCCGCTGTCTTTCCGTCTGTCCGTCTGTCACAGGGCTCTATCAAAAAATCTAGCGAATTGAAGAAGAAATAGCCGGAAAATTTTAAACGATTTGGCTATAGTTTTATAACCGGCCGCCTGACTGACGTCAACCTTCCTTGGGAATGCTAATGCACGAGTTTTAAGTGCTATTTTCCTTTAGTCGCCTCTTACGAAGTCCACTGAAGAAGATGGAGTGGTCCTATTCTGACCCGGAACCACAAGGGTAACGGGCTATACTATACTAGATCATTTTAGTATAATAAAATTAAAATAACAGTCAAGAAACAAAAAAAATCGACATTCCCATAAAATCACCCGGGTGGCTGCACACTTTTGTATGGAAATGCCGAATTTTTTAATTTTTTCTTTTTGTTTGGGAATGTCGAATATTTAAATCTAGCAAAGACCGTGATTCGATTTATTATGGGTATTATATGTATGTCCCCTCTACGTTGTATATTATAATGGAGGATAATAATTGCGACTAATTGCCTAATGTGCGGAGAATCTTACACATGACGAAACCCTAGTCTATAGGCATAACCTAATTGAATTTCACAGTCTTAGTGGCTGCCCTTTGGGGATTTCATCTCGTGGAAACGCTCTCCGTTGAAAACTAACTCGCTGATCCGGAATACTCAACATATCGATGAGATCAAAGTTTTCTAACGTGAATTTGCAAATATGTGAGGTTTTCATTGAATATTGTATGCTTAATATGTTTAGCACACTTGATTTAACCTTTATAAGTTTTAGGATTTGAAGTATTTTAATGAAAAACGATTCGCAGAGGGATCTTTACAGTTAATTAGTTGAATATAACTGGGTTATTTGTTTATTTTACTCTGTCGCACACGCTGTCGAGGGATCATTTTATATTGAGTAAGGATAGTATTCAAGTTGCTAGCTGAATTAAACGTTTAGTTACTTAAATGAAAAACAAAAATCCTACGTAAATTAATAAACCTTTTTCTATTACTTTTCTTTTTTCTTTTCTTTATATTGACGACCTCCGTGGCGTAATGGTTAACACGCTAGACCGCTAATCCGGAGGTTCTGGGTTCAATCCCCAGCCAGGGCAAGTTGGAAAATGGCCTTTTTCAAATTGTCCTGGTATAATATATGTATTTATCATGAAATATCGTTAAGTTAGTATCTCATAACACAAGTTTAAAAAACTTACTTTGGGGCTAGCCTAATCAGTGTGATTTGTCCGTATATATTTATTTATTTATTACTTACATTTAAGATTTAAATAAAAAGAAGCATGTTTTAAAACCATTTTATAAAATAAAGTATTGCAAAGCAGTGTAAAAGCTCAAGTGGGCTCGAGCTTTCTTCTTTCATACATCTCCCCACTGGGAATTCTCGTTGCAGATAGCAGGATGTAAGTTTTTAATATTTTATACAGGGGAATAACATTGCCTTCCCTGTTTACTTTACAAGATGGACGGGTCTATACAAAATTCAGAGGCAATGTTATGAGAACGCTGGTATAAAATTAAACATGTTATATTTAATGTTGAGTAGCTTGATAGTCCAATAGTATTTTTTCTACTTAAACTTATGCATAGCTAAACAGCAATAATTTAATCTGAAGATGTATTTAGTCAGGTAACGAGATACCTACTTTACAAGGCCCATTACGTATATTTTGAATTTTCTGTTGAATGCGAAATAATAATACATATCATGTAAAATTATTTAGTAAAGACTGCAATCAAATCTAAGTAAATATGTATGTATTATTTTCATGCTGATCTTATTTCGGGTTTAGGTAAGAGAATATTCGAGGTACACAGGGTGACTTTTTATTAACAGGAAAATTTTGGGAGCAAGTTCAGTTCATGATACCGAACTACTTTTTATAAAATAATTATTAAAAATCGACAAAAATTGTTCGTCCTCCAATACAAATCAGCGCTCAGCCAAACGGATTTTGTATGGAAGGACGAAATTTTTGTTGCCAGTTAATAAAAAGTCACCCTGAATACGTAATATGTAGAGAGCCTGATCAGACCTTGGTAGCTGACTGAATCAGTTGACACAGTAAGTAAAACGTTAAGGGTCGTGCTACACTGAATTGGTAGCAAGGCGACTAGCAGTTTAATAAAAAGACATTATATAGACACAAGATATACTTTATGTACAATGTCAATGTTATGTAGAAACCCTTATTAATAGAAAGAACGGGACGCGAGTGGCGTGCGTGACTGCTCGAGCCGAAAACATATTGTACTTTATGCTAGGGCCACACTATCGAGAAACGCCGTTAATAATCGCGAAGATGGACGTTTAACATTAGTGTAGCCACGATATAACGCGATAATTTTACAAGGGCATTCACATTGCCGTTTGACGTTAGGCAATAGCTCGAGTGGTGGTACATCAAAGAAGTTTCGCGCGAAAATTATCAATATCCATCCTGCTTGATAGCTCCTCCACACGTTGGGCCATCATTGCGCCAATTCACTGTAAACCGTTTAACCCACAAACGCTTCTGAGAGTTTTCATTCAACGTAGCAAGGGACAAAAAGTCTGTGCTATGATAACCCATCGTGTAAAGGAGCTATGAAAGAACACGCCAATTTTGTTGCCAAGAAAGGGCATTGACGTTGACCGTTCAAGTGTGGCCACTCTATTTAGCGCGTTAATAATTAACGCAATATTTATCGCGATGATGGGCATTGACGTTTATCGTTAGTGTGGCCCTAGCATTATTGAACTGCTCATCGCATCGCTGCCTATTCAGTGTAGCGCGAGCCTAAAGAGTTGGTCACGTTATTCCAGCCGCTGAGCCATCAGTAGCTTGAATTTCTAACGCTGCATTTTCCAGTGCGTAAATAAAATTCTCGACCTTTTGTACCTTATCGGCCATCACAAAATAAAACGAATTGGCTTTGCGTATGTGGTAATAGAATGTGTATTTAGCAGTTAATCTTCAGTCATAGCTTTAGTAGCTAAGGCAATGGCCAAACATTATTTATCTCTGCTGCCAAAGTATGAACTTGTGTCTGTTTCTAAACAATGACACAGACAAAAACTGAGACTGGCTCTTTTAAATGTAACGATTATAAGTTTTAATTTTTAGGTTTAGTTTAGAATTGTATTTATTTCTTGTTTTTCTTAATAAACAAGTTATTAAAACGAGAAATAGGTACGATTAAATTAAATTCTTGTTCAAAATGACACATGGTCAAAATCTCTAGTGTTGTCTTTTTCCTAAGGTGCTCCAGCAGTGTAAACTTAGTCTGCCCAAAAATAATCTCAATACTTATAATAAAATTAGATCGAACATATTATTTGATGGTCTGTAAGGATTACTCTCAATGTTTTTATTCCCAATATTTCTAACTGAATAGGCAGTATTGATAAATGCTGAATCTCAAGTAGGTCTATATCTTTCAATACCTAAACCTGCCTGAGTCGAGACCTTGAACAACGCCAAAATAAATATTTTGGTACTCCACTTGTGCGCTGACCTTCACACATAATGTAAATGTTAAATGATATTAAATTCGTATTTGATGTAAAAATAACAGCCGTTTCCTCGTGGCCTTTATATACATGTTCTAGGTGTTATATTGGATCTTATAAATAAATAGATAAAGACTAATTACACTGATTCAACTAGCCACTAGCCACACCAAAATAAACTGAAACTATTTTTAGGGTGGATTTAGTTTGTGGAACTGAACAACTTTCTCCAAGGCACATAAATTGAAATATGAAAAATAATTTTTGGCTTTCCATACAAAGTCGGATTTGCTGATCGGTCAACTTGTATGGGAGGCCAAAACTAATTTTTTATGTTTCGATATATGTGCCTTGATCAAATTTGTTCAGTACCTATCATGGACTAAATTCAACCTACCTTATTATATTACCTGACTCACGTGCACGCGTTGTGAAACTGTAAGTGGACGGAGTATTTTTCAAGAATAAAGAATTAAAATAGTTTTAGTATTTTTTTTAGACCCTGTATATAGATGAATACCCAAGATCTAAAGGATAAATAAAACGCAGAAATATATGATTTTATGATATGAATAATAATTTCATTTTCTAAAGGGTTTTTTAGGCACTCAAGATGCAGTACTAAAGTACTCAAATTAAATAATGAAATAAAAAAAGGTGGAAAATTCCACGTGACGCGGGTTCAAGTCCTGCTCACGTGGAATTTTTTCACCATTTCTTGCTTTATTATTTTTTTTGTGTGAAATTAAAACATGTCGGTAGAAATTAAAACAATAATCTATGTAATGGGCATTTTTTTATCATTTGACTATACTTACTCGTACATACAAACTCGTATGGTTTATGAAGATCCAAGCTTTACGCCTAGTTTGAGAACCCCTGGAAATACATATAACTTACATATGTGAATCTTACTACTAAATGTTTAGTTAAACAAACAAAAAACTCATATTCTGTAGTATATTGTTAACTAATACATACTGGTCTCCCAAGGTACAAGCTCTCTTAGCTTGGGAGCGCCAAAAATTTCTTCTTTCCTATACCCACAATATATGTAACCTGATAAACATACATAATAATGTAACCTACTATTAACCCATAGTAAAAGCCGAATAATGGTAAACTTATCTTACTTTTTCTTATACACAAGTTATTTGTAATCCTAATTGATGATGTTTACATACTCTTAGATATGTGCATATTTTTTTTTTACTATCCTGTGGCTGTTGTGTCCCATAATTGGGCAAAGGCCTCCCCTTATTCTTCCACTCGTCTCTGTCCGTCGCTACTTCCTGCTATTCAGGTAAGAACCTATCGAGGTCATCTCGCCATCTGGTTCTTGATCTGCCTCTATTGCGACGCCCTACTGGTGCCCGGACATACTCTTAGATATGTGCATATAATATGTGTTTGTAAAAACTCTATGTAAAAACTCTTTGTTTAAATAAACTTTATTTTATTTAATTTTTTACATAAGCAGGCAAGTATATCTTATTACCGTTTCTAGCTCATATTTTGTATTACATGGATTTGGTTCATGTAGGCCCAGTGCTTGTTTAGGATATGTGCTTAGGAACTACAGACGTGAGTTTGTCTTCATTTAAGACTCATGTTTTAAAATTTAGTTGTTCGGAAAAGAAACCAGTCCTAGCATAATATGTTACAAAAACTTTATCAGTGACACAAAACATTCTGATAACTTGTCAGATGGCCAACATTAACGGAATACTCCATAGGAATGTCTCCATAATGACCGCATATATCTTTTTAATGAACTACTAGCCTCATTTTGCTATGCGAAAATGGTCTTATGCGGTATCTTCCCAAAATAAACGGGCTGTCTTATAAAATACCAGAGACGTTTTAAAGTACACGGTAAGTGAATTTTGCCATTATACAAATTTTATTGCATTTAGGGATTTTCAACTAAATTTACGGAGTTTTCTAACAGAAAGTGGGACAGATACGAGTGTTTAGTTTCTGAATTAAGTACTAGTAAATACTGTTGAAATATTTACTGCCCTTAGCTATGTTTACATTACAATGATAAAGATGTGAACTTTAATTGCAATCTGTTACCATCTTACTTAGATTACAATTTACATACTAAAATATGCAAAATTTTAAATGAAGTTTGCGACGTGGAAAAACTGATTGTAGTTTCAATGGAAATATTTTTGGTTTTATTCGTAATAACATTTTTGCTAAAGCACTGCAGGTGAAAAATAATTTTTGGCCTCCCATACAAGTTGACTTTGTATGTAAAACCAAAAATATTTTTTATATTTTAATTTAAGTGCCTTGGAGAGAAAGTTGTTCAGTTCCACAAACTGCACTGCACTTACGAGTAGCTATTATTATTATTAACGAATAGTTTTTTGAAATATGTAGCAAAGTTAGCGTCGGTAACGTCACTATCGTCTTCGTGTATTTTCCGTATGCCACCAATCTTGTCCATTGAGACAAGATTGGGCAAGAGTCAGTAAGGTAGGACATAGATTGTATATCCCCGAAAATTTTAAACTGCACAATGCACATTAGTTTGGCACATCTTCCTTGTGAAGTTTGTTATCTATTTATCTGGGACCAGTATATCTGGGACTAGCTCAGCTTAAATAAAGTCTCGGTCTTAATCTAACGAAGTACATATTTCTTGTAATAATTGATACCTTATGTGAAAATTTGAATAAGTTTTTTTTTATTAACCTATTTCGTCCCACTGCTGGGCAAAGGTCTCAGGTTGAACGTGGTTGGTTGGCAATGGCATTGGACAGGGACGCATGAAGAAAAATTAGTTAATTACAAGCTTTATTTAGTTTCCTCTGTCCCGTTGTCTGTGTCCGTAATCAAATCTTGTAAGCTAAATTATACCAACTTCCCATTATTCGAATGAGCTGAAACTTCACACACTTATGTGAGTTGGGTGACAATACAATCTTATTCGTGTAAACGCATTCCCGGTTGCATCCTTAGCTGTGCTGCTTCGGAGCCCGGGGGGCGCCTTCCCGCTTTTTCTTCTCCAAATATAACATGCATTTCAACGGTCACCCAATGATGCCAAAGACCTTGCAATACGGAGAAGAAATAGCCGGAACATTTTAAATGATTTGGCTATAGTTTTACAACCGGCCGCCTGCCTGACGTCAACCCTCTTTGGGAATGTATTTGTGCAAAAAGTTTTACAACCGGCCGCCGCCCAACGTTAATTCCTTGGAAATGCAATTGTAGCACGAGATGTTTGTACTTAGGTCTTTAGTCGCCTCTTACGACATCCACAGGAAGAGATGGTGTGGTCCTATTCTAACCCGGAACCACACGGGTTTGGTACACAATACAATATTATGGTACTAGTGACCTGATCTCATGACGAAACCGGAAGGTGGCCACGCCATCTTTGTGGTAAAACAACATAGCCCCACCGAGTTTGGACTTAATTGATTTGTCTTGAAGCCCACTTTTAGTTCATTGTTTTAGATAAAATTTGTATTAAAAAATATTTTTAAATTATTACTTGTTTTTTCACGCAGAACCTCTGCTATCTTTTCTCAAACCTGCGCCTACAATTAACGACCGACATACATTAGCCAGTACGTGATCATTAAAATAAATTACGGTGCTATGTTACAGACTTGGTAAAGAAAAAACAAATATACAATCATCCCGTCACTGATCCTAAAATCGGCTGAATATTTCGAGCCGAAACCAAACAAGAAGGTATGATAATCACATCGGTGTTGAGACGATCATTGTGCGCCCTTACCGATTATAATAACAGTGTTTCCACTCCAAATGGATAAATGGTAATGAGTGGTATAAAACGCAGAAGGCACGATAGTTTGAAATGCCTTGAGGCTTATAGTTTCTTTCAACACATACGGCATAGTAAAATTGGAATAGTAACGCAACTTCGTCTATCGTTATTCTCACTCATACTTGAATTCAAATTACGGTGCCAAGTGTATACTTTATAGACACAGCAGTTTTGATACAGGATACTGTGTTGTGTTGATATCAGTGGCCTGCCTCGGCTAAGCTCGAGTATGTTTTATACATAAACCTTTCTCTTGAATCACTCTATTTTTGAAAATGGCATTATAAGCCGTGGCGTAGTTTAAAAAATCTAAGCGTAGGTACATCTACGAATAATGATACTAGCGTTCATACTCGTACATACAGAGGGACAGTTGGCTGAAAGATACATACTTTTTTTACTATGTGTTAACTTTGATAAATATTTTTTAATTTAAAATGGCTGACTCACCTAATATAGCTGGAAATTATTAAGTATACATTTTTAATTACGGAGTTATCTTACGTTTGTCCTAATAATATAATTTGATTAATAAGTTAAGACATATATATATACCTGTAAACATACTAACTCTTTACTATGCACTCAACCAATGTGTTTTATACTCAACTAAAATATAGTATTGTAGATATGTTGTTAGTATCCCATAACACAAGTTTAAACTTACTTTGCGGCTAGCTCAATCAGTGTGATTTGTGCCTATATATTTATTTATTTATAACTCATTTTGACATGTTTTGAGTGATATAAATGTATTCATAGTTACAAATCGTTATAATTTAGTAAATGTTTTTTTAACATTTTTCTTTGCATAAAAGACTGCCTAGTAGTCCTAGTACGTATCTGAGAGCTCAAGTACACAGTAGCAGGTAAGTTTCAAAAGAATTTTAATCTAATGCGAAACATATTAGATATATTGGAAAATTAATTGCCTGTGTCTCACGTTAGTTTTTGTAAAATTATAAATAATGACAAATTACTATTTAAGGGAAGTTAGAAGCAAATGACCTTAAAGTGGCATTTAAAATAAATTTGTAACTCGTAAATGTGGTAAAAATTTCCATATTTCTCAATTTTAGGCACTAGATATCCCTTTAAATTATTTTATGAACTACCTTAATACGTTGAAAGTATTTACATTAGTCCGTCTAGCTTATAAACTTGCCTCTGCCAAAAGCGTGGCCACTTTTGGCGGAGGCAAGTTTTAAAGCTAGACGGATCACCAATACTACGAGTAGTTTCAACGGCAGTTCATAAAATAATTTAAAGGGCCATCTAGTACCTAACATTAAGATATATGGAAATTTTCACCATATTTACGAGTTGACAATTTATTTCAAATGAGGGCGCCACTTCTGCTTGATATTCACCTTAATGCGGATTTCTAGAAGTTAAAAGATGGCTTAAGTAGTAATCATCTTGCCTACACTTTTCACGTTGACCAGACGGGTTGGTGAGGTCTTATTGATGTTAAAAAGCTTTATTTACCTTGTGTTTCCTAAGTCGCCTTCTACGACATCCACGGGAAGACTTGGAGTGGTCCTATTCCACTCTGCCGGGAACAACACCAAGTAGTAATACTAACTTAATTTTACTATGCACTACAGCCTGTGTGTTTAATGTTCACCTAACGCGTACCATCAAAGGCGTCTTGGGCGAACTCAAAGGATACAAGATTCGCAATCGTGTTGCAGTAAACGGGATACTATTAAGCCAAGGGCGAGCACACCGTACTGTTTTGTTTGACGGATAAGCTATGTCTATAAGGTTTTGAGACGGGAAAATTATAGGACAGAGGTTTTGTAAGAGCTTTTGAGTTTCTGCAATGTTAGGCGATTCATAGGGGTAAATGGCGTTTATATGATATACTATTATAGACACTAGCTATACATATTTAAGAGCTACATTGCCGCGTTCCAGTTAACTTCCTACTTAGAGCTTGGCAATTTGTGTGTAGTAAAGTTGAAATGGGTTGGAATTTACCGGGATTGAGCAAAAACACGTATCTAGTTTGGAGGATGCCGAATGTAACAAAAAAGGGATATGCTAAGTCTAGAACATCTGGGGCACTCAGTTTGTCATTCAGAGAGATAGAAATTTATGTATTCTAAATTCTAATGACTATATTAATAATTAATATATGAAAGCAGTAAGACGTCTACATTTACTCGATTTATTTAGAAAATATTAGTTGTAATCATTTACTTTCTTATTCATAAAAAATATTAAACGTTTGCTAAACCTAATTTAGTTTAATTATGCTTTTTCTCGTTCTTACTATAAATAATAGTAAATAAGGTCAAAACATATTTTAACTATTATATACAACGTGTTACAAAAAGGGGGTATCAACCCGAAAGGGAAATAACGTATTAACCAATGTGAATAGCTTTTACTATGGGACAATTTCTGAAATCGCGAAAAAAAAATCTGCAGCTTCATACATTTTGGCACGATAGGTATTTAATTTTGTATGGAGCTGCAGATTCCATAGTAAAAGCGGTTTACATTGATTAGTACGTTTAATCTCTTTTGGGTTGATACTCCCTTTTTAGGGTTCCGTAGTCCACAAGGAACCCTTATAGTTTCGTCATGTCCGTCCGTCTGTCTGTCCTTTCGGGCTCGTACTCCGCCGCTACTACACCGATTGTCACGAAAATTGGTGGAGAGATAGATATTGAAGTTCCAAAAGTAAGTTTTTAAAATTATTAAAAAATGATTTTTTTTCAGCCCCCCCATACAACAAAAAGTGAATTTAAAAAATTAAATTGGACTAACCCTGACGTGTGGGGTATCGTTGAAAAGGCTTTTTAAAATACAACAAAAACTGCTTTGAAACTATGTAGATCAAACCCCCAAGTCTTGAGATAATCTAATACAAAGTTAATATTTGAGGTGTCCCCCCACTGTAACTTTTGAAATATTACTAAAATAATTCTGAAAAAATGTGGTATATACCTTAAAGTAATAACTTTCAATTAAAACTATAGCGGTCTCGGTATCATAGACAGTTATTTTTTAATACGTCATAAATCGTAAACCGCAATTTACCTTTAGAACTTTTATATTGTGTTACTTGCAGCTACGGAACCCTTCATGGGCGATTCCGACTCGCACTTAGCCGCTTTTTTGTTACACATTGTATAGAATAGGTTAAGAAAACTTTTGTTTTTTTTATTTATAAATAACAGGGTTTGTATTTAATTATCAAGTCGGTAATAATTTTTTTAAAATATAAAATGATAAAATTAATATAATTGTGTTTTTTTATTTAATTCGACAAAAACCGTGCTTGTAACAACATTTTTATACAGATACACTATTACGTGTTTATCCCCAAAGTAGTAGACAGAACCTAAAATAGCAAGACACAAAGCCCATTCTCACATAAACAAGCTTATAACGATTTGGGATGTTTGCGCAAATGGCAACTATGGAGCCCTCTGACGGAAGAACCTCGCAACCATCCAACCATCTTCATCACGTGACGGGTGGTCAATGATGGTCGGTCAACCCATAAAGCTCGGTCTACTCCGTATGTATGCATGTACTATTGGTTTTATTGTTCCCATCACCCTTTATCCCTGACGTATGTACAAATTTTAAAAAAGCGAATATACACGTGATAGAACATTTAATCAAGATCATTGCATTTTCATTTAACACAAAAATCACCATCACTTACAGCAGATCACACAGCACATAAAATGTATTTACTTACACACGCCGATACAGGGGTATATTATGATAAATATATGGGTACAGATGCAGACAGACCCGGCGATACAAATTTGAATATGAAATTACAAAACATGACTACAATTAGTCCAAGTATAGCTTGTACGTTTCAAAAACCCATCAGACCAGCAGCTATCATTAATTTTTTATTTACACCCGGTTCTAGTGGACACTGAAAAATTAAACGACTTATCATCGCCATTCAGCCTACATTTAAGTCCAGCGAACACATTTAGCCTGAATCATCTGTCATCTCGATTAAATAATCGGTCAGATATACTCGGCAAATTACGATTCTTGATTACACGATTGATTTACGAGTTTGGAGTCGCTAATTTGTAGATGTTTGTACTTGAAATTAATAGAGTAGCACACAACTTTAAAGAGATATGGGTGCACATTTTTAAGTCGTTATTAAGTTAATGTACCTAATTATATATTTTTTTTTTTTTTTAAAAGATTAAGCCCGAAATCGCGAAAAAGAAATCGGTTTGTCGCATAATTTTACTTACTGACAAAAAACAAAACAAAAATGTATGCTTTAGGCTCTTACCATTCTTATATTTAACTAGCAGTCGATTCTTAATTTACATTGGGTAGGATATTTTATAAATGCACTCCTCCATGCTGGTTTGGAAGAAAAGAAAAAACTAAGAATATACCAGCTGCTTCCCTTTCCGCAGATCGTAAAACTCGTTCAATGAAATGGGCTAAAATGCGAATGCGGCTAGCACACATCATTATTTTGATACCTCTTTTTCTACCTCCTCGCCCAACATATACACGCTATAGTTGCCTTTGAGTCTTGCGGCCCTGGGTTCTGTCTGCACCATTAGGGAAAAAGACGTTAAAGGGTATATTTTATAAATGTAAATCTTCCTGTAAAATGCTTTACAGTTAGTACAAACTGTATGTAGTACTCCAGCAGTTTCTGAGATTGACTGGTAGCATACGCGACGAAAAACTTTAATTTATGGTAATAAATAAGAAAATGTTGATTTATTTTATAAGAAAGTACACCTACTTCATGAAGCTTTTATCCCCTTCTATTGTAAGATGATAACAATTTTACTGTACCTACATTATCTGTAGAATTAGTCTGTCTCATACAATGCCTCTTTGAATCTTGAGAAATCACTTTAATAAACACTCAAAACACCGAATAAAGTAATCTATAAACGTTTAATTTAAACTTTATACAACCCAATAGAATCCAGACGCACAAAACGATCCAGTTAATCGAAATAAACGTCTATTCAGCGTAATATTAACATTTCAGATACAGAATATCGAGCGTAAATGTATGTAACTTTATGTTAATGTATGGAATATTTCAATAGGTCTAACAAACAAGGTTTACAAGATAAAGGAATGATGAAACGAATACCGATCAGTATCGCTTGTAATTAAGGCTAATATTAAAGAAATCTCGCCATATTATCTGGAATGTGTGTCCCACCGACGACAGTAATATATTGCTAACATAAAGTCTCGAGATTTGGGTAGATATCATTTCTCGAATGCTTTCCGGCTGATCCACGGTCCTTCCTGGGCCTATAAAATGTGGAAAAATTACATAGATAACGCCTGAGTTAGATCAATCAACGTCTGATGGCCGTTAGAGTTTTATTGTGCCACGTATGATATAGTATGTCGGGATAATGAATTGAGTCTAGCGCTGGTTTGGGTTGAGAAATAGAAATAGTTATGTAAATTATCTACAATATATTGTAAGCCATTTTCTGTAAGATTAAAATAAGTTGGAAGGTACTTTGTTTTGAATTTCGCAGACTTAGACGAATTCAGGATTCAAACCAACAAACCAAGTAAACAGAAGTTGTTTATTTTTATATATTTATTAAAACTTTATTGATCCACAATAATAATTGTTTACAATTGGCGGACTTAACGCTAATAGCGTTGTTGCATTGAATTCAAAATTTAAACAATTAAATTAGTTGAAAGACCAAGTTAGAAATAAATAATAAATAGATAAAGACAAATCACACTGATTGAGCTAGCCCCAAAGTAAGTATAAACTTGTATTATGTAATACTAACTCAACGATACTAAATTTACTACAAGACCCAGGAAAATTTGAAAAAAAAACCATTTTACAACTATCCCAGGCTGGGATTGGACCCAGAACTCAGCCTCGGCTATTGATTATTACGACGGAGGTCGAAGATATATCTTTCCTTGTTTATGTGCACACGAAATATTTTACAGAAACTAATTTCTAATAATCCAGTAGTCCACAGAGGATACTTTATACCCAAACAGATAAGATTGCTATGTTTTATGGGGGCATCAGAGAAAATAACATGTGTCAATAAGACCACGATGGAATTCTCTGGTACTATTTTATGCTCTCCCATATATTCCATCAGCCGTTCCATCAAAATTTTATTAGCAAGGAACAGTGGTATTATGTCTCCAAAATGTCTACTGGCTTTTGTTTTTTCCGGTCAATGTTTGTGTCTCATAATCATGCAAGCATTACATTAATTTATTTTTCCAGATAAAAATACTTGATGACACCTAGAATTAATTGATGACTTCAATTACTTTGCATTCAAGGGCGAATTTTGATTGAAAAATAAGGTAGCAAAGGACCTTCGCCATGTACGACGGGGCTATCAAAAACCGGCCATGTGCGAGTCGGAATCGCCCATGAACTACGTTCCGTAGCAGCAAGTAACATTTTACGATTTAAGACGTAAAAAAATAACTATCTATGATACCGAGACTGCTATTATTTTAATTGAAAGTACATACTTTGAGGTATATACCACATTTTTTTCAGAATTATTTTAGTAATATTTCAAAAGTTACGGTGGGGGGACACCTCAAATTTTAACTTTGTATTAGATTATCTCAAGACTGGGGGGTTTTATCTACATAGTTTCAAAGCAGTTATTGTTGCATTTTAAAAGACCTTTTCAACGATACCCCACACAATCTCCAATCATCCATCAATTAGTCCAATTTAACTTTTAAATTCACTTTTATGGAACACGTTGTATGGAAGGGGGGCTGAAAAAAAACATTTTTTCATAATTTTAAAAACCAACTTTTGGAACTTCAATATCTATAAATACACCAATTTTTGTGACAATCGGTGCAGTAGCGGCGGAGTACGAGCCCAAACGGACAGACAGACGGACGGATGGACGGACGGACGGACGGACGGACATGACAAAACTATAAGGGTTCCTTGTGGACTACGGAACCCTAAAAAGGAATATAATAATAATAATAGAGGGAAGGGAGCGAGAAAAAGGAATATACAATACAGGAATTCTTTTCTAAAAATATTTTATGCTATTCGGAATAAAAAAATTAAGCCCCTTAACCCACAATGATTTCAAGTTCTCGTTTAGATTGTATAATATTCTTTCACAACTAAGATTTACACTCCTGAGCTCACGTTTAGCAATTTACTCTTCTTGATACAGTGCATTAAGCCTTTGGATCTAGGCTGTCTTTCGCATAATAAACCTCTAACATATCTACATACGAGTACCTATATCCAAAATCTAAAAGAAAAAAGTGGTAAGCAGAGGCAGACCGAAAAGTAAGTTAAGCAATCACCGTGAATATTTATTTATTTATTTTATTTATTGTTCCAAAGTAAAAACATACTTTTAACAAATGGCGGACTTAATGCTAAGAGCATTTTCTCCCAGTCAACCATAGGGATAAACAGAAAAAAATGAACATTAAATAAAATGAAGATAGAATATCAAGCAAAAACAAATTATTAAATTAATTTTTCATTCACGCTGGGACCACGTTCGGTGAAACCCGAGCGAAACGTCAGCAAAATAAATAAAAAAAGGTACGTTTCGCGTTAATTCCCGTATGCATTAATTGAATAATAATGCAACGCGATAGTTTAAAAGTATTTAAAAGTATTAAAAGTATTTGAAAACAAATTATCAAAAAAATTTTACAGCTAACAACATCCTGTAGCAAAATCTAGTGAGAATGGGGGCAACGTAGTCATGATCTGCCATTATTATCAATAAGCTATCATCAAAATGTTGTGATTTACTCGATATCTGTCTAGAGGTCTTCTCAGTCGGGTATTGATGTTTCGCGCATTGTTTCAAATGTCAAAAGTTTCATCAATCAATGCCCACAGTTGTAGCGGCTGCCGATGAGAAATCGCCCGGTATTGTAATCTTGCTTATTAGGCTGTATACAGACTATTTATACGCAAAGTACAATAATTTATGACTAATCACAATATACTGTGGTGTAGCATAGCATTTTTAATACAGCAATTTAGTACTTTTTCTTCTACATTTAAGAGCCAGGCTCTTGTTGGTGTAATTGTAAGTAATACAAGCACAATATGTCGATTTTTTGGCAAAGCTAATGAAGTGGTTTTCAATTGCCTTCTTCATTTCACACATTCTTAAACTTAAGACGAAACAGAGGGGACGTTTTCCATACAAACGTTGTCCCTTGTTTTCTCCCTGGATAATGCTGGTAGAGTTATATATTTTTGATAAAATAATCTATAGCCTCTATTAGTATATTCCTATGTTTTCTTTTTTTTCATAAATTATCAAGGCAAATGGCCTTGAAGTGTGAAATAAATTGTTAACTCGTAAATATGGTGATAATTTCCATATTGCTCTACGTCATGCACTAAATAGCCCTTTAAATTATTTTATGAACTGCCGTTGAAACTATTATTGGTGATCCGTCTAGCTTTAAAACTCGCCGTGGTCACTTTTGGCGGAGGCAAGTTTTAAAGCTAGACGGACTAATGTAAATACTTTCAACGGTGGTTCATAAAATAATTTAAAGGGCTATCTAGTGCATGACGAAGAGCAATATGGAAATTATCTCCATATTTACGAGTTAACAATTTATTTCAAATGAGGGCGCCACTTCAAGGTCATTTGCCTATACCTTCACCTTAAAAGAAATATGAAAGTTCAAAAACTTAAAAAAATGGCCAGATTTTTTGCTGTGTTCGTTTGAACATTTATCCAGATGTTTGGATGTTTATCCAAACATCTGGATAAATGTTTTTGACTAGATTATATAAAAAAATTAAAACATAGGAGCATATATACCATCTACTGCGATCACCAATCTGTCAGTCAAACGTGGTATTTATGGGCACATCCTTTCTTTATTAGGGAGAGGCCTTTACTCCAGCAGTGGACTGTTATAACCTGATAAAATAAGGTTTTATAGATTTCAATTTTGTATAAAATAGTTTATGAAAGAAATTCTGATTTATGTTGTTTAAAAATGCTTGATTTATTTTTAAAAACACTTTTAAATACAATCTCCGATTTCAGAAAGCTCTTCAAACAGTAAATACTCATAAGTTAATTGTTTCATCGGAAAACACTTCAGAGTATCAATATCTGAGCAAAAGTGTATCAAGTAGAAGCTTGATAGTGCGGACTATTTGCAGCAACAAATTCTGCATTTTAAAAGAAAAAATAAATATTCATTTTTGTGCCAAAATATAAACGAATCGTTTGTCCAGAGTAATAAGAATGAAAGTGGCTTGCAATGGATGTCTAGGTATCTATACGAAAAGGTGCTGAGTTCTGACGTGAGCTAAATTAAACCATATCGAATATTAAACACATTGAGTAGATATATCTTTGAATTTCTTTGCTGAGTGAGACTTCTGTACGTTAGTATTATTTATTCTGTGCACTTGCTGATGATCAAACCCAGAACCTCCGGATTGGCGGACTAGCATGTTGACCATTACTCTATGGAGGTATTAAATATAGAGTGATATAACATCCTTTAGTGTTCACTATATTACATGTCACCAGGTAGCAATGGTAACAGTATTGGCAAAAGGCCGAAATTCCAGGATCTGGAAGAGTTTCTGGCACTGCGGTATTCTAGGCAACAACCAATGGGCAAACCACCGTACTAAATTCCTTAAAAAAGGAGCTAAAAATGGAGAAATCTAAAAATAGGAGGATTTTCACGAAACTACCTTAACGCCGTGAATTGATTCTCATTGCGATTTATGAGATACGAAAGTAGCGAGAACTAAATATTGCACAGATCTTTATCTCTATAAGATCTTTAATCTAAGTTATCTCATAAAAGAAGGGACAATCATCTCAAAGAAGTCAAAATATATGCGTTTCGTTTTAAGACTACTTTGACTTTGCTAAAGAATACATTTTGAAGCGTTATATGTATGCCCTTTTTTATTTTTCTGTTGCTCGCGGCGAAACCTAATTTTTTTCGGGATCAAAAGTATCCTATGTGACATATAGGTAATAAGCTATCTACACGCCAAACTTTTCTGTTCAGCCGTTTTGGCGTGTAAATGAAACAAACATCGATACAAACTTTCGCATTTATAATACGACATTCGTACGATTTCACGTTAGGTTTTGCAATAGTATTTGCATTTTACGTTAAGATATCGAACAAAACAAGACTATATGTAAGAAAATTACACATCGCGGAAACTCGAGCCATACCTGCCAGAAACCAGAGCCATTTACACGCCAATTACTTTTGCCAACCGCCAAAGTAATCGATGAGCCATTGTGTAGCCGACGGCGTCGTCGGTAAAAGAGGTTGTGTTTAGGCCAACCTGCACTGCACTGCATCCTTCACTGCCAATGGTGTGAAGACAGCCGAGTTATTAATGCCCCCGGCGAGGCTCTTGTCGCCACTCACTGGGTGTGCATACGATTGCATCCATTGGGACATTTCATTGAGTTTGATATGTTTTTGAATACGAGTATCTTAGTTATGCTATTTATAGAGCAAAATGTGTCATCATTAGATGACACATTTTGCATTTTTTTTGTTCCTGCCGCGATTTTTGGTACGAGTAGCAGGTAATATTCTATCTAGTGTCTCATGGATATGTAAGATTTGCTTCATGGCTGGTAGAACACTTATTGGCGCCATCGACGATATAGTTGTGTTGTCGAAAATTGACACGCATCACTCCACACAACAGAACCACGACATAAACAATTATGTACGTCACAACAGGATTTTAGATAATTTGCTCTTTATGGCTGGTGGCTCACCGATTGGCTCGCATCAAATGGCAAACACACAACAGAACCAAGACACAAGACAATTATATACATCGCGGCAGGTTTGCAGAGTTTTTACATTTGAGTATAACATTTGCTCCTAATGGCTGGTGGCTCACCGATTGCCGCGCATCGGTCAACAACAAAAATCCCGACACCACGCGTCGGCAAGCACACAACAGAACCAAGATATAAGACAATTATGTACGTCGCGGCAGGTTTGCAACGTTTTTACATTTCGATTTTTTTGTGCGAATTGCCCTTTAGTGTTCTGTGGTGTAGGTGATTTACAACTGGAGACCATGTTTTGGAATGAATACTGGTAGTGGTTGTAAGAATATTAAAATTAGGAAATACTTACGGATGAATCATCGTAATCCTTGGTAGGATTGATATTTGGTAGTAAAAATAGGCAACAGCCGGGCTCAATTGGGACTTGGCTGGTCATGTGGGCAGGATGCACCTGGTAGGTTGGGCTAGAATAACCACAGAGTGGGTCCTGCAGGCTGGCAACGAAAAAGAGGCCGCCCTTGAACTCGGTGGGCAGACGATTTAAGGGCACACCTACGAAAAGAGCTGGCAAACTATCGCCACTGATAGAAGTTTGCGGAAATATAGAGGGGAGGCTTTTGCCAAACTATGGGACACTAGAGGCTAAAAAAAACAATAATTCCTACATCTCTAAATCTGATTTGAGACAGGTAAATAACAAAAGATGTTTCTGTCTCACGTTCTCATTACTTGATCTTTATTCTTGATTCTAGATCTCATATTAAGTATATTTAAACCAGCGCCTTCTTCTCCAATGAAGGTCATAAAAGTTTATCAAAAGAATTCACTCCAACTCAAGCATCATAATTAAATAAGTTGATGCTGATTCCAATGTAAGAGATAGGGATATTTTAAAACAAAATATAAAAAATACACCAAAAAAACTGTTTAGTTCGATGTAAAGGAGTAAACACCTTTTACCAAATCCAACCGTGAAACCACTAAACATACGTTTATCGCTACCAAAGAAACGCCACATTCTTTTAACACGAAACCTGTCGTATTGTCCCCGAAATATCTGTCGTTTTGTATCCCCAACAATGAAATTCGGTAGTGTTTTCCTTTTGTCTCCAACACCAAAGTAGCAATTAGCAACATCCATTTAGTATCTTTACTTTAAGAATAAGGTAAGTGATTAAAAATAGAGACCAAAAGACAAGATCCAAAAGGATAACTGGCAATTCACGGTCCGTTTATTTTATATTAATGAACTGAATTGCCCCGTAAAGTTTGTAGTATCGACCTTACAGTAACAACCTATCAAAATTATACATCAAAGCTGTTATTTGAATGTATAACGATTTACGTTATAACTATACTGGAAATGAAGGAGCATTTTAAAAATAGCAAATTATGTAAATAGGCTATTTCAAAATTTTCTTTATTTTTAAAATATTTTATTCACATGTCAAACACTTAATTTTACTATTCTATCCCTCACTCACAAGTTACTGTCGACTGTCTAGGTCTAATTCAAGGTTACAACAAGATCCCACCTGAAACTGGAGGCGTGATTGTTTGGGCCCGCTTCGGCGGCTTTATTAAAATTCTCCATATTTGTTAGCGACTTTTTTGCGTCGCAACTCGTTGACTAACGACACCCGACACGTCTGCTGAATTAGAAGTCCTTATGTGTAAACTGGAACCTTTGAATTTAACATTTGACGCTCGTAAATTTTGTTACGGAAATTTTGCGGAGGCATCAAAACTTTACTTTTTGTTTTACGACTAGGTACGTTTCGTGGGAATGGTATAAAATATTTTATTCTCATGGGAATAAAAAAATTACAAGAACAAAAATAAAAAGATTTGTCTGTTACCAACTGCTTACCAATTAATGACTATTTTTAAGTTCACATATTGTGCTTTGAAAATTCTATGTAATTATTTTTTTCGTAGCGTAATGTTGATCCTTAATCTACCCAAAGCATGAGTGTGGATTTAAGATGCTTACATATGCTAAATACCAACTTTCCACCATATATAAGTACAATATCATCTATTAATTTATATTTAAGAGCTATGCTCTTGTCGGTGAAGTATGAATTCTCTTCCATTTGTCTTTCTCATCTGCCAGCTATTTTACATTGCCGTACGATACGACGTTTACCTTCTCTTCTATCTGTTTCATGAAGATAAGCCTCGGTCTTCCTATATTATGAAAAGTACAATATTATGTCTTCAGAATTATTAAATGCTTGTATTTCAATTTGCATTTGTATTATTCTCTGCCTACCCTTTTTAGAAACAAGCGTGATAATATGTATGTATTTTAATTTCTATTATATCCTTAGCAAATAAAATTGACTTTAGATACGTGCTTATTTTTAAGCAAACATACACCAAAAATATCTCTTTTCAGTGATAAGCAAAAAATATTTGGTAGTCATAACACGAAGGCGCGTCTTGGCTGCAAAAAGCCGCACTCTAGAGCCTGTTGAAAGTCTGGGAATATTTTGCAAGAATATCTGCATCTGGGATACCACTCGAGACGGCTCTAACGAGTCGGCACCGACATAAATGACGTTCAAATTTAAAAATATTCAAAGAGCCACTACATGCCAAGAGTTGCAGCGACGATTTTTGATAAATCCTGTTTGGTGTTATTTAATTTTTATCTGTTTTTATTACAAAATTCTTGTTAATCACAGTCATTTTACCCCGAGGGAGGGGTTACAACAAGTCAGAATTATGTATCTCTGTAGTAGATGTCTGCATTTGTGTGTGCCTTGTTGGCAGTAGTAAGTTCCTGAAAAAATAAGATAATTGTATCAAAGGTTTTTTTTTTCATGGTGACTTGATCATGGCAATTTAAAAGCAATGTTTTAGGACAATTTCGAGTGACAGGTATTTAAATTTCTAGTAGGTAAAAAATATATAACAACTAGCTTTTACCCGCGGCTTCGCCCGCGTAGATTAGGGGTATGAAAAATAGATGTTGGCCGATTCTCAGACCTACTGAATATGCTCACAAAATTTCATGAGAATCGGTCAAGCCGTTTCGGAGGAGTACGGGAACGAACATTGTGACACGAGAATTTTTTATATAAGATTTGTTTCACTCCTGCAATTAATTTTGACCTTTTATCGTCGATATTATAACCTCAATACCACGGTATTTTTGGCAACTGACTGTCTGATCCTTTTTTTAATAGATTTCAGAATAATGTCTTATTGCTATTTTAATTTCATCTATGAGCGATTGTGAAGTCACTTAGCAGATTTTAGAAATACTTATTGCTGTATTTTCTGGGAACAAATATTCGCTTTTCAGCATTTAGAAATGTTCAAATGTACGAAAACTTACTCTACAAATTTCCTTCTTTGAAAATATAACTTTTACACCTTACTTCTGTTTATAACATCCACAGCCACTGCCAAACGTTTTCAAAACGCGTGAATCCAAAGAAATCCCCTGAGCACCCTCAAGCAGCAACCGTTATATAAAAGCTATTTACGAAGTGTGTCTGTACTGTTAACGACTTTTGGCAGCGACTGTATGCACCTTCCATGAAATCCACGATAAACAAAGCTTCCGTTCTAATGAAACTTCTAGATAGTTGACTTTAGACTGCTAATAAGCAAATTGCAAGCTGGGTCAACATTGAAATCAAGATTATACAGGATTTTAGTAAAGCAATGTTAACTTCGTTAGCTATTTCTGACAATACGGAGAAATTGTCAGTCTTTTTATCATTCAGCTGCAAAAAGTCCTCATTGGCCTCTTTAAGGGTTTTTAAAATGATCGATAAGATATAATCTGCATCCAAAATTTTTCTACTACCTTGTTTAAGTCGTTTGACCACCCTATAGGTGGGTGTACTATAGGTGGGTGGGTGCAACGTTGCCAATACGTGAGATGAAAGAATAATATTGTAAAAGCCATAAGAATAGAAATTAAGGGAAAGTGTAACTCGACATTATTTCTGATTTTTGTCCATTTTCTGCCAATGTTAAATAGCTTTTGAATCTTGCAACCCTTAGCTCGGTATAAAGCTTCAAAGATACAATAGTAAATAGTCATAAGATCACAAAAGCCACAATGTCCCCAAAAGCCAACATGTCGTTAAGTGGTGGCTAGCAACCTGGAAATGTGTGTACCTAGAGTTACATTTTTTTTCTCTCTTGCCTATAACTTCACACCTAACCTGTTTTCGTCAAACATCTCCAAGTACCTCGGTTGCCTGGAAGAGATAGTTGTGATATAGCCGCCTTTTGTCATTTGTTTTCTTTCTGAATTACTATGTTTTGATGCAATACATTTAACTAACTAAACTCCTTGGCCAACATTGCTTCAAGTAAGTATCAAAAACTTTTCGTTCCCGAGCCAAGCCAACCTAGCATTCTCGCATCAGAATGCCGTATTAACAACACAGACAGGTGTTTTTTACGGCCCCCTGTTGATTTAGTGCTGAAGATTCGTCGTTAATCTCATTTAGACACGAATAGTGGCAAAATAAACAATGAGATTGATGCTATTTTAAATCTGTTACAAGTTTATGAGGACAGTATTATTAGAAGTGGATAGGAAATTATATGATTTTATATTTGTCTGACCAAGATTACAATTATTAAACTTAGTAGCTTTACGAGCAAATCTTTTTGAGTCAGAAGAGTTTTTTTAATCATGTACGTTTTCTTAATTTATTTTTAATATGTGTGGCCTACAGATTTGTATCGCACTCATCCAATGTATGAGTCCGTAACTGAACTACGAAATACAAACGTGCGAAGAATTGTTGTCCGAAATATCGAGGCCGAAGGGCCGAAAAAAGTCAATTGTTTGGACTAAGACTTTAAGTCAGACCTAAAAATTTACTAGTTAATCCTAGGAGCGCCGGGGCTTCGAGGTTTGCCTATAATATATAAAAAAAAACGCAAACGAATAGTGACATCTCAACTATAATATATAATAAATTACGTAGCAAAAGTAGAAATTGGAATTTGGTATAACTATACTAGCCCATTACATGAACGATCACAATTTTCCACTTACAAAATCAGCTTCCATGGAGGATTTTTTTTTAATCAAACCCAGATTTCCTTCTCTACTTAGCGCGTTTAAAATTTGATTAATTAAATTAATAAATAGCCTTTCGACTCGACTGCATTATCGGTTGCATTCTTAATTGTACTGCTTCAAAGTATGACTGCATGACTTCAACCCTCCTTCGAAATTCGTTGTTGCGAAAAGTCTTATAACCAGACGTTTAGGTGGCGTCCTAAATGGGTTTCTCTGTAATCCTAAGAGAAATGACGAACACTATGAACAAATTTCTCGTGCAACAACTACATTCATTATGAATATCAAAAATGTTCATTTTTTCAACTGCATTTCTTGAGAATTTAGTTGTTGCACGAAAAGTTTGTTCCATTTAGACCAGAAACCACACGGAACTATATTCTTATCTAGCATACATTTCTATATGCAATGTAATTTTAATACGCATAGTTTCAGCAATTTGGTTACAGAATGATACATTTGCGAGCCCCACACATTTATACAGCCCGATATAAATTAAATGTATGGAACACACACAGCAAACCCCTAGATACAAGACGTTGGAAGCTAGCCCGACCTTAATACCAACCTCGGGCCCACAATAGAGCCAAGCTGGGAGTGTGATTATCGACATAGGAGACGCGGTAGCGGTAGCGGATTGTTTTCTTGCTTTCTCTATTACTACTATTAGGACAACAGTATTTCGAGTGATGTTTTAGTCATACTTCCAATTTCTGCAAGATAAAGAAAAAACTCACTTGCCTAGAGTCAGAAAAAAACATCGCATCGCTAACATTAGTGCGGCTCGGGACGTCTTTGTGTACCTACTTGTCGCGAGTCACATTTGCCCTGAGGAAGGCCTCCAGTCAGCCAGTAGTTAGCTGACTTACATAAGTTATCCGTGTATTAAATATTAATAAACATTGTCTCATCACGATTCGCTATTCTTTTACTTTTTGGACTTTAAACGACCGTAAGGTCAAAAAGAACTGTTTGTAAAAACTATCAACGTCTTAGAAGAGCCGACGAGAATTATGGCAATGCTTTCAAAGAAGTTTAATATCTAAACTTACTTTAAAATAAAATACGCTATAGTTTTAAGTCCCAGCTTCGGTTGTGTAAAGAAAGAGTCACCAAAATTTTCTTTTAAATAAATGGTCAGTCTAATCAGATGCTTTTTCCCTAACGTCAAAACAAACATTTTCTATTGGATTTGTATGCAATACAAAACCGTGACGTCATAGTTTCTTGGAGTCAAGTAGCGCTTTTATGATCAATTTTCCTGAATTAATATATCTTATTTTTTATTCTCTCAACAGTACAAAATAATATTTTATTTTTGGCCCAGAATACTACCCCAAATGTTAAGAACCAATTAAGTTTACAAACAAGTTCAAATGGAATCATCAAGCCTTTAATAATGACTTTATCTTAAAAATCTATACCCAGTAGTTGCTATTCTACCATCACTGAGTCTCAAACCTTAATCGTGTTATGGAGTTCTGTGCCAGAGTCGCAGAATAATGGTGGTTAAGTTTCAGCCACGCTCTATTTCACGCCGTTCTTGGTACACTTGCGTTATTAATTAAAATAGTACCCAAATGTTGGGAGTTCATTCTTAACTATAAGTACTGCCACCGTGGTCCAGTGGTCAAGGCGTTTGCCTTGTGATCCGGAGGTCGTGGGTTCAAATCCCACTGGTAAGCATACTTTGTGAAAAAGTTGATTACAGTCTGCAATATCCTAATTGCAGACTTGAATCACCTGATTATCTAAAAAGAAAGATGATTCCGTGCTTCGGAAGGCAAGTAAAGCTGTGGGTCCCGAACGCCATCTAGCGTTTTTAAACCAATCCTAGGATTGGTTGTGGTCTACCCTTTGGGTTGCGGAGGTCAGACGGCAGTCTCTCTGTGTAAGAACCAGTAACCTCATCAAATCACCTAGGTTAGTTAGAAGACCCCGGGCTCTAAAGCGTTACCGCTGAGGATGCAACTGGAAATACACTCGCATTATGATGATCTACTTACCTTTTAGTATACGAATGTATACTATTCATGCTCTGAATTTGAAAATTCTTAATTACACGTTATTAAAAAATCAATAAGTTTAAAAATTGCTGATGTCAATTCAAGAATTAAATAAACGGGCAAGTGCGAGTCGGACTCGTACAAGAAGGGTTCCATACCACCGTACGTTTTAAAACGCTGAAGAAACACGTACCTTGTATGACGACCTCCTTAAATTTTTAACTTTATCTAATTTTTAGTATTTGTTGTTATAGTGGTCATAGTTATACAAAATCGGTGAAAATTTTAAGTATGTAGTTAATTAATGCCATTATAAAGATCGAGTTAAAAACGCTGAAAAAAACACATTTTTTTGTATGACGACCCCCTTTAATTTTTAACTTTTTCTTATTTTTAGTATTTGTTGTTATAGCGACCATAGTAATACGCAATTTGTGAAAATTTCAAGTATCTACTTAATGCCATTATAAAGATCTAGTTAAAAACGCTGAAAAAATACATTTTTTGTATGACGACCCCCTTTAATTTTCAACTTTTTTTATTTTTGGAATTTGTTGTTATAGCGATCACAGTAGTACATAATCGGTAAAAATTTTAAGTGTCTAGCTATTACGGTTCAAGAGATAGAGCCCTGTGACAGACGGACAGACAGCGGAGTCTCGGTAATAGGGTCCCGTTTGTACCCTTCGTGTACGGAACCCTAAAAATACAAACTCTAACTAGTGGCCCGGCGAGCTATAGACCTCGCGAGTCTATTTTGGCATAGTTTAAAACGAAATAAATGGTCTATGGGGAAAAATGGTCTATTTTTTTCATACAGACTACTAAAAATATATTTCGTAGATTTGTGTTTGTGCCTTTCCATTTATCACGGAAAAAATCGCATGCCCCCCGAGAGCTTTCATCGAAAACGCTGCCTATTCCGTTTAAGATATAACAAAACAATGCATTGAAATTAAAATTAAAATAACAGCAAAAAAACAAAAAAAAATTTCGACATTTCCATACAAAAGTGTGCGGCCGCTCGGGCGGTTTGTATGGGGATGTCATATTTTTTTTTGGTTTTTGACTGTTATTTTAATTTCATTACACTTTAGTGATCTAGTATAGACCGTGGTTTGATTTATTACGGGTATGTCCCTTCCACATTGTATACATATACAGCTTTTATAGCTCTACAAAAAAGTCATTAAGATGTATTACCAATACAAACTCTGAAAACATCACCCTCCTTCAGCAGTTGAGCGAAGAGAAAGGAATATTAAGCCAGGCATGTACAGCTCGTTTAAAAGGGATTTTTCAGGTAAGCTCAAGATAATGATAGTTGAAAGGTTGGCCGCGTTAACATCCTTCTATAAAAGCTTTTCAGCAAAATGAGGTGTAATGACAGCGAAAACCACTTCTATTCCGGCATTTCATTCTACGATTGAGGAAAAACGTAATTTCAGACAGTTTTCCGTTTCGTTGTACCTTTTGTGGTACGTTTTTTCACTGTTATCGCTTTATTCATAAAAAATCTGCACTCGTTGTATCAGTTATAGTAGTATAACGCTACTGACTGCCGCAGTGGCCCAGTGGTCCAGTGGTCAAGCGTTTGCCTTGTGATCGGTCGTGGGTTCAAATCCCACTTGGAAGGTATGCTTTGTCAGAAGTCTGTCCAGTCTGGTTTTAATATTGCAGGCTTGAATCACCTGATTATCCGAAAATAAAGATGATTCCGTGCTTCGGAAGGCACGCAAAGCTGTGGATCCCGAACACCAACTAGCGTTTGTTTAAACTTATTCTAGGATTAGTTCTGGTCTACCCTTTGGGTTGTGGAGGTCGGACGGCAGTCGCTCTGTGTGAAAACTAGTACAGGTCGCGCTAAACTTCTAGTTCGCTCTGAAGTTGCCTCACTCAGGTTACAAACAGGGACAGAATATTTAGCACAATAATATTTTTTTCAGAATGATTGTAAGAATGTAGATATTATATATATATACACAATAAACAAAAATTAAATAAATTCTATCTGTTATGGGTATCTGCATTTTACTACTGCGACGCGAATCGCCTTAACTTCAGAGCGAACTAAAAGTTTGGCGCAACCTGTCACCTTGTTAAATCAGCTAGGTTAGGTAGCGGACCTCGGCCCCGGGCTCTGAAGCGTTACCGCTAAAGCATACGCTCGGATGATGATGATTAGTAGTATAACGCTAAGTTTATTCTCTGCAATTGATGACATTGGTAGCTTACTCACTATACGTCTGATTTAAGAGGGCAGAGTGTTTATGAATATGAGG
This sequence comes from Acrobasis repandana, assembly GCA_963576875.1. Lineage (NCBI taxonomy): Eukaryota > Metazoa > Arthropoda > Insecta > Lepidoptera > Pyralidae > Acrobasis > Acrobasis repandana. The sequence goes on along the minus strand of OY756223.1, from coordinate 8,838,181 downwards.
GTTAGTACTTAGTGAAAGATTTGAAACTGTGAAACAAATTATAGTTGAATGTGATTCTACGAAATTGTTTCTAAGCATATTTTCACCAGGTATTTTTGCTGGTCTAGGAAAAAGTAAAAATTTAGAATGTGCTAGCTGCTTCTCTTCCCGCGCATATTGTAAAAGAGGATCGAATGGGTGAGAATCTGAATCATGTTAAAAGGCGACGCGGCTAGCAACCCATTGCTATTTTGGTTCCGTTTTTCCGCCATCACGCTAAAAGAGGCATTTGAGTCTTACAGCCCTGGGCTCTGTCTATCCTGTTAGGAATAAATGCGCGATAATGTATCTGTATCTGTATGTATATCCACGTCGATTTTAAAGTATATTTTTTAAAAAGCTTTTTATTTCAAAACAAATGTTCATATTTTAAGTCAGTAGCTAATAAACTGTGTAATATTTCGTTTCCATAACAAGTAAGTATTTTTACTTGCAACCTCTACGAACTAAGATAAACGCAAAAATTATAAATTTCTATCGCGAAGACGCCGTCACTACACCTCATTCTACCCACAAACTACATAAAATCTCCTTAAATGTAAATAAAGACATAAAGCTACTAGATCAACATCGCGGAGACGCCATCACTTTACCCCATTCTGCCATCACTTTACCCCATTCTACCCACAAGCCAATTTACCCGCTTCAACAGTGAAACTTTAGTGTCTGTTTAGTTTAAAAGAGCCAGTTTGAGTCAGATGACTCTAGAAAGTACATATTTCTTCCTCCCGTGTACCGTTTTATGGGCGGAAATAAAATTGTATTAGTAGGGAAGTTGGGAACTTTGACAGGTAGAAAATGTCAACTCTCAAGGATAAGTTGCGTTGCGAGGGGAAATACTTTAGATTCTAAGGTTATTTTATGTTTGGCACTTCGTAACTTGTTTTACGGTTTGTGATTTTTATTAGTGACATATGCAATAAAAAGGTTAATTAAATAGTAAAGAGCTTTTTTATTGATGGGGATAAAAGCGTAAAATATAAATACAATAAGTATGTACCTACTTAATATATGTACAATTCTGGTACTATTTTGATTGACTACTAATTAGAAAATAATCTCCAAAGAAGTTATTACCATACTCAACTGTCTAATTGTGAATTTGAGAGTTATCAAAACAAAAATAAAGATATCAAGAGCACAAAAAAGATAAAGGTTCTGTTTATATTAAAGCGTCTTCAGAATTTTATTGCTATAATTTAGAGACACTAATGGGACAGCAATTGCGGAAACCGAGACAGAGGATCTCTAAGAGCTCATTACTTCATTGTAGAGTCTTGGAGTAATTACTTCAGCATTTTATTTTTCTCTTTTTGAACCAGAAATGCTATGTTGTGTTTTGTATTTAACATTTTTATCAAAACAGAGAAAGTTACACATGAATATGCAGATAACTCGTCACAGTCCATTGACATCAAACGTATCATTTAAACCCTAATAGGTTTTTACTGTAAAAAAATATACTATTGAATATGACTATTGAAATTAGTTACGCAATTATATTTATCACCTGGGTTGCGAAAATTATTGTATGAGATTTGACTCATAGTTCGTATTATTTCCGTTCGTATTAGAACGGTGCGATAATGTATTGCGGAGCGGAGTTGTGGAGAGGAGTTGCGGAGCGGAGTTGCGGAGTGAAGTTGCGAAGCGAAGCTGCGAAACTGAGTTGCGGAGCAAAGCTGCGAAACTAAGTTGCGGAGCGGAGATGCGGAACGGAGTAGGGGACTATGTTTTTCCATACACGAAGCTAGTCCGCGAGCACTCGACGGGACATTTGAGCTTTTTTCATCGCCCGCGGTCGTTTCTCTTCTCCGCTTCGCAAATTTGCGGCTCAGCGTTTATTTAGATAAATTTTAAAACTAATTTTCGAATGCCTGTCCACTGAAGCGGAGCGGATATTTCATGCAATAAATAATTTATGTATTCAGAATCATATTAAATTTTTAGAATGTGATTGGGAATTAAATACATTTAAAGAAGAAATATAATAATTATATGAATTTTGTTATCGGCTCAGTTTTTGGAAAATTTTCAAAATGGTGGAGCCATGGGGGTTTTAAGATGCGCAGTGAAAAATTATTTTATTTTAAGCTACCCAAGTAAAGACTTGCGAGGTCTACTGTTCACAAAGCTACAAGTTTATTTAGATATCTGCTCCTAGATATGAATTAGTTTTTTTATTTCATACAATATACAACATATTGCTTTAAGTTAATAATAATTTTGTAAAGAATATTTTCTTTAGCGGTCTCAGGTTTTCGACTAAGCAAACTTTCAGACATTCCATCAATGTAAAAAAAAACACCCATCTTTACTGCCCTCACTTTCAGGTACTCTCCTACTTCACCATTAAGAAGCTTAAGAGTAACTCCACTTAGACCTTACTTCGTCACATTAAAAAGTTGGAGAAAACTCGCAAAGTATGTTTTATCGTTGTTTGCTTACCCGCACGTCAAGAGCTTAGAGTCAAATGGAGCGTGCAAACAAGATTGAACTGTAAATAAATAGCATCGCGGTGCCAATTAAAATTAAAAAAAAAGTGAAAACTTTGTTTTTTCAACATGTTTGAATGTTCCTTTCTTATTTTGTTAAACATAAGAATCGTATAGTGTTAATATGTTTCAGTATTTTTTCTATACTTAATCAATCGATGTTGAATATTTTCAAAAAGATCAAATTATAAGTTACGAACCTTATAAAATCGTCTGGTTAACACGCTTACTTCACTTGTGAAAATTCAGTAACTTATGTATAATAGTCCTACTTTCTACGATTCTTAGCTCTTTGGCCTCACGTAAGCTTGTGGTTTCACTAATGATGCGGAGGTCATTTCGGCTAAATGCGTCTTTTCAGTTTAAAAGTGTAAACATGTGTTTTATAAATATTCGTAAGTGGCAAATGTACTTCAAAAGTCTTTAGACTGGTGTATACTTTTTAATCTTGCTTACAATTTAATTTTATTTTAAGGGTTCTGTAGTAAACTAGGAAACCTAATAGTTTCGCCATGTCTGTCTGTCCGCGGTTTTACTCCGAGACTATTAGAACTAGAAAGATGTAATGTGTCACGGGTATATTAATCACGTCGACAAAGAAGTAAAATATTTTTTTTAGCGTAGCTCCCATACCTACATGTAATAAAGGAATAATTGTTTTTTCTCGACTTCATTGTGCAAGGTGACATCGGATAGGTCTCTCAAAAATATTATGTTTGTGAAATATTTGGTTTTAAAATGCAAACATTGTTAGAGTCAAGTGTCACGTATTCCCTCTGTCAGCTATACGGTTTTATATGGATAAGGAAAATTTCACGGCACAAGTATATACAACGAAATTAAAAGGAAATCTATCGGAGCTAAGTAGGAACGAGTTATAGTTGGCCAAAATGTACTCGAAAAAGGAACATTTTATACAAATTCAATTAAAATTAGTTAGACACTTGTTACTTAAAACCATGTGAAGTAAAAAACATAAACTCATGTGAATTTTAAATATATTTTTAATTGTTAGAATTATACACATCTGTATATTTTTTGAAGATACCTAATTAAGAAAATAGGCAAAAATTTACTATTTCCGTCAGCCAATTTGCTAAGAAACTATTGGACCAATTAAGTTCAAATTTGCTACACATGCAAGTCAGTAACCCAAAGACGGACGTATAATGTACATAAATGAATTTTAAATATGGGGGCCACTTATGAGGGTTAATAAGACACTAAAAAAAAGTTTTGTGAACTATATTGTGTGACATATCAAATGAGAGAGATTAAAATATATTTTTTTATAATTTTTTAGAACGCTATTTTTGAAGTTATTTAAGAAAATAGGCAAAAATTTACCGTCCCTCCCCCCCCTTATTTCCAAAACCACTGAACCTAAACTTTTGAAAAAAAATACAGATAATAGATCTTTACTTAATACATATACATAATAATATAGGAAAACCTATGAGAAGTACGGAAACCTCCTTACGCGAGTTTAACTCGCACTTGACCGGTATTAATATCATATATAATAATTAATATTTTATAAATTTTTTATCTCAGTGATGTGCAGATATTAAATGAAAAGTACATTTTGTGAAACAACAATATAATTTATTTTGAATTTTAATCCAATATAGCAAATATTTTATTTGCAAAATAAAAGATTTTGTGAAAAGATAACCTCCAAAATTTGAAATAAAGTTAAATGTAAATCCAGTTCAGCAAATTGAAAATGAAATATGAAAATTGGCATCATTACTGGTGACCATCAAGCGAGTTATGAACAAACAAATCAACTTATTTATTGAATTCAATGTTCACTGAAGCTCATATCTTTGTCCAATCAGATATAGTCGAAGATCTTACTGCTTACATATATATCTATATAAAATGCAAATAGAAAACCTTTACAAGGTACAAGTGTGTATCTACATCTTAATATTTGAACATCTTAATATTTTTAGGATTCCGTACAAAAAATGAAAAAACGGAACCCTTATAGGATCACTCGTGCGTCTATTTGTCCGTCCGTCTGTCACAGTCAATTTGCTCCGAATCTACTGGGCTGAATCAGGTGAAATTTAGTAGAATGTTGTAATCCATTCCATCACTATTCTGACTCCTTTTTCCACCTTCTCGCCCATTGTCACGCTAAAAGTGGCCAAAGTGGTAAAAGTGTTAGGTATTGCGGCTCTGAGCTCGGTCTACTTAAAGCTGCAAGACCCAAAATGCTCGGACTACCCCATTAGGGATAAAGATGTGATAATATAATAGTTTTTTTTCTTTTCTCTTACTTACATATTACAATGAAGAAGATACAGCACATTTTAATTTTGCATGACGTCACGGTCTCGTACGATTTATACAGGACGGTGACGATACGAGCCCGGAACTTCATACTCTGTATCTTTGTGAATGATTACTGTATTGATAAACGGAAAACATGGGTCTATTATTTTTGAATAGAATAAAACTTTTCTGATCAAGTTTATATCCCGATTTTATCAAAGGTTTTTAAAACAGACTAGATAACGCTAGTTACCGCTTTTGTTGACTGTTATACTTTAATAGTACAAATAATGTGTATGAAATACCGTTATAATAACAATTCAAAACTTAATACAATAAATAATAAGTTATAGTGACACTATATCTAAAATATATTTCTTTTGCTTGATGCAACATAAAACTAAGTAACTAGGTACTCTATAAATATAATAAATGCCAAAGTTTGTATGGACAAGTGTATGTATGTTTGTTCCGTTTTCACTCCAAAACAGCTGAACGGATTAGAATGAGCTTTATTATAAAGTAGTTTCCTGAATTACTTTTTATCCCGAAACATGTGGTTTTCCTATGTCAAATAACATTTGACCACGAGGGCAAGAGCTATTAAAAAAATATTACTGAATTTAGAAGTCTCGCTGTAGGATCTTTGACTACTAGACTGTAATACAATTATACAGTGAGCAAAGGACGGACTTACCGAATTGTTTTCTTTGCTTTTATGATCTGACGTAACATTTAATTAACTAGTTGATTAACAAACATCGGAATCCAATAGAGCAGACATCGTTGAACCTTTATAGGGACCTTAATACCAATTTTGGTTTATTCCTTTTGCCTCTTCATTTTTAGATCATCTAGGTCAAGGGAACATGGTACATACAATATTAAACTTTTTTTTAAAGAAACCTTTATATGAAACATGCTCGTTAGTCTCATAATTAGTTAGTTTGGTTAGAGATATTTAAGAGAAAAGTGAATATAATGCAACGCACTATACTTCATTACTATCTCTGGTGAAACTTCGATAGCTTACTACAAAAACGGAAAAAAAAATTACTTATCATAGATTATAGTTTTTTTAATACTATTCCAAACTCCATTGTTATATGGAATAGCACCCGCCAAGGTTAGCTATCGGGTTCATAATAATCTCTCGTAAAAAATAGTACTCATCGAAGAAAAACGTGAAAAATATACAGCGTCGGAATAATAGCGTAAGGAAATCCCTATTGGCCCAACGAGGTCAAGACGGCGGGGTCAGTGGAAACACACCCAAGCGTCCCGACTTTTTTAATTAACAACAGCCACGTTTACTGCGCCTATTTTGTCGGAAAATCTTTTTTCTCCGGTAATATCCTCAAAATTTATTGGTACTTTGCTCACTAACTTTGTTTTTGTATTTACTTCTACTTTGTTACTAGTAGGCAACGCTTTTACACCTAAAGCTTGATTCATGACATATAAAATCGTGTAAAATAATTTTACATCTACACATTGACACTTTATTTATAAACTATACAGGTTATTTTGTAGCTTTTTAAATTATATTCTATGTATTTTTAAAACTACCTATTTAAAAATTCAATATTAATCTTGACGATTGAATTTTTGATTTGCTAACGACTTGAAAACTACAATTTAAAAAATTTAAGATTATGACTCCATCTTGTTATTAATCTCAATTAGTTTCGTAATTATTAGAAGCCGATTTGACTGTACCAGTAATTATTGAAATATAATTCATTATTTGCATAATTATTGGAAGTTGTTTTGATAAAACCGTCACCGTCAGTTTTTACCGACAGGGACGAATACAAATCATTCATTCATACTTCACTTGAAAACGGTTTGAACACACGCTCCGGCAGTCGTTTTTCGATCCGAAAAGAGAACGGTCGCATATTGTATAAATGCCATGACAAAACACAGTGATGAGAGATACTAAAACAAGGGTATAATTGGGGTGTACTTTCTAATACAGACAAAAGTTTAACAGATTTTCGTTATTTAGAAAATTTTTATAAGATTATCATGTCATAGAATAATCAATATGCAGGTTACTCAGTATAAAGAATTTTTAATAATAGATTTTCGTTGCACAGAAAATCAATAATTAGAATGTTTGTTATGAATAATATGAAATCATAGAATTTTATTACAAATAACATTTACTTTTGCGATGTTTTTAATATCAGAATATCAAATTAAATATTATTATTTTTAATAAGTTTAGTTACCTAATATAATATTTATAACCTATAAGTTTGCCCTATTCTAGTAAAATGGATAAAACTTTCCCAGCAGTTGGTCACAGTTCTAACCTAACCTAACCTATAAATTTGCCCTATTCTAGTAAAATGGATAAAACTTGCTCAGCAAGTCGCAGTTCTAACCTAACCTAACCTATAAGTTTGCCCTAACCTTTATTGTGGTAGCCATTTATAATGTATTCTAACTTATTATATGGTATTTAATTTGATTGAACAATGTTTTCACTTAATACTCCGTTAAATAATAATTTTCTGTAAAATAAAATTCCATGAAAGATTATACCGAACAAACAATATTCTTTAAAGAAATATTCTACTGTTTGATTAGTTTGTTAAATGAAAATATGAGATTCTAAAATTCATTGAACTGTGTTTCTATAAATTGTGTTTCATTCAAGTAAATAGTCTTTGAAATAATAATATTTGAAATAAAAATATAAGAATTAAATATTCTATGAAAAAAATTCTGTGAATCGAAATTCTTTAAAATTTCAGTCTGTAAAACAAGGGGCACCCGTATTATTGATCTATCTGCTGTTTGATTTTGTGATCTCGAGCTTCGATATTTTATGTCTACAACAATCTACCCATCTGTGTCTCTATCCAAGCTGGCCATTCATCATTCTGTATAAGTATCTAAACCTATTTAAAAATATCCAATAAAACAACTTTTAAACTAAAAGTATAAATAAAAATGTAGCAAAAAACGCGCAAAAGTAATATTATACACCTCGTTGCCCGCAGAGTTACAATTCTCTTATCTTTATATTCCAACTTTTATGCAACTTCGCAACGGAATATTAAGAAGAACCGCAAATTAAAAGTATTTAAAACAGTCTGTTATAAGTTGTTTCATTACAAATGTACAGACGGACAGATACTGACGTGGAAATAAGTTTCCGTGTTAAATCTCATGAATATTTATTTGGAATATTCCGGTATAAACTTCTGAACGCTTCTCACTTGATCAAAACTTTTAGAGCTAGGGGAGTTTCTTAGCGTTTTATAACTGCAGTTCGTTTTCAATACATATTATGTTAATTATTTATGAGTATAAAGACTGTCATGTGCATATTATTTATTTTACATTTAATTGCTTCAAAAGATAATAAATATTAGTTCAAGCTTAAGGGGTAACTACCTATATAAAATTGTCCGAAAGTAATTGCTAAGTTAGTTTGAAAACGAAGAAAATATACTATAAAGTGTTAGTTTTAGCAGGATTGTTTGATATAAGATCTGATATTTTGTTAAATAGACAGTCTTTACAATGTATTTTAGTGAAAAAAACGCATTTTTGCAACGCAAAATGTTGTCAGTTAATAAAAAGTCACCCTTTATAAAAAATAAAGTACACGTCTTAATCCCTAATGGGGCAGACAGTGCCTAGGGCCGTAAGGCCTATACCACTTTTAGAGGGCATGAAGGTGGAAAAAGGAAATCATATAGTGATGGTTTGCTTATACCGCATCGCCTATTGATATGATTCAGATTCTTGCCTTTCTTCCCTCGATCGGCTTCCACGATTAGCGCGGAAAGAGAAGCAGCTTGTACAATCTATGTTTTCTCCCAAATCAGCAATAATAAAATAGAATTTCCAAAAACTATAATGACCAAATACAACCTTCAGTAACGCATTCCATTACCGAAAACTATTCTAGAATTAAGCTAATAGAGTACATGAAATCCATCAGTAAAAACAACTGAAGGTATCTCGAGATAAAGGGTACCCTCAAACATTGCTCGCACAACTTTTGTTTGGAATTAAGGGTAAACACATTAGGTAGCATGTTTGTATAGGCGCCGGTATTAAAGACATCGATGTCATATGACGTGGAGATGGCATGGCGGGGTAAAATGTTATAAAACGATAGGTGAAAAAAAAAACGGAAACTAATTTTTTGAGCTGTTATTAAAATTTTCGAGATATTATTATGATCAGTTGAAAAACATATTGAGCAGTTATTTAATTTAATGGCGGTTGATTAATTATTGCGAAAGTAAAACATGAACAATAATAAAAAATCTATTAGTCGGTTATTTTATCATATTACTAGTTCTATTCATTTTACTAGGTTAGGGAAAACCTATAGGTTAGGTAAGGTTAGAACTGCGACCAACACACGCTAGGTCGGTTTTATCCATTTTACTAGGTTAGGGAAAAAAATTGAACCACTTGTTCAATTTTTTTTACCGCCCATTTAATTATTTTCCTGCTCAATTATATATTCCAGTTCATTATTTTTTATTACTCATTTTTGTTTACTTTACTGCTTAGTTTTAACTGCTGAACTAGTTATTAAACATGCCATTTATATTTTTTAACTTGCCAAAACTGCTATTTACAACTGCCTCTTTAAATCAGTGCCAAAAAACAGTTTTAGAGCTGCTCTTGCAGTATTTATGATTGGAAGTTACAATAAACTCGTAGTTAAGAAACTACAATCTTCTGTTGTTCCATCCACAATAAACGTTTACAAACGTGGTCTCAATACATACATACAACTTGTTTATAAAATAACGCAAAACCTCTCAAATGGCTCTCAGCCCATGGAACTGAATAACTTTTGTTCTACAACTTTACTTAAACCCAAAAAAAAATTTGAATTTTCGTACAAACTGATCAGCTGATTGATCGAGTCAATTTGTATGAAAATCCGATTTTTTTTTGAGGAATGTTTCATAACAAAAGTTGTTCAGTTTCATGGACTGAGTTACAACCTGAGAGGTTTTGCGTTATTTCATTAACTCGTTGTATATACCAATCACATCTTTATCTCTTAAGAGGTAAATATACCTTTGATCCATAGGACTCAAAACCCACGTTCAGTAATGGTGGACGTGTATGAAAAAAAGAATCAAAAGCTGATGTTGGCGATGAACGCGCTGCTTCTGGAAATAAAACTTAAGAAACTAATACAAGTAATCCAAAATGTCAAATAAATTAATACATAAATTGAATCAAAAGTAAATTCATAAATACTTACCTGTTTTCTGCTTCTTTGAACCTGCATTTTAATTTTGGATAATATATACGTACCTGCATATGTACTGCTAGATGCAAACATTTGTTCATATTAAAAGCGGGCCCTCAACGCTGGACCGATTAGTCGCACTATTGTTTCGCAATAGGACACGTCTACGCCCAAAAATTAACCGTTTTTCTATTTATACCACTTCCTGATAGACGCCTAAGGATGCCATGCAAGCAACCATGCCCTACAGCTGTCTTGTTCCTGCCATATGGTATTAACATGATTTCTCAGATCTCGCTCATTCCCTCGATTGTTTTATATGATTTGCTTAGGAAGAAAGAAGCATTCTATGTTTTTTTTTTTCTATTTCAAACCAACATGAATGTCATCTCTATTTATTATTTTCTACTCTTACGACAAACTTGTTTGATCTAAGACAAAACAAACGGAGGCTAATCAGGGACAACTTCGCCGATTTGGATTTTTAAACTGTTTTGTTGGATTATTTTCGTCCCATTTAGTCACTTGGTGTGTTTGTTTTCTGGTAATTAATGGTGTCATGTTCCATTTAACTTACGCTTGTGTAACTTAGTATTAATCGTTTTGCCTTGTTTTGTTGTGTAAGAATACCTACCTTGAAGTTAATGTGATTGTGAACAAATAAAGATCACATAAATATTACTGTGGGTATGATTTACTTTTGCAAGAAGGTTTAAGCTACTTGTAGGGTGCCAATTAAACATTCTCGTATAGAAAGTACATATTTAGAACATTCTTATAATAATGTAAGTTTATTAATTAAAAGCTCTTTTGAGAATTATTTGCATTGTACACATTTACGCAGAAAACAATGTATTAATTGTTTACTTAAAAGAATACTTACTACCAAGGTTTTATTAGCAACTTTTTAAAGAAATCAAAAAGAAAATATTATGGCGGTTATCCCACTGCACCACCGCGGAGCGCGGTTTCTACATACTGACGCTCTCGCGCGGTGACGCGTTTTCAGTGGGTCGTAGGCGTGTTTTCTATACAAACTGAGGTACTTGCCTAAGCTACAATGTTAGAAATCTGCCGCGCCGCTCCGCGACGGTGCGCGGTGCAGTGGGATCACCACACCACCTTATAGAAAGTGTAGGCCATAACCTCTGGCTGCTCTGGCCAAGCCAAGAATAGCTCTGGTAGTACAGAGAGTGTCGTGCTCCTGAGTATAGAGACTTAAAAGGACCAGTTGATGATGAAAAAATGAAGAAAAAATCAACAAAGTAATATTTGAAAGCATTTATTGGTAAATATACAACTAAACTGAATCCACTGTCTTATGCTAAATCCTTGTCGCCGTCCTTTAATCGGCGTATTAATCGCGGGGGACGTTATGAATGCGTTTGAGATTATATTTAACTCTCGTCATGCGATAACGCGACTGGACCACACACTATCGAATCCACCTCTAATTAAATCCTTTTATATCGCTCCGGTAAGGGTAAGGTAACGTTACCAAAGAGAGCTATACTATCAAATAAAAAGATTACTGTCGCATGTGACGGCGTGTGTAACATCGGACTTATACTATCTTACTCCAAAATTTCCACACTTTAGGTGTTAAGTCTGACACCGTCAACCGTGTGGTTCCCGGCAGAGTAGAATCGGACCGTCTGACACAGTACAGTCATACTCTAATTCGACACTACCCTACCTTAACATAACCTTATACTCTATCGCCTACTTTAACACGCCTTTACAACATAACTCTACTACAGATAAGTCTAGGTCTAGTAAAGGCACCAGCTTTGTGACATTGTCAGTGGTTTCGTTGAGATGCAACAGATTTTTGTGATTTTTTTAAAGGTACTTACATAACAAGTCATTATTTCAAAATATATAATAGTCATGAAGAATAAAAAGCGGGAGGGCGCACCCTGGGCTCTGATGCAGCACAGTAGAGAGTGCAATTGGAGTCACGCTAAGATGAAGAAGACATAAACCAGACTCAAAAACATAACCTCCTTCTGGGTTAAAATAGGAAATTTCGTTAAAGGGATATTATCGTATATTTATATAAAATAATGATATGATTTTGACTAAGTAAATAGCTGGGACTTCTACGATACGAACTTATCCTATCATTGGAAAAATATTTAACCATATACCAGTAGATATCTAAACTAAAATTTTTATTTTAAAAATCATAGTATAGCGACGCTCGCATTGGAAGTGTAGCTTAGCTTACATAGGCATTGCAAGATAAAGATTAATGTAGTCTTGTCAAATAATTTACGGTGTTGATAGCAAGCCGTGTTGGCCATTTTGCATGTTTTATTAGTTTATTTAATACACGTCGTTGTTGTAGGCTTTGCTCGGTATTTAGTAGTGGATTTTTTTTTTTACCTCTTTTGTTTTTGTGCTCTTATGCCCTTGTTTACGAGTGTTGATTACAGTTTTTTGCATAGCTCATTAGTTCAGTGATGCGCTTTGATATCGTTCGGAAGTGGCAAGTAAAATTGCATGTTGCCAGATAAAGGACGAGATCGCTATAAAAAAGTGTTTTTTTTATATAAAATAAACGGGCAAGTGCGAGTCGGACTCGTACATGAAGGGTTCCGTACCACCGTATAATGTTTTTTTAAAACGCTGAAGAAACAAACACGATTCTTGTATGACGACCCCCTTTAATTATTAACTTTATCTTATTTTTAGTATTTGTTGTTATAGTGGTCATAATTGGTGAAAATTTCAGGTGTCTAGCTATTACGGTTCAAGAAATAGAGCCTGTGACAGACGGACAGACAGCAAAGTCTCAGTAATAGGGTCCCGTTTGCACCCTTTGGGTACGGAACCCTAAAAATGCTTATTCACGAGTATTATTGTTATAATGCTTTGATTGTTCTCCACTAATGCTTAGGTTGCTCAGAATTTGTCACAAATACGAAAATTTATCAATCCATAACCACGTTAAATCAATTTCGATCTAAAATCAAGTTTTGGAATATTAATCTAAACTAATAATATGGTCTGGTCTGCAGCAGTGGGTCATAATATGGTAATATTATGACCCACTGCTGTATAACGGAGCCCCTTCTGACCTTCCCCCCTAAAATCACCACCTCCCCTCCCCTCAAGTATTTAAGCGAAGCCTAAGGCCGAAGGCCGAAGACTAAGCGCCCCGCGAGGTCGCAGGCCGCCAATAATCGACTGCTTCTTATTTGACTGAAAGTCAGTAGGTATGCAAGAGTTTTTTGGATCGCGGAATCCAAATCTGTTATTTTTTTAGAATCCAAGATGGCGTCTGGATTTTAGAGTTTTAACCTAACTCGTTCATAACGTTTTACTGTCACATTGAAATAATATTATTGCTGTAGGAACCATGTAATAAAATGATGCAAGCCCATCAAGTTTGGGCTTATTGTATATTATTTGATAAGTACTTAGTATAAAACCTCAAACGAAAAAATTTTTTTTTTTGAAAAACTTGTTTTATATTCATATACCTACATTGCCTACCTAGCAACTACTTAGTTGTAACATATAATTCTGACAAATAACCATAAAACAAGAGCAAGTATAAATGTAGCTTGCAAAATTCTTTCGGCGTGAATCGTAAAAGCAAGACTTTGTATTGTTGTTTCGTAACTCATTTATTAAATTAATTTCTTTAGGTATTACTGTTGGAAGTTGTTCGAGTTATGCTTGTTTCTCAAATAAGGTTCAAGAGAGCCGACCATACAGGTGTATTCCGGATGCATCTTTGAGAAGGAGTTTTCTAACTGATTTATTCCCATTCATCCTAATCTTGAAACTGAAGCATTTTTTAAAGAAGCAAAGTTTTTCTTACAACTTCATGTACTACTCAAAATATAAAATAATAAATCAAAATTCGTTCTTTTGTGTAGGTATCTGCCACGTAGAGTACAAAGCTCGTATCTGTCTTAAAATTTGTCTTCTTTTCCCGTGCAGATCGTAAAAGAAAAGCCGATTGAGGGAATGAGCGAATCATGTTCATATATATATTTAGGCGGCTAGCAACCGATCACTATTTCGATTCCTTTTCCACCTTTTCACCAACTATTATGCTAAAAGTGACTTTTGAGTCTTGTGGCCCTAGGCTCGTTCTGCGTGTTAGTGTAGCGATAATGAATGTTTTACAAGGGATTTTTAAAAGGGATATTAATATAATACACTGAAAGTTTTAGTAGAAAGTGAAATTGTACATAAAATAAATAAGTAGTCTATTCGCTATAAAATTGACAAGTTTATGAGTCTATCTACGGCGCCTTGGTCTCTTAGTCTTAGCGCGTTCCCGGTCACATCCTCAGCTGTGCTGCTTCGGAGCTTGGTGTGTGTTTTCCCGCTTTTTCTTCTCCAAATAAGCATGTCAATGGTCACCCAAGGACGCCAAAGACATTGCGAAGTGAAGAAGAAATTACCGGAACAGCTTAACCGATTTCACTATAGTTTTACGACCGGCCGACAACCCGACGACCCATTTTGGGAGACGTTATCTACGATGCCATGCTATGGCGACAAAAGAGATCCAGGAGGAATACACCACAATACTTGCAAACTGTCTTTATTTAACTTGTATTTAATATCAGGGACGTGTTTTGTGGAAATCCGTGCGTTCCCAAGTTCCGAGTGAAGAATTTTGAACTGCGATCGTCTGAAATTTGAATTTGTTTCAAGTTCACGTGTGCGAGTTGTTTGATAGCTCTTGTTTAAAACAAGCAAAGTAAATCAAGATGCCAAGATAAATAATTTTAAATAATTACCTTGCTTCTTGGAAATAGGTATTTACGCTAAAAACAGTTAACAGTAAAAAACAATATAGTAAATAATTAAAAACGAATCATTGTAAATAATAAAATCTATAATACTTTAAAATAAAATTTCAAATAGGCGGCCTTACTCGTATCGCCAAGGCAATCTCTTCTTAAAAAGGCTTCCTTTAGCTGACATAATTAGCTGAAAAATAATAAATAGGTGGTGCGATTGTGAGAATATTATTAACATGATTATATCATAAACATTACACACATATACACATACATATGTATAACCGCGTAAATTACGTTCATGAGTATCATTAAGGAAAATGAAGCGTATTTTTTTTTTTGTATTATGGCTTGACGCTACTGCGTATTTAGCCAGGAACAAGTTAATAAAACGTGGGAAATTCTTTTTTCCTAACAAGCTACAATCAAAGGTTGGTTTAGGCCTTTGATTGCTTTAAGGGAGCTTCTGGCGACAAATCTATACGAGTCCACTGGTTTTCATAGCCGATTGAGTGGCGGACAACGCCCGAAGACGCCCACACAGTCCCCGAAACAAATATCACTACAGCCGTACTATGACTGTCCACTTTAACTATTTTACATTATTGTTCATGAGCATGAGCATTTATAACACCAAACAACACTAATTTCATATTATAAGTTCCACTAAAATCAATTTGCAAAATAATTTAAAGAAAACCCCAACCAAACACTTTGACTTCCCGCCAAAAACTCAATGAAGCGTATTTAACTGGTAAATAAGTAACGATGTCAAAAACAAAACAACAACAATTGAACTTAAATTCTATAAGTAAGTAACTAATTTTGGTACTCGTGTGTATGTAAACCTAGGTTTTTGTATATTTATTTATTTTTTATTTATTTAATTTATTGCACTATAAAATTTATGTACAATCATCCACCTAGTAAGTCTCACACAGGATAAATCTAGATAATTTCTCATAATATTGTGATAAAATTCGTAGTTCAACTAGTCGTTCGTGTCACACATTTCCTATAGAGCATCCATTTGTGGGTCTCGCACAGGATACAGTTCACAAATATTAACTTAGGTTTAGAACCTAGGTCTTGTAAAAGATACAAACGTTGAGGGTTCCCTAGGGCTTTCAGTATAAACTAAACCTAAGAGCATCCACGTGTGGGTCTCACGCAGGTTTGGGTCTCAAAGCCCTAGAATTCTTATATCGCAAGCTGTTTGATTATATGAAACCGTAAGGTGGCATATAGTCAAGGAGCTAGTAGGCAAATCTCGTTCGTACTCCAAATTGTTGTTGCTGGTTACGCTGTTATTTTGTAATAAATAGTTGTTATTCGAATCGCCATCTATGGATTGGTCGCCTCTACGCTCCCCTCCACTACATTACCATTTATTTTATTTAGGTTGTAATTGCGTAGGTATTCAGTTACATTAAAATAGAAACATTTGTTATAAAGAGAGGATCTGCTTTAATTAAATTAGTTGGTATTTTGAAAATTAGCTAGCACACTACATCATTTCTTACAAAATATAATACAAGTACCCACCAACATAACAAGCTCTCAAATTAATGGAATACTCCTCAACAATGTTAAGAACATGCATTACTTCAGACTTAATTAATACGTATAACTGATTAGCCAACTTTGATGAAACTTTCCACTTTGCGTAGATAAAGAGCTAGCGAAAAGCGCCCTAGAGATTTGCTGGGAGCAAACCTTGAGCAAAGTGTCTTCTATTTTAAGTCACGTCTTGTCTTGATGTTTTAAAACATGACGTCTTTTGAGTAATATAGAGCGAAAGTTAAGGTGAGATAAGAGAATTGTTGAATTAATGGAGGACTTGCTAAACAAAATAACAGTGTGCACGTCGTCTCGTATATTACATTGAGAAACTTTTGAATAGGTTTAGAGAGAGCTGGGTATTTCTTTACTTGCTCGCAATTTTTAATTTATTACTGTTTTGTCCTATCAACAGCAGTTATTTTCAAAAGCTCATAGTTTTTAAATTTAATCAGGAAAATTAGATTTGTAGACGAATAGATTAGTTAACAATTACAATAAAATCGGGGAAAATCTGAGATAATGTTAATATTTACTTAGACTTAGATAATACAAACAACATGAGCGAATTACAGCGGAAATAAGTATTCACTTGCAATTCAGCATATCATCATATGTATCAGACACAGGAAGTACACTGCTGGACATTCCTTTCCCAAGGATTTCAAAAACGACTGATGGAAGAAAAGATTTTGTTTCAAAAGTAAGATAGAACTTATTTTATATTATTCAAAGACATTTTAATGTTCCAAAGAAACTTTTGTATGACAAGACGGTAAGATTTTATCGGTTAGCAATCTGAAATACTTTAAAAAGTATTCCTAAAAACATTCGCTCAGCGCAAGGTTCAAACACGACGATGGTATTCCGACACCTAAATTGGAGACAAGATGGTCTAAATATTTGTCTCCGAGTGAAATCTTTAACACGGAATGTAACCAAAAGAATTTAGAAAAACATAACGCATTCTTGAACTGAACGATATTATGGTACACCAATTATAAGGTTAATCTATGTTAGGGAATGCTTTGGACATTTTTGTGGATCTTGTTTTTTAAATAGGTAAATCGTTTATTTGTAAAAAGTGCATATACACACTCATACACATAAAATAGTGATGAATAACTGTATGTTATTTACATACAGGTTTTTAGCGATGCAATATGTGTATGTATGCAGCTGCAGCAGCACAAAACAGTCGTAGGCTCATCGAAAATATTGCTCAAGGAACAATGCGCTGATTATAGATTTTAACCTTAGGTAGGTTTGCACTTGGGTGCTATCATTTGTAAAGATTGCTAGAAATTGGCTTTATAATAATAAACAAAGCACTGGACATATAGATACATAACTACTTAATAAAAAAATTATAAATGTGTGTCCTTTGTTTAGTATGTGTTGAGTAAATACATATATGAATGTATGTCAATTACAATTATTTTCTCTATTTTGGAGCTTCTCTTAGTAGAACTACAACGTAGTATTACTGGAAACCTAATTCCCAATCCGGTTCGGTATGTCCACTAAGAAAATGTATCCTTTCGTCAAAAAGGCACGTTATTCCATAAGGTCATTTTGTTCTTTCTAGTTTACTAAGGTAAGCATTGAAGGTAAGTTATTTATTTATTATGTCTGAGGGGAATAGGTATATATGATGGCAACTGTGGTATTTAACGGCATGTAAATTGACTTGTTTAGAGAAAGCATTTTTGTGTATTTACATTGGGAGCTATAAAAGCTTTGTTTTTTCGTCACCGATGTCCCACCATATGGGAGAACAATAAAAGTGCGATAACAATCAGTGACAGTTGGTACCGCCGCCACGAAGACGGCGCTAATTACGTTTTATAGTCTCATCACAGTTATTTATGTCTCTTTCCGATAACAGATGATCTGAAACTCAAATTATACTTTTTACTAAAAAGGCAAGTAAAAATACGTACTTATAAAGTAAATATACGTACTTACCCTTTTCTAGAACACTTTCGTTGTTGTAAGTTAAGTATACTTAGAAATCAACGCGTAAGTTTTACAATGAAATAATTACTTACGACAATAAATTGAGATGGCTACATGTAGGTATTTGATTGATCAAATACGAGTTTCTATTGAAAGCAAATATTTTCTTCAATATGCATAGGTACATTTTTGTTTAATAAAATATGTTGTATTAGGACTTGGACCATCCGTCAAAATGGTTTCAGTAATATTCTGTTTATACACTACTAATGCTACGCTATGTATGACGCTGAAACTTAAATAAAAAAATCAAAGGTTGGTAGGTACTAATTCCATTTTAAAATCTTTTTCCATTTATTTATCCTTCCCAAAGCAGATGGTGTTTCTCAGTAAATACATAAGATTTTCAATCATGGACCGTGGAAAGGTTTTAGACTGGTATCGAAAAAGAATTTAAGAATTAAATCGGAGTTGATGAAGGATAGCGCCCGCGGCTAGTCCGCTTCTTCCAATTTGAGATACAGCGATCCCAATTGAAATATTATATTCCAATTTTGTTATTTCCTTGAAATAAATTTTATGTTTTATAAATACCGTTTGCTTGGATCAGAGGTCTACAACCTTCAATATTTCACAGTTTAAACAAAATACAATTTGCTTGTTTACATGCTTAGTTTTTTTAGCATAAGAAATTGTGTAAACAAATAAGCAGTGGTAGTAAACATTTTTCTACAAACAAAAAATATAATAAAGGTAATAATAACACGACACAGTCGTAAATACTCGTAAATCGTAATAAATTTGAGATTTGTTACTCTACAAAATTATGCAGCATTGTAATATAGTATTGTGGCATAAAGTCCATTAATACACCGATATAATTAGTACATAATTATCTCGATTTCATTTGGTTTTATTTTTGGCAATGACTTTTACTTCACTGAATAAAGTATAAAACTACTTGTACCTATATTGTTAAAACTAAAGATTTATATTCATACTCGTAAATTAACTGCTGTGCTTCTAAGTAAAGACAGTGACTTATAATAGTTATAGATAGACTTTTTATAGTAGTAGTACTAGAACTAGAACTTTAGTAATTAGAACTGATGTACATTACGAAATGCATTAATGAATTGAATTGAAAAAAAATACGACTATATATTCTTCTGATACTTCATAGTATTAGTAGTATGTATATATCACAATACAATGAGTACAGAGGTGAAAATCCATTGAATTTCTCTGATTTCAGTATAAGATTAGAATAATTGTGCAACTATTATGTAACTTTGTATTTTAGATTTAATTGTAATCTTATGATATGGATGAGATGGGTCGATTGTGGTGTCGATTTTCATGAAGCACGTTCTCAAATTCGACATCTTTAGGCCACATCAAATGTGCCGCTGGTTGGTAATTAACGACGTTATTACCGCCTGTCAAAGCGTCTGGGACGCCGATTGGTTCATTTGCCCTACAGCTTTTAGGGTTCCTCAGTAAAACGTAGCAAAAAAAATAAAAACTTTAAAACTTGATGATCCTTATCTTATAAAGTTCCGGGTTGCATCTTTAGCTGTGCTGCTTTGGAGCCTGGGGTGAGCTTTTTGTGAGCTATGTGACTATGTAAGTGATTGAGTCTTTTATTTTACTACAACTTGTATTTTATTATCTATAGCGATACAAGATGGACGTTAAGTATTTGACACCATGTACCCTCATATCTCCAACTAGCCAGTAGACATTTGATGCTATTGAAATAAAAGAATATAAATACTAGTCTTGATTGTCTTGTCCTTTTGTCTTGGCCCTGGTATAGTACGATCACGTACCGTGGGTTCCAGCTTTATGATACCCTGAAAAAATAGGTAATACCAGTAGCACAGAGTAATAATATACTAATATACCCAGTAGTTAACATAATTGAACAGAAACAACATTTACCAAGTAAGGAACATAAAAAACCTTTCAATAAGTATTGCGTCGCTCACACGCACAGTTCGCACGTTCTGACGTCCTGTTTTATTCATAAACGTAAGCGAACAAACAACGAATCAATATTTCATTGCCAATAAGTAGGTGCAAACTACACTAAAAGAACTCTAATATAGGTATTTTAGGTGCTACACCGGTGTGTAGCAGAGCATAAACATTCAGACGTAGGGAACCCCTGCAGGGCGAGTAATATGTACTCTTCGCCACTTTTTTGCTCAGATAGCAAGCAGGAGGCTCCCGGAGGCATAAAATAAAAATGATGCAGAAGAATATGAAATATTGCTAAAGCTAAAACTGCATTTTTATATATTTTTTTATTATACCTATATTTTAACCGCCGTATTTTTAAAAAAATCTGCCCTTTTGAATAAGTCATATAATCAGTAATCTACATATTTAGGGAGTGCAGATTAAATGAGTGGTTTTTTTTATGAATAAGGCGGTAAAAGTGTAGTGTGTCTGCGATACAACAATTATCACTAATTAATCAATAACATTTAATACCTACTCCTTAAGTCATCCTCTTAAACCTACTTTAACAGGGTGACTTTAGGAGTAGTTTAAACCTAATAACTTTAGGAGTCTAGTAAAAATATGTAAACTAAGCCTGCTTGCTGCTGCTGAATCAAGACGAGAGCATTTCTTGAGCTAATCTTTAAAAAAAAATATAAGACAGTTCAACAAATAACGTACTTACTCGTATATTGTTGTTTATTAATAGTCCACCACTACACGAAATGCTTTTTCCTACTACTTAAGATTGTATGATTCAGAGTATATTTACCATTCGCGCGTTGTACAAAGTGTTAGTTCTGTGCTAACTTTAATGTTTTCCAGTGGCATGTGTTTTTGCGGTCAAGCGCGACTGTGTCCCTTAATGACTGATGTGCATGTGTCAGCGTCTTCCATTGTGTCAAAGATTAATAATGACTTGTTTTATGGATAGAGCCTACACATGTATATTAATTCTAGAGGTAACTATATACATATTATTAAATTTCATAGCTTGTAGGTATCATAAAGTAAAATTATTTTCGTCCCATTTTTATTTTAAAAGGAATGAATCTTTATAAAGTCCATAAATAAGCTTGTTAGAAATAATTTTGTATATTGACATAAACCTCAAGTTTACATTTTGAAAGTGTGCAGCCGCCCGGGCGATTTGTATGGGAATCTCGACTTTTTTTACTGTTATTTTAATTTCATTATACTTTAGTGATATAGAATAGTATAGTTTAGTAGTAGAGGTTCGATTTATAACGGGTATGTCCCTTCCATGTTGTATATCAAATCGCGCCGTATACATTAGTATATTATAAACCGCAGCGATGATATCGCCTGTGGAGGCATACTTGCCTATGACTAGTAGTACGTAAATACTGGTTTTATTTCGTGCTAGTAGGTACCATGAAGCTCGTTCGTAAAGAGTTGCCACTTCTGTTACTTACCTTCTTTGTCGCCGACAAAGGCGTCACGGTGCGTGCGAATGTTTCACACTTCGGACACACACGTGCACGACAGCCAACTTAATTGCTATTCTTACCCGCCCCTGACTCCTTGCCCTTGACACAACTTGAATCCACTGCACCTTGACTTGACCCTCGAAGTAGGTATGTCACCTGTGATTAAAAATAAATTGATTTGTACTATTTGTAATTAGAATATTCATTAGGCATCACAAATTAAAGTTACACATATATATGATATGTAACGTGGAAGGGACACGTAATAAATCAAACCACGGGCTAAAGGTACTAGATCACTAAAGTATATTGAAATCAAAATAAAAGTCAACAAACAAAATAGAATTCGACATTCCCATAAAAATCGCCGGGCGGCTGCACTTTTTTGTATGTATGGGAATGCCGAATTTTTTTTTGTGTCGGTTATTTTTATCATAAGTACACTATAATGATCTAGCATAAACCTTGGTTCGATTTATTACGGGTATGTCTCTTCCACGTTGTATAACGTCCAACAAAATGTACTGAAACGATAAGGGTGAATTCAGTCCATAATTTTAAACAACTTTTTCCAAGGAACATACAGGCTGACTTTTTATCCACCGGCAAAATTTTTGGAGCAAGTCCAGTCCATAATACTGAACTACATACTTTCTATAGGTAAAAAAAGTTATTAAAAATCTATAAAATATTTCATCCTGTCATACAAATCAGTGCTCAGCCAAACGGATTTTTTATGGGAGGACAAACAGTTTTTATATCGATTTTAATAACTTTTTTTATAAAAACTTTGGACTAGACTTGCTCCAAAAATTTTGCCGGTAGTTAAAAAGTCAGCCTGTACGTTTCTCTTTCCATTTGATACTTACGTCATACTTGGACGGCCCCTTAGCCAGTTTTCTTCATATAAACGTCGCTTTGTTTGTGTTTCGGAAAACCACCACCCTGAAGAGTATTATTACTTTAAAATAGTTCAGCCAAGCTCTGGGATCGATTTCCGAAACACAATTTCTCGGTGAGGCACAAACGACGGGACTCGTTAGTGCAAAGACGCAGCTCATTGGATTAATTAGTTCTAAGGAAGCCGCCGCCATACTTTCGTAGCCAGTACACCCTTGCCAAGTTCGAGAGAACCCTTATTGTAAGAGACGCCCCACATTTTCATGTATATTTTAAGTTCGCCGGGTAAAGCAGACTTCGCAAGTTGTCTGTTGTTCAGTAATCCTTTAGCAATGTTAGGAGGAAAGTATTCTGAGCGCTCTAGAGCTTCTATTTTGTTTAATATAAATTGTTAATTGAGAAATTATTGAATTTTTCTGCGGGTTTTATAATAATTATTTAATACAACTAAAGACAATTTTTTTGTAGCTTCACCAACAGCAAAATCAAAGCGGCAGGTGTGATTCTCTGGGCCGGATCACCATTCAGTATTATATATACTAAATATGATAACAGGCAACATCGCAGAATCAGCTGATAGGTACATAAACAACAAGCCATGCAAAATTGTATGTGTTGCTTGGCTGATTAAAATTTGAAAACCGGTCAAGTGTGAGTCGGTCTCGTACATGAAGGGTTCTGTACCACTGTATTAAAATGCTGAATAAATACGTTTCTTCTATGACGGCCGCTTTCATTTTCAAGTGTATCTTATTTTTAATCTTTTTTATAGCGGCCACGGTAATACATAATCGGTAAAAAAATTAAGTATCTTGTTACCTAATGCTATTATAAAGATTAAGTTGATCAATGCTAAAAAAAACACGTTTCTTGTATGACGTCTCCCTTTAATTTTTAACTTTATTTTATATTTCGCATTTGTTGTTAAAACGGCCACAGTGATACATAATCGGTAAAAAATGCATGCAAAATGCAAGTGTCTAGATATTCGGTTCAAGAGATAGAGCCCTATGACAGACGGATGGACAGACCGCGGAGTCTCAGTCTCAGTAATAGAGTCCCGTTGGCCCCCTTTGGAAACGGAACCCTAAAAAGCATTACTCAGCAAGCATTTGAGTATCAATATATTTTGTATTATTTTCGTGTGTGTTAGTAAATGGCCAATATCCTTGTTTTAACGTTCAATAAATTTTGTGACAGCTTGTGAGTCTTTTCCATTTTCCTCTATCTTTTGTCAAGGCACTTGTTACATTATTTTTATCCATATCGTCCTTAACGCACTCCATCCACCATTTCTTAGGCCTTCTGAAAATAATTATGTTTATGTTCAATAAATTTAACATAAACATAATAATTTTCATTTGTGTCAGTAGCTGGTTAATATAACTTTTGTATACTTTTAATAAATAAACCTATAATAATCAAAGAACAAGCTTCATAATATTGCAAAAAGATTCCGCGCCAATCAGAAATGCTCGCTATGTAATCGACCAAGGAAATGACTTTGGCAAATTTTGGACCAGTTACCTTAACTAATGAGGCTGACGTCCGAAATACTCCCCTAAACACGAACAAAAAACAATAGATACGTGTTTTTTTTATAAATAATGATACAGAGCATACAGACATAAGATCAAAAATTGTCTCGCTACAGTGAACATTACAAGTACGAGTACTTTATAATATTTTGTCACATAGAAATGTAGTCTTTGTTTTAATATTAGGTAACGTTAATTGTTATATCAAAGTAATTGTTTTAAATATCACTTACTGTTTTCATTTAAAAATATTTTTTAAAGTTTATTTATGTACTGAGTCATTAAATCTGTAGTCTGCGACTCGCGATTTTAAATTCACTCGAAATTATAACTTAAAGCTTAAATTTTTTTTTATCAAATAAAATTTTAATTAATTTAAGCTAAATAATATTTTTTTTTTATAAATTAAACCTTATACCTCAAAGACCTAAAACTCAAACTAAAAAATTACAAATTATTTAATCCCACTAATCCCCCTCGGCAGCGTGGCCGCTGCTAATAAAGCTCAACATAAAGTCAGCAATTTCTCTATATTTTTAAAACATTTATCTTCAAGGTAAAAAATCAACTCCATAGCTTTCTTGTTCCCAAAAACTTCACACAACAAGCCGTGATAAACGATTGACTCGATGACTTGAAAAAGTACGGCCCAACGGCGGACTCTAACGACCGGCTATTATCAGAGGAATATTGGGCATTTGGGCATCTCGTCGGGCAGATAGTTCCGCTGTAACATTTCCCTTGCAGCTAATCTGAAGCGGCTCAAATGAGTCTAATTTGGACGAATTGGAAGCAGTGAAACTGCAATCTCTTTTAGGAAATGCGAGTTGTGATTTGCGATAAAGTCCGTGAAAATGGCGAGCAATACTGAGCTTTTATTTATTCTATGACATGTAACTATCTATATTGTTTGAAAAATATAAAGTTTGTTTTAAGAACTTTACTGGAATAAAAAAATTGTCATAAATAGAACAGGTGATAGCCAAGCTGCTGCTGGGAAACGCGAATTCAAATCTCAATTACCTTTGTAACTTGTACTTCAAAGTTTGAGTTCAAATATTTTCCATAAGTGAATTCTCAATAGAAAATAGAGGAGGGAAAACGTTCTTTAAAACAATAATTAAAGGAAAAGTAGAAAAAAAAAGCGGCGAGTCGGACTCGCCCATGAAGGGTTCCGTAGCAGCGAGTAACATAATATAAAAGTTCTTGTAGTTTGTTCAAACTTTGATCGATAGTAAAAGGTAAAAGATAGGAAAAAAAAAACTACTAAATCTCGTTCAAACCAATTTTCGGTTGAAGTTTGCATGGTAATGTACATCATATATTTTTTTTAGTTTTATCATTCTCTTATTTTAGAAGTAACAGGGGGGGGGGTAATAAATACAAGAAGAAGTGCAAAGTTTGTCGGTGAGTGAATTTTGGGACCAATTATATAAAATAAACTATTACGTACACTTTCACGTCTTTTTCCCTAGAAGAGCAGACAGAGCCAGAAGCCGTAAGATTCAAAGGCCATTTTCAATGTGATGGTGGACAAGAAGGTGGAAAAATGAATAAATATAGAGATGGGGGCTAGCCGCATCGACATATTAATATTAAGTAAAGATACAAAAGAAAACGATTTTTTAGTGTACATATCTTTATATCTCAAAAGTCTTGTATGCTAACAACCTCCTTTACGTATCAAATTTATATACTTACAAAAACTTTAATTCGAAGTGCCAAAATTTATAAAAAAATAAACAAAAAAGCAGTAAAACTTCATGAATGCATGATGCAGCTCTGAGAACAAAGTAGAATATTTAATTTTAGCCCACTTCAAAAAAGGAGGAGTTTATCAATTCGACTGCATGTTTTTTTTATGTATGTTTGTTACGCGATATCTTCGCCAATTGTGAACCGATTTTGATGATTTATTTTTATTTTAAAAGCCTTTACTGCCAAATTAGTCTCTTTTTAATTTGGTGAAGATATGATGAAGAACTTTGGAGATATGGAAGAAACTCCTAAAAAAAATTTAAGTAGGTTGTTTTTTATTGTTTAAAATTTAATTATTAATTACTGCAGACATAATCCGTATTTTGTATGGTGCAATACAAACTTCAATAAAATTAAGTAAACGTTTTATCAAAAATCAATACAGCATCAATCAATTCATCTTTAATGGAAAAGACAGAACCTACAACTGAACAACCCAAAGCTACTTTTAGCGTGATGATGATTGGAAAAAGGAAATCAACATTCAACATTCACATTCCCTCGATTGGCTTTTACGATCTGCGCGGGAAAAAAAGCAGATGCCAAAATCTACGTTTTTTGTCGTTTTTTCGTCTCCCGGACCAGCATGGTAGGAAGTAATCTTTTGACTTAAAATTAATTAATTTTAAAACCTATTCATACTGCCTCTTTGAATTTGTTTCTTGAGAAGATTCCTTTCAGACAGAATAAGGTTATTTTAAGGCTGGAAATTTACTGAGAGCACATTTTTCTTGTACATAGCTGAAAGTCAGTTCACTTAAGGTATGAATATTTAAAGGTAGTCCAAGCAATATTCTGATAGGTACCAAATTTATTTTCAGCATGATTTTTTGAATATTTTGATACGACCTCCGTGGTGTAATGGCACAGAAGACAGTAAGAGTATACAGAACGGAATCTCCTAAGGTATGAGCAATATGCGTCCCCGTTCCCCGCCCCCGCACCTCTCCCCCGTTTTTGCCTTGTCTCAGGGCGAGAGCGGGCGAACACACACTGCATGGCGCACGCGGGCGCACAAGAACCGGGAGAAGTGCGGGGGCGGGGAACGGGGACGCATATTGCGCGTATCTTAGGAGATTCTGTTCTGTATACTCTTATTGTATTCTGTGGTAATAGTCAACACGCTAGTCCGCCAATCCGGAGGTTCTGGGTTCGATCCCCAGCCAGGGCAAGTTGGGAAATGACCTTTTTCAAATTGTCTTGGGTCTTGGGTGTTTATCTATATATGTATTTATTATAAAATATAGGTAGTACTACAAGTTTAAATCTACTTTGGGGCTAGCTCAATCAGTGTGATTTGTCCTTGTATATTTATTTATTTATTGACACCAGGGTACAGGCATGCTCCGCAAAACCTGTAAAGACAACATAAATTTATTAAACAAAACAAAACAATAACAAAATACTATCATTATTTGTAAAAGGTAACTCACGTAAAAATTCAGCAACTGGCCAACGTGTTTTGACCTCATTCGGAGGCCTTCCTTAAGGCGAAAGTGAGTCGCGAATGTCGCGATCCATACACAAAGTCATCCTGAGAATTCTCTCAGATGTTTTGACCTCATACGTGCGTATGAGGTCGAAACATGTCGGCCAATAGCTTACTTTTTACGTGAGTTTATCGCATTTTAATAATATCTGTCTCACGTTAGTATTAACCAAAAAAAAACTATCAACTTCACAAAGTAAAGTAGAACATTTTTCCCTTTCGGTTACATACATTTCGAAAAATATTTTTTATTTTCTTATTAATTTAAAAGTTTAAAAAATAGAGAAAAAGAGATGTTTATACAAGAAATAATAGAGTTATAGAAGTATATTTTTTATTTCGCTAAGGATAAACACGTTATTATTATGTATGTACCTGGTGAGTACAAGCCTTTAAGTATCTAATCTAAAGAAAACCGAAATTGAAGTAGGAACGTAATCTCGTTAAGAACTCTATTAAGACGCCTCACCTTCTACATTCTTTAACTTCGGTTCTCTTCAACATAACTGCCTAATTAATTAATGTTCCTACTTAAGGGTGTTGCCACACTTGAGGAACTTTCTGGGCCTCAAATGAGTCTGACCATCATGCTGAAGTTGGTCTTTGAGCCTTATTATTTTAGGCTACGTGTACTTTGTAATCGATGAAGTAGTGGTTACTAAGTACGGAATGTACCTGGTCAATACAATTATTTTATACTGGTCGAAGAGAAAAGAAAAAAACTTAGGATGTACCAGCTACTTCTCTTCCCACGCAGACCGTAAAAGCCGATTGAGGGAATGGAAAAAAATGCAAATCATGTTATTTAATAGGTGATGCGACCAGCGACCCATCACTATTTTGATTCCTTTTTCTACCTTCTCGCCCACCATCACGCTAAAAGTAGTCTTTAGGTCTTACGGCCCTGGGCTCTGTCTGTTTAGAGCTACATAACCAAAAACAAAAGGATAAAGGCGTGATAGTTTGTGTGTGGTCAATACACATCCATTAGGTATCTGATTTAAAGAAAACCAAAAATAGAGTAGACACATGTTGAACATTCTCATTAAGAACTCTATTAGGACGTTATTATTCCTTAGTGTTCTTCAACATCACTGCCTAATTAATTAAGGTTCTTACCTTAGGGTATTGCTACATCCACAAAACCTTTCGAGCCAAATATCCCCACCAATGTGATTCTTCTGAATTCACGCCTAGGAAGCTGTGGTAAACTTACTTAGCTTAGTAATTTTAATAAAGTCATAAATGTGTTAAATAATATTGATAAATCAAGAATTAGAACTGATCATTTATTTTTATTAATTTAAAACTTTATTCAGCCAAAAGCTACAGTAGGTAGTCTTAATGCTTAAATTCATTCTAAAGCAAGCATTAAAGTTATGCATTCTCTCCCTGTCCCAGTATTTACCTTTAGGAATCATGTTCTTTTAGCATTTCCAGTACGGCATTAGGCAGAAAAAGAAACATTTTTATGAGTTTTTCCACTGAAGCGGAGCAGAGCGGAGTAGAGTGAAGCGAGGAAGGGTGGAGTGGAGCAAAACCGAGTGGAGCGGGGTAGAGCGGAGTAAAAACAAAACCGGTGCATATCAGCAGTCAATTTCTCAGACAGACCGCACGCCATGTTGTCTTTAAAAAAAAAGAGAGCAATTCTTTTATACCTTTGAAAGATGAAGATAAAGAATCAGATGAAGTGGCATTGACTATTTCGACCTTATAGATTCAAAGAGAAAACATAAGATTTTTGAATCAACAACATATAAAATACCATTCCGAGCATGGGGAATTTTAAACTTATTTTCGAATTCCCTCTATACCGCACCGCACCGCCCCGCCCCGTCCCGCTCCCCCGCGCACCACCCCGCTCCGCTGGAGTTGAGCGGAGGCCTCCATTCAGTCCGCCCGAACCACGCATGCTCTTAATTTTATATTAGAATC
Organism: Acrobasis repandana; assembly: GCA_963576875.1. Taxonomy (NCBI): domain Eukaryota; kingdom Metazoa; phylum Arthropoda; class Insecta; order Lepidoptera; family Pyralidae; genus Acrobasis; species Acrobasis repandana. Next base: position 8,808,753 of record OY756223.1, on the reverse strand, counting down.
CGCTATGAAAACAGTGAAGCGGAGCGGAGATTTCGAGCATTGTGATTGGCAATACATGCACCGCTAAGCTCCTCTCTGCTCCGCTCCGCTTCAGTGGAAACGCAGCCTTATATTGGGTTATTTTGACTAGTTATAAAATAAACACGATCATTATGATCAAATTACATCGGATGAGCTGTTTGTTAAACAATTTTCATTTTCATTGTGATTTAAATAAAATTTGTATACAAATTACACACACCTACCTACATGCATGCAAAATCACAGTATTTATTGACCGACCGAGCGAAGAGTGTCAGTTTCCAGATTGGCCGAAAATGATTTTGGTAGTCTGCTTTTCTCGCCTAAAGGTCGCATTTTTTAACCGATTTTGACGAAAATTGGCACACAAATTATTTTAATTATTAAGTAGACCGCGATTTTTGATTGGGGGAGAAATAGGGGAACTTTGCTGTCGCGTTATTTATTGGTCGGATTTCAATCAAATTTGAGAAGCACACTAAGGACTTCATTCTACACACGATGTTGCAATAAAAATCTAAAAGAGGGAAGTGGCGAAGGGAAAAGGGGGAAGTTTGCCAAGCCAGGGGAAAGAGGAAAGTGTCGGTTATTGCATGGTTATAGGAGCTCGCGAGGTCTACTGTTCTCACAGAAACACTAGTCCTTAATGGAGTAGACAAAGCATTTTGGGTCTTGTGGCTCTAAGCCGGCAGAGCCCAGGGCCGCAAGGTCTAAAGGCCACTTTTACCATTACGTATCGAATGGCGTCCACGTACTGGCAAGCGAAACGTTGGACACCCACCCACAAGATGGTCGGACGATCTGACTAGGGTCACTGGAAAGCGCTGGACGCAGGCCGCTCTAGATCGGTCATTTTGGAAAACCTTGGGAGAGGCCTATGTAGAGCAGTGGACGTTATGCGGCTGAAATGATGATGAATGATGATGATGACTGTTATGGTGGGTGAGAATGTGAAAAGAGGATTTAAAATATTGATGGGTTAGCAACTTAGATTCAGCCGCAACGCCTATTAATATTATTAACATTTTCTTTACTTTTATTACAAATGATGTAAAACATAAAGTTACATCTCTTTATTGGTTTTATGGTACATGTTGTATTTACGACTAATTAGGTAAACACTTCTGTCCACCTGATGCTAAGAAGTCCTGTAGCCTGACCGCCTCCAATACTTACTATGCTGCTATCAGGACCCCACATACTTGCGGCCGACCCTGAAACAAATGAATCTCAAAAAGTCAAAGGTCAAGTTAATAATATTCAATATAAAAAAGTTATATGTATAACAATAAAGGAATTAAAAATAAGTAACATAAGTATTTATTTTAACAACAACTTTCTCCCTTAAGACGCCAACCTGAAATTACTTTTGTTCCCTAATTAAAAACCGGGAAGGGAAAATTTTAATCTCCCAAAATCATTAATGAACAGTCAAAGTTAGTGACTTCAATACCATTGTGTTTTAATGAATAAATAAAGAAGTTTATGGCTTTCATTAAAACGTTAAAAACAAAGCTTGTTCTACAAAATGGCGGCTGCCGTCATTAACCCAGCATTCTAAATTAGGATGTGCCCCGCCCCTTGCCAAAAACCCTAAAAAAGATATTTGAACTACTGTTTGGCGTTAGTTTACATATTAATTAGTTGGCAACGAGGCCGGCGTTTTAACTTTTTGCATGGATAATTTTAAAAAGAGCAAGAAATGTTTGTTCTTCAAACAAAATTGCATCTAGCTATGAATGTGTAAACTAAAAGATAAGTGTCTGTAAAAAGGAGAATCAGTATAGCAAGAATAAATAACTATAAGGAATAAGGTAGATCTGAAACTTTTTTGTCTTTTTGATCGACGAATAAAAAACGCTTATATGAACATCTAAAGTAGTGGTTTTTATTATATTTTCCTTTAAAATCCGTAAGAGTCAACATAAATTCACCGAGGATTCAGTAGCGGGCTATCCAAGTTTTTTTTTAAATAAGTACTTACAACAAAAAAACTAAAACTGATATATTATCACGTTTGTATCCCTAATGGGGCAGACAGGGCATTTTGGGTCTTGCGGCTCTAAGCAGACAGAGCCCAGGGCCAAAACCCAAATACCAAATACAAATGGTGAACGAGGAGATGGAAAAAGCAATCAAAATAGGGTAGCTAGCTTTTGAAGACCTCGTTGGCCCGGTCAGAGTACGCATTACTACATTACTAGTTTTCGCCAGTTACGCAATCCCGGGCGTAGTCTACACTTGGATGGATCCTTCGTGCTTCGGAAGGCACGTAAAGCCGTGGGTCTCAGCTGACATAATTTTATGGCTGTCGTCTAGCTAAGTCAGATGCCTTTCGGCAGCTTGAAAAACGGACACCAGTGAAAACAAAAAAGAAACGACTGTTTAAATCTGAAAATCTTATTTCAATATCACTAAACTGGGTCCACCACGTCCCGGCCGATGATTAATCGCGCCGGGCCGGATCAGATGCACGTGACGTCACGGGAATAACTCTCAAATAATGCCGCGACGGATTAAAGTGACTTCCAAAGTCGAGTCTTTAATGGTGGTGATCATGAAAATTTAATTCTTGCCGTGTGGTTCTCGGAGAGTAGAATGGCCACTCCAAGTCTTCCCGTGGATATCGTAAAAGGCGTTTTGGGAAACACAAGCTAAACAAAGCTTATAAATGGCCCTGGTAGTACAGAGGGTCGTGCTTCTGCAGTGGAGACTAAACCAAACATGATGATGATGATGAAAATTGAATGTGTAACGATGCTTTATGCCACTTGCATCCTGCATCTTGTTTTCATACGTCATTTTAAGGGTTCTATAACTCAAAAGAAAAAACCGAACCCTTTGTTGTCCGTCTGTCTGTCAAGATCCTTTTTCTCAGGAACGCGTAGAGGTATCAAGCTAAAATTCATGTAAAATACTCAAGTCTACAGTCCCTTGGAGCTGTAAAAATCAAAATTCTAAGCCAACGCATTCAAAAGATAGAGCCGTTTATGTCGCAAATTTTCGACACTTTCAAGGGAATCAAAACCTACAGGGTACTTCCCGTGAACTCAGAATCTTGATTGGTACGAAGCAACGTCTTATACTCGTGGCAAAGCTTAAGGAAAAATGGCGAAAAGCATAAATTTTTAGTTATATTGCATAAAAAAATATTTTTAATAATTTTAAACTTACTTATATACTTACAGGTTTGTACGGAACCCTCGGTGCGCGAGACCGACTCGCACTTGGCCGGTGTTTTGTATCTCATCCTGTTTGCTTTTTATTCCATTTTCGAATCATTTACACATTTTTCATCATTTTGACTCATTCCATTTCTATCTCTCATCCTGAACCCATATTCAGGACTACCTATCCAAATACTTGTTATAATATCTGCCTATTATTTAAAGTCTGATTACTTATAACTTTGATACCAGTGCTATATACTGTATCAGTAGGTACAATAAAGTTAATATATCTGTGTTGTTGAGTCTCTCTGTTCTCCACTTCCACCTTCTATCTTCTATGTGGGATCTACCCCGACTGCGTTGGGACAGGTCGAGGTCCTACAAATGTAAGTGTCTCTATGGAGATGTAAGGCCTTTACCTACGTTGCGATACTTTATCAATCGATCTGTATATAGAATAATAGAGGTATAATTCCAGATTTATAAGTACACATTTTCGGTGACATTTAAAATAAATTTTATTTGTTCTACATCTCAATTAAAATATTGCACCTCATCTGTAACATAACTAAATTTCTTTTGTGTTTATAACTACCCTAAGGTTGCTTGAAAAAGATTGCTATGCTACAAGGCCGCCTTTTGTATACTAACATTTATCTCTAGGTGTCATGTTTTGTCTCATTTGTTTTAATTGTGTGCAATAAAGAGGAAAATAAATAAATATCAATAATCAACGTTTCAACATTATCATATTAATAAAACTATTATTATCTACTATCTGTAAATGAATATGAAAGCCGCACATTAATACATTTACGTAAAGTTCTATATTTGCTAGGTCCATTTGTTGCCATTTCCCCGGAAGTGTCACGGGTCGACAGCCAGCGTCCACGTTTCCGCCGCCCGAGGCGGGAAATAGTCGCGATTTTATGTTTATTTTCGGCCATACTTTTGAATTATTCGAAACATTGCCCACCGGGTATGTCCGTCGTTATGTAACTAGCGATTTGAATATATTTTTAGTGCAATCACTAGTGCACTACACTACTTACTGTCCTGCCCCGGGATCTGAGCGGTTCTTACCAACCTGTACCGTATCCGGCTCGAAGGACCATGTATACGGAGGGAGGTGGGTCCAAATAATAGCCACAAGGTGATGATAATGGTAATTTATTGGTCCCGAAAGAACAAAAAATCTCGGAGACCTATATATTGGTCTCCTTCCACGCTGCATAAATCATACTCGTACAATCCGTTTAAGAGAATCTAAGTAGTCATGTTAACAGGTGATAAAGTTAGCAATTCCCAACTTTTACAAGCTTTTATTAAACTTTCCCTGTTAGTAGTTATTTATTTGTTTTTTGGGTCAAATCCTGTAAGTTAATTAGAGCCACTTCACGGCTTCCAATTGAGATGAAATTTTGTATGCTAATGTCAATCGATTAACAATGCAATATTATCTGATGATGAAGCAGGAAGGTGACTATGAGAAACCTGTAATTAAACGATGCAACCCAATCAAGTTTAGGCTAATTACATTTGTCTTGATAAGTACTTAGGCCTCGCAATAAAAGCTTGTGCGAAAAAAATGCTTTTTTCACTTATTGTGAGGGATAAAACGGTGATACGTTTGTGTGTATCTATTTTTATAATCTGAAGATATTTATTTAAAACAGTATACGTGTAGATATTGTACTAAACTTTACATTATTTACATATCAACTCAGTGTGCGTGCAGTAGCTATGAAGGTGCCAGCTTGCCAGCAGGAAGCTTTGCAGGACATCGAGCTGAAGCCGCTGGATAAAGCCTGAAAACGTAGCTTTTAGTACCTATTTGTATTCCATTCCATGCTAACTTTATGTTTGTGATATAATTTGTAGTTAGCTCAGTTTACGGATTACTTTTAACCATTTTGCCTTAGCAAATCACTGTTTAGTTCGAACGATTCGAACATGTTTTTGTGATATTGATTTATCAAATTGTCTCGTAGTTTTGGGTACTTTTAACGTGTTTTCGCAACACAATAAGGCTTATATTATAAAAAAATAGATTTTTTTAGTTCGACTTCAAAGTTTTTAGACTTAATGTTGAAAAAAAAGCTGCGGCATCACCCAAACAGTTTAAAAACCTTGCATACAAAAGACATTCCGGCAAATGAAATTTTTGTTTTTGTACATGTATTTACAATTTATTTTATGACGACCTCCGTGGCGTAATGCTTAAGACGCTAGACCGCTAATCCGGAGGTTCTGGGTTCGATCCCCAGCCAGGGCAAGTTAGAAAAAGGCCTTTTTCAAATTGTCCTGGGTCTTGGGTGTTTATCTATATATGTATTTATCATAAAAATATAGTATCGTTAAGTTAGTATCCCATAACACAAGTTTAGAACTTACTTTGGGGCTAGCTTAATCAGTGTGATTTGTCCCTATATATTTATTTATTATTATTTATTACAAAAATCCTTTTACCATTGCCTATGTGACTTTAATTTCAGCTGCAAACGTGTCGTGGCTTGCCGGAAGTGCTTGTTTGCCCGGATATTGAAGAGTAAACTGTTCGATCGCCTGGCGCCAAACTTGGGGAAATATCTCTAATGTATACTTTGTTTTATACCTGAAACATATCTGATAAAGAACGTTTTTTTTTATTTGTCCTTATCTGAAATAAAGTTAATGTATACGCATGAAATTTTTTCACGATTATTTAAATCAGAAATTATAAAAGAAAACCATATACTCGTTATATATCTTTTATTTTAGCAGCAAATGACAACGCCGTTCTCCGTAAGTGTTTCTTTGCCCGGATATTGAAGGGTAAACTGACTGCTGCATCACAAAGCGGTGTGTTTTTCAAGTGCGAATTTTCTCAACAAAAGCAAAATACACCTTAATGTAAATTAATAATTTTTAAAATAAAATCATCCATAGATAAGTGCTTGCAAGTAGCCCCGTGGTCATATTTTTTTTATTGCTACGATAACGGTCAAACATTTACCAACTGTCTATTTAATGTGAGTTTATTTAAGCTGAGTAAATTTATTATAAAATTTCTACTGGTATCTAGCTTTAAATTCTAAATAGAAGAGAGTAAGTACTTATTTGTTTTTACATCTTCCATAATATAAAATTTAACGCCTAAAACTTATTGTTAAATAATCTTTTTAACAAAATTTCTTCAGTCAGCTTGACTTGAAATATAAGAGAGAAAGATTAAGTTTTCTAAATCTATTCCTGGTCACCTTATGTAGGTCATGTCTTCTCCACATAGACAAAGTTGTACTTATTAAAAGTTTGAAGCATTTTTGCCAGCACTGGACCGTTCTAGTTGACATAATTCAAGCGTGAGAAATTCCACTGTTTCGCGGAAAAAGTCCACCATTTCATTCTCGGAAATAATTCAACTGAAGAGAGAAGTCTCATATCTAACAATTTAAAACGGGAATTGTACTGTTTTATTTTTGGAACTGGTATTTTTCACTAGCCTTTAATAAAGATTGATTTTAATTGTCACTTGTTGCTTACGAATACATAGATAATATACTTTAACACACATTGGTGAACAAAAAATATTTACTAGCATGTTTACGTGTACATAAACGTGCTAGTCAATATTTTTTGATCCAATTATCCAATACAAGTACAAGTTTCTCGAGTGTACAAGTACAGCCTTTCGTAAAAGGCTGTACTTGTACTGGATAGAAATATTTATATACGTACCCAAAATAATATTCCATAATATTCTGTTATTTAAATGTAAATAAAAATTAATTATGTGACTTCTGAATTTAGGATTATTTGTGTGAGAAGATTTTTTAATTTATCATCTAGATACTATATCTAGAATACGATTGACAATAACCTTATAATTAATATTTTTTCTAAATCTAAGTTACTAATCTAAGAACAAAAGAAAAGGTTCTAATTGTTGTCTATTCCTATACCATGTCTAAATTCACTAAAACCGCAATGTTCCAAATTCAGGTGACACTCTGACAACACAACGCCGCGACCACCGTCCAGTTTGGGTGAATTAGTGAATAAACCAGAGTTGAATTTAGCGGAACTGATATTTATGAGGACGTATCTAGAAGACATACTCGTAATTAATTTTTAACATAAAAACACAACCGACTTAATTTTTTTCAGGGGTTTCTTTCATATCTTCAAAGTTTTTCATCATATCTTCACCAAATTAAAATGGGACCAACTTGGTAGTAAATAAGCTTTCAAATGCAAAGATATCGCTTAACAAACATACATAAAAAAACACACAGTCGAATTGGTAACCTCCTCTTTTTTTGAAGTCGGTTAAAAATAAAAAGAAGAAATAGAAAAATGCAGACACAGATTTATGGAGGAAATAAAGGAGAAAGTAATAGTAGTGTTGTACCAAGATGTGAAAAGTCAGACAAGAATGGAAATAACTCTACCAACAAGAGCATCGCTCTATTATTTAAATAAAATAATATTAATGGCGATGATGGTTACCAAAGTCTATAACATTTTGAGTGGCTAGTTTTTCAGTTTTTATGCAATGTTAACGTTTTGGTTTCTGTTATCTTTAAGCTCATGTAACTTTTCATAAGATAACAAAAATCCTCATAAATTAGTTCCTTTTTTCAATCTTTTTTAAGAATAGAGTGTAAGGCTTAACTATTCCATTACGTTACTTTACTGCAATCGTAACACTAGCTTAAGCAAATTTAGTTTACTGTGATAATACAGCGCTGTGACCACCGTCCAGTTCGTCTAAATTTGTGCATAAGTCAGAGCAGAATGTAGTGCAATTGACATTTAGGTATATCAATGTAAGTAGGGTAGCTTTTTTTGCGGTACGATGCTGGCCAAGCGGTTTAGGCATTGTCTTTGTATCTGTGAGAAACGAGTTTAATCGTCACTAAACGCAACTAGTACCAGCGCGTAGTTTGTTCTCCGGTGAAGGCAAATATCATTAGGGATCCTGCACACTAGAGACAGTCACTGAGCTGCGTCAGATGTCTTTTGGACAGTTTGCAAAATCTGACACCTATATATGTTATTTTTATTTTTTATTTATTTATTATGATTTACCAACATTTGTTTACATTGTTACTTAATTCTAAAATTTTTACATACAGGATTTTTACTTAATGTCACAAACACTTACAGGTAAACACGACATGCATAAAAAAAAAGAAGTTAACCTAAATTTCATGAACAAATGTATTCCTATCAATAACTAATTTGCTTAGTTGTTAGGTATTAACAAACAGTGTTCCGTATCCTGCCAAACGAGTCAGCCTGAATATCTATCATAGTACTGAATTCGATAATCAGTCTACTGAGTCTTGGTACTGGTGAATTTGTGCCGAATTTAGTTCTACGGAAACAGAGACTAAATGGATCGATACTGTTACGGTTTATGTTAGCTATGACTAAAGCTCTCTCTTATCTAATAAGTATCATAGGTACCTATTAGATAAGAGAGAGTTTTTGTTTTCAAATTTTTTTCAGCCTTGCTTTTTAAAAGAACCCATTTAAGGTTTGGTTAGGTTTAATGTTTATGTAAGTAAGTATGGAATAGTACACAAAGATTGTAAGAAAATAGTTCTCTTATCTCATTATTTATCCTTATAATAAAGTGTTATGTTCTAATTTTATTCAACCTACCGCAACGCTCTGTACTATCTGGCGGCACTCTGACAGATCAGCACTGAGTGCGATCACCATTTAGTTTGGATGAATTAGTGCATAAACTAGAGTAAAAAGCTCGACTGATATTTAGGGCAATGGTGTTTGGCCAATTTTTATATATTGTTGGATATATATTACAGAGGTACAATAACTGAATAAAAACTGAGACTATGGGTTTACTATTTTTTTTAATGCAATCTGCAACCGCCACGTATGACGTTTTAGAGTTTTATCCTAATGCAAAAAATGTATTCAATTACTTGTATCGAAGTTTTTTTTGCTAGTTTGTGCACTAGTTATATAAACAAGGAAGTAAGTTGTTGAATATGAACACATAGATTAGATTAAATGTAAATTTATTTTGCATCCATTGGCAAAACAGTATGCAAACAAAGAAGGTAACACTGCGAAGGTACACTTGAGTTTTATTGCCAGTTTCTTCTAAAGTCGTCAGTTCAAAATTTAATATACCCCATAGCAGCAATGCGAATGTTTTCGTACAAATATTGTACCCAGGGGCCAGACTATGCGCCATTATAAGAATAATGTCGTAAATAAAGTCGCTACTAACTCCCTTAATGTTGATAACGTATTTTTATTGTTTAACGTATTTTACTGTTTCTACTACTAGTAGTAGTTCTTACGGCTATTCCGTCTAGCAATATACCTATTCGTAAATAAAATGAAATCATTGCAAATAAGTGTAGTATTAATACTGCTAGTACTGATATATTTTTTGTAATAAAAAAGGAAGATCATGTATTTGATAAATAGTTTGGAAAATCCAAAAGTGCACGCCTCATAATCTCATTTTTCACAATTAAATTGATTTTGATTGTTTTATTGCTAACTTAAAACGAAGAAAAGTATGTGTCGGCTTTAACGCACGACTGGAGATTATTTTTAACTTTTATTTTTAACTTCCCGCTGAGAAAATTGAAATTTTTTAAAATTCGGGGCGTTATTAGCTTCACCCCGTTTTTGAAAAGTCGAGTTTTCATCAGATCTCGACGTTTAAAGGTCTCAGGAATTCCCTGACCACTCACGAGCAAGTGTCATGCACCCTATCCATATGTGTGTGTGGGTGTGTATGTGACCCGCTTATAACTCTTGAACAACTAAACCGATCGGAACCAAACATGTAGCTTTCCAAAGAGTTCTATACAACTCAGATTTCCTGTGAATTTAAACCGATTCGGACCGATGGATTTTGAGAAATCTCAAAAAAACTAAGCAAAAACAAGAAAAAGACACAAGACTACGTCACGAATGTCAAGAAACGTGTTACCACTGATTGTTCTTTTCATTCTCAATTAGTTAATACAAATTAAATAAAATATGAACTAACTTATCGCTTCTTTTACATTTATTCGTCTTTCATATTTAATAAAACAAACAAAATCACAACATTCTTTATTCAAATTTCTTTTTACTTCTTTCCTAACTTGCCAGTTACACATTCGTACTCATCATACATAGGTATTAACTCTTTCAACAAACCTCACATCCAAAATTATTTTTAATATGTCACCTGTATTTTTATAATAATAATTACGATTAAACTACATTGAATTAGACCGTGATCTTCGAAAGGACTTAGTTTTGGATAATACTGAAGCGTATAAAAAAAATGGACTTGATCAGATAAGTTTTTCGGGAGTTATCGTGACCACGCCAGTTTCCATACATACCGACACACGGACGTCCACAAAATGATTTTATTAAACATTGTTTTTATTTATTTAAAACGCAAAATGTCTTTTAAAAATGTCATAAGTATTGAAACTAGTGTTTTTCCTTGACATTCATGTGTAAATATTATTGTACAAGTGCGATAGAAAATAAATAGAGACACATTTAGTTAAAAAAATCACTTGATTTTTGTAAGGCGAGAGGTACAATAAATAAATTTATCTATTACGAGTACAGCAAGCGTGTTAAATTCAGGAATTTTATACAATTACTAGGAAATGTGTACATGTTCTTAATAGCGACCGGAAATGTATTTAATTTGGCCAATTTAGTCGCTTCCGTCACTTGGTCGACGACGCTCGCTCGCTTCGCTCGCACGCTCCTGTGATAGTCACTGCACAATTGAACCTTATGGTTGTGTAGTGACGATCACAGGAGTCAGTTTAAGTATCCTAATCCAGTTACCTTCTGTGACTAGTTCAGGATAAATAATGAATAGGTTACAGTCGCTATTTAGGAAATGTATACATTTCCTAGAAAAATACAATTCCTAAATTGCGACAGATGTTGACCTATATAAAAATGTGATCTCTTTTTGATTATAATTTAAACAATCTTACTATACTTATTAAACGTAGAAAGTTCATAATTAAGTTCATGAGTTTGAAAGTTTTTATAATTAATGGACATACAATTTCACTTGAAAACTAATAACTTAATAATTAAAAATTTTGATAAGCTTGCAAGTCTATGAATTGGGAACAATGTCGGAGTTATTCACCCTATTCCTTATTAACATTCCAAATACTATGGGTTTTCCAATATCTTGCATTCTTTAGGAAGTACGGTCATCCTTAGGGAATATTTGAAATGTCTGTTATAATTTTACTTGACTATATTAAGATTTAATAAACTGCGTTTCAGACAGTCTAGATTATTTTAATTGGTTAGGGATTTTCATGCAACAATTTCTACATCGACGTCAGTATACAATTTTATTGCCTGAGCGAGCGAGGGCTATAATTCAAGTTGGGGCGAAAACACATTGTTTGTTTGTGTGTATGTATGTATCGGTTCCGCATAACTGCAGAACCGATGGTCCGATTTTAATGAAATTTAGTAGGCATGTAGGAAATATCAATAGAATTTTCAAGTTGGTTGGGCATCAAAATCAGTTCAGTAGTTTTTGAAATATAATTAAAAAATCTCGAGATCTAAGTTTGCGGCGAACTACTAGTACACTGAAACTAAGTTCTCTAAGAACGAAAGCTAGATCGATATTTCTTCCCCGAAAACCCCTATATTTCACCGAAATCGTTAGTTGTTTCCCAAATCCTCATTATATGCAATATACATGGTGATTTTGATTCTCCTAGCTATATTTAAGGAATGTACCTAGTCTTTGAGCGAAATCAAAAATAGTTTGGAAAATCCAAAAGTGCACGCCTCATAATCTCATTTTTCACAATTAAATTGATTTTGATTGTTTTATTGCTAAATTAAAACGAAGAAAAGTATGTGTCGGCTTTAACGCACGACTGGAGATTATTTTTAACTTTTATTTTTAACTTCCTGCTGAGAAAATTACAAAATTTTCAAAATTCGGGACGTTATTAGTTTCACCCCGTTTTTGAAAAGACGAGTTTTCATCAGATTTCGACGTTTAAAGGTCTCAGGAATCTTCCCTGACCACTCACGAGCAAGTGTCATGCACCCTATCCATATGTGTGTGTGGGTGTGTATGTGACCCGCTTATAACTCTTGAACAACTAAACCGATCGGAACCAAACAAGAAGCTTTCCAAAGAGTTCTATACAACTCAGATTTCCTGTGAATTTAAACAGATTCGGACCGATGGATTTTGAGAAATCTCAAAAAAACTAAGCAAAAACAAGAAAAAACCACAAGAATACGTCATGAGTGTCAAGAAAAGTGTTACCACTGATTTTTCTTTTCATTCTCAATTAGTTAATGCAAATCAAATAAAATATTAACTAACTTATCGCTTCTTTTACATTTATTCGTCTTTCGTATTTAATAAAACAAACAAAATCACAACATTCTTTATTCAAATTTCTTTTTACTTCTTTTCTTACTTGCCAGTTACACATTCGTACTCATCATACATAGGTATTAACTCTTTCAACAAACCTCACATCCAAAATTATTTTTAATATGTCACTTGTATTTTTATAATAATTATTACGATTAAACTACATTGAATTAGACCGTGATCTTCGAAAGGAATTAGTTTTGGATAATACTGAAGCGTATAAAAAAATGGACTTGATCAGATAAGTTTTTCGGGAGTTATCGTGACCACGCCAGTTTTCATACATACCGACACCCGGACGTCCACAAAATGATTTTATTAAACATTGTTTTTATTTATTTAAAAGGCAAAATGTCTTTTAAAAATGTCATAAGTGTTGAAACTAGTGTTTTTCCTTGACATTTATGTGTAAATATAATTGTACAAGTGCGATAGAAAATAAATAGAGACACATTTAGTTAAAAAAATCACTTGATTTTTGTAAGGCGAGAGTAGAGCACTACCTCATGCGCTTCGCTTATGAGGCATGCAATACATATTCCGTCATATGTACCTTCTTTCGTAAAAAAAGAAGAAATCAGTCAAAATGAATAGCAAAAATCTCCCATTTGAATACTACCACCCGCTTCTCGCCTCATGCATTCATTCAGTCATTTTACAATCAATATTAAATCTGCTGGTCTATTGCAATTTATAATTAATGTTGTAACTATAAATAATACTTGTGGTTTTGTGAGAACAGTAGACCTCACAAACTCAAACAGTTATTGCATGGTTAAGACTCTCTTAACCATGCAATAACTGACACTTTCCCCTTTTCCCCTCACTTAGCAAAGCTATTTCAGTACAATCAGTTAATATATAACGGTACAGCAAACTTCCCCCTATTGCCCTCCTCTACTCCCCCTTTTGAATTATTTTGCAACACCTTGTGTAAAATAAAATGATTAGTGTGCCTCTCAAATTTGATTGAAATCCGTCAACAAATAACGCTACAGCAAAGATTCCCCCTTTATCCCCTTATTATATACTAAATAGGTAATTTAAATAAATCAAGGAACTTGTGTGCTAATTGTCGTAAAATCGGTTGAAAAATGCGACCAAAGATAGACAGACAGAAACATTTTTAGGCAATCTCATAACTGAGGCGCTTCGCACGCTCAGTCAATAATGTAAAGGTTTTCTTTATGTGGGCATTTCATCAAGTATAGTATAAAAATTAAAACAAACATACATACATATACCTGTTTCCTACAAAGCTAGGTAAATACTATGGACCTCTCCTTGCTACAATCCTGACAGACCTTTCTCATACATGCCCGGCGGTTGTAGGTATTTCTGGCCTACCCTGACCTTCTCCTCCACTCTTATTTGCTTTTTATATCTTTTATTTTCTCATATTTACCCGACTACTAAAGCCAAATTGAAGTGTTATGATTTTAGCAGTCTATGTATGTATGTAGGTGGATATCTTTGTGTGTTTCACCGTAGCATCCAAACTACTCATCAAATTTTCACAAAAGAGATGTCAGTCGATTCGTCATTATCGTCTGCGTGACATAGGCTACATTTTGTATGCAAACAATTCATGTAACGAATGTTACATACAAAAGAGTGCAAGTAAAAAAAAATTTTTTTTTGTATTCACATCGAGTGGGATATCAAATGAAAGTCCTAATAAGCACCTTTTAAAAATGTTTACATTTTTACCCGTAAATTGCTGCCGAATTGAACACAATACAATACAAAAAAGTTTATTGCACCAAATTACATTATCAAATAATCATACTTTTCAGTAAGAATTTTCCCGTATTCCTCTAAAAACCGTAAATCTTGTTTGTGACCTCATTTTCTTTTAGTCCATACCTGATCGTCGGATATGACCAGATTATGATGTAAACATTAAAACTTAATTAAACAAGCGAGATTAAGTAAAACTGTTACAGAATTCATCAAAGCATTGAAGAGTTAGCTCAGAACTTACCGCAACTATGAGTGGGAAAAGTTTGAGCGGCGAAGTAACGCACAACTTTGAAAGCTCAACGAAAAAAGCAGCTTAATTGAAACTGTAAACTTTTTCTTAATCTACACTTAGCCAGAATTATTAGGTGAAAATTATGAGGGAGCTTTTTGGATGGAAAATAAAGGTCTTTTGAAGTGGTGTGAATTTCAAGGTTGAGTACGTTGTTGAAGAAAGTAATTGAGTGGCAGAAATAATTAAGTCGTTTGCTGATACTTTCTTCAAAATCTCTCTTTCCTCAATGTTTCCAGTTTCATCGGAGTGTTGTGATGCTTTATAATCTGGGGAGCTCCTGTCGGTTTTTTAGGGTTCCGTAGTCCACAAGGAACTCTTATAGTTTCGTCATATCCGTCCGTTCGTCTGTCAGTCCGTCCGGGCTCGTACTCCGCCGCTACTGCACCGATTGTCACGAAAATTGGTGGAGAGATAGATATTAAAGTTCCAAAAGTGGGTTTTTAAAATTATGAAAAAATGATTTTTTTCAGCCCCCCTCCCATACAGCGAAAAGTAAATTTAAAAAATTTTATTGGACTAACCCCAACGTGTGGGGTATCGTTGAAAAGCTCTTTTAAAATGCAACAAAAACTACTTTGAAACTACGTAGATCAAACGCCCCAGTCTTGAGATAATCTAATACAAAGTTAAAATTTGAGGTGTCCCCCCACCGTAACTTTTGAAATATTACTAAAATAATTCTGAAAAAAAATGCGGTATATACCTCAAAGTATGTACTTTCAATTAAAACTATAGCAGTCTCGGTATCATAGATAGTTATTTTTTAATACGTCATAAATCGTAAACCGCAATTTACCTTTAGAACTTTTATATTATTTTACTTGCTGCTACGGAACCCTTCATGGGCGAGTCCAAATTGCACTTGACCGCTTTTTCTTTTCACTACTTATGGTATGATAAAATCTAAAATCTTCGAGTTGGGCTGAATTGATTTTAAGAATTAATTACAAAGTACAACTCGAACTAACTGACGACTCTTCAAAAACAATAAAAATTATATATATTTTCAGGTTCAATTGTTGAGCAAACTCCTCTCCTCTCTATTTCTAAGCATCTCGATTTCTAGTTTCTACTCTTCATCATTTTCCAAAGTATCCGCAAATCTTTTTCTGGATCGTCCCTATTTCCTTTCAGAGTCCAATTGGTAGTGAATGTGGAGATGTACATATATGCATGCATATAACCACCAAAAGTAACAATTATTTAATAAAATATATCAAACATAGGAAGCTTTCGGAGTTACGGAGTCCCCTTTTACGGTTATACTTAACAAGTCATCAAAAGATGAGATTACAGTTCTATGTTCCATACCCACCTAAATAGTTTAGTTTAAATTCAAAATTAAATTAAGTTTTACAGATGTTGCTAAAGGAGCTTATACATATTCACCCACTAATTACCCTAAAATTGTCCCAATAATACAAACAACATAACTAATTCACATCACGATCGTAGTTTCAAGAAACATTTGCATTCCCATCGCTGCTTCCCAAAATAGGTAAATTCGGTTTCTGTGAACAAATACAATTATCTTGAGCCAAATGAAAACGTAACTGTCACTGGAGAGCCTCTTGTTTAGTGTCTCTTCATTAAGCCTGAGTGTTTACTTAAATTAAGACACCGAGTGAGATGGAATCGAATCTACTCCCGAGCACTTGATTACTATACCATTTTAATTATTCCGCGTAGTCATTGAGGTTAGCACGTGGATGTAAATTGAAGATTAATGGTATTACAATTTGCCTACGTTAACCTTGATACTCAGTGTTATGAATGTCGATTACGAAGTGGTTGACAAATTGCGAGCTAATTATTTTAGTCTTAAAAGCAGTTGAGTTTTGTGTTATCACACAAACGAAATATTTTAAATAAATATATTGTGGTCTTATGTACCATTAATTTCTATATAGGATTTGTGAAATAAAAGCTTGTGTTGTTCTGTAAATAGAGGTTATTTTATTATAAGACCCTCCTCCATACTAGCGTCTTTCTAGCGTCGTCATTGTGCTAGCGCCCGCACAACGGCGACAACAACAGCGCCGTGTTGGCGGGCGCTGGCAAGACCTCAGAAAAAACTAGTTTTTTCTGTTCTGTGGGCGAGATGACAACACTCGAAAAACGCTAGTGTGGCGCCCTAAAGATATAATGTCTTATATTTGACATTACATATTAAGGATAATTACAACTTCCTGTAAATAGAGAAATAATACTTAATGTTATTTAGTCCATATCTTTGGATACAATTATATAACTCACCTATATCATCTTTCTATCTTGTACATTTGATAACTTATGTACTTATGTCAAATATCATTGTAACAAGAAACTCTTTAATAAACTAAAAATACTTTTAAAGCACCAAAGAGGATGCACAGAAAAATAAATAAAGTATTTTAGGCAGGCATAGGCTTCATTTACATAAATGAAAAAATATATATTAAAACACAGAAATCTAAATGATTGATATGTCTGTGTAAATTAATATACACATTTGCAAGTTTTCAACCGTGTGAGAACACAATCATTATATCCGGTTTCCCATTTTTTATGACGTTTTACAAACGTGTTGTAATGCGACTGCGGAACTCTCCAAGACCTATTTATTCGTGTCTGATTTGCCACCATGATTACGCCTTACAGCTTGCGCAGGGCATGCGCACGGTGGCCTGCTCGAAGAAACGTCAAGTTATTTGAGTTAAACTGTCTTTTGTAAATAATTATATTTTGTGTTGTGTTTTACCACATCCTGGGATCCGTAGCATTAAAGGATGCAAGCGAGACTGAACCAAAGATATAAGACAAAAATACTGTGCCAAAATGAATATTCGTAAATTACTGTAATGAAAAGCAAGACAATAATAAAATTGGAGTCCTTTTATTAAAAAAAAAATCAATGTAACCTTTTCTTCTCGTCAACCATGGGTTTCAAACGACAGGTGAAACATTGTTTTTATAGATCCATTATTTATTTTGCGTGATAAATAAATGAATTGTTTTTCGGAAGAACTCTATAAGCTTCTCGATTTGTTCCACTCCGGCACAGTAGGACACTGGCACTTTCTATTGAAATTATCATATTAAGAGGATGGTTATTAATTGTACTGCTACCATGAATTAGGGTTTTTTTTAGGATATAACGGATTTAAAACTATATAGGTTTAATTTCTATAATTTTTGAATTTATCACTTAGTTATAAATTGTTGGTGTTTATGAGATACAAAACTAGTATTATAATATATTTCTTAACAATTCCCAAGATATTTGTATTAATTCATGTATGGATGAAACCCAAATGCTTAATCTAATTAATTACTTACTTGTTTTAAGGTAATGCGTTTAGGTTGAAGAAAATAATTTTAAACTTAATCAACTCTGTACGAACCATTCAAAATCTTTTAAATAAATTTTTGATTTCTAGAAAATATTATAGATAAAAGGAAGAAGAGGTCCAGGACGACCAAGATAGAGCTATGTAGACCAACTGAAATAAAAAGCAGGGGTCATGTCGTATCAAGCACTAAAAAGTAATGCAGAGAACCGAGAAGTTTGACGCATACTCCAGCGACAAGAGCCACTAAGCTCTTAAATAAAAAGAAGAAGAAAATATTGCAGATTTTAGCAGAAAAATATTTCACAAACAAGTATCAGATTCCACTAATATATGTGCACCCTAAAAACGACCCATCAAGATGCACCTGTATTGGGTGCCGACTAAAACTAAACCAAAAGAGACAGGTGCGAAATCCTTACGCAGCGGGGGTCCCATGGGCCGTGGGTCCAATGACGGGACAACCCATAACCTTAATTGATAGGAATCGTTAACCTTTACACACCGCCTTCAACGTCCTTAACATAAATATTTTTTGATCCTAATCTGTGTTTTTACCTGATATTTTATAGTTTTTAGGGTGGCTACACACGTGATATAACTTAACGTTTATGGATAGACCAGTAGGGAAACTATAAACCCGCTGGCATGTAAATATTCTTTTCCGCTGGTCAAATTATATTCTGAGGTTGATGAGAAAGCAGTGGATGAGACTAGTAAGGGACTGTAGAAAATACGAGTAATGTACTCGTAGATAGCCTTTTTAACTACTACAAAATAACTACTTTTAAACTATGTATCGCATTGCATTGCATCATTATTAAATTAATGCAAACAGGAATTAACGCGAAACATACCTTTTTTAGGGTTCCGTATCCGAAGGGCGCAAACCCTATTACTGAGACTCCGCTGTCTGCCCGTCGTCTGTCCGTCTGTCTGTCTGTCCGTCTGTCTGTCTGTCTGTCCGTCTGTCTGTCCGTCAGTCACAGGGCTCTATGTCTTGAACCGTAATAGCTAGACACTTGAAATTTTCACCGATTATAGTATTACTGTGGCGAATATAACAACAAATACTAAAAATAAAAAATAGTTAAAAATTAAAGGGGGTCGTCATACAAGAAACGTGTTTTTTTCAGCGTTTTTAACTTGATCTTCATATTGGCATTAACTAGATACTTGAAATTTTCACCAATCATGTATTAATATGAAAGATAATTAACTAAGATTAATTAAAATTACATCGTGTTTCAACTAAGCATAAAATATGTTTGCATTTCAGATAGTTTGTTTTGCAAAGTATTATCATAAAACTTATAGAATTTAGGAATGATGTGTTTCTGAAAAAAAAAATATTCTGTACAAAGAGAGTAACTATATCAATTATTATTTGTGTATGACAATAAGATAAAATTTATAAAAAAAATCTTGACTAAAATGGAGCTCACTTACCAAAACGTCTATGAGTTGCCTTATTCGGAACTCGGTTTCCGATCGTTTTATTTTCGGGTGCCGTCTCTCTTAGCCGCCGATAGATCGTTATTTCGTAATAAACAGTCCATTTTTTGTCATTCGATATTTTCGAGATCATAAGAATGATAATCGGATGATATCAAGGCGCCGTCGTTTTGGTTATCGATAGTAATGTGGACTATCGATGGAGCAAAGTGGACAGATAGGTAGAATTACTGCCCTCCCGGTAAATTATTTTGTGATTGATTCACGTGTAATCGAGTAATTCGGTTAGGTTGATATGATTTTGTTATTGAAAAGACGTAGAAAGAAATCGAAGTGACGTGGATAATTTGTGTGGATGTACTTCTTACTGAATTATACAACAAAGTTTGAGAAGTTGGTCGCAAATGCAAATAGTCTATGTAGAAATAAATCAAAGTGATATTACAATTTATCAGATGATAAATCTTTAACACTTTAATAACATTTAACAGTCAACAATAACTTATTTTTTCTTAAACAATGTCAATTTTAATTCTTTATATTGCATCGGTATTTGATTTTATTACAGAGGTGAGATCTTTGGTGCCATACCTACATACTACACTGTCACGGTCATGCAATCAAGCAGTTTTGGTCTAAAACGACTTTATTTATTCTTTATTGTCCATTAAATACAAATTGTACAGAACAATAGGCGAACTTAACGCTAAAAGCGTTGTCTACCAGTCAACCTTGGGTTATACAGAAAGTCTAAATGTGGGTTGCAAGACAAAGTGTAGTATACTTTATTGCATGACAGTATAGTATGTATGGTTAGATGAGGGCAGACACAATTTGTCACAATATCATTATGTATCTCACTTACTATGGCTTACTATTTCCTCTTTTTTCTATTCTTTGTGCAAGTTATATTAGACTTTATTCGTTACTTAGCAGCTATCAACGGACATCCGTTTCTAATATAGACAATCGTAACAAATGGAAAACCAGCATTACCTGTAGCAGCAATGTTGACAAGAAACTTCGTACCCATAGCATCTATTTTAGTTTCAATCCCCTGGTACAGATACACTCACGTCTTTATCTTTTATGGGGTATAAAGTGTCAAACACAAAGTTTAGGCTTTACAAAATCATAGGGTAGGATAGCGAAATTACCTGTTTAGAAAAGATCCCCAGAATTACGCCATTCCTTTGGTTAATTCTTAGCATTCATGGGATGAAGAGTAGTTTTTAAGTCTTGTTTGGAATTGTTCCTATGCCTAATAATATACTTAATTACCTCATACATTAACCTATTTTGCAATTCAAATAAGAAGGATGACAACTGGGCAGAAAAATATAATTCTATTTTGTCAGTTCGACATAATCGACACTTAATTCTAATGTCTTAGTTCCGAAATGGGGGTTTTTGACGAAACCTCCCAACGAAATTTGTACCAAGGGTACTTTATTTTTTAATAATCTATCTGATGTGTCATCCAGAAATACTCAGTCATCATGCCTATTATATTTCTTAAGTCTCCATATTATCTTGTCACTAGTGTCTTTGGTTCCTTTTTTTCTGTACGATAAACAATAAAACGGTACAGTCGGATCAGATTATATTAGTTATAACAATAACAATGTAAAATCATAAAATTCTCATAAATATATTTTAACACGTTTGACGATACTTAGCCACTATCAGCGTATAAACCAGGTATCACTTTTCACCATAAAAATAAAAATTAATAACGTGATAAAATCCGTAATCACCCACGCTTCTGGTCACTAACATATGTCTCCAAGTATTATTTTAAACAAGAAATATTGCCTTCAGACGATCGTAGATACCGATGACAGTACGTCGAGTTACTAATATGGGTCCCAAGATATTTATGTCAACTTAAAAGCAATATTGATTACAGCTGATTTTTTTTAATCGTCAACTTTAAATTAAATTGATATATGGTTTAAGATTGATCAATACAGGAGGCGCTTTAAGTAATTAAGGTCTGATTTCGTTAATTAATGGTGAATGCATTTATTTTTGTTCGGTTGATCATTTATCGGAGCTTCTTAATGAAATATTAAATTAAATTCTTGCTTATTTTTCGGTAAACAGGAAAACGGAACTTTACCTACTCTTTCAGAGCCAGGCTCTTGTTGTCTTAACGTAAATAATTAAATGCACATAATTAGCAATATTTTTTAATAATGGTGTGTTTTGACCACTTTACATTAATATTCTTATAAAGTGCCTTGGTTTTTAAACGATATACATTTTTTTTACATCAAATACAAATTGTAGCCGAGCTTATATGCCCCGATGAATTTATTAATTCTAAGACATCCTACTAACACGCTTTTTTAACATTTTAACATGGTGGTATAGGTGTGTTGTTGTTGTTTGTATGTGTAAGTGACTGAACACTGGTTTCAGATTAGCAAACTGCCTAAAGGCATCTGACATAGCTTAACGACTGCCATACAATGATGAAAGTCTGGACCAACACCTTAATGTACCTTCCGAAGCACGGAGAAGCTCGATATTTTTTTATGCCACCTGTGGTCAATCCAAGGGCGGACCACGCCCGGTGTCACTTTACTTGCAAAAGCGCTAGAAATGCATACTCCCGCCGGGGCACCGAGCTCCCCGAGTCGTATAGGTAGTCCGTCCGTACAAATTTGTATGGAATTGTAACTTGACTCAAACATTAGGAAAACATCTATCCAATTGTGTCTATCTGCGATATAAGATGTGCCTGAGAATCTGATTTATCCAACAAGTCATTTGATAAATATAAGGACTTATGATATAATCTATTACATATTGCTTCCATACTTCTTTCACTGGTAAAGAGATTTCATATCTATTATATTAGTATTCCCACAACATAACAAAAGCTTATCGCATTGACTACTAGGTACTTGAGATATGAGGGCGGTCTGTAAGTCGTACCACAGCCTTTATCTAGACGTCTAAACAGACAACATGACGTTAAGACTACCTACTAACATCATACGTGCGTCTCAAGGCCCATTGTGTTGCTAAAGCTTATTTCAAACCGAGATAGGAAATCTTTTACTATAAAATTAAATAATAGTAATGTTGTTGGATAATATTATTATTGTTGTTACCGTTACTAAGCGTATTTTCATAATATTCAAGAGAAAAACACTATAAAATAAACTTTTGATATAATGTGAAAATAATTAAATTTATATTAAAACGAGAGATTATAATGAACACTTGGACTGTGTTGAACACTTGTGTTTAACTAGTATATCTAACGATATCAGTTACTTAAATTAGTGAATAAATGAATGAAAAACGCTTGTGTAATAAAGCCGTATTTTTTGTTTATAATGTTTAATCAAAACAAAATGCAGGGATTACAAGAATTATTTTTTATTTATTTATTTATTATTTTATTGACGACCTCCGGTTATGGTTAAAACGCTAGTCCGCCAACCCGGAGATTCTGGGTTCGATCCCCAGTCAGTACAAGTTGGAAAAAGGCCTTTTTTAAATTGTCCTCGGTCTTGAGTGTTTATCTATAAATGTATTTATTATAAAATATAGTATTGTTGAGTTAGTATACCATACTCTTAATACAAGTTTAAACTTACTTTGGGGATAGCTCTTTCAGTGTGATATGTCCTTATTTATCCATTTCCTAGACTAAATATTTAGTGTCACTATAAAAAAAATAAATAATGAATGTAAATAAATAAGTGCATAATTTAATTTTTGTGCGGGTGTTTAATACAGTTAAAATTAGACAAAAGGAAGCAATTATCCACGTAGTTATACAATTTACCAAAAATTTAAATTGTCGGATCTAACTCAACACCTACACGATCCAATCAATAGACACGAATAAAAACTGTAAATTATAGTATGATTTATTGCCAACATTCTAAAATGATGACCTAAAGTAGTCCAAAAATACCCCAACATAATTCCTGTTTGCGCCCAATTTAAAAGTTCCGATGAGTTTCATGAGTTTATTTTTTATTTAATATGCTTAAAAAAAGTTAAAGCTCACCCTTGTTACTTAAGGCGATTTACGATCGGGATGACTTTATAAAAAGTTTAATGCACCTGTTTGGTCCAGTTAGCGGTTGTGACCGAAGCGGTAAAAAGATACAGCTACTCTTAGAAAGAATTTTAGGATTTTTAATTTAAACTTAATGCAGAGTAAAAGTAGTGTGTGAAATAGAGAATGCAATGGCAAACCACTTTGATGTCTCTGCCATATCGTCATGGTGTGTGTTTATTTCCATACAATGACACCGACAAGAGCCTGGCTCTTAAATGTAGAAGAATGTAGAAGAAGACGCAGATTAAACATAGTGAGAGACTTATTTAAAAGGTATAGTTGGTATACAACTAAATCATCATCAAAATTTAAGAGTGACGCTCTTGTCAGTGGAGTTTCTTCCATTCTGTTCTATCTTCCGCCAACCTCTTGACATCTTGATACGACACTGCTTTCACCTTTTCCTTGACTTGCTTCATATAGTCTTGGCTTTCCTCTTCCCCTCCTTCCTTCTATTTGCCTTCTATTTAATTGCATAAAATTATCATGCCGTATCAAGTGTCCCAACATAACTAAAGTGACTACTAAAATCATTTTAATAAATATGTGAGTGTTTTTTTTTAATTTCCTACAATCTTCAGCAAACTGTTTTCGTCTTTGGAAAAAAGAAAAGCAAATCCTGAGCTTTTAAACTTGGCTAAGGATGCAACGCGCTTAGATGGGGAGGAGCTTTAAGGTTTGATATTTTTCAAGTTGGTATCAATAACTTTCAATGAAATTTTTAAAAGAATTATTGATCATCATGACCATCTTTCTTTTGGGGAACTTCACTTTAAAATATCTTACCTTTTGATATTAAATACTACTTCAACTTATAAGGATCTTTCAAAACCAACCCCGCCTAAAGTGAATTAAGGTAAGGAAGAAGAAGATTTTTTTAAGTTTACTCTCAAATAATGAATTGACTTAAGTATTCCAAGTATTGTTTCGACCATTTGTACGTAATACTCTTTATCTATAAAATGCATGTGTAGTTTATTTAAAAAAAACTTTTAACATTTTAACGACATCCAAAATGGAAGTCTCATACAGCGATAGTAGGCGTATATCTTTTAAGTTATTGGTATTTGAAGACCTATTACCAACACGTGGTTCGTGGAGCGTGTATGCCTCATGAATATGCGGCTAATTTATACATAATGTATGTATCCTTATATAGAACACGCATAATTATGTTAGCATTCATAATATTAACTTTGCCGCTCTGGTAGGCACTGCGAGAATGGCTTATAAATTTTAAAGAGTAAAAATGAGGAGCTCGCCGGCTCAGCGATGCGCGTTTGTTTCGGTTATACTTGTAAAGCACCGATCGGTGCCGTTTTAATATAAATGGGTGCGCGTGTTAGTTGTACTTTATGAAAAACTTCTGTGATTTGGACTCATTGAAAATCAGAAATAGAGAAGCAAGTTAGTTATTAACTTATTATTGCACTCCATACATACCCAAAAAAATTGTCTATGCTCAATACGGCCGTCAGGTTGGCCAACTGAACACATCGTAAATCTAGACTAGTTTTATGACATGTGCCACCACTGGTCGCGCAATTTAAAAAATAAACTAAAAAAACCTGTAGGCGATAACAACTCCTTGTCTGTTTAAGAACATTGGATGTTATCGTTAGTCAATTTGTTTATAATACACTACCGCATTTTAATGCTTACCTTAGTTTAATGTGGGTTGTCTATACTTGTGACTTCCTTGACTTGACATAAATTCTCGTAGTATAACTTTAAATAATTTGACACAAAATTGGGGTTGAAATACCAGTTATACAGATAAAATAAGAACTTACATCGTGTATGTAAGTACTTACTACTTCTAATTGTATTGCCAATTTAATTATTAATATATGTATATTGTATAAGTATAGACAACCCACATTCAACTAAGGTAAGCATTAAAATGCGGTAGTGTATTATAAACAAATTGACTAACGATAACATCCAATGTTTCTAAATAGACAAGGATCATAAAACGCCATAATAAAAATTTGTCCACCAACCATGAAGTTTAACATTGATAATCAACAATTTTATCAATTTCTCCGGACATTGCGGTAGTTCATTTCAAATTTAGAATAAATGCGTAAACCAAAGATAGTGATGTATAAAACCTTTTTGAGGCTTAAAGTTTTCGTCAGCTTTGACGCTTGAGATTTAAGTCTTTTTTTAAGGTTTTAGTCGAATCGTTAAGAACCATAGTCGGTTTAAATTTCGTTGCAAGACTAGGTTTTTAGCGACATTCATTTATTTAACCGATATTATTATGACAATGCGAATCGATATTATTTTCCATCTTCTCGCCCACAACCATGCTCAAAGTGGCCTTTAAGTCTTGCGGCCCTGGACTCTCTCTGCTTAGAGCCGCAAGACCCAAAATGCTCTATATACCCTATTAAAGATAGAGACGTGATAGTGTAAATTAAATAGGTATTGCAAAATTTTATAATAGTAATTATTTGGTAAATATTGGAAATATAGTCCGTTTAATTCCATTTTTTTCCAAGAACTTCCAATAGGTGAGCCCTCTTTTTAAAAGTAAATAGTTTTTGAAAATTTTGTACACAATATGCTCTGATTGCCCCATTGAATGTAAAGGCCTTCAAAACAGTCGATATATAACTTGGTTATCGAAAAATCGAGACTCACAAGTTCGACTTGAGTCCCACAACTGAGACTAAAGTCACCCAACACTGACTGTAGAATAGCCGATTGTACTAGATTAACGAACCATATCATTACGGCTAATGAATCAGCCTGCGATGTTATCTACCCATCAACGTCAGTCACTAATCTATTAGATGTGCTTAGGAAATAACAGTAGGTATAGTTGGTACATAGACCCGTGTGGTTCCCGGCAGAGTAGAATAGGACCACTTCATCTCTTTCTGTGGATGTCGTAAGAGGCGACTAAAGGACTTAGCACAAACATCTCGTGCATACATTCCCAAAGAGGGTTGATGTCAGGCAGGCGGCCGGTCGTAAAACTATAGCCAATTCATTTAAACTGTTCGGCTATTTCTTCTCCATTTTGCAAGGTCTTTGGCATCCTTGAGTGACCATTGACATGCATGTTATATTTGGAGAAGAAAAAGCAGGAAAGCGCACCCTGGGCTCCGAAGCAGCACAGCTGAGGATGCAACCGGGAACGCGCTTAGACGAATAAGAAGATAGTTGGTGCATAGAGCTGCTAATGTTACTGTAGTGTAACGATGCATATTTCATTCATCCTGCATGTTATAGTCCACCTCATTTCTCCATCATCTTGTCCTGTCCGATTTTCGAAACTTCATTTTGTTCCAAATTTAATTTTTGATCATTGGCATATTCTTTTTTCATTATCTGATTCATACCTACTCTATCCTTCCTCCTGATGACACAAACAAAAGAGCTTTTATGTAATTATGTATAGGTTTTCAAAGGTAACTAATAACATATGTCACTTGTGTCAAAGATAAAATTTTGTGAGCATTACAAAAAATAAAAACTTAAAATCAATCATCGATCAATTTATAAGGCGCGGCCTATGACATCAATTCAATAATGAACGTAAACATTACTCAGTATTTAGAGCGGCCACCCATTATGATCACAGCTAAATTGTACTCAATTGGATCGGTATTGAACTTGAAAATTATTAGCAAGAAACCATTTAACGTCACCAAAATATGTTGAGCTTCAAATCATTGAATACAACCTTAAATTTATGCTCAAAGGATTGATCTATAAAGGTCAACTAAAATTGGACAGGTCAGTCGTGACTAAAGAGATTGTTTGGTTCAATTTTTGTGTTCCGTACCACGGAACGTCAAGTATGACGAGTCGTATTAATCTTTACGAAATAATCAATTAAAGAGTGGGGGAAATCTGGATTAGATGGTATCGAGCTCTGTCGGCACATGCGTACAATCGTGAGGTTTGTAACAAGATCATTTGTGGATCAAATGATGTTGATACTGATGTTGGAAATTGACATTGAGTTGAATATACTTAGTACATCTAATGTGTTGATCATGCTAATTAAAAAAAAATTCTAATACAGTCCTGAAAATAACTACGTTGACGTCGCTCTTATTTTGACAAATATATAGTCCTTCCTAGAAGATAATTTAATTACGAACTTGATGTTTTAGCTGAAATATTTGCTTATATGCTTATAATTTCTGTTTACAGTAGTCTCTTATTTACGGTAAAGTTTGAATTCTATTGGTGCCATATGCATAGTGGGATCATATGCATACAAACGTATCAATCATCTTTATTAATCACAAGGTAGACAGTGCCTTCAGCATAAGACCAATACCACGTTTAGCGTGATAGTAGGCCTGTAAATGGAAAAGAGAATCAAAACTGACTATGGTGGATTTCATTAAAAAGGTGCTTATTTAATTTTTAAGCTATTGCATAGCTTTTATCGCGGGCTTTAAGCGCGGCGACCAAATCAAGAAATTCCGTAACGAAAATAAAATCTAACACCTCCACTCCGCCTACCGACCGGCACAGCGGCGCGGCGTTAAAAGCCGCGCATCGTCTAACGTCGTATGCCATAGCTTTACCGCGGCAGTCCCCGAGTGCCTCACTTATTTTTTATTATTATTTGTTTTGATTGTTTTGATTTAAGCGGACCCTATCAGGCTTCTCAGCATTACAGCTATGAATACAACTGGTATTACGCTAAGATTTCAAATTACATATTATAAATTAATTAATGTAGATGCCAGTTAAGCAAATGCTCAACACGTTTTATAAATCTTTTCTCTGGAAATATAACTAGTGTCAAGATCACTCCAACAGACCACAAAGTCCAAACGCGGTATGTTTTGGTACCGACTGGTCAGGCATTCGAAGTATTGTCAGTGATTTAATTGAAACAGCAGGGGCCAAACCGGACTATCTCCCAACACTCGGATGACCCAAACAGGAAACAATGTTTTGTATGAAAAATTCCATCTAGTACTTTATTCCAATTTAATTGCCTCCATATACTTTAATTAGAACCGTGTTGTCTGTGATTAATGTTGCACCATAAATGGATGTGCGATGACTATAAAATATGCATGTTTGTATGGACGAGTTAGATTTCAATTTCGTTTACATTGATAAATGGTTGTTGGCTTAGACTCGTTAGGATACACGTCAAACAGATTTTAATAAGGCCATTATAAAACTTTATAGTCCGGAAAGGGTTACATTATTGACCATTAGAAGTCAATCATTCAGCTTTCTTTTGTTCATACTACAATGTAATATATTATAAGCTTTTATTTAGTTTCACCAGGCCTGTTTCACTCCCCGTTTAGGTATCGAAAATGTACCTACATTATGACTATGCGCGCAAGTGGCCCCTCCGGGTGGTAAATTCAGTTATACGAATCGTATGTCCAGAGTAATAAAAATGAAATTGGCTTGCAGTGGATGTCTAAGTATCTAGATGCAAAAAGGTGCTGAGTTCTGACGTGAGCTAAATTAAACCATATCGCTAGCCACATTGAGTAGATATTTCTTTGAATTTTAATGCTGAGTGAGGCTTCTGTACGTTAGTATTATTTATTATGTGGTTTCACCTGAACGTTGGCTGTGTGTTCGTAATCAAATCTTGCAAGCGAGATTAGACCTAATTTCCCAAGTTAAAACTTCACATACTTAACTTATTGTAAGTTGGGTAACAATGCAATATTATGGTACCAATGACCTGATCTCATAATGAAGCCAGAAGGTGGGCTCAATCGTTTCGTCTTGAAAATCACTTTAAACTTTTTAGTTCATTGTTTTAGATAAAAGTTTGTTTTTAATAATTACTTGTTCTATCTCTACGCAAGTTCCACGTTCGATAGAATTTTAGTTTGGCAGAAATAATAAAGCCATCTAAAATAATATTAAGTACCTATATAGTATATAATGCAATAATCCTTTCAAAAAAGTTATATCTTGAGGTTTTGCCTAGACTACCAGTCAGATTTTTTGTAATTTAACTTATTAAAAATAGCAGCAAGAAAGAAAACAGAGTCCACTTTCACTGCAGTTGAGTCACTTAAATCGTTTTCTTCGGTAGTTAAGTCTATCGCAGGGATCTTTTGTTACAAAGCTGTAACTAGTGTTATATAAAAGTTGTAGTGTTCAAAGTATAAAAGTGTCTTGCTCGAGTAACGTTTGTGTTCTTGCTATATCCGTAAAATACTCGTACTCGTAATACAAACAAAATAGAGAGCATTCTGCAGCTAAGAAATAAAAGTCAGCAAAATAGCTTCCATAATATTTCAACGTAAATTTTCTTTTCTCACATTTATTTGAGTTAGCTTCTACACATACGATACTTTGATGATTGAGAATACTTTCTAACTAATCTGAACATATGTAACTTACCGTAATGTACTTACTTTTAATGTTATAAAGTCTAATTATAGGGATCAGATTTCGAGGAACCTTTGTTCAAAAATTTTATCTTCTTCATCTTACATCGCTTTTTTTTTCTCCAAACATAATATGCATGTCAATGGTCACCCAAGAATCCCAAAGACCTTGCAAAACGCAGAAGAAATAGACGGAACAGTTAAAATGATTTCTATGATTTTACATAAAAAATGTATGTATATTGTTGCTAAAAGAAGGCGTTTTAAATTGTTTTCGTATTTTTTTAAGGAGAATGTGTTGCTTCTTCTACTTGTTTTTTTTAACAGCCTATATGAACCCACTGCTGAACTAAAGGCCTAATAATATTAAAAATATTTATATGACTTGCAATGTTTTTTTTAAATCTATACTTATCTTAAACCTTTTTATGATAATAAAACTTATTTAAAACATTAATTATCGTACACTTATAACTATCTTACTCCTAGAACAAAGCATAAAATTATTTTGTTTTAGGTTTAACAAATGACCATAAAATCTGTCAATTAGGATGGGAAACTAGACAACATTTCAGCCTTATCTACAAAATAAACTAGGATAACTATGGTCCGTTCCAGTACCACGGAATTAGGGGTAATCTTCGTTTCAAGAGCCATACTGATTGGGCTTGATTTGTACCATGATGCTGAACACAATGTGGGTTTACAGCCTTCTCCTTGACAACTTTATTACAACTCCTCTCTCCGGTCATTTGGATTAAAATTTTAATTAGATCCCTTGTTTCCTTGTTAAAGATATTGGCCCCGTTTTATGAACCGTTGACGTTCTGGGATTATGTTTGGCCGAGATTATTTTTATAGCGCTATTATTTCGGTTCATTGAGATTTTACGTCTTGTTATAAACCCTTTGAATATTTCTCAGCTTCTCAGAGTTTCGGATATTCAGCTGCTTAGAAAGATTAGAAGAAATAAAATTAAGACATACAGACAAATTGCCCCTCATGCTTAATTTTAGGTATTTTAAAATAAATGTCACCTGTTTTAAAAAAATATGGAATATTAAAAAATTAAGGTACTTATTTTATTTTTATAGGGTTTTATGCAATCAAGATGCAGTATTAAAGTACTCTAATTAAATAATGAAATAAGTAATGGTAAAAAAATGGTATAATATGGTATAATAATCCATGGAAGACTTAAGCACCATGCTCGGAGACCTTAATCGAGTTTCCCAACAGGTGGGCCTCAAAATAAACATGGACAAAACGAAAGTAATGTTGAATGTCCATGTCGCGCCCCTACGTGTTTGTGTTGGGAGCTCCACCCTCGAAGTTGTAGACCAATATATCTACCTGGGTCAATTGATCCAGGCAGGAAGTTCCAGTTTCGAGGAAGAGGTCTTTCGACGAATCCGACTCGGTTCGGGAAGCTACGCATCGTCTTCTCGTCCAAAATACCTCAGTGCCTCAAGACTAAAGTGTATATCAATGTGTGTTACCAGTGATGACTTATGGCTCTGAAACGTGGTCCCTTACTATGGGTCTCATAAGAAGGCTCAAGGTCGCTCAACGCGCTATGGAGAGGGCTATGCTCGGTGTTTCTCTACGTGATCGAATCAGAAATGAGGAAATTCGTAAGAGAACAAAAGCCACTGATATAGCCCAGCGGATTAGCTCGTTGAAGTGGCAGTGGGCGGGACACACAGTGCGACGACCCGAATGGCGACCACGTACTGGCAAGCGAAGCGTTGGACACCCACCCACAAGATGGTCAGACGTTAAGACTAAGGTCGCTGGAAAGCGCTGGACGCAGGCCGCTCTAGATCGGTCATTTTGGAAACTCCTGGGAGAGGCCTATGTCCAGCAGTGGACGTTATGCGGCTGAAATGATGATGATGATGAAAAAAATGGTGAAAAATGTCCTGCTCACGTGGTATTTTTCATTATTTAATTTGTACGCATGTTATTACTTACCCACCTTTTTTTGCCTTTATAATATCGATAATAGTAATAAGTGATAGTTTAGAAGAAATAAAGTTAAGACTTTTGCTCCTCATGCTTTATTTTAGGTATTTTAAAATAAATGTTACCTGTTTTATTATTTACCTGTTTAAAAATATAAAATATCAAAAATGAAAGGTACATTATTATACCACTTTTTGCCCTTATAATATCCATAATAGTAATAAGTGATCATTTAGAGTAATACTTACAGAAGAAAACAAAAGAGACCACTTCCATATTTTATTTGTATAAGATCTTAAAAGTAATTAAGCAGATGTCATACACCTATTAATTGTGGCTCAGAGGCCACATTGACAAAAGAGGCGGCACGACAAAGAATTGTCTCAAACCGAAATGTGTCACTAAAAAATAAACCAAAAGCGGCGGCAAATAAAACAATAAAGAACAAACACAAAACAAAGGAACCTACTATAAATCAGCTGTTGTGGAAGTGTCTCCTTTATAAAAGTATGGATAGAGGCAGACGGTTGACGTCCAGGCTGTTAACTGGGAATTTATTGTATATCATGGCCAAAGGAGACTCATTGTCGTAAATTTTCGTGTAATACGAGTGGATTGATGCAAGATGACGACTGATAACTACGGAGCGGAAATAATTGGGAGGTTTTATGAAGATAAAGAGGTGGCATCAAAAGTAGCTACGATTACGACTGGTTTACACTGGAACCCGTGCATGGAAACTTTTAAAGCAAAAAAGGTTTTTTAGGTAAAATGTTATTATATGTATTTTTAGTTCAGTTAGCTTATTTTATTGTTTGACTTTTATCTAATTTGTATTATTTGAATTAAGTTGCTTACAAGCAATAGCTTTATTTGTGCTTACTTTTTGTATGTTTAGGCATTCGACCAACTACATATGTGTGACTGGCTATGTCCATAAAAGATCTGACCAAAGACAGAAGTAAGTAGTTCACACGGTAAGTACATGGTCGGATATAATAATATACTTGGAGATTTCTAGAATATAATATTTAAACCTTATCAACCTGGACCAGAATTATTTGACTCAACTGTAAGGTTTAGGAGACATGATTTCAAATAAGGTGTATAAGGATTGAACAAAAATAATAACATTGGAAGACTTTTCCAATTAGGATGTGTAATCGTACGTTTAACATTTACAACATTTAGAACTTGTGACTTATTTAAATATGTCATAGAGGTTAAAATAAAAAGAGGTTTGGCAATTTCACTCGGTTAACGTAACCGTTGTCCAGTTGTGCCGTTCAGTTCAAGTACCAAATTCGTTAGTACAAGAGCCGCTTTGTGGGATTTTGTGAGCATCACAATGTTAATAATTGCTTTTATGTCATTATTTCTAATTTGTAATTGTTTGTCCAAATTTACGTGAAATACTAAGGACATGATTTAATTTGAATTTTTGAAAATGTTTTAAACATTTGAAATTTAG
Source organism: Acrobasis repandana (assembly GCA_963576875.1). NCBI lineage: Eukaryota > Metazoa > Arthropoda > Insecta > Lepidoptera > Pyralidae > Acrobasis > Acrobasis repandana. The sequence goes on along the minus strand of OY756223.1, from coordinate 8,775,452 downwards.
TTATTGAATTGCTATGAATTACTTAATGTATTTTACCTTGTATGAGTAAAGATTTTTTATACTTCATAAAATATTATTTACGTTGGTGTTCTACTAAGTTGAATAGGTACTTGTTTTCAAACAAAGTTGAATTAATGCCGAAATAAATTTTTTCTCAAAGAGTTATTTTACATACTTTTACATTTGACGGTTTTTTAATAATAATAATAATATATTTATTTGCTGTAAAAGTGGTTACAATAGTTGTTAATTACAATTTTTAGATCACACTTCTAACCTGTCTAGGCATGCAAATGTCAATTAAGTTATCATTAATTTAATTATTTATTGTATTCATATCTTTCTATTCTATAATTATATTAGTATTTGGTCTAATTTGTTATTACTAACGTTTAAAAAATTTAATTAGTAATAAGTATTTTATAAGTAACAATTCTATGACCAAAGATATTCCTGTATCGAGTAGAAACCCTTCTCCAGCAGGAAACTACGCAGCCTGTTCTTAAAGACTGGCAACGGCAATACTTTGATATCTTCCGGCAGCCTGTTGTAGATACGAACAGCCATCCGACAGCTATTTTGGTCACATAAAGCTGTTGATACATTAGATAACACAAGCCTGTTGGGGTATCTGCCACGATAATTAGAAATTACCTCACAATTTCTTTGAAATAAATATGAGTGTACCTTTACAAAGTGACACATTTCATAAATGTAGATGGATGGTAGTGTCAACAATTTAAGTTTTATGAAATGCGGTCTACAGCTAGTTCTCTGAGGCAACTTACATAAAGACCTTACACAGTTTTTCTGTGCCATAAACGCTCTGTCCAATTCTGTCGAATTTCCCCATACTACAATTCCATATCGTAATACAGACGCTACGTACCCATGATACGCCAACAAGGCTGTTTTAAGCTCTGTTATATTGACTAGTCTCCACAAAACAAAAGAAAATTTATTTAATTTACTACATACTTGATCGATATGAGATTTCCATGTTAAGTTTTTGTCCAAAGTAACTCCCAGAAATTGTACATCATTACATTCATCAATAGTCTGTCCATTATGTGTTATTGTTAAATCTGCATTTTTATTATTCCTTTGATTATGAAATTGTACGTATTTGGTCTTTTTAGTGTTTATTTGTAAATTATTTTTGTCAAGCCAATTTATTATGTCATTTAACGTTTTATTTATGTCCGTATTATATGCGTCAATTGAATTTGATAAATTAGGTATCACTACAGAAAGATCGTCGGCAAATAACGTGCAGAAGTGTTCAGTAGCTTTTGGAAGATCATTAATGTATAGTAAAAACAATAAAGGACCTAGTATACTTCCTTGAGGCACGCCAATATTATTTAATTTCTCACCAGACATAAATGAAGTCTCATTTTGATTCTTATCCAGATTAGTCACTACTACTTGCTGCTTCCTATTTTCAAGGAAGGATTTAATCCAGCTATTAGCCTTCCCCCGAATTCCATACCTATCACATTTAGCAAGCAATATTTTATGTAAAACATAATTAAAAGCTTTTGTCATATCAATAAACAACGCCATAACTTCAGTACTATTGTCTACATGACTTAGCACCTCATTTACCAATTTGAACATGGCTAATACAGTTGATTTACCTTTCTGAAATCCATTCTGATTTATGTTTAATATATTGTACTTAGTTATAAATGTAATAAGCCTAAAATACATAGCTTTTTCAAAAATTTTTGATATGATAGACACCAAAGCTATCGGTCTATAATTTTCCAAACAGTTTGCATTATTATCTTTAGGAAGTGGTTTTATGACAGTTTTCTTCAGATTTTCTGGAAATTGTCCTTGTTCAAAAGACAAATTTATAAGAAAACTCAACACAGGTGCCAAAATATGTTTAGATTTCTTTATTACGTATGTAGATAAATTATCACTACCTACAGAATTTGTATTATTGAGCCCTGTTATTATTTTACCGATTTCATCACTGTCCGTGGGAAATAAGAATAAAGTTTCATTTACTGGTTTGCACAAATTCGTGGTTGTCTCTGCAATATTATTTTTTGTCTGTATGTCTGTAAAAAAGTCATTGAAAGCATTTGCTAAGTCAGTAGGATTAGTAATTACCTCACCATGTCGTACAATTTTATTTATAAATTTATTTTTAATGACATTATTATTTTTTATTAGATTCCAGGCTGCTTTATTTATATTAGTAGAATTATGTAAATATTTCATATTTTTAATTTTTTGTGAGTAATTCATACATCTTTTGAGAATCGCTGAATAATTTCTGTATTTTATTTTACTATTTATATCCTTTTTTTTATAATACGTAAATCTCAGTGATCGTTTAGTCCTACATGACCTACTAATGCCTTTTGTCACCCATTTTTTACTTTTTTGATTAGTACTCACTTTTATTCTCTTAGTTGGAAAACATAAGTTGTAGAATAGGATTATGAGCTCATAGAAATTGTTGAATGCCTTGTTTGCATCGGTTTCACCGTAAACTTCCGACCATGATAGGTTTGCAAGACATTCATTGAATTTTCTAATGTTTTCTTTACTAAAATCTCGTTTATATATAAAATAATATTTTATTTTATTTTCTTTTTTGTTTATTGGGAATTCCAAGGTTTGAGCCGTTTCGTGATCAGATAGGCCTAATTTATGTACTTGGGCAGTTGTATTAGTAATATTACTTACAATTAGGTCTAGGCAAGCTTTTTGTCTTATTGGTTCAGTTATGTGAGAAGTGTAGTTATAGTTTTGCAGCAAAGCTAAAAAAGCATCTCGAATATCATTATTTTTTAGTGTATCGATGTTGAAATCGATTAGTTATTTTAGTTATTTATATATAATTTTATCCTTTTAAACAGGACAAAATTAATGATAAACGATAAAAATAGAGTCATAAAACGAAAATGTTACATTTGTCTACAGTGTCCCTAAGAAAATAAAGGCAGCCACAGACTAATCGTAAAAGTATTCGAGGAAATTAGTAAAAGCTAACACAACATGCAATCAAATCGGAATGTTCTTCGATATAAACGTTTTACTGTCCCAATACGCTTCCCATCAACGTCACTGCCCATCGTATCTTTTTATAGGACGGACTTTTACAGTCTTACTTTAATAGTCATTAATTTGAATAATTTAAAATCGATAACTTTTATTCTAAAAGCTTATTTAATACGAGTAAATATTATTCAAAATATTTAGAACAAACCTGGAACTCCATCCGTAAGTATTTCTCAGTAATATAGTTTTGCGGTAAGTAGGTTCAAAACTATAATTAAATTTCATTATATTATTTTTATTTCGAGCCGTTTCTGTACCAATGCTGGGCAGAGGCCTTTTTCTCTCGCTTCTATTCCCGTATGTCCGTCGCTTTTGACCTCTACTCGCTGTCATAACAGTTAAGCTCGTTGCACCATCTTGTTCTTGGCCAACCAAGTCCTTGTCTGCCAGTCAGTTACTTTCCTTGCCCAGCGATTGTCGAGCATTCAGAGGACATGTCCAGCATAGTCCAAATTTAAGCCGACTGCCCTCGACGCCACAGTGTGGTATCCGCACTCGGTTGATAAGTTTTATTTACCTAAAGCACACTCCGCTCCATATCACTCTGACAAACCTTCAGTTTGCGCTTCTGGACGTCCGTCAAAGACCAGGTTTGTACTCCGTTTGTGAGAGTCAGGCTCTTAGTATGTCAGAATTATTTCTAGGATAGTGGCAGAAGTAATGCGTCGTCAGTATAACGTAAATTAGTGAGTGTGTTCCTTTGATAATATCCATATTTTTATGTTTCCATGTTTGATCTTCAAAAACTTCCTTAAGGGTGCTGTTAAAAAAAGTAAGCGAATAATGCTAAACCTTGTTTCACACGTCTTTCTATTTTAAAAGTAGGACCGGGTAATTGCAATTTCACTGATGCTGGACGGTTTGTATATACTCGTATAAGAGATAGAGGTCATTTGAATATTTTTTCAACATCCACTTGATGAGTTTTTACTATCTGCAAGGAAAAATAAGCAACAAATAGAATCTGCATTCTTTTTCTCCCAGGAAAGCATAGAAGATGTTCATAATACGTACCGTATAGTATTAGATTTTTTTTTGTTATCTATATAACGTGGAAGGGACATACCCGTAATGAATCAAACCACGGTCTATACTAGACCATTAAAGTATAATAAAATGAAAATAACAGCCAAAAAACAAAAATTTTTTTCGGCATTTCCATACAAAAGCGTGCGGCCGCCCGGGCGATTTGTGTGGGAATGTCGTATTTTTTATGGTTTTTGACTGTTATTTTAATTTCATTATACTTTAGTCATCTAGTATAGCCCGTGGTTCGATTGATTACGGATATATCCCTTTTACTTTGTATAATATCTCATTGTTGGGCAAAACCCTTCCTTATCTGCTTGAATTTTTGCAATCCCTAGACGTGATATACCATTCTTTTTCAATTAATTTATACAACATAAAAATAGGCTCTCACTAACATAAAAGACATATGTTCCCATCCAATTTGATTAATGTTAAAGACCGCCCGTGTTATGACAGGTATCTTAATATACAGCAATAAAAAACAGTGCACACACACACACACAACACATGCACTTAACTAGTTAACTGTGAAACGTGTCTCACTCGAACAGGCTGACTGCTGTCGCAAATAAGTATTCCAGTGATTATTCACACCCTTTTATATACCTCGGAAGTCCATCTTATGCACTTCACAATTTCACTCTAAAAGCAACTTTAATCCCAGTCAATAAACATATTCTTTTAAAACCACGCGTTCATCTCATAAGTCTTTATTTCAAAATCTTGTTGGATATGCATACTCCAACAATTTTGAGACCTTTGCAGCATGTGATGAGACCCCCGTACTTCGTTTATAAATATTTATAACCTAATTATTGAAAACTGGTAACACTAAAGTTTAGCCAAAGGCATTTTCACTCTCTCGCATAAGACCAATTAATTATTTAAAATTAAAAAAATACTGGTGTTAATACATGGGAAAAGATTTATTAGTCAATACAATTCTCTCTGCTAAAATTTTAAGTTGCTTTCTATCTCAATTGAAATAATATGTTCCATTTGAAATATTCAGGAATGGGTTTTAAGAGTACCAGCTCATTACATCACCTCTGACGACGACCTCTGTAGCCTAGTGGTCACCACGCTAGGGTGTCCACTAGAGGTCCCGGGTTCGATCCCGGTCAGATCAAGATAGAAAATGATCTTTTTAAATTTCCTGGGTCTTGGATGTTTATCGATTTATGTATTTGTTATAAAATATACTATCCTTGATTTACTATCCCATAACACAAGTCTCGAACTTACTTTGTTGCTTGCTCAATCTGTGTGATTAGTCCGTATATATTTATTATTAACTTGTCCAAAAGGCCTCTATGTGTTGGATCTATACCCCACGCAAGCCTCCGAAAAGACCGGGGTAAAAAGACCCCTTATTTCTCAAGCAAATTTCTAATAAAATTCTCCTGCGAAACGACTTCTTTTCAATGACTAAGTAAGAAGTTACGATAATTATACGTTAATAAGGAATATGCATGTAATACCAATCCGGCTCATATTTTTATTTTACAATTTCTTTTAATACGTTACCACGCCTAGTTATTTATTTTTCTTACTGACTCTTATTTGGATTAGAAATAAATTATTGAAAATATGCAAATATTGCGCGGGAACTTTTGACAAACAAAAGGGAAATGACGACAAAGTTCATAAAAAGGAAATGACAAGTTCGGGTGCGTTCGGTAGGACTGTCCGTTCATGTAGTTTGACTATCGATGACATTCGAAATGTATGTACTTTTATATAGAAGTTTAACAAACATCACTGGCTGATAACATCGAAAGTACCCAAAAAAGAAAAACATGCGTTGACAGCTTCTGTCTCTAGCGGATATTGCAGACGTTGACGTCATATTTTAAAATGGCGTTTTTTAGTTGTTATAATCTACTTGCTATTTTTAATATTTATTTTCTACACCATATACATGTTTTTTGGCACTGATTTATTTTTTGCGGCTATTTTTCGACGAGGACTATCGATTAAAATTAAAAAAAAAATGCATGCATACTCTCTATTAAAATAAGTAGAAAGTACGTATCTTATCTAGTATGTGTGATATCATCGACTCGTATCATAATTTGACATTAGTGGCTTTATATTTATAGCAACCATTTTGGGTTAGAACACGAACATTGTCGTCAATTCCTTATCAAGTCTGAATCTACACTACTTTAAATCTAATGTACATAAAAAATAACCACTAAATATTTTGCATTTATTCTCAAAAATCAGTTTTTACTTCATTGGCATAAAGTTCAAAATCGAATGGTGTACTTATATAGAGACAAAATAAAGTTTGTTTTCATAAATAATTTAATCAGTTTTATTATAATACGGAGCTGATACAAAACCCGTTTCCTGTCTATTTTCGTGCTAAATTATCAAAATGTGACGTTTTATCACAAAGGAACAGCAGTTTACACTTAAACAAGTGTCGGTGACACTATCGCTTCAAAATTATACGTTTAGGCACCTTATTAAATAAAGCTTATCAACGGCGCTGTCTCGATGTGAGACTGTAAAGTGTATTGTGGATGTTCGTTTATTGTTGTTTTATTTATTTTTTACTTAACTACGTTTCTCATGAGTCTTGATGTCTAGACATTGTTTGGATCATAAATAAATTCTACAACTAGGTTTTTTTAAATGTGCATGTTATTCTTTGCAAGTTTTCAGTACTTAATTATTTACAGTTCTAATACTTTGTTATTCTATCATATATAACGTTGAGCAAAATATACTGAAACTATTTTATGGGTGAATTCAGTCCATAATGCTAAACAAAGGAACATATATCTAAATATGACAATTATGTTTTTGCTTTCCATACAAACTCGGATCAGTTTAAAGAAAAATCTAATTTAAAGCCAGTTTAAAGAAAGAAAGGCCTAATTACTGAATAAATATTTCATTTTGATTTGATTTTACTTTATGGCCTATAGAGGACGCCACAGTAGGTTTACTGTGACGTTACAAAGCATACCTATAGCACAGGCCGGAATCTCCTAAGGTATGCGCAATATGCGTCCCCGTTCCCCGTCCCCGCACCTCTCCTCCGTTTTCGCCTCGATGACTTACGTTGGCTCACAAGAACCGGGGGAGAGGTGCGGGTGCGGGGAACGGGGACGCATATTGCGCGTACCTTAGGAGATTCCGTTCTGTTTACTCTTACTGTATTCTGTGCCTATAGTTAACCAGTGGACAGCCAAGACGATCCCGACGATACCTCATTTTTCCAGGTATCATGGATATCTCTGAAGATACGAGGGAAAAGATGAACACACATTTACAAAAAAATACCGAAATACTCGTATATAGCATGTCCACTTTAAGCAAACCATCGTAAGTACTGCAGATAAAACACTTTATACTTTACAGATTACTTTTATTTATTCAACAGATCGTAGTTAAATTATTAAAATATACTCTAAGTACTTTACGTGAATAAAATGGCATCAGAAATTCAAATTACGTAATAGAAGCGGCTTACAATCAAATTATTAACTGATAAAATATAAGTTGGTAGACGGCGGTTATCGTACTACATTACTCTTTATGCGGTTACTTCAAGTTCAGAAAGCAGGTTTACGGTTTTCTCACACACTAGAAATCGTATAATGATTTTGACTGTGACTGTACTTTATGGTATTATTTTTAGGAGTCAGGAAGTTTTCGGGCCAATGCGTGAACCGTGATCTTTTAGCTCCTATTATGGTGCTCCCAAACTGCTATTAAAATGTTTACAAACATCAGTAAAAATTTTCAAATTTAATAAATTATTATTGTTACATTTGTTATGTATTACCTATATTTATAATTATATTATTATTATTTACAACGAAAAATAACATCATTAAACTAAATATAATCTATAACTACATACGTATATAAAACTAGACTAAATAAAAATACCTAATAATTATAAAAAATAATATTAATAACAGAATTTAATTTTTATGTTATCATGCACTTTTATTTTGAAAATGTTGCTAAACAGTTATAATATCAGCAATGTGGAGCACCATTACAGTCGGATTTATTTTGATGCGAATTATATGTTGTTCTGTAATACTGTGAGTAGTAAATAATGTCAAATGTCTTTCAAATCAAATAATTTAATTTCTTCGATAAAAGAAAATAATGTGATTAGTATCTCAGCATCCATAAAATTTTAAGAATATTTGACTTTTATACTGAGACATTCTATATAAGAAATTCATCCGATATTGTTTGTTTGTTTGTTTTTCGTGTGTGTAAGTGGCCAACACTGGTGTCAAATTTTTAAGCTGCCTAAAGGCATCTGACATAGCTTAACGAAGCTATAAATGGTTTCCGACAGAGTAGAATAAGACCAGTCCAAGTCTTCCCGTGGATGTCGTAGAAGGCGACTTAAGAAATACAAGCTAAACGAAGCTTATAAATATCAATGAGACCTCTCCAACCCGTTTCGTATATGGCTCTAGTAGTACAGAGAGGGTCGTGCTCCTGCAGTAGAGACTAAAAGAGATTGATGATGATAACTTTACGACTGCCTTACCATGATGACAGGCGGTACCATGGCTTAACGTACCTTCCAAAGCATTAAGGAGTTCAAGAAAATTCTTTGCCACTTGTGGTCACCCATTTAAGTGCGGTCCACGCCCGGGGTTGCTTAACCTGAAAAAGTGCAAGCAATGCGTACTTCCAACGGGCCATCCAGCTCCTTATTACTATCTATAATTAAATATAAATAAACCGAAAAATATAAATAAACAACACAAAACTCTAATCGCTATAATTCATGAGATAAATAGAGCTAGACCTAGTTAGTTAGTCACTTGCAAGAAGATTTATGTTTTGAAAAGTCTTTTACACTGTTCAGACTAAACTGTGCTATGAAAATGTACCATAACACGTCAGCAAAGAGCAATGCACCCCATTACTTACGATAACTTAACGCAATTTATGTTCCTTCAATTTCTAAGTCTAAAACAAAATAGGAACCTAACGCACCGAGCGCTAGCCCAAGGGCTTTAAACTTAGCAACAAATATTCCCCACGTCATTCACATCTTAGCAACAATCCATCAAACGGACAGGATAAACATTAGTTTTGATTTACCAGTCATTAAAACAAACAAACATTTTTGTGGCGCACGCATCGTGGTATGTGTAATTAACGTCACGACGCCATATTTCTTTTCCATGTTTTCCTTTTGGCTCTACTAAGTTAGACGTTTCTTGTGTGACGTGTTAAATGTATAATAACCTTATAAATTTAACACGTCATATAATATATCACGTCTTTATCCCCGATAGGGTAGACAGAGCACAGGGCCGTAAGATTCAAAGGCCACATTAAGCGTGATAGTGGGCGTTAGATGGAAAAAGAGAATTAAAATAGTAATAGTTATTTTGTCTATGCGACTTTCGGTTATATAACTGTTGAATAGAGGTAATTAGACAACTAAAACGTTATATAGCCGTCATTCCTACGACGATTTAGTCTGGTGACTAAAAGGTTTAGGACCTACATAAGTTGAGTAAACGTTTTTACGACTACTTTATTCAACGTCGTATAATGGTATCAGTATATAGGTTAGGTGAACGTTTTTACGACTGTATTATGCAACGGTGCCAGTATGTAGGTTAGGTAAATGTTTTCATGACTGATTTATTCAACGTCTAGTAACGGCTAGCAACCCGGTTTGCTAGCCGCATCGCTTATTAATATGATTCAAATTCTATTAAAAAAACTTTACTTATAAATAAAAAACAACACTCTTTTAAGCAAGTTAATAAATAATTATCAGGAATGTGCTACAAAGGATATAATTCACGGATCCAGCAAGAACACACCTGATTCTGCTAACGCGTCGAATTTATTTCGGAGAACTTAAGTAATTTCTCAAAACTGTTGACAATTTTGAATGGCAAGAGAAGTAAATTAGTACGTTTCAGGACTAATCATAAATAATCATATAAGTCTTCAATGTCCTGCTTCCAAGTATTTTAACAATAGGTTCTACTTAGCGTTTAGGAACTTAAGTTATGAGTAATAACTTAACCTTTGTAGAAACTTATAATAAGTACAAAAAAAGATTGAAAAGAATGAAATAAGACTTAAAAGACCGTTAAAAAAACGACAAATTATAATATTAAATATGTATTTATTAAAATCCGGATCTAACCTATACATAAAGCAATTTTCAGATATAAAGATGACTGTATCTTTTTAATAAGATAAAGTGTACATGTGATGTTTCTTTAACAAATTGTATGTTAGTAGCAGCCCAGAATACTACATTTATTTTGTGAACAACGTTGTGGGCTACGTTATTATTAGGTTTATTAATAATATTATTTTTTATGTACAAATTGTATATTGTACCGGTACTTATTATGTAGCTGTTTTTTTGTGTTCCCATTAAAAAAAATAAGACAAGACAATATAGTTTTATCACCATTGAACAGATTTTATAGTTCGAATATTTATTTAACAACAACTAATATGTATTCTGTGGTAACAAGTAATAAAATCATAAAACACATTTCAATCGTCGATAAATTTTATCAGTACTCAATGCATTTACAAGATCCATAAAAATTTAACGATAATATTGAATTTAATTGCTGAAAGAAGATTAAATTACTTTTATTTTTTTGGAGGTTGATCGTTGTTTTATGAAACGATACCTACTTATATATTAATTAATAAATATGGTGACACGTTGCTAATACACAAAGATAGATTATCACGTCTTTATCCTTAATTGGGTAGACAGAGCTTAGGGCCGATAGACCCAAAGGCCACGTTTAGCTAGATGGCGCCTAACATAAGGATGGAAAAAGCGAATCGAAATAGTGATGGGTTTTAGCCGCATCGCCTATTAACATTTTTCAAATTCTCGATCAGTTTTTCAGATCAGTTTCTTAAGAATCCCCTTACCCTAGACTTTCCCATACAAACGTAGTCTACGTTTTATTTTGAAACGACATGTCAGATTTCGGAAAAAAATTGTAATTTTACAGCAATTGCATACCTATATCTAAGGTTATAATTGGTTTTCACAGTCAAAATATGAACTTGAAAGAAAATATAAGGGTGTAAAACTTTTCCATACTGATGGTCAAAAATTATATAATACACTAATTCTCTTTTAAGTTCATATTTTGACTGTGAAAACCAATTATCGATTCCTTTAAATTACAAAATTTTGCCGAAATCTGATCTGACATGTTATTTAAAAAAAAAACGTAGATGTTTGATTAACTCGATGATTCTGTCTAGGGTAAGGAGTCTATTAATAATAACAATATATTTTATGACTTCCTCGTCATCTAAGCGCGTACCCGACTGCATCCGTAGCTTTGGGACGTCGGAGTTCAGCTTTCCAGCTGTTTCTTCTCTAAAGGTCAATTCATACATGTTGGTCATGCTCAGAAGCACGAATTCCGTCGAATGCGCGCGTCTTTTTTATCTTACAAGAAATATATATGGGTGAATTTTCTATGATAAGTTTAAAATTAACACTTCATGCGCTTAAACTCAGCGTTATTTAATTCAATTCATTTATTTCATCCAGACAACTGTAGTCCATCATGTGTACTAACACATAACATAACAATAACAAAACATAAATTCACTTAAAACTTATTGTACTAATCAAAATATTATAAATTGGATATTAATCATTATATAAATTGACCCTAACCTGACCTAAGTGAAGAAGAACAATCAGGAACAATGAAAATTTTGCTATGGTTGGCGACAGGCGTTAACTTTAGTTATGTAGTCAGAATTTTTCCAAAAATTAATAGTACATGAGCACATCATACTAATGACGCACAAAAATATTTCCCGTGTCCCGCTTCATGCCATCGATTAATCTACATACATTTTAATTTTTTAAAAGCATCATAAATGCGCCCATGTGTTTGTATTTGGCTTGTACACTGACCGCAGAGTATCCATTAGGGTTTATTAAGAGTCTAGTCAATATTGATCAGCGTTTGACGGCGGGTCACCGACATAACCGTGCAATTAAATTTTGCTTCCATGTTTGCTTTCGCTGATGTGGCACTTACGCTACTGTTTGAAATTAATTATGAATTTTCACTTACTACATACGATATAATGTACACGTACGATATAAATAAAAAAAAATCTAGGTCTGTTACCTATACGCCAAACGTTATGACGGGGGTGGAGAGTTGGGACGGGCGCTCGGGCTTCGCCCTCGCCATGCAACTCGGTCTTCGGCCTTGCTTTCCGTTCTGACAATGGTCTCGCGATACACACTCGGAAATTGTTCTAGTATGGCGGCCATCTCGAATATTGAAAAAAATTGAAAAAACGTATGATAGTCCTCAAGTTGCATTTCGAAAAAAAATCCGCCTCTAACCCCAACCGTTTTTGCAGGCCGTGCCCCGGTCAGTTCAATTACATTCAATTCAAAGTATCTTTATTATCATAGGATATTATAATATCTCTTAATAATAGTAACTTTGTTTTGTTTTGCACAAATGTTGACGTCAAATCGTTACTTACAGCTAAGTTTACGCCGCTTCCTAGGCGCAAGTGCAGAAGAAGCGGCAACAAACTGCACTGCACGTTTTCTCCAAAGACGTCAACTAACAAACTTAAAACTTAAAATTAGTTACATGGATGGACTGAGATTATATTGTTTGTTATGTCATAATTAAATTGAATTATGTAATTTAAAATAATGTCAATTTGTAAATTTAGTATGTACCAATGTACCTAAATTATGACATGTGTAAGTATACAAACCTTTACGAGTAAGAAGGACCTGCGCCAGTAGTCAGTGAAGTACCCTCTACACGACTGTATATCAATCATTACCCGTAACTTTGGAACAGATCAAATCAATGAGTCAGTCAGTTGTAATGTATAATAGGTTTATAATTAATAAAATAATAACCCACGCTTAGTCAGCTTTTTGAGTCGGTTAGGTTAAAGGGACAGGTCTACAAATCCATCATTAGACCTGTCCTTTTATATGGTAGTGAAGCGTGGCCATTGCTTGAGCGACACAAGCAGGAACTGCGTGTCATGGTGAATGTTGCGCTGGATATGCGGAGTATCACGGAGAGACCGCTTGAGAAACACCCGCATCCGCGGCAGCCTTCATGTTCATGACATAGCAGACAAACTGCAGAAAAGTCGCATAAGCTGGTACGGTCATGACTTGCGGAAACCGGCAAGCTACGTGGAAAACAAATGTATAGCCATGCCGCCTCCGCCGGGGCCCGGCAGACGTGGTAGACCCAAGAAATGATGGCTTGACGTCGTCAAGGATGATATGCGTGCCAATCGTCTTACAACCAAGGATGCTCAAGATCGTGCGAAGTGGAGAAGAAAAAGCCGGAAAGCGGACCCCGGGCTTCGCAGCGTTGCAGCTGTGGATGCAACTGGGAATACGCTGGGATGGGAGAGAGTCAGCTTGAAAATCATCCAATCATATCTCCAAGATAACACGCATTTCCATTATACGTTTTAATTTGCTCACGAATTATCTACTCGTGTTTAAATGATATATACCTACATATACACTATCAAGTCTTTATCCTTAACTAGGCAGACATTTTGGATCTTGTGGCTCTAAGCAGACAGCAACCCAGGGCGGCAAAACTTAAAGGCCACTTTGAACGTGACTTTTAACTAAAATTTAACTTTTTTAGTGAAAAAAACCTGATGAATTTTGAAATAAATAATATACTGGCTTTCGAATAGTGCAATACAAGGCGTCTCAAAAAAAAAATAGATTATGGGCAAGAATGTGGTAAAAGGAAAAAACATAGTAATGGGTTGCTAGCCTCTGCGCGGGAAGAGAAGTAGCTTGTACATTCTAAGTTTTTTTCATTTCTCCTAGACCAGTATGAAAGAGCCTATTAAATTTAAATGATTCTACATTAAGTAAACAAATTTTCCCAGATATTCCAATCTGACATTCCCGACACAAGTAGAACATAAAGTTCCAAACCAGAATAATTTCGGGTTATTCTAATTCAAGGCACCGTTACAAGTTGACTTCGCAGTCCAAACTCAGTCATAGTCCAATTTGGGCAACTGTGCAAAAAGTTGGACGTGGCCAGTGGCAGGTAACTCGTCCATTGTGAGCCGAGCTGAATTTGCATTGTAATGGATAGCTTGACTATTTTAGTGCTTGTTTATACGTCCTTTGTAAAGTGAAGAACAAAAGTCTACTTTAGACTTTTGTAGTTTTTTTTTCAGGAACGTACATATTTTTTAAAGCGATGAAACGGGTAAATTGTAAAGATTTAGATTTCTTGAATTTAGAAATTCAACTTCAATATCATAACATGCGCGGTGGTAAAAGTATAAACGGGGTCTAACAAAATATACTGAAACTATTTTAAGGGTGAATTCAGTCCATGATACTGAAAAACTTTCCCCAAGGAACAGATATCGAAATATGAAAAATATATTTTTTGCTTTTCATACAAACTAGAGTCAGCTGATCAGTCAACTTGTGTGTTCTTTGTACGGTAACATAGACTGTATTCACTCTTAAAATAGTTTAAGTATATTTTGTAAAACCCTCTATATGTGCCACTATGTGAACCAATAATTTTATAATCAAATAAATTAAACTTCTTTTTTACCCTTCATGCCATATAATAGGTATCAATGAACGATTTGAATCAAATGTTTAACATGCACCTATTCCTAAAATAAGGCAGTACATCAGTTTAATATTTAAATCTGTTAAAGTTGTGATAAATCGCATCCTTTGTTTCCCGTTGCACCGAGAACATTGCTGTAGATTTATCAAACTTTTAATTCAAACGTCATCGTCTTTGTATTCACTAGTTGACAAAGTTATTGTGGAAACATAAATTGCGGTTACAATCAACTTTTCACAGTACATGTCAGCTTCTGTTTATTTATCACACGTTTATGTTTTGACGTCAAGATTGAATAGGGTTTGGCGATCAAGACCTCAGAGTCGATATGTCAAATCGTTAACAATTGCGGTCGAATGTACGTCGGACTTCTATTATTTGTGGGTGGCCCGATTACAACTTAAAAAGAGAAGAGATATATCGTTTCTTCCAAAAGGCCCTGTTTAATAAAGCTGCAATTTTTTTTTGCAAATTTATCACATAGTAGCAGCCTTTTGGAAACGACTTCGTGACAATATACATATATATAAAAAAAAAGATTATTTGGTTACTATTTAAATTTAAATGTTTTATTGATGGAGCCTTATTTGAGACAAAGAATAAGCTTGTGCCAGGAGACTCCGCTCTTTCTAATATCTAATACTTTATAAATACATAGTTGACCAAATATAAGACAGATTGTCTTGATGAAAAAACCAAATAGCCTGTGGGTGTGTCATCATCATCATCATCGGGTCTTTTTTAAGTCTTCACTGCAGGAGCACGACCCTCTCTGTACTACCAGAGCCATACTTGGCCAAAGCAGTCAAAGGATTTGGCCTCCACTCTCCACGCTGGCCAGACTGTGGGTGTGTATGGATATACTTTACGTCGTTGATGTTTTGTAGCATGTTAAAATAAGTACAATGGAAAAATAATACATTTTGTTTTTAGTTAAAGTTACACCATAAAAATGGTATTAAATTGTTTTTTGTATGTGAAATATGACACAATATTGTACGCGATATCACAATGGATTATCGGGAATATAGATAAACCACTTTATAAAAATAAAAACAATAATAATGATTAAGAAATAAGTATGATAAGAAGTCTAGAAAGCACTGTACATGCAGTTATTATTTCAGATAACCTGAAATATGTCTGACTTCGGACTGAATGTTAAGTGAATATTGCCGGTTGTTGGTAGCTTTTACCGGTCGTAAATTCAGACGATGTGATGTGCGCTGCTATGGCGCGCTATTTTTAAGCTATCTATATTTTGTTGTTTGAATAGGTCTGTGTAACTGGATCCTTTGTTATTTGCAAAATATATTCATCACTGTTGTTTTTTTTATAGAATTTGTTGATGTGTAAAAACATACAGCTAACAAAAAATCAAACATCTATTCAACAACTACATATCTCTATACAGTGACTTTGGCCAGATATTTAAACATAAGTAAATAAAATCCGCAAATATGTTTGTTGTTGTAATGTTTAAACACTTTTGTATATTATTGTATTGTACACTCCATGCATTGAAAGAAAGTTTGTCATACTTGTATGCCTTAAAAATATGTGTAAATTAGTCACAGGAAGGTAAATGTGACGAACTTACTTCATAAAAATCGAATGATGACTAGTTTACACATATTTTTTGAAGTGAAAACTCCTTTGGGCGCGTTGGGCACTTTTTGAGATGGGAAAAAACAATTGAACTCGCGACACTGTTACTGACACCACCTTGTTCAAGTTTTCACTTCTGTCGGCACTCCCGGAGTGCCACTGTTTTTTTTCCGTAACTAACTTACTTTTTGACCAATTAACAATAACTCGCAAAAGCTAATGGCATAACTATTGCAATAAATTTTTAAGTTTATTTTTAAATCCACTTCAGTTTCTATTTTTTTTGCATAATATGTCGATTGACTGGTAAAAAAAGCTTTTAAGGCTATCATGTAAATACAGTTTAATAAATAAATACATGGGAGAAATAAAATTTAATAATTCTCAACCGTGTCCGCCTTTTTAGCTCTACTTGCACCTGGAGTTTATAGAGCTCTGCTAATAGTCGATTACTTTAAGGCTTGAAACTGCGTTTTGCGGACGTCCGCGCAGTTCCATATAGCCTCCCCACGCGTGCGTCCATCGCGGGGAGGCGGGCTCCGCGTCCACGCGACGACGTGAAGCTTCCCCGCGATAGATGCAGGCGCGGGGACACGCGCGGTGTCCGCCAGCGGCTCGGGGTTGTTCTGCATAGACTATAGACAGTAAATATAATCAGACAACCGACTGCCATATTTCTCCATAGTAATATATTTAATTATGCATCGACACGACTGTAAATATACGCCGCCGTCTCCGCGAAGGGTACCCGTTGTGGGCATCTGCTTGACGTAGTTCAAGCCTAAAGCTTGAAACTACGTCAAGATGAAACCGTCGCGGGTCACGCGTCTCTATCGCACGTAGAGTTTGTGATAGAGACGGACTGAACCCGGCTATCGCGGGTCAAACCTAAAAGGTTTCAAGTCAAAGTCAAAAGTCAAGTTTTTTTTATTCAATGTAGGATAAATATTTGAAGGTTTGTAATTATTGTAATAATTTTTAGTGCAAGAGTTACCGATAGGTAGCGTTTCGCAACGACCACTGCTGCGAAGAAACGCCGAAAGAAACTCATTTACACAGTATTGGTCGCCTACGCGCCGGAAGGGCTTTGTCAGTTTACAAAGATCTTATGCCTTATACAATTTTATCACAACATAACATGTAAAGCTTGCGAACGCGACAAATCCAATTTTTTTTCATTTCCAATTTAGTTAGACCTAATAACAAAATGGCTGAACCTATTGCCCTGTGACACAGAAACAGGCTAATTGGAGCCCGGTAATGAGGCGGCCGAGCCCAAACGATTGATTAGAGACATTGCATAACATGCCGGCTGAATTAAACTGTACGTCACGATTAAAAGGAGGTTGACGTTTGTTGTTTCTGTAACAACGCTGACTGGTTGGTGGCATATTGACTCATCTTGTCACTCGGAAGATCTCTGGTTCGATACTTTGTGCAGACAATTAGTTATACTTATTCATTATTGTATTAAAGGTAACGTGAGACAACTTCATAATTAATAATTTATAACGGTAGACTCACGTAATATGGTCGGAAAAGGCCGACCAGGACTCGATCTTCTATGCTGGTCTGGGAGAAACAAAAAAAACTTAGAATAATAAGAATAAGAATGCTTCGCTTCCAGTACAAATCTTAAAATCCAATCGAGGGAGGGAATGGGCGAAAATGCGAATCATGTTAATCGCCTATTAAAGCCGTACCTAAATTTTCCGGGGTTCAGTGCTGCCGCCATTTTTAATAAATCATTTCAAAGAAAACGGAGACATAATTTAAAATTTTGCTACTACCAAGTCCTAGATAACCTTTATAAAATACTTTGAAGGGTTATCTAGAACTTGGTAGTAGCAAAATTTTAAATGGGGGCAGCATTGGACCCCGGAAAATTCAGGTACGGCGTTAAGGCCGTACATTACATACATTTAAAATAAATCATTTCAAATGAATTTTCCGGGGTTTACTAATGTCCTGAATTAACTACTGTTTACAGTTTATAATGAGAACGTTAAGCTTTACAACGCTCATTTGCCAAAAGTGGCCGTAAAGGTTATCTAGAACTTGGTAGTAGCAAAATTTTAAATGATGTCTCCGTTTTCTTTGAAATGATTTAGTTTAAGGCCGTACCTGAATTTTCCGAGGTCCAGTGCTGCCCCCATTTAAAATAAATCATTTCAAAGAAAACGGAGACATAATTTAAAATTTTGCAACTACCAAGTCCTAGATAACCCTTCA
The DNA here is from genome assembly GCA_963576875.1 of Acrobasis repandana. Lineage (NCBI taxonomy): Eukaryota > Metazoa > Arthropoda > Insecta > Lepidoptera > Pyralidae > Acrobasis > Acrobasis repandana. The sequence continues at coordinate 8,756,853 of OY756223.1, read as the reverse complement.
AAGTATTTTATGAACAATTATGTATGTATTTACAATTTAAAGTGAGAACGTTAAGCTTTACTACGCACAATTGCGAAAAATGGCCACTTTTGGCTAATGTGCGTAGTAAAGCTTAACGTTCTCATTATAAACTATAAACAGTAGTTCATAAAATACTTTAAAGGGTTATCTAGGACTTGGTAGTTGCATAATTTTAAATAATGTCTCCGTTTTCTTTGAAATGATTTATTTTAAATGGGGGCAGCACTGGACCCCAGAAAATTTAGGTACGGCCTTAAATGGGGGCAAGCACTGGACCCCGGAAAATTCAGGTACGGCCTTAACATCATTCGCGTTTTGACAACCTGTGACTTTTTTGACAAATTTTCACTACTTTGATTCCTATTTCCACCTTCACATCTGTGAGTCTTGCGGTCTTGGGCTCTGTCTGCTTAGAATCGCAAACATGCTCTGTTTTGTTGTTACTTGATAGTGTATGTATGTCTTCGAGTGTTGTGTATATGTGCCTGTATCTATAAGCCCCCGATACAAGCATACCTATTATATTTTGTGTTACGGTCTTAAAATATCAAAGCTCGGGATATGTCTTTGTTTTTTTATCGCTCATTCATTACTGTGTTTTGACTCTTTGGCATTTAATTTCAATTGTTACTGACGTGTCTGTCAAATAAGACATATTATCTGTCACATATTACAGTACTGTAATCCTAATAAACTAGTTGCCATTGTGTTATCAATATCTAAATTAAAAATATGTGGTAAGATAAAAATAAAACTTCTTTATTGCACTATATTTTACAACATGTCTTTGCTTTTCTGTGGTTACAACCATGTTACAACAGTAAAAAAGGAATGACGATCTCAGTGGCCTAGTGGTCACCATGCCAGGCTGTCACATCGGTGGTTCCGGGTTCGAACCCCGGTCAGGTCAAGATGGAAAATGATCTTTTCAGGTTGTCCTGGGTCTTGGATATTTATCTATATATGTATTTGTTATAAAATATACAAGTACAATCGTTGAGTTAGTATCCCATAACACAGGTCTCGAACTTACTTTGGGGCTAGCTCATCCGTGCGATTTGTCCGTATATATTTATTTATTATTTATAGTAAACTTAAAATATAAGTAGGCACAAAGGCGGGCTTATCACTATATATATTTCCTACAGCCAACCTTTGGGTAAATAGTGATTCGAGTAAATGTTGCGGGTTGGCGCAGTAAACAGAATCGAGCTTATCGGAACTGACCTAGGCATGTCGAAAATATTAACGACGGTGTAAAAATGCAACGTCCATTTGGCCGCTGTCCACAATTGAGAAGCAAAGGCATTGTTCCTTTGTCGTTCGTGGCTAGGACCTTTGTCCGAGGATTGTTTTATACCGAATGTAAGTCACGAATGCTATGTACAGCTGAATAAGGATGCTGCGCATGTCTCCCTTTGCGACTCTATTCAAAGCAATTAACATTTTTGAAGAGTTAATTTGTGAAAATGATATTTTGTGTTGCATATCTTAATAATCTTATTGAAAGCCAGAATTGGCATTTAGAATATTTTTTTTAATTCTCTTGGGTATCTCCATGTTTGTTAGGATTATTCTTTATTTAATTTAATTTTTTTTAGCCTGTACTGTCCCATAGTTGGGCAAAAGCCTCCCCTCTAGATTTCCATAAACTTCCATCAGTGGAGATAGTTTGGCAGCTCTTTTCTCAATAAATGTAAATGGCGGACTTAAGGCCTTTTTTACCAGTCAACCAACAGGTGGTGCAGGTTTATTTGGATATACTTACTTAGTTTTGATTATTATTTATACATATAGTTATTTTTTCACCATTCTCCACATCACCCGGTTAGTTGACTAGTGTATAAGGCCTGTGATATTTATAAAGGGTATCAGAAATGCAAACCTTGGTTTGAAAAATACTATCTACAACCTTCCGCTATAGTCTGAAAAGTAAATGTAATGTGTGATAGATGCCTCCATTTGTATATAACATAAATTCTAGATAATAATCGTTACGAGAAGTGGTCTTCTAGCAAAAGCCTTAGTCTACCCCGTAAAAATAAAAACTTTATCTATCTGTCTTAGAGTAGTAAACTTCCATTTTAAGAATACATCTCTATGTTTATGAAAGCAGTCGTAATAGCTTTTTTCAAACGATACCGCCTCGAAAACAAAAGAAACCAAACGTAACATAAACAGTAAAGTTGTCATTTCATTTCAAGGTGTAGCAGTGAAAAAATACCCATATTTGGTCAGGTGAAACTACTTCCCATCTGACAAAACGTTCCCATTTAACTTTAAAAGGAAGGATGTATTTTTAGCAGTTGTTGGAATTGTACGACAAAAATACTGTTTCCGTATATCTTTCCGAACAGAATATGACTTCCTTGACTACAAAGCGTATTGAAGAATCTAATTTGACCGCAAGATGTATACCGGAACTGTAGAGCACCGCGTATGATCCATACAAAACAAGGAAGGAAGAAAGTGCAACCAATGCGGTTTTATTACGCTCCGTCGAAGAGATAAGGTGAGTCTCGGTGAACACCGCTAAGTCGATAACGTCTTTTACAATGGTATCAGTAAGTAAAACTCAGTTTTTCTTGAATATGTATTACGTGTTTTGAAATAGGAATTTATTTATATTGGAAGTTTAAATAAATAAATAATCGTTTTAATTTTATCTCTAACCTTTCAAGTATTATAATAAATTAAATTGTTAGGTAGAGAAAAATTGTAGTTACGTTTGGACCGAACCGAACCTTAAGATATTTTTTGCGGCGTTTGAGGAATATTGGAACAAAATTGCGCTCATACATTTGCAAGGAAGCTACAATAAGGATAGAATTGCTTATAAATTCACGTCAGTTAAAGTTGTGCATTATATTATGTCTCTTTGAGAATTTGTTTCAGTTTTGTTCCGATAATATGATACGCTTCGACTTCGACGTATAAAGTAATTTGTTTATTGAACTTTTTATTTGTAACACTACTAACAATCTGGAAGAGAGCCGCTGGCATGGTCAGGTCTATGCCTGCCAGTAGTTACATAAACAAGGATGCCGAAGTCCATGCTAGTGAAAAAGGTATAAATAATCCAGTAGCCGAGGCTCTAAAGCAGCACGCGCCAAAATAAAAAAAGCTATTTTGGCTCAGAAGTTCAATGGCATAAGATAAAAATATGCAGTTTTATACTAACATATCTGTGTTGAACTTATTCGACTTTTGACTGGACCTTTTAGTAACTCCAAACCAAATATTACACTGTTTTTTTCTTTACCATATTTACTATTACGATTCGCGCGTGTTTACCAAGTACCATATCTGACCTAAAGTTATCTATCTGATGTTCAGATAACCTGCATTGTTCTCAGCGGGACATTAAGCTCTAAGCCGTATGTTTCTAGTCGATCCTATTTCAAAGATATAGAGTTCATATTTGTACAGACATTTCGATGCGGTCATGGGATAGATTCGTCATAAAAGGGTACATGACTGGCTAACACGTAGTAGTCGTGATTTGGAGAATGTTTTTCAAAATAAAAACCGTTCTGGTTGTTTATAAAGTGTTGATATTTCGATGGCAAGAATTTGTGATCAAAAAGTGTGTGTAAAAAAAAATTGTTACTTTCGACAGTGAGTCCATGCAGTAGGTACTTACTGTTTTGATTCCAAGTCATATTTGTTGTTACATTATGCCAAATCTACTAAAATGTGTTTTTATACATTTTGTGCAGATAATATAATTAAGTATATCTTTTTATAAATTTAGGCTACCACATTAATTCAAAGATTACCAAACAACAATATATTCAACCATGGTATTCAACCAACAAACATACTTATTTTAGTTTCTTTACATTTTAAATAATTTTATAGTATTAGCAAAATCAATAGTAAGATTGGATTTTTTGTATTTTCTTTTTATATATTAAATTTATTATTTTCATCTACACAACAACTTATGAAGCTGACGAGATCATGTCTGCTACAATTTCATTTCATTGAACTTGCAAAGGATTCGTCTTTCGTCTCGTCACGTTTTTAATATCGAATGTATATGTCGCAGTTAGATGGTATAAACCGCTAATACACGAAACCTCTAGTTGTTTGGCATTACAGCTCGGTTTTGTTAAACAGCTGAATATCGTTCAGCTGGATTGTCTAAGATTGCGCAACGTGTTACGTTCATTGAAACCGCTAACCATGTTTCCAAACGGCTAGCGGTTTTGTGAAACAGTAGCGGTAATCAGCTGTTTGACGAAATCGTTAAACAATCCAACTGCGACACATGCATGATAAGATTCTTTCGACATCGAATTTCATTTCCCAGAAAACTATTCACGATTTTTATTGCTATAGGTTTGCAACCTAACCTAACCTAGTAAAATGTATAGAATTTTTCTAAAAATATCATTCAATTTATCAAAATTCCTACTTACAAAATTCCTATTTTTTTTCCAGACTATACTCACACCTGGGCTTACCTTATTTTTCTGAAGTAATTTTGATGAAAATTCATCTAGGTCGTCAAGTTTTTTGTTTGCGTCTAGTTTGGCGGCTATTCTTTTAAAGTAATATCAGTCCACTGCTGAACTAATGGCCTCTCTCAATAAAGAAAGGGTTTTTCCATAAACACCACACTGGTTGAAGATCAGTTGATGATATAACGACGTTGTATGGAAGACGCTGCTGCTCACTTTCTATTTCTGGTTTAGTAAGAGGTGACCTTTACTAAAACCGGTGAAGAGAAAAGGGTAAGTGACAGGATTTATTCTACTCTGCGGTTACCACACATCACATACAACAGTTAGGCAGCAATTCTTTGCCCAAAAAGGTAGCCACATTTTTTGATCTTCATATTTATGATGTGAAAATATATCTGTTATAAACTGATAGCTAAATGCAAAATATCTGGAGCGTAACAGATTCTAAAGATATAGACGAGGCAAGAATGCTGCATGAAAAATAATAGACAATATAAAATGCCTGCAAAACTATACAGACATAATACTACATATCCTAGCATTGCGGCCGGCACTACTTATGAGAAATGAATATTGCTCGGAAAGTTAAAAAATGCGTCAACTTTTCCAACATACTAAAAGCGAATATCTGCTCTACTACTAACAACTTAAAACACAATACAGCCTGCAGCAAAAATAACAATCGCCGTTTTGAATTTGATCATAATAAAAAGTTTGCGTTGTATATGGAAGCACGGGATAAGTTTCATACAGCAAATAAAGCGCTGACTAGATGGAACAGTCTTTTTAAACCACGAAAAGTAGGTCTCTGCGGGACGTAGATTAATCTGATTTAGAGAAAGTCTGGAGACGTCTAGAAATTTCAAATAGGTCCCGGCGGGATGCACAATTTTCGTTACATAATTCAGTAGAAATGGGAAAAAATGTTATAGTTTAACTTAGATTTGAAATTGAAGAATTTTATTTTGATAAGAATGCTATTATACAACGTGTAATTGACATATGCGTAAAAAATCAAACCCCGGGCTATACTAGATCACTATAGTATAATAATATTAAAATAACAGACAAAAATAAAAAAAAATTACTGTCATTTCCACACAAATTTCCCGGGCAAAAAAAAATCGCCCCTTTTATACAAAAGTGTACAGCTGCTCACACTTTTGTATAAAAGGGGCGATTTTTTTTGTATGACTCTTATTTTAATTTAATTATACTTTGATGATCTTAGTGTAGCTACGTTAGTATTATTTATTCTGTGGTGTAGCCCATGGTTAGATGCATATGAATGACCCTTACCTACAAGTTGTATAATTAGAAAGGATGGTCTTTTATTAAGTTAGACCGACCGTCAGAAAATAGTTCGAAAAAAGGAATTGGGAATTATTCCCATTTTCAAACTATTTTTTTTTTATGGAATAGGTCTTTTTATAACTAAAAACGGACTAAATAGTTTGAAGCCAGACTGTGTGACTTACAAAATTGGTTCTAAGGCTGGCAACTGTTCATTATTTAGAGTAACCGTAAATGTAATAAAAACTTTTAAAATATGATTGGTCTAGAATTTCTAAGATCCATAATTAGCGAAGACTATAGAAAATGTCCATTGAATACGATTGCATAGAATAGACAACGAACGCTTTCAAACTTCTGCGTAATGCTCCGCTTTTCTAATGAAACTCGAACGGATATTGCAAGGAAATAAATACGCCAATAGTTCGTTTAGCAACTTTAGAGTAGAAACCCTTTGTTAATTCGAAAGCGCTCACTGATTTTCTGAAACGCTTTTATAAATTGAAAAGTTTTTCAGCGCACAATAGAGTTTTATGTCAAACTGATTTGTAAAGTCCAATTCTTGGTTAAATGTGTATCAATGGGCCATTGAAGTACGTACTCATCTCGTATTTTGACCACCGTCTAATTAATGGAGTTTTACGTTGATCTCTTTCAGTCTATCTAAGAGTATGGAATAGATAGACATATTCAAACATAGTTTTTCTTTATTTGCGGAATGGTAGGTTTAATATCATTTCATTTACATATTTGTCTTTGATTCACTAGTACTTTGCTAAAAATATAGAAAGGCTTGGTTTCCACATTCCGATATATATATAAAGTTACGTTTTATTGGTAATATGTAAAACATCATTGAAAAAGCAATAACGAAAACCTTTATGTTACTTTTGAAATAAGTTGAACTCCCTAAACGACGGGCAATAAAAAATATTGTACGGTCATTGGAGATGTGAGTACAATGGCGGAAAAAATTCCACAATCGGTAGTCCGAACGAGAAGCAGAATATGTACTTATAAAAAGGTACGATTTTTATAGTTATTAAACCTTATTGCTTTCATGTTAGAGGTTATATGAGTGTAATTTTTTAGACGTTTTGCACGAGTGAAATATTAAAGTTATAAAGGACGGCGCTTCAGAGAAAAGTAATAAAGTAGTCAAGGGAGAACTCGGTGAGAAATCATGTGCCGACTATATTGCAAATTATATTTCATCCCACTTTGCTTCCAATGGGGTATTCTTTAAAAACTTTTTATTCGTCAAAACCAAAAGGTGTCAACTGGACAAATGGAAAAAATTTGAATGTACTAATAAATTAAATAAATAAATATATCATTAATCTCATTAATATCATTTAACAAATCACACTGATTAAACTAGTCCCAAAGGAAGTTTTTAAGACCGCGTATGACCCTGATAGTGCTTAGAGCGATTTTAATTATTATAAATATTAACGAAATACTTACTTTGTGTAGCCAAGTGCGAGTCGAATTCGGGCACCGAGGTTTCCGTACAAACCTGTAGGTATATAGTAGGTTTAAAATTATAAATATATTTTTATTATATGTAACTGAATTTATGGTTGACTGGCAGAGAACGCCATAAGGCGTTAAGTCCGCCATTTGTACACTTTTTTATGTGCAATAAAGTTTAAATTAATAAATAAGCTGAACCGTAAAAAATATCTCATTACAAAAAAATTATGAATAAAAAATTAAGTAACATCACCAACCAACCACCTTTAACACCACAAAAAAAAAACGCTTAATTACAGTAAACGTCACGTTTAAAACTCTTTTAGCATTAAAACAAAATAAACCGTTTAATTTCAAACGGTAAACTGTTAAAAAATATGTTATCTCACTTTAAAACGAATATTTCCTATCCTAGGCCTTCATATCACTTGAAAGCATTCGAGTCGCATGTTCACTCCTCGTTTTCCAATTCTAAAGAAAAGCAAACAGTAGGAATAATCCATTCCGAAGTCCTTTTATGCTGATGCTGCGAGCATTGAGCGATGCATTCTGAATCTGAAATGGTTTAAACGTTCGTGTCAAAGTGCATATATTTTACAGTTGTATATCTTTAAATAAACGATTCACGAAACTTGTGAAGTAGAAAATTGAAATAGTTTACGCAGATTGGTTTTAGATGTAAAATGCGAGACACAGCAGTGGTAGTTGATGATAATGGTTGGTTATACACGCAACCAATTTGAATAGGTCGGACTCGGAATTGATTTTTGTATTTATAATACGAGTAAAATTTATATTTGCGTTATTCTAAGATTTTCATTCGTTTTATTACTTGACACGTAGTTTAACTTCCATGCTGGTATGGGAGGAAAGAAAAAAACTTAGTATGTATCAGCTGCTTCTTTTCCCGCGCAGATCGCAAAAGCCGATTGAGGGAATGGGCAAAAATGTGAATCATTAGCGTAAAACCCAGATAGACGCCCCAGGGGTATAGTTGCTTTGATTGCAATTACTCTAGTTTCGCAAATATAACACATGGTATTAAATTTATCTATCGAGAGATTCTGTATCTACAACTAAGTTGGCCGTGTTGCATGTCTCTGTGCGATTGCATGGGACGGCTAGGTGCGATCAAAGTTTTTGCGGGATAGATGTCTTCTTTCTCGACAGGGCATCTATCCTAAACGTAATTTACATGAAATAGGCAACTGTCTCCTATATGGGATAGTTGTCCCAAAATTTAGAGGTCTGCAAAAATCGCCAATACTCAGGAAATATCAAACATAATGTTTATTCCTTTCATAAATATAAAAATAATAAACCTAAGTACCTACCCGTTTGAGAAATAAAGTATCTTGCTTTTTGTACAAAGAGATATAAAGTAATTTCAAAAAGTGGGGCAACTATCCGGGTTTTACCCTAGGCGATGCAGCTAGCAGCTTTTCACTATTTGAATTCTTTTTCCACCTTCTCGCTCACCATCACGTTAAAAGTGGCCTTTCAGTCTTACGGCCCTAGGCTATGTCTGCTTAGAGCCGCAAGACCCATAATGCTCTGTCTGCCCTAGTAAGTATAAAGACGAGACAGTGCATGCATGCATACGTAGTTTAAATAGATTAACTTGATAATGTTTATTTTTATATGTATTTATTATAAGATAAACCGTAATATACCGTGAAGTTAGTATCTCATAACACAAGTTTACAACTTTTTGGGGCTAGCGCAATCTATGTTATTTATCCTTACCTATCTCTCTGTCTATATATATGTATGTATCTATAAATTAAAAAAAATGTGTTATAAGGAAACAGACAAAAACTTGTTTATACAAACAGTCAATTCAATAAAACTCAATTAACTGAATAACTTTTCCAAATGAACTTATAATATATCGAAACACATTATGATATATTTTACTAATTATGAATGAATGATGAATGATTGAATAATGACGATGAATATGTATGTAGTAATTTACTATGTAAATAGTAAACAAATTACATAGCTGCTCAATATTGTACCCATTATATTTATTTATTTTTAGGCGTGTTTACCCATATTTTCTTCCTTCTTATAAAAGTGTTTTTTTTTCGTGATATTCGATGAACCTCCGCGGCATAAAATTTTTCAGAAAAAAATTATAAGATACGGGTCACACCACATTTTAAGCATAAAAAATTAATTTTACCCGACTACGACAAAGCCAAATACAGGGGTTATGTGTTTCGCCGGTATGCATGTATGTATGTTCATCTGTTCCCTACGAAGGTTCTTCTTCAAATTTATCCATGACATCTTGACAAATGAGGTATTATGTGCTTGTATTTAATGGATAAACGTACTTTTTAGCAAGAATTTTTCCGTAGTCGGGTTTAGTTTTAAAAGTTTGACGCTAATGTCTGTCGGTCTGTCAGTCTCTGTGTCTGTGGCATCTTAGCGCTCAAACGGATGGATCGAATTCAATGCGGTTTTTTAACGTGAAAGCAAGTTCCCTTGCCGTGGTTCTTAGCTATGTTTGATCAAAATCAATTTAGCCATTTAAAAGTTATTGAAGGTTAACGCTTGAAAGTCAGGGCTTTCTCTTGCAAAAGATAGATGGCGCTATGGATATCAAAATGTATCGTAGATGGTGTTCTTGACAGTCGGGGTCTTTTTTTATTTGCCTTGCAAATAAACTCGTTAAAACTATATCGTGTCCGTTTTCACATGGCCGGAGAACGAACCCGGGACCAAGACAATTTTTTTTATACTTGTCAAATATTATTTTGAATATTCCCAGATAAATATGCCAACCACGCGGTTTCGGGGCTGCAAAATCCAAGTCTTTTTCCAACCTACCAAATAATTGAGAATTGCTGTACAAAATGGATACGCCTGTCTACTAAGTATATTAAAAGTGATTTGTTGCAATTACGATGATGTATGCGATACTTTGCCAAAAGTATTCTTAGTTTTTTATGGATTTATATTTCTTATTTTATAAAGAGTCGTGAAATAAGCCATATAAATTCGCCCTGTAACTGGACACTTTTTGGGAATGGGTTTAGGAACGACTTTAAATGTATGTTTTGCTGTAGACTTTTACTTATTTATAAACGAATTAAATATTACATTGTATATTTGATGACTGCCTCCGTGGTCCAGTGGTCAAGGCGTTTGCCTTGTGATCTGGAGACGGGTTCAAATCCCACTGGGAAGCATACTTTGTGGAAAGTTGTTTCCAATCAGGTTCGGATATTGTAGGCTTGAATCACCTGATTATCCACAAATAAAAATGATTCCGTGCTTCGGAAGGCATGTAAATATCAACTAACATTCACTGTGAAGTCAACCTTATTACACTTTGTATAAAGTGTTTTTTTCTTATTATATTGAACCAAACAAAATACGATCTTACCGGCCGGGAGAGCGCTCTTATTTGGCGAGCTGTATTTTATGCATATGACCCGGTTTTTAATTATGTTGTTTGACATTCTGAATACAAGTTTATCTAAAGAATAAATCGACTAAATAAAGATAAATAACAATGATATAATATATCATTGTAACAATGAGTATTAAGAGTCGCCTTACTCTAGACAGAATCAGAGTTTCCCACACAAACGTAGTCTACGTTTTATTTTGAAACGACATGTCAGATTTCGGTAAAAATTTGTAACTTTAAAGAAATTGCATATATCTAGGGTTATAATTGGTTTTTACAGTCAAAATATAAACTTGAAAGAGAATATAGTGTATTATATAATTTTTGACCATTAGTATGAAAACCTTTTACACCCTTATATTTTCTTTCAAGTTCATATTTTGACTGTGAAAACCAATTATAACCCGAGATATATGCAATTTCTTTAAAGTTACAAATTTTTACCGAAATCTGACATGTCATTTGTATGGGACAGTCTAGGGTAAGGGGATTCTTAAGTGGTTTACCGGACAGCCTCTGTTATATTGGTGGTTAAGAACGTAGCAATATTCCAAATAACAAGACAAGTCAACTCTCGAATACAGAACAGTCGTATAGTTGCTATCCCGTATGCTAATAGCGATTGACTGCCATTGCTATCAATTAATTTTACACGCAAAGACCTAATTAATGAATAAAAATTGTATTTTTAAACTTATTTTAGAAGAAATAAATCGGTTTCAAGGACTGATATATTCTCAACATTAGTAGCTAAGTGTGTACGCTTTAAAAGGGCCGGTGTATATTATTATAAGTTTAAAAAAACTTTAGCATAAACGAGATACCCACTTTTCTATAGTAAGGAGCTCCCAAGGAAATATATCTAAAGAAAAAGTTCTGTTCTGTACGGATGAACCTGCTTTTATGTAAAGTCTTGGGGCCTGAGGTTGTTAGCTGTATGAGAAATAAAGACCTAATTTTCTTACTTCACAATTTCTTTACGAAGTAATCAGACTGGAAAGAAAACATTTTCCTCAGTATTCATACAACAACCTTCTTTTGTACAAGGTAAATAATTTAACCATGAATTTGATCATGCGTAAACTAAATATTTACGATCAATTACAACGCCAAATTTCGCTTAAATCAAGTAAACCGACCCGTAATCTTTCGCATCGGCGGTTTTGATCAAAGAAAACTAAATTTACTTTTCACCAAAACTTTCCTTTTCACCACAGCTTTTTACATTGCTGATTCTTTAACCAACCAAAAAATAGTGGCTTTTCAGCATTTGCTGCTCTTCACGTGTAAAAGTAAATATTACTTATATTTTATTATTATGTGCTTGATTATACAGCACAGAGAGGGTTGTGCTCCTGCAGTGGAGACTCAAAAAAACCTGATGATAATGATGATGATCATAATGCAAACAATTTTATGTACAGAATACAGTAAGAGTAAACAGAACGGTATCTCCTAAGGTACGCGCAATATGCGTCCCCGTTCCCCGCACCCGCACCTATCCCCCGGTTCTTGACGGCCAACGTGAGTCATCGAGGCGAAAACGGGGGAGAAGTGCGGGGACAGGGAACGGGGTCGCATATTGCGCGTACCTTAGGAGATTCCGGCCTGTCCTGGATATCTACGCATGAGTATGTATATATACTACATGTATACTTTTCCGTAAAATATCATTCATGTTAATTAAAATCGTATAAAAATCGGCTTAGTTGTTTCCAAGTTTTTCGAGTACAGACACATAGATTCCGGCAAATGGTAAAAGTTAATTCTTCTTATTGTAGACTTACTTTAGGATTTAGTTTAACCCATTATATGCCTAAATAAGGTTTTCAGTGACGAAAGAGTTACGAGTGTTTAAGGGTAGTCCATGATACTGAATAACTTTCTCCAAGGCACTTATATCGAAATATAAAAATAAATTATGGCCTCCCATATAAGTTGACTGATCATGCAACTGATGCGAGTTTGTGTGGAAACTTGAAAAATATTTTTCATATTTCTTTAGAATAATATGTTCATTGGGGAAAGTTTTTCAATATCATGGACTGAATTCACTCTAAAAATAGTTTCAGTATATTTTTTTAGACGTTATATAGTACCTATACTTACATTATAAAGGTAGTATCTAAATTTTGAGAAATAAACGCATCTGAATCGGCTTTTCTGTTGCTTTCAAGAGACATAATAGGGCAAATATTCGATGTTATTTATGTCGCCTGAGTTGGCTTATGAATGCTAATTTGGGTGAGAGATATCTCTCATTTGGCGGCATCAGTCAACTGCCCGACGACGGACTAATAAAGTCAAATGCAAATGGGGTGGGATGGGGAAATTGATACACTGTACTCGGTAGTAATGGTTTGTTAGATAAAGCTTTACACGTTCATTGAAATTATATGTTTTACTACAAAATTTATTCTATTTTAGTTTGAGAGTAAAGACAATTCGTACTTATGCTTGCTGCCTTTTTAAGGCTCAATTTACATTGCCACGGAATGGAAGAGAATTTTAAAACTTTTCAAAGCATATTGAACTCTCTGTCAAAAGTCGGGAATTCCTCTATGCTAATTAGTATTTTAAATATTCTCCAACATTTATAGAAGCCTATCCTCTATGAATTTCTTAAAATTGGTCCTAACACTATATAGCATAATAAACACGGTTAGTATAATACCCTATCCTAGGACTGTTTCTGGTCTACCCTTTGAGTTGCGGAGGTAAGACGGCAGTCGCTCTGTGTAAAAACCAGTAACCTCGTCAAATTACCTAGGTTAGGTAGCGGAACCCGGGCTCTGAACCGTTACCGCTGAGGATGTAACCGGAAATACGCTCGGATGATGATGAATCACGGTAAGTATAAGTATACAAACTTTTTATTTGTTAAATAAAAACTCCGTACATAAAGGGTTCCATACAAACAATGTACAATGTTTTAAAACGCTGAAAAAACACGATTCTTGTATGACGACCCCTTTAAGTTTTAACTTTATCTTAATTTTAGTATTTGTTGTTATAGCAGTCATAGTATTAAATAATCACTGAAAATTTCAAGTATCTAGTTAATGCCATTATAAAGATCTAGTTAAAAACGCTGAAAAAACACGTTTTTTGTATGACGACCCTTTTAAGTTTTAACTTTTTCTTATTTTTAGTATTTTTTTGTTATAGCGGCCACTGTGAAACATAATCGGTGAAAATTTCAAGTGTCTTTCTATTACGGCTTAAGAGATAGAGCCCTGTGACAGACGGACAGACAGACAGACAGAGCGGGGTCTCAGTAATAGGGTCCCGTTTGCACTCTTTGGGTACGAAACCCTAAAAAAGTAGCGTCAAATGGAACGGATTCTCCATGAAAGTGTTTTTCGACATTTGTACGTTATAAATGTAAAAATTACAAGTGTTTAAGACCACTCGTGCAAATCCTTCGCAAACGATCAATTTGGAAAACCAATTCAACAGCAATTAAGTCGTTCCGTGATTCCTGACTTCAAAAATACTTTTGATCCTGCTGAACAACTTTATTAGTAAGGTGTAAAAAATACAGATGACAAACAGACTGTAATTTAAGTAAACACTATGCTGGGTAAAAATATTTTTATTAAATTCCTCTGGCGGCAGTTTCAACGCATTCACTTCCGAGGTGTATTCCTTCTGTGGCCAATGGAATGTATCTTTTAATTAATTACATGCTTGATACTCAATGGCCTTTATTTGATTTAGATATCAGTGGTTAGATGTTGAATCAACAGAATCAGAATACCAATTTGCAGATTTTTTATGAAATGGCGAATAGAAGTTAGCCTTTTAATTTAAAAAAATATAGCGATTTACCACTTCTTACTAGATGTTCTTTACAGTGATGAAATATGCAGTCACTCTCTTGGGAACGTGTTATTTGTATGTAAAAATCCTGAATAAAAACAAGGGAAAATAGATAATTTTAGCCTGTATAGCATGTTTATGATGACGCAAATGTTTTAAGGGTTCAGTAGCCAAATGGCAAAAAACGGAACCTTTATGGATTAGTCATGTCTGTCTGTCTGTCTGTCCGTCCGTATGTCACAGCCACTTTTTTCCGAAACTATAAGAACTATACTGTTGAAAGTTGGTAAGTAGATGTATTCTGTGAACCGCATTAAGATTTTTACGCAAAAATAGAAAAAAAGAAATTTTATTATATTTTATTATACTTAGAACTGAAACTCAAAATTTTTTTTTATCCAACCCAAACTTCTGGGGTATCTGGGGATAGGTCTTTAAAAATGATATTGAGGTTTATAATATAATTTTTTCTAAACCAAATAGTTTGCGCGAGAGACACTTCCAAAGTGGTAAAATGTGTGTCCGCCCTGTAACTTCTAAAATAAGAGAATGATAAAACTAAAAAAATATATATGATGTTTATTACCATGCAAACTTCCACCGAAAATTGGATTGAACGAGATCTAGTAATCATTTTTTTTTAATACGTCTTAAATCGTAAACCGCAATTTACCTTTAGAACTTTTATATACTGTTACTTGCTGCTACGGAACCCTTCATGGGCGAGTTCGACTTGCACCTGGCCGCTTTTTTTTTCTTAGCCTGCTATAATATGACGTTCATGCAGTGTTCTTAAAATTATGCTAGTAACAGAAGGAGCCTACCATTCCCAATGCAAATGCACTGCACTTATACTGCAGCGGACAGATATTGCGATACTCCTACTATTTATTGTTTAAACGACCTCCGCGTTATGAGTTTAAACTATTTATGCTATGTCTATCTTATGTTACGTGACCAGTGTGAACTGTGAACTATTCCAAGCAATGGTCTTTGGTGTTATAATAAAACTAGGTCTAGGTATTCTCTACCAGCAATGGCTCAAGACTATGTCAAGAATGTAACGATAGTCTAACAACTGATTGTTCTTTTCAGTAAATTTAAGGACTTTCTAAATTAGTTGATAAATGTAAAATAAAATATTTACTAACATAACTACAAGCATCATAACGTGTGAACATCTGTTTAATTTTTAATAAAATATATTGGATTATTAGCTCATAATTGGCTTGTTCAGTTAGAAAAAAGCATTTTAGCCAGGTAATTAAATCACACACAGTGGCAACACTCCCAACTGATGACGTAATCTTAAGGCAATCATGTGACCCAGCCTTGTCTTAAATACCATGGTGTTTTGCAAAAAAAAATTAATAGTGCGGTACTCACGATAATGCATCTATTAATTAACATAACTACTAATAGTTTTATCTCGATAGCACAATGGGCGCATGTTAATCAGCCCTAAGCATAGTTCCCCCTTAGATTTGTACATTTAGCATAGAATAAATAAATAAATAAAATAAATATATACGGACAAATCACACAGATTGAGCTTGCCCCAAAGTAAGTTCGAGACTTGTGTTATGGGATAATAACTCAACGATACAATGTTTCGTAACAAATACCTATACATATATAGACAAACATCCAAGACCCCGGGCAATCTGAAAAATATCATTTTACACCTTGACATGACCGGGGATCGAACCCGGAACCTCCGGTGTGACAGCCTGGCGTGATGACCACTAGGCCACAGAGATCATCACTATATCGAACTACTTCATGATTCAAAATTCAAGTTAAAGAATCTCGTTTGTTATCATATCACAATTACCTACATGTCACTTAGGCCAATTGAAAGCCAATTGAAATTACACCAGCATTGACTACAAACACACGCAAAAATGAAAGAAGTTTGATCTCACAACATATCGTATATATGTCCCTAAATTAACTACTTCTAAATACTTTCGTTTATAGTCTAAAAGGAATTTAAGAGAAATTCAGGCTGCTCTTTCCCTTGATTGGAAATTTAAGAAAAGAATATATTTTTATTGTAGGACGTAATTCTCACTGTAAACATTTTATAGACTTTATATTTATGCAATGTATTTTTTTTTATTTATTTAATCTTTATTGCACAATAAAATAAAAGTACAAGTGCGGACCTAATGCCATATGGCATTAGGTACCATAAATTGAAAATTGTATAACCATTTATAAAATTGGATATTCAGTTGCTGTCAAACCCAGAGCTTTTCTAAAACTACACTTACAAAAACAAGCCGAAAATCTATTTTCTTCTGCCTAATAAACTTAAAATATAAGTGACAGCACATGTGACAGTCAAAATTACAAAGCAGCTGCATTTTTGACACATTTTTAATTAAATTTAGTGTTGTCTATAATGAGATCTGCGAATTACCGAGATAACCGTTACTAAGCTCATTATAGAGGCACACGAAATCAGCTTACAATACCTCCAAGCATTCGATTCACACCGGTAACCATACCAAATACTTCAACCAAACAAATATATTACCACCTTGCCATAAAAACACAATAGCTACTGATTTTCTGGCTAGTTGAGCAAATATCTATTTCAAGTTGCGCAGGTATTGTCTAAAAAAGGGCAGATGTTGACACAAAGATGAGTGGACGAACAAAGCTGAAGACTGTCCAATCTTTTGTTAAATAAACTATGTATTCACGGTGTTCCTCGAATTACAAAATGTTTAGCTATTTGTTAAAGTCCCATTAAGTTCTGTCACTTTGGTATTGAATTTGCTAAGTTTGATCGAAAGTTACGGCAAGTTAACTTCGACTTTGTATCTATAGGGATAGGGTCCCAGAGGAGCGAGGCAGGAGTTTGTGAGTTAGTAATTGTCGTCGACGCAACGAAGACGTCCGCAGTTGAATGAGACGTCGATAAATTAAATTCGTTTCCGCCGTGTGAATTCTAAAGATGTCTCAATTTGTTTTCAGCCATACAATACAAGGTTTTATTAAATTTCTTAATACCCATTGCATTGTTAAAATAACGCGTGTGCGACAAGTCCGAAATCCTATCAATATTAAAAGTCATGGCGGTAAAAAATATGACAGTAATTTTTACGTTTAAATCTCGTTAAAATTGTATTTATGCGAAAATGTTCTTTGATATTCTTATCCCGACTACCTTGATATATTTTTATTGCTAGATTCGAGAAATTGATAGTGTTTTTTCTTGGAAAACTTCGCAGCTAAATATTTGCTAGACTAAAATTGCGCATACATTTTTCACTCAATATATTTGCAACATTTGAAAGTTAAAATGTTTTTGAACAATATATTTTGTTTCTTGATTGATCTTTTGAGTTGTGTTTCTAAGAAAGAAATATTAGGTACTTAAATTGAAATGAAAATGCATTTGAAAGTAATAAGCTCGAAGTCATGTTTAAAGTAAGTAGGTATGTAGAAGGCTGATTGGAATTTTTTTTTCTTTTTTAAGACATTTCAGTGTTGTGTCAACTTATTTCTTAAATTGGATTTGGCACTCGTTTGCAAAGTTTACATATTATGTTGTGATACCATTGTAGTGACAGGCTGGCAGCTTTCAAAATGTGGTGCTGGAGGAGAATGGAAAAGATCAGTTGGATGGAAAGGAAAAGCAATGAGGAAGTATTAGAAATAGTAGGAGAGAAAAGAAGACTGCTGGGCGAAATAAAAAATAGGAGACGGAAAATGATTGATCACTTAATACGACATGACTCCTTATTTAAAAACATACTAGAAGGAAAGATAAAAGGTAGAAGAGGTCCAGGACGACCAAGAAAGAGTCGAGAAGAGACCAACTGAAAGAAAAAGCAGGGGTCATGTCGTATCAAGCACTAAAAAGTAAGGCAGAGAACCGAGAAGTTTAGCGCATACTCCACCGACAAGAGCAACTAAGCTCTTAAATAAGAAGAAGAAGAACATTGTATTAGGCATAATATCTTTGTAAACTGACAAAGCCCTTCTGGTGTGTAGGCGACCAATACTGTGTCAATGAGTTTCTTTCGGTGTTTCTTCTCAGCAGTGGTCTTTGCGAAATGCTAGTATCGGAAGCTTTTAAACTAAGAAAAATAATTTAGATATAAATAAACATTACACATAATGTACACTAAAATTATTGACGTGTAAAAGTGCCTGCAAAGGCCTAGTTACTGAATAAATATTTGATTTTAATTTTTGTTAGACATGCAATTTTTACCCTAATGTATTTAATATGTATATAACCATTAGGTGAGGGATTTTGGAAATTTTACTGGTTTTTATTTTGCATGACCTTAGTCAAGAATTCAAGATTACCTCGCGATAATTTATTTGCTTTATTAATAATTAATCAATCTCAATAAATATTATCTACAACAGTAGGAATATGTCTATTTTTAGATACTTACTTTCACTAAGGATTAGTTGGTATATTTCACATATAATATTTTGATATTTTTGGGTATCTCAATGATTTAATTAGTTAACTTGGGGAAAAAACGTTTATTCTATTTTTCAAGAAGGTAGGCCCATAGCAACAGGTTTAAGGCCGTACCTGAATTATCGGGGGTCCAGTGCTGCCCCCATTTAAAATAAATCATTTCAAAGAAAACGGAGACATTATTTAAAATTTTGCTACTACCAAGTCCTAGATAACCCTTCAAAGTATTTTATGAGCTACTGCTTACAGTTTATAATGAGAACGTTAAGCTTTACGCACATTTGCCAAAAGTGGCCGTTTTTCGCAAATGTGCGTAGTAAAGCTTAACGTTCTCACTTTGAACTGTAAACAGTAGTTCATAAAATACTTCAAAGGGTTATCTAGGACTTGGTAGTAGCAAAATTTTAAATGATGTCTCCGTTTTCTTTGAAATGATTTATTTTTAATAGGGGCAGCAACTGGACCCCGAAAAATTCAGGTACGGCCTTAAGAACCTAGTGCACTTAGATATTATCTTGAGGAATTCAAGTAATTCCAAGGACACCATGACCCGTTCTCATGCCTACTCAAAAACAATAAATCGTTAAGTGTTGGAACGACATAGAAAACTTACTTCGGCAACTGAACACTGAGTAAATAACGATAAAAGTATTTGCTCAGACGAGACGTACAAAGAACTAAGCAAACACTTGAGCTCGCCCACCGAGCCTCTGTTCTACGCTGATATGCTAATAGTTTCTATTTGTATTGGGATTTGATGTAAAAATAATCATTATTGATTATTTACTCCTACTTACATCATTTAATAGGTATTTTTACTTGGGGATAGTTCTGCAGAACTGCATGTTCAGATAGATTAAAACAAGAAAATGTTTTGGTTAGAACTTGTTGCCGACAAGGGATTACTCGGTTTATTTATTCATTTGTTTAATGTAAAAAAAGCTTATTTAGTAAAAGTATAAGCCTTATTGCCTTCTAGTTTTAACAAACTGCCAAAACCTTAACCTGTGGTAGGTAAATAATATATTTTTAGTAACTACAAAGTCTTGTCAAATCGTCTACTTACGCTTGACTAGCTTAGGTAAACTTTTGATCAGGTCGGTTTTTATTAGTTGGTTGGTAAATACTTTGATGCAATTTAAAATGTAAAAATATTCTCAATTGCTCAAATCTGTAATAAAAAAAAAACAAAAGAATTAACCAGGATTCTTTTTCTACAATTAAAAACTAATTTAAGCCTGATACCACCTAATAAGATCTAGACTCAAATTATCAGTATACAGCAAACTAATCTAAGTTGGAACCAACGATATCAGCCCTCGGCCTTTCCTCGCTGCTGTCGAATTTCACGTACAATTTGCGCTGAAAAGCCTTTGAGCCGTGGCTAATGTTTTCGCTAAGCGATTCGTTCAAATTCTGAGATTGCGTTGTTTTTAGTAAACTGCCTATTTTAAGTGCCTATTGACGAAACATGATAGAAACCATGAAATGCTGTACGTTTATTAACCATTACAAGAGTATATTTCTAGCAAATAAGGCATTGTTTGAATACAATTTTAAAGTTAAGATTTTTGGTTTTTTGTAAGTCAATGACCCAAAAACGGCTTAACGGATTGGAAATAAATTATACATATGAGATAGCTTCTTCTTCTTCGTCGTATTGATAACTGAAACTTGTATAGGACGTGTTAAATTAAATTGTTCCCGACCAGAAGGGGGCCACAGCAACAGCACTCTCCGTGCACTGCATCAAGTCGGCCATCGAACATGAAGCAGGACATGATGGACAGCGGAGAAGGTGTGGCATCGTCTGCCTGGGTTGGCCGCAAAGACTTGAGGGTTATAATTTGCCCCCCTTTACCTAGATTAAACTATAGGATACGTTTAATCTTAGGGAATGTGATGTTTTTTGTGCAATTGTCAAATAATTGCCTCTATGCCATGAGCACAGAATACAGTAAGAGTAAACAAAAAGGAATCTCCTAAGGTACGCGCAATATGCGTCCCCGTTCCCCGCACCCGCACCTCTCCCCCGGTTCTTGACGGCCAACGTGAGTCATCGAGGCGAAAACGGGGGGAGGTGCGGGGACGGAGAACGGGGACGCATATTGCGCGTACCTTAGGAGATTCCGGCCTGTGCCATGAGGTAACCGCCGCGCGTAAAGGCTAGTATATTATAATATAATAGGCAATTTTAATTCCTGAAAGATGTTTAAAAAAATTGTGCTCTAGCACTTTACCACTGGTATGACTCTCCATTGATTCAGAGTAACATATATACCTACTACTACTACAAACGAAACAATTTATCTGTACACACGTCGATGTGTGAGGTTTATACTTAGGGTCGCACCGCAGAATTATTTTAATACTTACCTACTAACGAGTTCGACATATTTACGATTATATTTTTCCATACCGGAAGATTTGCGAAAACTATGACGTAAAAAATATTCTGTTTTATATGTATTAAATGTTACAGGAAAGTCGGAAACAGCTACATAATATCACTTCACAAATATTTTTCATTATGTCCATTGTCCATTTCACTATTAGTTCACTTTACTGATTATTATTGAGTCATTTATAATGTAATGCACTTATTTCACTAATTCACTATTGTAATATAGTAATTTGCATATTCGGCGCAAAACTATACGGTAATTATATGAATAAATTCAATAAAAATGTTTATCACGCTTATACGAACAGCATGTCAAGTTGTCATTGTCAACAATGGCATTTAGCACTATAACCCGCGGAAATCTAATCACATAGGTACACGCAGATGGCGTGTACCTATGTGATTACCTGTGAGCGAGGAGCCTATGTAACATTACCGAATTGCTTATTAGCAATCCGGTAATGTTACAATCTCGCTCTTGTGTATCTCCCGCCAATGCGAGAGAGCGAGAAGGGTATATATATCAAGATGGTTGCTGGGTAATAACGTGAAATTATATTGTTGCTTTGCTTACCTGTTTTCATTATTTGGAAATGTATGAAATATACGTTCTTTAGAGTATTGGGTGGATAAACAATTATTATACGCGCACCTTCTCACCATGATGGTTACTATTGGTTGACAGTTCTCAAGACAACACACGTCGCGTATTGCGTGCGGCTAGTAATTAAACCCTGGTTTGGAGCCGTCAAAGCTCACAAAGTGCGGGGGAGAGGTGCGGGGACGCCAATTTGCGGGAGACGCTGTGAGAGACCATTCTGTTTGACTCTTATGTGTTTTGTGACTTTACTGTATTGCACGCCTCATAAGCGAAGCGCATGAGGTAGTGCTCTACTCTCGCCTTACAAAAATCAAGTGATTTTTTTTAACTAAATGTGTCTCTATTTATTTTCTATCGCACTTTTACAATATTATTTACACATAAATGTCAAGGAAAAACACTAGTTTCAACACTTATGACATTTTTAAAAGACATTTTGCCTTTTAAATAAATAAAAACAATGTTTAATAAAATCATTTTGTGGACGTCCGTGTGTCTGTATGTATGGAAACTGGCGTGGTCACGATAACTCCCGAAAAACGTATCTGATCAAGTCCATTTTTTTTATACGCTTCAGTATTATCCAAAACTAAGTCCTTTTGAAGATCACGGTCTAATTCAATGTAGTTTAATCAAAATCAATTTAATTGTGAAAAATGAGATTATGAGGCGTGCACTTTTGGATTTTCCAAACTATTTAAAAGTCTTAGTGATATATTCATTGACAAAAAAGAAGAAGTATACTTAACAGATCTTAATAAATATTTTTTGTGTAGCCGAAGAAAATAATCTTCGGGGTTCTTTTAATTCATAATAACATATTATTTCAATACATATTCCTCTTCGGCATCATCAACAACAAAATTGGTAATTTCCTAATCCCTAACGAGAAACCGAAAAACAACATAAATATGTATCACGCGTACATCATAGCTAACGACTAAACAAAAATATATCACATTGCGTATATGTTTGTATTTACGTCTTATGGGATTGTGTTACTATTCAATCAATATGTCTGTCGAATGACGTAGAAAGACTTTCGTGAACAAATTACGGCATATTTACTTACAGGGACGGATTGGGGTACAATGGGCGACGTATAACTTTGAAGACTGAAGTTAGTCGCAAATCTACAAACGCAAGTCTGCAGAGTTTGAGTTTGTTAAACCAAGTTGTTTAACCTAGTAGTATAGTATTTGAGGGTTCCTGATTTCCTTAGTTTCACCTATTGCACAGAATACAGTAAGAGTAAACAGAAAGGAATCTCCTAAGGTACGCGCAATATGCGTCCCCGTTCCCCGCATCCGCACCTCTCCCCCGGTTCTTGACGGCCAACGTGAGTCATCTTGGCGAAAACGGGGGAGAGGTGCGGGGACGGGGAACGGGGACGCATACTGCGCGTACCTTAGGAGATTCCGGCCTGTGCCTATTGTCTTTAGACATCGGGACCTTTAAGGATTATTATTACCTCTAAGTCTTAGCTTTCCAGTAAAGCTAAGACTTAGAGGTAATAGGTACGATTTTTATCTAGAGGGCAACTTGTCTTGATCCATACTTATACCGTCTTATGACAAAGAAAATACCTCAAAACTATAAATAAAAGTAGGTAATTGCAATTTAGTCAGAACAGGAAATAATTTTCACAAAAAAAGCGTCTTAGAGATCTTCTAATCTTTGTTGGATAAACGCAACCATCTTCTTGTATCTTGCTTGTATTTCAAGTCAGTTTTATTAACGCTTGCATTTACAATATACTTACGATGTACATACATATTACGAGTATAACTTTCAAGTAAAATAACGTCTCAAATAGAGAACAAAACGCAAGAATATATAAGCTATGTTTTTGACAAAGACAGAAATTGTTTTTAATGTCACTTATAAGAGATCTATAAGTAAAAAATATATATATTTTGATAGTCTTATCCCGTGCTCACTGTACTCCTACAAGGCAGTATCGCTTACTGGAAAATTAGCAGACGGGAAATATTTGCTCGAACGCTGCAAATGAGGCAGTCGTATCAGGTTATAGACTGATTACTGATGTTGTATCAAAGATCTTTTTAACCCCTTGGGTATGTAATATAACTCATTTTATATTCTTTGGTTATGACGATTCGGATTACCGATTAGGTAACCGTGTTTGTTATACAAAATGTTTTTTTTTTAATTTACATTGTTATACTGCAAGGCAAAGATTTTCCTTCATTTTTCCCCCCTAATTTTATACTTGTTTGTTTATCACTTGGTTGTTTACTTGTTTGTTTGTTTATAAAAAAAAATATACTTAGATAGTGACACTATATTATAATGGACTCTTTAAAATTTATTTAACGTAAAACATCGTGGTTAAAGAACATTTGACAGTGGAACAGAACTGTAGAATAACTGTTAAGGCTTGTTATGGACAAAACAAGATGCTTACTTAACTGTTAATAGTATGAACGTAATACTAAAGTAATATAAAAAATATATTTCAAGAAAGCACACAAAGACAGAATCCCATAATGGGATCTCTTCCCACTATTTTCGTTTTAGTTCTAAACCATATTTAACACAAGGCGACATGAAGTCCAAGCACCAAGATTGTTAAAGAGCTGTTAATATACTACTAAGAACCTGTGGTAATTGCATGTCCTTTAAAGTAAGTACTTATTCAGAAATAGTTCTGCGAAATATTTGTTTCTTAATAATTTGTGCTTACTGACACCTTTTGCATTAAAACAATGCAATTGAGTGGCCGAAGTATTATAAAAGTTAATTTCATTTGAACCCCTGGTTACTATATTTGACAGACCTGGCAGCTGAATTATCGTAAGAGTGTCAAAATGGCTGATTTATGGAGTCCCTTACTGAGAGAATGCACTTTTCTGTTAGGGTTGCTACTGTACTAATATTCTCTAAAATATTTTACTTAAAAAGTATGAATTAATTACTTCTTACAATAGGAGATATTACTGATATTGAAGTAGTACTTAGTAAAAATGGCATTTTTTGGCATTTATATGTCGGTACTTTCTTATTTTTAAATTAAAACAATAACACATTACATCAAATAGAACTAAACTATAAATGGCTTCTTTGTTTATTAGAATCTTGCAAGGTTTTTACCAATAGGGTCTTTCACTGTATTTGGTTTATAATATTTTTTTCCTAGAACGCAGCCCTATTTTAAACCAACGTAGGGTATTTGTTCAAAGCCACCAGCCAGTGATTCACTGACAGGCCACTAAAACTCTTTATAGCTCAAAAAGAAATTGATTTCAAATTTTACTGCATATTAAAATAACCTTTATATTTGATTGCCACTTATTTATAAAAGTGATCATTCGGATCCCCATAGCTATTTTGACCATGAATCAAAATTAATATCAATTTAATTAATCGAAAACAACTTGAGACATGAATGAAAAAATAGGTTACGAATTGTTATTTCATTTTTATGCATTAATGTTTTTTATAAATAATATATGTTAATAGGTAGGAAATAAATAAAGTAAATAAATAAAATATATTAATTTGAATTCATATAGCAAAATGATGT
The DNA here is from genome assembly GCA_963576875.1 of Acrobasis repandana. Taxonomy (NCBI): domain Eukaryota; kingdom Metazoa; phylum Arthropoda; class Insecta; order Lepidoptera; family Pyralidae; genus Acrobasis; species Acrobasis repandana. The sequence goes on along the minus strand of OY756223.1, from coordinate 8,731,343 downwards.
CGAAAAAGAATATGTATAACATCGGCTGAATTTATGTAATAAAACATATAAATAATACACTTACACAAAAAGACTTGTGTTTATTATAAAAATTAACTAGTTCTTAGTCTTCTTCTCCATCTTAGCGCGTTTCCGGTTGAATCTTTAGCTGTGCTGCATCGGAGCCCGGGGTGCGCTTTGCCGTTTTGTCTTCTCCAAATATAATATGCATGTCAATAGTCACCCAGGGATGCCAAAGACCATGCAAAGTGGAGAAGAAACATCCTGAACAGTGTAATAAACGATATGGCTATAGTTTTACGACCGACCGTCCGGCTGACGTCAACCCTCTTTGGGAATGCATTTGAGCGAAAAGTTTTATAACCTAGAATAAGAATTTGACGTTTGTGCGTCCTTTAGTCGCCTCTTACGACATCCACAGGAAGAGACGGAGTGGTCCTATTCTAGGTCGGAAGCCACACGGGTTTTATAGTATCGATAGTCTACAAGATTCTTTTTTTAATACGAAAAACTATTACGTAAAATAAATCATTGCTGCAGTTCTACGGACCCGCTCCGCTACAGTACTAAAATGCAAAATAACATAAATTTAAAAAAAAATTCTAAACTGTTTTATCAAAATGGTCTTTCCTGGTTGATTCATAAAATATAGTTATTCAATATCCATATCATTCTTAATGGTCTAATAAGAGGAGCTCGGTGGCCCGGTGGGAGTACGCATTGCTAACGTTTTCACAAGTTAAGCAACTCCGGGCGTGGTCCGTACTTGGATGATTGACCACAAGTGGTACCAAATTTTCCCGAGCTCCTCCGTGCTTCAGAAGGCACGTTAAAGCCGTTGGTCCCGGCTGTCATTGTATGGCAGTCGGCAAGCTATGTCAAATGCTTTTAGGCAGCTTGAAAAATCTGACACCAGTGTTGGCCACCTACACACACGAAAAACAAACAACACAGGTACTCATAGCTATTATGTAAAATAAATCATTGCTGCAGTTCTACGGACCCGCTCCGCTACAGTACTAATATGCAAATAACATAAATGTTTAAAAAAAATCCTAAACTGTTCTATCAAAATGGTCTTTCTTGGTTGATTCATAAAATATCCATATCATTCTTATTGGTCTAATAAGATGCTACCATCCAATTAGTATTAGTATAAAGCACAGGTATGTACGTATTTGTATATTTTATGTGATTTATATTTAATGTACATATTACAAGCAAAGAAATGTGATATAGAGTACTAAATAATTTAATTAAATACTATGAAGTCAGAGTATAGTTTTAGAATCTATATACTCGTAAACATGTCTAAACTTCTTCGCGTACAATCGTAAATCTATCAAGTTTAACAAATTGCTTAGATCGTATTTAATTAACTCTTGCCACCGAAAACGCCGGTACAGTGACCAGCCTTCAATCAAACGAAGATGCAAATAAAGATTGTATAGATACCTCATTGGCTATCTTTTCTTCTTCTTTCCCTGTGCTAGTAACCATACCAACTATAGTAGTGTCAGAATTTAAAAGCTAAGCTAAACTAACCAATGGCTAAGCTAGGCTAAGCTGCCTTCTAAAGAATGCTACTTTTCCCATTTAAGCGCGTTCCCCATTTCTTCCTAAGCTGTGCTTTTTTTGCTTTACTTTTAAGCAAATAAATGTTCTAACTAAAAATTTATGAAAATGGAAGAATGGAAGAAAATGAAAAGAAATGAAAAAAAAAAACATGAAAAGAAGAAAAGAAGAAGAAATATTTGAGCAGAATCCGAACTATTAATCTCTTAGTTGCAGATTGCGCTCACTGCACGTATCTTTGGTTCAATCCTATTTGAACGAAATATGGAATATACCAATTATCTAGTTCAATAAATTATTAATAAATAAAGATATAAGGACAAATTACACTGATAGACCTAGCCCAAAGTAAGTTTAAACTTGTTTTATTGAATACTACCTATATTTCAAAAATTGCATTATAGATGAACACCCTAGACAATTTGTATAATTTGTATGTATAGGGCTAAAACTAGTCCTTGTAAGACTTTTGTAAGTAACTATTATAATATGACCTAGTTGAGTAACAATTTATAACTTAAATTTCTTATACGATTGATAGAATACAATTTAGCAACAATAATTGCCATTGACACTAGACGCTAATAAGAATATTTTCCATTCTTCAATGTACTTTTAAAATGATAAAGGAGCATGATAAATCATCATCATCATCAGGTCTGGTTTTTTTTTAGTCTCCACTGCAGGGACACGACCCTTTCTGTACTACCAGAGCCATTAGTAGCCAGAGTAGTCAGATGATTTAGCTTACTCTCTCTACGCTGGCTAGGGTTGGCGAGGTCTCATTGAAGTTTTGTTTAGTTTCCTAAGTCGCCTTCTATGACATCTACGGGAAAACTTGGAGTTGTCCTATTCTCTACTCTGCTGCAAACCACATGGCTATCCTCAAAAAACAAAAAGTATAAAAAGCTATATACAGCCTCTTAATTTTTACAAGTGACGTTTCTATCCATTTTCTAATCTATATCAATCAAAACCATTAGTTCTAAATACAGACCATTTAAAGCGGCGATGGATTAGTCAGATCACAGGAAACCCAGTATCTTATCATGAAGAATCTGACATCCCGAAAATATTATTGAACCTTTGATGAGGATGGATGGCTTCACAAAAAAAAACTTCCCTAAAGATGCTTAAACAACTTTTTGTACGATGAAACCTTTTTACACTTTTACAGGGCGGATTCATTTTTTCTTTCACTTCTTAATGTTTTGACACCTATTTAGTAACCGCGTCTTCATAATCAAGCTGATGGCTTATAGAAGGTGGGTGGATATTGGTGATGGGTGTAGGTAGGAATGGAATTAGCTTTTTTTGTCTACTGTTTTTATAATGATTTTTTGGATTTATAAACTTTTTTTACGTGTGTCACGTTTATTTTGTAAAAAAAACATTGGAGAAACAATGTGCATTTTTCAATATTTACACATACATCACACCTATAAAATTAAATAAGTGTACCGAAAGTTTTGACATGAAAAACCAGCCCGCAATACTGTGTTTTTGAAAAATCACTGTAAATAATCTACTACAGTTTATTTCCCAAAAAAATACATAGGCATCTTAAGGCTTTTCTACAGACACCTACAATATCCAAAACATGATTAAACATTTTTGGCTCCATAGAAAAAAATCACAAACATACCTCTAAATTTGCCAAAATTTACCTTTATGTCTTATACTCGTATTACTATTTTATACAATATCCTTTTTATATGAAAATTATTCCAAAAAATGTATTATCTAATTATCTAGTCGATTTCGCTACTAAAAATTTAATATTACAAAAAAAAATTAATAAAACACACTGAAATATTCGTCGAGAGCGGACAAAGGCCCGTGCTCGACGATATTTCGCTGTGTTTTATTTATTATTTTTATTGACGAAGCATGTTGCGGATATTTCATTACATTATTCAATAATAAACGACGCAATTTATTGTAAAAAAAAAAAAAAAACGAAGCAATTGAAATAAAACCATTTTTATTGTATTACATTTATATTTTTGTTTGTAGCGATGATGATATAAAAAGATGTTTGTATAAATTAGTAATATGAGACATAAAGGTAAATTTAGGCAAATTTAAAGGTATGTTTGTAATTTCTTTTCTATCGAGCCAAAAATGCTCAATCGTGTTTTGAATATTGTAAATGTCAGTAGAAAATTCTTAAGAATTTTATGTAAATTTTTTGACGAATAAACTATAGTAGTTTAATTAAAGTGATTTTGAAACACGCACAGTATTGCAAGTTGTGAACCCACTCGCCTTAATCACAGGTCTTAATTGCTATAGAGCTAACCAAATAAAGCAGTACCTAGTAATGAAAGATATAAAAGGCGAAAGAAAACATCTTTAATTCTTTATGTGCGGTAATAAAAAAAAAGTTTAAGAAGATTTAAATAATCAACAACCATTATTATTAGCTTACGGTTTAATGCCTGTAAGCTACTTGTTTTAAACAGATATAAATAATTATCGCGCGATAAATTGCGCAATGCCTCAGGAATCCTCAGTCTAGACCGGGCTTAATGGGCGCAAATCATTGCAAATTGCATTCTCGGAGACTGTTGAATAACGATTTTAATAAGTCGGAATTTACTGTCACGACAGATGGCATTGTACACGCAACGTCTCTTTTACTGAAATAATTAGTAGTTTATGAATACAGATCTGTATTATGAACCTGTAGGTCAGTCAAATAAAGATAATATTTTAGAAAGAAACTCAAGCTCGCGGCGCGGATGTCAGCATTTCCTTCTCCACTTTTTACCGTCTTCAGCATCCTTAGTGAGTAGGTACAGAAGCACAAAATTAATATAAGTACTAACGTACAGAATTGAGACTTGCTGCGATCCCCGCAATGTGGCATCTCCGCACCTCTTCCTAGTTCTCAAGTGCGTTTGATGGCTTAGAACACTGACTGAATCTTACGTATTGACGTGTGGTACGTAAAGTTTCTTTTGTAGTAGTAGGCTCATGCCTACTACTACAAACAAAACTTTACGTATAACATTCATATGTTATTTTGATTAACTGAAGCGCCATAGCTGTGCCTTTGGCACATTATACATCTATGCACACCCGTGCGCACGTCAATGTGTGAGTTTTAGTGTTCAAAATTCATCAAACGCCGCCGAGAACGATGGAGAGATGCGGGGTCGCCATATTATGGGGGGCACTGTGAGTATCCGTTCTGTATTTTAGTCTAAAACCATAACGACGTTCAAGAAACGAGTAAAAGATAACTATCTGTATTTATTGTATGTATGCTTTATGAATTATATTTATTTATGTATTTATGTAAGTATATTTATGTATGTTTATGTAGGTATATATCTTGTCTATTTATTTATTTAGTTTTGTATTGTAGGTACACGCCAATTACCTCTTTTTTCCCATTTCCTCTCGCGGGTCCACTGGAAGAAATTTCTTTAGAAATAAGTAGCACCTAAGTACTATTTTTTCCTTATTTTTTTAAGTGTATGTTTATAAATTTCCAAGTGTACTTGAATAAATAAAATAAATAAATAAATAAAATACTTATATTAGTTCTATGCTACAGGCACGCATTAACCCGTGCATTAATTTAGGTAACGTCAAGTCAGTGCCCAAACCGAAAGCAAGGATAATATGCAATTTTCTAGATAACATGAGTGGCGTTACCCGCAGGCATAGCACGCATGTGTACACCACTTGCGGCTTTGGGTTACGTAAAATAAAATGAGAATTTGCTCTTATGTCATAGTATAAAACAAAGTTGCTTCCCACCATCTGTCCGTTTTTATTATGTATGCTTAGATCTTTTACATTAAGCAACGGATTTCTATATGGTTGATATCAATAGATAGAGTAATTCAAGAAAAAGGTTTATATGTAAAACATATACTCGTGCGAAACTAGGGCAGGTCGCTAGTATTATGTTATGGACTAAAAATCTGATCCAAAAATAAAACTTAAAACCACGATTTTCAATATCTCTCTACACGTATGTACAGTAGCTTGTCGCACGTATGGCACACCATGATTGTAAATTCCAATAGAAATGCGCAATTCATCCCATGACAATTACGACGTTGAGTACATACCTTAGGAACTGACCAAGATATTTCATAAGGCAGACAGGAATGGAGGCAATAGACTAGAATAGATTATGAAATCTCTAGCATCTACAGGTTATAGGTACACGTGTTATAAGAATAAAAAGGAAACGTGTACAAAAAATATCTTTATTCACTTTTATTTATTTATTTATTTTTAAACTTTATTGCTTAGCAATGAAATTGTCTTGTAATTGGCGGGCTTAACGCTAAAAGCGTTCTCTGCCAGTCAACCATAAGGATAAACAGATAATTCGTTGCGGCGCAAAATAATTACATACTTATAACATACCAAATAATACACATTTAACCCCCGAAAAAAAACAGGGGTGTTATAAGTTTGACGTTGATGTCTGTCTATCTTTCATAATAAATGAAACAAAAATATACCTCATTTTTTTAGACACATACCTATAAACCATGGATATAAATCCATTCAAAACTCTATCTTGTCACAATTTCAATTTTAAGACAAACAATTTATTTCGCGACAATCTTAGGGTATTATCACACAGTCATCGTCGTACGCGTGTCGATAATTCGAGTCATTTGGCAAACATTAGTACAGCGTTCCCTAACTGAACTCCCACTGCGGCAGGTCATTAGAAAAACTGCATTTCACGTATTTAATAACGCCGTCAACAGCCGCCCTACACGAAAAATCTATTAACGTCAAAACGCACGGTTTTGTAATCTATCAAGTGGATAAACCCCTTACACAAAACGTTTTCGTGTCGAAAAAACGAGTAGACAAAATATGTTTCTTTTTTTTGTTAAAATTTGTGGCAGCATTCAAAATTTAAATTTTGTAATCAATCATATTATTGTAAGCACTTGTGTTAGACTTTTACATGTTAATAATGAAGTTTTAAAAATTAACAACTCTATGGAGTTGTTAATTTTTAAAACAAATTTACGAATGATATAGTTATAAACGAAATATATTGTACGTCTGATATTTGCATTTTTACTATAGCCTTCTCCATTTGTAAAAAAAGTTATAAACTGTATTAGTGTTTTACTAAGAAGATTTAATCACAAAATTATCCTTAATCTCCACTTTTTGTACATCACTAATTGCACCTTGTTAACCTTACGTTCTAAAATAACAAAGTCACGAAAACCTGACTCTCTCACTAGAAAGCACAACAAAAAACAAAGGTAAAACTAATTGAAGACCAGTTGCAAAGGTGTTACGAGCATTCTAGTTCGCATTAACCCAAGCTCTTAAGATATCTCGTTGATCAACCCGCCTACAGCTGTCAAACGAACAAAATAAATATGTTATTAGTAATGCGCGTACTGGCCACAATCAGATAACTGCTAATCTCCATTACAATTAAAAAGTTTCGGGTTCAACAACATTTGGTACTACGTGATATTCGAATTTCGAATGCCTGTTCGTAGGGTTGTAAATTTTTAAATGATTTAATTTTTAAAATTAAGAAAAAGATCTAGCTGCCAATGAAGAGTAAATACAAGGAACCCCAAAGTTTAAGAAGAAGAACAAGGCACTGAAAGATGGTAAGAACACTAAGCGCACAGCTCTCACTAACATTCATCTACGTTAGTTGACAGTATATATAGACAGTAAGTATGAAATTAATTAGATAATTAAGAAACATAAAGAATTCTAGATGTAGAAACAGAAAAAGCTAACCAAAAATTAGACGAAGTAAAGTGTAAAGGAGTAGAGTCTTAAAGTAAGGGTAAATAATATTAGGATACGTATGATAAAGAGAGATTTGCGTGCTATCACAACCTCACATAGTGTGGAATAAGATAAGACAGAAGTAGCAAGCAGTAGAAGTAGACTAATTAGCATAGCACTAGAAACGTTTAACTCTAAATGTTGTCATTAAAAATTAAATACATATTTTTTTAATTAAAAGTTAAGGAACTAAAGAGTCATTTGTTTTTTTATTATAAAGAGAAGACTGACATACAATATGTAGGTATATCAAAATTAAGTATGTCACCAAAAATATCTCGACAACCCTATTTACAGTGGACGTGATTCGACAAAATGCACGTTTTTGTTACCGAACAATAAATAATAAATGTTGTGGAATGGGTCTCGTTTTGCGGAAGTATTGGGCATTATATGGATGGATGATCATGCCTTGTCAATGATATTTACGCCCAAAACGTCCGTGATATGTGGTCATTTATTTCTGTTTTATCTGGAAGTGTTTACTAACTGAATATTTCCTCGGTTTATTTTTGATTTGCTTGTACAAAATTTTTGTGATGTTTGTATACTAAAAGAATCAAGTTTTTCTTTGTAGCAGAATGGTTTTGAAGTTTGATTTGTACTTTAGTATTACTTAAGTATTATCATTTACATTCACGGGAAAAAGCAGTCAAAAAAAAAATTGGAAAACCACCGAAAATCAAGCAACAAAATCAAGCCACTACACGAAAAGTCATAAATGATTTACTATTTCCCAGAATTTTCACAAGCATCAAGATCCTTAGCGAGAAAAAAACGACTACAAATCATACGCCAAAGCCTTATTAGAATAAAGAAAAATAATAAGGTGCACTTAAAAAGCTATCAAGAAAATTTATTTCCATCATTTTAAAATTTCCCACTATTCATGGCTGTATAAATCTAAGCAAAACCGAACATAATTCTCCTTCTCTCGCTCCATAAATGATACAATACGACAAACAATAACAGAAAATTTGCATTCACTGCGCGCATTTTTCTTCCATCCGGCGGAGACAGCGCAACCGGCTTGCTTCATTAAACGCCAAATTATCAACACCCAAACCGAAAACACAAGCAAAAATAACCATTCTGCACACTCAAGCTCTATCATACCAATGCTTCGCAAGACTTGAACACTCTAGAGAGTAGGTAAAGCATATTTTTGCGTAACCCTAGTTGGAATGCAAGCAATTTCCACTGAAAAATTCGTCAGATCATAACTCATGAGAATTGCGGGAGAGCAGTAGCACCTTCTAGTAAGAATGTTTACCGCACACAAATTTGAATTGTATGGCTTACAGAATAGAAGTGATTATAAAAATTTTCATTGTAGATAAAATGATTTCACAGACTTCAAGAAAAGAATGCACCCTCCACTTGGCACCTTACCCTCTTTCAGTGCGTTTAATTGTTTTGATTTTAAATTGTGCAATGAGATATTCAGAATGGGGTGCATTTTTATGGCCCAGAAAATTTATTATGTAGGCGACATTGTTGAAATTATTTTATTTTCTGCTTAATTGTCTGCCCGAGATGTTGGAGACGGCGTGAAATAAGATTGGTATTTTATAATTTGCTTAACCCGAGTGATAAATTGATAGGAATTTGATATTGGTAGTACTTAGAGTGGGGCTTAAATTAACATTGTTTGAAATTGTAGTTTTGTATCTTTTATACAGCCTCTAACTGTATATCGTATCCTAAATTTTGATTTGCGGTTCTTTTTGGTCGTTTCATAATACGAATAAAGAAAATATTTTTTTAATGATTATCGTCTTAATCGGGGTATTGTTACGAGATAATAAAGTTAATTAATCCATGTGTTCTTTCTAAGTTTATCATTAAAAGTGTTCTGAAATCACGTTTTAACCGCGCCTTGTAAAAATATTGATAAATGTAAAGTGCTGGCTAACTTTAAATTTATCAACGTTACATACTACTTACATTTTTTATCTATGCTACAGGTTTTTTTAGTTTAAGTACCATAAATTCTATTAAAACAATAATGTAATAAAAAAAATCAATAGTACGTCAACGAAACGTCATCAGCGTGTGATTGATTTCAATGGAACACAGAAATATACGAGTTCCGCAGATTTTTGAGGCAACTGTTACACAGGAAAATTTATGTGAGGACAAATAGGTAGGTAGCCAATGAAAATGCTGTCGTTTATTTACGTTGGGATTGGAATTAAACTCAAAGACGAACATTACGTGATAAAATTATTTTATTCATGATAATGCTGCTTTTATGACATTAATAAAACTAAGTAATACTTTTCACTAGATAAACTTTGAGCTAGCAATTTGTTTTTGATTCCGCATTCGTCTAAGGATACGAATATATAAATAATATTGCTTTGGTTTCTGTACGAGCAAGTCGTGCAATAAAATGCTGCATCGGCACAAGTGTTCGATGCGCATTTTTACATGAAAAACAGTTCGCAATTAGCCGGCAAGCAAGAAAGTCGCGCGTACTCATATCACATATTCATCAATTTCCATATCTATACTAATATTATAAAGTGGAAGAGTTTGTTTGTTTGTTTGTTTGTTTAAACGCGCTAATCTCAGGAACTAATGGTCCGATTTGAAAAATTCTTTTTTTGTTGGGTAGTCTATTTATAGAGGAAGGCTTTAGGCATATAACATTACGTTCCGACAACCACGCGAACGAAGTCGCGGGCACAGCTAGTCTCAAATAAGTTTTCAGAAATACAGTTCGATTCCCGTTATCAGTGATTTTAATTTCTATTCCATACCATCAATCTGTGCCGGTATCTCCCGGTTCAGTTTCATTCATTCATTTCAAGCAATCATTATAATATGGAACTTTGAAATTTTAAATACATAATTTAATATCCAGGACAATATGAAATTATTTGAAATTTCGAATTAGGATATGTAATTATTTCGGATTATCCATTACTTTCGGATAGTTTTGGTTACAGATATTAAATTTTTAAAGAATTTTTAAAATAAAATATATATATAATAGTTAACATTCAGGCGCCACCCCATACCGAATTTATTCGAAACTTTTTATATCGGATTTGTTTATGGATAGACTTTTATTTCAGATATCCCTTTGTTTCGGTTACGGATATGGAGGTCTTTAAAATCTCTGGTATAGGGCCACCATCATGCTAAGCGTTTTCTTGGAGTTTATCAAATTTTGGTTTAATCTTTTCCGTAAGAGTAATGTATTTTATAAGATCAAATTAGTTAACATAACATGAAAGCATCTAAATATATATAACTCAAAGGTGACTGACTGACTGACTGACATAGTGATCTATCAACGCACAGCCCAAACCACTGGACGGATCGGGCTGAGGTAGATGTTATGACGTAGGCATCCGCTAAGAAAGGACGCGAGCGAAGCCGCGGGCAAAAGCTAGTTACAATATATAGTTAGATTGTCAATACAAAAGAGTTCCATTTTAGTGGCTCGCAAAAGTCATTCTTTCATCTCAAAAATCCATTTCACAAAAGGCATCACCGATCACCGAGAATGGAGGTGATAGAAACAAATAGTATTACGCTGACGGATTTTGACAAATTGAAGTGTTATGGACTCCAGCCATTGTCCATTTTTCGCGAGTCGATTTTGTTTGAGCATTCGTTAGCGATTGTCTGTGTGTCTGTGTTTGATTTATGCATCCTGCGTGGATACGAATGGTTCGAGCGTAAACTGAATACAGTAGAGAAATATAGAAAGAAAGAGGGAGGGTAATCATTCTTTAGCATACTTTTAAAGTTTACTGGACTCACTTTTGCTTTGTTTTATTCATATAAACAAATATGTAGATCATTTTCATAAAGGAAATGATAAGTTTCTTACCGTCTCATTTGTAAAAAATACAAACGTTTGCTAAACCTATTTTAGTAAAAATATGTTTTGTCCTTATTTCTCTTTTCAATATTTAACATAGTAAAACGAGACAAAATATGTTTTAACTAAAATAGGTTCAGAAAACTTTTGATATTTTTTTATGAACAAGAGGGTTAGTGTATGTAGTATGTAAAGAATATCTGGTAGAAAAGACGTAAAATTAACCAGATGCTTCTCTTTTATCGCAAATCGCAAAAGCGAATTGAGTGATTGAATTGATCATCTGGATCATGTCAATCAAACAAACAACCCATCACTACTATTGTTAATAGTTCAATACTTTTTTGTATTTACCCTCCCATTATCACGCTGAGTGACCCTTGGATCTTATGGTTTTAGGCTTTGTCTATCTCGTCAAGGATTAAGTCATGAGTAGTTGAAGAAATTTTCCTGTTTTATACAAGAAAATTTCTTCAAGTTGCAATGTATACTTTGATTATTTTGTGATGAATACGGACAGTTCGAGTGGGTGGAATGATTGGCTTTTGTTTATAAGTGCGATGCAATTCTCTGCATGCATAATAGATGTTAAATCATTTGGCTAAATGTCAGTTAATTAACATTTTTTTTTCATGTTTGTTTGTTCTTTGTGTTTTATTGCACTTTTATGCATTTTTTCAAAGCCTATCGGTGTTATGTTTTACTGCTAGGAAAAGCCCTCCTCATCCTTTTCCTCTAGTCTCTGACTTCTTGGATTTCTTACCGTTCAGTGATAAAACTATGCGTAAAGTGCAAAATTTTCATATTTTTTTTTGAGTATTACCTTCTACTGTTACAACTAGCAAAGAATTATGAAAGATTATGAACTCCAAACTAAGGCATAACCATGATGAAGAAAATAAAGCTCCTAGGTTGTACTTTAATGAACAATCAATTCCTGCGCAAGTAGTCGATAAAATTTCTAAGTTCATGATTTGAATGGCAGGTTCACTTATATTTTCTGAAATCTAGGTATCTAAGTAATAAAAGTTTATCTGATTTAAAAAAATATTGAAATTCTCTTATTATATATACTCACTCAAAGTTATGTAAAAATGATCTCTCATAAATATAAAAGATCTAACAAAATATACTAAAACTATTTTAAGTATGGAATTAGTCTTACAATAGTTTCATTATATTTTTTTATACCCTGTATAAAATTATAAAAAATATTATAAATAAAAGCATAATAAAACTTTCAACCGCTGACTTACTAAACCTTAAACAAAAACAAACATGCAAACTCCTAAATAATTAACGACAGATTAAAAAGTATGAAACCGTTGCCCGAATGAGTAAAGAGATTAAAATACTGGTTCCGTGTAGAGAGTCCTTTATAAATTAAAAGGGGACGTTTTAACCACATAAATCGTGTACGCTCGCTCTAATTACTCAAAAATCACGTGTATAAATGGAATGTAGACAGGTTACGCTCATTAGGGCCCTATGAGCCACGTTGGGGTGATATGGAAAACATAAATTGTAAAAATTTACTTTTGCGTTAACTGTCATACTTTTTAATACATTAATGTCTATTTCTGCGTGCTACAGAAGTAAGTAGAGACCAGTTGTTCTATTTCTGCATGCTGCAGAAATAACAAAAGACTAGCTGTTCTGTTTCTGCGTACTACAGATATAAGTAGAGACTAGTTGTTCTATTTATGCGTGCTGAAAATATAACTAAAGACTAGCTGTTCTGTTTCTGCGTGCTACAGTTATAAGTAGAGACTAGCTCTTCTATTTCTGCGTGCTACAGATATAAGTAGAGACTAGCTGTTCTATTTCTGCGTGCTACAGATATAAGTTGAGACTAGCTGTTCTTTTTCTGCGTGCTACAGATATAAGTAGAGACTAGCTGTTATATTTCTGCGTGCTACAGATATAAGTAGAGACAAGCTATTCTATTTCTGCGTGCTGCAGATATAAGTAGAGATCAGCGGTTCCATTTCTACGTGCTACAGATTGATTGTCAAAATATTTAAAATTAAAAAAAATTCAAGTGTCTTGCTATTACGGTTAAAGAGATAGAGCCCCGTGGCAGACAGACAGACGGACAGACAAATGGACAGACAGACGGACATACAGCGGAGTTTCAGTAATAGGGTGCCGTTTGCACCCATTGGGTACGGAACCCTAACAAACATTTATTGTGTTGCCTAATGTTTGCATAAATGTAAGTAAAACTACTGAGGCAATTTTAAAAATTCAAAAGCATATTGTGGTAGTAGAAAAATTCTAAGATACTGGTATTCGAAATACACTTAGCAAAGTAAACGAACGCGATCGCGCTCCTAAAAGCAGTTAGTGCTTTCCCACAGAGTAAACATGTGAACAATTCACATTAAGGCTTGTCTCACATACCAAGACTGAGCGCCGCCACTGCCTAGATCTTTGAGGAACTTTGATAGGGTATCCTAGTGTGATGAGTATGAATAAATAAGTGGAAGTCGTTGTTAGTAGTTAAGAGGAAACACTAAGGTCGAGAGAATTGAAATTATAATTGTCGTGCTGTGCTCGACCAAGCGAGTAAAATAGAAACTGCAGTACGGACCGAAAATACCGATGAAAAGAACAAAATCAATCTGGCGAGGAATCAGGGGACTACGTTTGTATGTAAATTCAGCCCAACGATCTTTAGACTTCCACCAGATTACTATCAATTGATTTAATTCTTGTATTTGACTATTTGGCCACCCTTTATTTCTCCCATTGGTATCGTACAGTAAGAGTACGCTTTGCTAGCGCTTTTGCGAGTTAAGCAACCCCGGGCATAGTCCGCACTTGGATGGGTTAAGTGGCAAAATCCCCCTTTTTTGTTTTCAGTATTATTTGTTATAGCGGCCACAGTAATACATACTCTGTAAACATTTCATTAAGTGTCTAGTATTATGTTCAAGAGATAGGGCCCTGTCAGACGGATGGACAGACGGCGAAGTCTCAGTAATAGGGTCCCGTTGGCACCCGTTGGGTGCAGAAGCCTAAAAAGCAAAAAAAAGTTAAAAATTACAAGCAGTGTACTACACAGGCTGTAAAAAAAGAAAGAACATTACAGCAAATCATAATTATTTATAACAAGATTTCATCGTTTTATTTGTGCCGTGTATACGACGACCATTACATCTCCTCTTATGAATATCGTAAAAAGCGACTAAAGGTCTAATTACGAAGCTGTCGTGTCTAACTGCATTCTCAATGCCATAGGGTCTGTCAGTTGTTTAATTTTTTGCATACATGCAATTCCAATGAGAATTTGTCGATCTTAAAATTAGAGCCATCCATTTTATTTATTTATTTTATTTTAAAAAATTGTACAATTAACACACATCATTAATTACACATAGTTTTAAAGACAATTGGATATAGGACAGTAGAAAGACATAAAAAGAGAATAAGAAAAAAATATTTAAGGCTGTTACCAACTTTCAAATTCAATCGTACTGAAAACAAACTTTATTTTACTGAAAACTGAAAAAACTCATAACTTTCACCATAATGCGTATAAGCCCTTAAATATGCTATTTCACAAAATAACTCGACAATGATCAAATGATAGGGTAGTGTCATCAATAACGTTTTAAAAAGCGACGGTCATGGAGGGTTCACACGCAATACGCGAGTAAAGGTGACGACTAAGGTGATATGCAAATCATTTTTGACTAACTGCCTGAAGAGTTTAAAAGTACATTTGCGATCAAAAGTTTTTTCTCTCTCATTACAAAACTTGTTCATATATTTAAGTCTTCTTCTGCAGTTTTCACCTCATGCTTTCAATCACAATGCGACCTCCATGGCGTAATGGTTAACATGCTAGTCCGCCATTGCGGAGGTTCTGGGTTCAATCCCCAGCCAAGTTAATTTGGAAAATGGCCTTTTTCTAATTTTCCTGGGTCTTAGCTGTTAATCTATAATCATTATGTATTTAATGTAGTTTCACTGTCTTAGAATCCCATAACACAAGTTTTAACTTACCTACTTTGGTACTAGCTCAATCTGTGTTATTTGTGCTTATGTATAAATAAAATGCACGCAATTTTGTCTGGTCTTAAACTTTCCAATCCACGTGTTCCTGGCAACTTTGACTTCCTATTATCTGGTTTACTCTACACTAGCAATTCTTTCCGCAACGTTCGAATAAGTATCAAAATCATATTTCCTTAAAGTATGTTGCACTAGATCAATAGTATTATTTAGTGTCGGCCTTTGGATCCATTTTCGCAAGGAATCTGCCTGACATTATGTAAGCAAACATTAATTTCACTTTTAAATATGTTTAGACGTTGAACATTAATCTTAAAGTTCTTTATTTTCTTAATATTCTTAGTCAGAACAAAAGGAAGGCTACGCAGAATCTAGTTACTGGAGTACGGTAGCGCAGAACTAACATTAAACAGAGAGGATATAGAAATACCTATCGCTTCATGGAAATACTCTTTACAAACTATACACATGTGTATATCATCTTCGGAGAAGAAACAGCCAGAAAGCAGACCTCTGGCCCCAAAGCAGCTGCATAACTAAAGATGCAAAAAAAAAATTGCTTAGGTCACTGCCGAGGTTTTCAATTGAACTTATACAAGAAGGAAACTTAATATAAGTAAGAGAGGGTTTAGATCACGCTGTTCTTACTAACCACTCTATTCTGTGCAGCTTAGTAGGTCGCCAGAGCCTCATCCTATGAACAACAGAATATACTCGTAGCACAAGCAAGCGAGGTTGGCATACTATGCTAATACCCTGGAATATGCCGCGTGAGTAGGACCACTCCAACTCTTCCCGTGGATGTCGTAGAAGGCGACTTAGGAAACACAAGCTAAACAAAGCTTATAAATATCAATCAGACCTCTCCAACCCATCTGGCCAGCGTGGAGAGTGTAGGCTAAATCCTCTGACTGCTCTGGTTTATATATGGCTCTGGTAGTACAGAGAGGGTCATGCTCCTGCAGTGGAGACCAAAAAAGACCTAAGGATGATAATGACCATGAAGTACGTAGTCGTAGGTTAGTTTTGTTTCATCTACCCCTTTGTAAAATGATGTATTCAATGGTTGCAAAGCTTAAGAGGTCAGCTTGATTTCTGTGAGTTTTATGTTTTGTAGCAGTAGTAATTAATAGCGGTAAGTAGCGCGAAATAAGACACTTTTGAAATATGGGTACATTTAGAGCTGTGGAGGATAATAATGAGGGTTACGCTGAGCCGCGGTGTTATTCATTATTTTGAAAAACGCATGGAAAACAACGATAAAATTTCAATAAAATAAGCTACCCATAGGCTTTATTTTCTTTCAGTCTTCATCACAAATTGGCTTATCAGGCTTTCTATTTGAAGAAATAAAAAAAAATGTTTTTAATATATTATGTTATTTCTTGAAGATATTGGCAGAAACATAATTATGTTCACGACAGTTTTAGTTGTTAGTCTAAAAATAACAAGCGTTCTACTAAGGAAATTGTTTGAAATTAAACCAAACACATTTTCAGCCAGGGAAAAGTCTAGGTATTATTTTTTTTAGCTTAAACTATTTTGTTACCGTCTGTACTTTGTTTTTACGGTCTCATGCCGTGACATATGACTATAAAGTGGGTATTTGGAACAACGTATTTATGGAATATAAAATTACTGTCTCCCAGTGCATGTTTCGAGCAATATTTTGTATATTATAAACATACATCAACCGCTTATGTGATTTTTGACGCCCCAACTTGTTTTAAAGCTTGCTTTTTCTGAAAGAAAAAATATCTTTAATTATTTTTTTGGTGTTTTTGTTTTTCTGCAAAGAATATTTATATAAAAATGTGACATATTGATACATTAAAAATACTTAAATGATATGTGTCTAAGTCAGTGATTGACTTTACACAAAGTGGAAATCCACAACGTGGTATCATTGAATAAAAAAAATACTATGGTTTTCCTATAATTATAAACGTTGAGTTTTAAAACATTGTACGGAGGTACGGAACTCATTATGTACGAGTCCGACTCGCACTTGACAGGTTTATTTAGTCTTCACTGCAGGAGCACGACACTCTCTGCACTATTAGAGCCATACTTGGCCAGAGTAGTCACAGGATTTGGCACTCTCCACGCTGATGACGCCAGATAGGTTGGAGACGTCTCACTGATGTTTAAACATTGAAGGACAGTAGGACGCCTATAATAATAATACGCCTAATATATGGCTCTGGTAGTACAGAGGGGGTCTGCTCCTGCAGTGGCGACTAAAAAAGACCTGATGATGATGACGATGGTAAAGGACGCCTACAGACGTAGTCAATTGTTATTTCTATTGTGTCTGGCTTAGTGTCCATCAATTTTATCTTGCAAGATTTTCTAAGTCGCCTTCTACGACATTCACGGGAAAACTTGGAATCCTATTCTACTCTATAGCACACCACACACCAGAAAAAAAAAATTTAACTGTCTAACAGTTAAGTTCAGTCTAACTGTCTAACAGTTAAAATATTTACTTTTTTTTTTCTCTCCCGGGCTAAGACATCCATGGATACCTACCTTCAAAATTACAAACTAATTGAGATAAAAAATTATGTAGTCGGTAAGAATAAGAAACTTATATCCAACATTTATCAGAACAACAAATATTATACAGTATATCAAGAGAAATAAGAAAAGATTGAATATACCTGACCAGCATACTGATAAAGATCGCGACACACTCGGACTATACAAAGGCGCATTAGTATTAGATGGTGATGCTGCTAAATGTTGGATGCTCTTGGATTGAATTCTACTAATGGATAGGGTTTTTGTTATTGGTCGGCAAGGTAAGATTTTTAACTTACTGCCTAAAAAAATTAAAACTCACGACTTTATTATTTACATATACAGGTATACATATTTTTTTCACTACAGTATGATAAATTTGCATTGATTGTATGAATATGTTAATGAATATTGTATCATTACTCGTTTGTCGATGAGCAACCATGTTCTTGATCATCTTAGCGCATTCCCGGTTTCATCAGCTGTGCTGCTTCGAAGCCTAGAAAGCGCTATCCTGCTTTATTTTTCCAAATAAAATATTCAAGTCAATGGTCACCCAATGGATGCCAAAGAACTTGCAAAATGGAGAAGTAAAAGCCGGAACAGTTTCAACGATTTGGCTATAGTTTTAAACCGGGCGCCGGCCTGATGTCAACCTTCTTTAGAAATGCATTTGTCCGAAAAATTTTACAACTGGCAACCACCTGATGTCAACGCTCCTTGAATTTAATTTTAATTCGAAATATTTGTATTAGTCCTTTAGTCGCCTCTTACGACATCCATAGGAAGAGATGGAGTGGTGCTATTCTTGGCCGGTAGCCACACGGCACTCGATGAGCTACCGTAATAGATAGATAGAAGTAGGCATATAGCTTACTTGATGTATGATGATTTTTGATGTTATTGGTAAATCATTGTCATTGCAAGCCAACCAAGGTACCTTAGAATTAATGTAGGTTTACAAGGCACGCGAGCAAAAAAATTAAAAAAATAAAAGCTGATCTGTACTTAAATACATACTAGCATAATAATCACGTCCTTATCTCTGATTATCGCAGCACGTCTTCTCATTTATTTAAAAATATTTACCGTTTTTACATAATCAAGATAAAATAAGGATATCTTTGTTTATCTTCAAAATAATATTTTTATTAATTACTATTTGCAATACTTGTAATATTACTCCTAAATTTAATACAATGTTGCAAACATCTTAAAAATACAAAGTTGCGATAAGTTTTACAAGATTTAATACGAGTCATGTAGAGATTACCTTCCAATAAATATATTCAATTGCATCGATATATTATTTTATCGATAAAATTAAAGTATGGGATTGAGATAACGTTCGATATTCAAATTAAATACCTTTGACATTTCAAGATTACGAACATCACAGATACAGCTTTGAGCAGTGGATCTGAAGGCCAAATGTTAGAATAATATGGACCTGGACGAGGATAAAAAAACTGTTTACAACGAGGAGAATATTTAGCGTGATAAATGTTAGCACAAGATATACTACACCACTAAGTTAATATAAAATTATAAAAAAAGTATGTAAAGTTTCAGTTGCAGTTTAATTTGCATGCTATTGGTAATGGCTGATTAGGTGTTACTTTATGATTTAAAACCTTGTATGTATATCGTACCCTTTTCAAGTGCAAATAAAAATATTCTATTCTATTCTAAGAAACGTAATTTTCAAACAAAATAATTCATTCGATTTTTATACGTACGTATTTTGATATGTACGAAGCAGCTGTAATTTCGAAATTGATTTCCTCGAAAACTACTGGGTGAATTTAAATGTTTTTTTGAATACTGTCATTAAATATTAGTACTCGTACAAGTATGTGCTTTTATGTGTTACCCAATTTTTTTTTCACTTTGTATACAAGTCCACTTTCATTATGAATAGAAAATTTTGATTATGATTTTTTTAAAAGATTTACTCGCGTTATATAGTCTGAAAAGCCGACTAGGTTTCGATCGACTAACGAAAAGAGTAAAGTCTGAAAAAAAATCAATTGAATTAAATCTCAACCAGAGTCTTTAGTCGTATCCACGTTTTTACAACCTACTTACACATGAGCTATCACGGCAATGCACTTACGATCTCGCTGTCTCCGACATTTGTGCTATCTTTATCCAATTTGTTACCCTTATCAAGAATTAAATGCGTTTTAGACCGTAGTTTTATTTTTTATTAATTACGATGAGAAACGCCGACATACGACCCAAGCGGACAGGTGATGGCGTTTTATGATACCCATTTATCGAATATTCATTTGTTAACCAATGGATATCGGACGGCCGACGAATAGGCCTATGTTCGAATCAGCTGGCTTGATGAACTTTGGGTAATAAATAATTTTATAACGACACAGGTAGATTTATCGCGAGGAAAAAATGCGGCGAGGCTTTAAAGGGACGTGATGATACATTGTGTCGATAACTGTGCTTTTCACCTTAGACAATACAATACCCATTGAGGAATCAAAAACTTTTTATTATTAATTTTAAACTATTTTTTCTTTTTCCACATAGTATCTAGAAACAAAACTTATTTGATTTGTACTTAGGTACTTTGTTAAATAGGTAAACAGTCAACCTGCTTTTAGGTGACGACCATAACATATGTATATCTATGGATTCTCGCAGAAGAAAGCGATTTTGTGTAGTATCTTCCATTTCTCTAAACTCTTAGTCATCTTTTTAATATTATTTGATATTTTCATATGTTTTAGTATAAAACGTGGTTATAAATAAATATTAACTAAGTAGGTACCTAGAACTAATAACAGTTGGCAAAAATTAATCAAAACTAGCAAGCTGACCTTTCTAAAAGTTATTAGTAAATTTACGATTTCTGCCAGCAAAAGCAGAATGATACAAACGAAAATTATTTTCCCCGTTTAATCAAGAAGTCCTGAGTCGAAACAAACATCGTAAAATCTTTGCGATGAGGCCACGTGTGCGAAAATGTTGTGTCAAAGTAGCACAAGTTAGCCTCTTCCTGGAAAATGTTTCGGGGTATTAGGAAAGTTGGTTTGTGATATTACATATTAGTTTTTGGTGGCGTTAAAACCTTTTTGATGTAAGGGAAATACAAACAACATTCGCAAATTATTATCCAAGTAAGTTACTTATACTTAGGTACTACGATACCAAAATAGTCTTAAGTTTATTTCTAAAAACTCTTTGCAAGTGAAATCTTTTACATCCTTACTTGTCAAGTCGCAGTCATTTTACATCGTCGATAAACGTATCAAAGGAATGAAGATAGTCGATTATGTAAAAAATAAAACTATCCTTAGCATTAGACGACCTCCGTGGCGTAATGGTTAACATGCTAGACCGCTAATCCGGAGGTTCTGGGTTCGATCCCCAGCCAGGGCAAGTTGGGAAATGGCCTTTTTCGAATTTTCCTGGGTATTGGATGTTTATCTATATATGTATTTATCATAAAAATTTAGTATCGTTGAGTTAGTATCCTATACCACAAGTTTAAAACTTGATTTGGGGCTAGCTTAATCAGCGTGATTTGTCCCTATATATTTATTTATTTTATTTATTGTGGTCTGTAGCCATTGCAATTTAGGCTCTTTTTGCCACACAGTGTGCGTATGTAGAACGATTTCACAGTCAGCAAGTACGTTTAGAATAATAACATAACACTTATCTATCTACCTATAATAAGAAATTAATAAATATATAAGGACAAATCACACTGATTGAGCTAGCCCCAAAGTTTTTAAACTTGTGTTACTAACTCAACGATACTATATTTTATAAGGAAGGAAGGCTTAAGGCTATATAACATTACGTTCCGACAACCACGCGAACGAAGTCGCGGGCACAGCTAGTACATATATAGATAAACACCCAAGACCCAGGTCAATTTGAAAAAGGTCATTTTCCAACTTGCCCTGGCTGGGGATCGAACCCAGAACCTCGGGATTGGCGGACTAGCGTGTTGTCCATCACACCACGGAGGTCGTCATGTCACCTATGTTTGTCACATTGCAGTTTCAAACGTTTATTTAAATTGTAATTTTAATTACGAACTAAATTTTCTTTATTACTATAACACTAGGAGTGTTAAGGGACTACTTGAATTTTTCGGGGTCCAGTGCTGCCCCCATTTAAAATAAATTATTTGAAAGGAAACGGAGATATCATTTAAAATGTTGTCTTTGTGAAGCCCTAGATAACCCTTCAAACTATTTTATGAACTACTGTTTACAGTTTAAAGTGAGAATGTTAAAACTTTTCTAAGCATTTAGCAACTTTTGGCAAAAATGCTAAGAAAAGCTTAACGTTCTTACTGAAACTTAAGAAAATACTAAGTTTACAAAAATCATCTAATCTACAATGTTTTGCAACATAGAAAGTTTAATGATATCTTTTTAACGGTTTTTACAACCAACTTAGTAACGGTTAGTTATCAATTCTTCGTTCAAACAAATTTTGATGACCAAAGTTTGAAAGTAACTCGTTACTTTGATGTTAAAATCTTGATTGAAATAACTAAAAAGTTATCTGTCATCACAACGATATGGTTAATTAAGCTTTGAATAATTTAGGATTAACAATGGATTACTGTCAAAGTCTGTAAAGTTAAGACGTTATTAACTAAGTAATATTGCTTTTAAATGATGCACTGATACCTGTCTGGAAAGTAGATTATAATGGACTAAACATTTTATTTATTAGTAGTGATTTTGCCTAAGTTGACATTAAGGATATTGTGGGAGCAGGATTGTTTTCAGCATTAGTAGTGCCTTGGAAAAATTTATGAGTTTGTACGTTCTATGAAGATTTGATAGTTATAGATCTTTTGCTTCTGTTCAAACAAAATATCGGTTTACTGTCTTCGTCTTAAGTTAGATTTATAACTTAAGGCGAAGAAAAACTGCGTAGATATAGAATTTAGTTATATTTTTCACTCAAAAACTTTTTCACACACTGTTTACTGTCTTCGTCTTAAGTTAGATTTATAACTTAAAACGAAGACAGTAAACCGTTAAAAACTTATGACATATAATCGACAATGCATTGTGTTAAAAAAATATAATTAAATAGGGATGATGACTGGGTCAGAAAAGTATTATTCTAATTAGTCCGTTAGATTATCCAAAAATAATGTACACATATTTTTCAGTTTATCAAAAAAGTAAAAATTCACAAAGATACAGAGTATCAAAGTTCCAGGCTTGTGACGTCACCGATGTGTAAAAATCGTACGAAAGCGTGACGTCATGCGAAATTTAAATGCGCTGTATCTTCCTTATTTATTGTTTCTCAGAGAAAAGGAAAAATACGTGTACAATATTTTTTTTATAATCTAACCGATGGGCCATAAATATTTTTTCAGTCATTATGCGTATTCTAGATCTACGCAGTTTTTCTTCGTTCGTATGTTCATGAAATTATAAAAAAGCGTCGTCTAATAAAAGGCAAAATGACAGAATCGGAACACATGAAAATTTATATAATTTATTTATTTTCTTACAAAAAGAACTACAGATTTTTGTTTGTTTGTTTGTTTGTTTGTTTTATATCTTTATTGCACAAGAAATAGTTACAATTAAATAAGTATTAATAGAACAAAATATTTTGTACACTGGTGGACTTATCCCATAATGGGATCTCTTCCAGTCAACTAAGTATCGGCGAAAGAATACAATAAATTGACATGACGGGCAAAAGTAAACGTAAAATCGCAATAAAATAATTTCAAGTTTTAAATCCTAAATAAATTATATATTTTATATTTATAATACATTTTTATTATCCATTGAAACAACAAGAGGAAAAGATTTTAAGTAGGAACCTACTCAGGTTAAAATTAAATTATTAAATCTAAAACATATACTTGAACAGTGAGAAGACACTAAATTACAAAGTTTATTAAATAAAATAAAAATAAAAAAACTAAACAGGCTTCTCTTAGACTATTGAGAAACAGTTTTTATTCGGAGTTTTTATATGCTCTACATATAGCCGAAACCAAACTAAATCGCTAGTATTTATAAGCTTAAGTATATTTTTTATAGCTTTTGCTTTTTATTTTTATTAATAAAAGCTTTTATTTAGCATGCCAGTTACGTTTCCGGACGCAGGGAGGTTCTTTTTAAAAACTACGATACAGGAGAATATAGATTTATTCAGTAATCACAATGATTATGACTTAAAATTAAAATATATAACTAAAATGTCCGGTCGCTTCCGCGATTGAAGCAATACAGGCATTCGTTTTCCCATCGAGGATTCGTCATCCACACCTGCACTCGCGCGATGTCAGCATTTTGGTTGCGAGGAGATTATGCAATGGGTTGATTGTTTCGTTAAGGCTGTGTAGGGATAGTAGGGAATCTATATGTAACATGCCCAAAAACAAACAACAACAAACATGTTGTTGTTTTTTTTTTGGGTCAAATCTTGCAAGTTACATTTGAGCCATTCCGAACGAGATGAAATTTTGTATACTAAATATGTAAATCAGATAACAATGCTTGATGACAATATTATTTTAACAAGAAGCTGATTTGATGATGGATTCGGAAGGTGGCTATAGGAACGGAACCCTTTGATAAAACGACGCAACCCCATCGAGTTTGGGCTTATTAGGGCCCCGTCAGTTCAGAGCCAAGAAAACTGTGAGTGTTTTTAAAAAATCACTGTAATTAAACTACTACAGTTTATTCCTCAAAAATTTTACATAATAATCTTAATGTTTTTGTTGAATAAGAACTATTTGATATAGTTAAATTGTACCTGGCATCTTTGGTATATGTTTGAATAGTGTTCGATGACAACTTTATGTGCCAACTAAAAATATAAATATACGTCTAATCCCGTTCTTAAAGATATTTTAATTATTCCCGATTCCACAGCAACCTACGCTCTGCTACAGTTTTTCTACAGAAACACACAATATTCAAAATACGATTTAGCATTTTTTGCTGGATAAAAAAAAATCACAAACATACCTCTAAATTCGCCTAAATTTACATGTAGAACACATATTACTATTTTATACAATCACCTTTTTATATGAAAATTATACCAAAATATGTATAATCTAAATATCTAGTCGATTTCGCTACAAAAAAAGAACAAAAAAAAACCAGCAAAATATCTTCAAGCACGGGTCCGGCCTTTGTTCGCTCTCGAAGAATATTTCACTGTCTTTATTTATTTATTGTTTTGTGTGATAGGTATTTTTTTTGTAGCGATATCGACTATATATTCAGATTATACATTTTTGGTACAATTTTCATATAAAAGGTGATTGTATAAAATATTAATATGGTAAATTTAGGAAAATTTTGAGGTAGTTTGTGATTTTTTTCTATCGAGCCAAAAATGCTTAATCGTGTTTTGGATATCGTGGGTGTCTGTAAAAAATCCTTAAGATTCTCACTTTTTTTTTGAGGAATAAACTGTAGTAGTTTAATTACAGTGATTTTTAAAAAACACGCACAGTATTGCAAGCTGTGAACCCACCTCGCCTTAAATTTGTCTTAATAAGTACTTAGGCCTTACAATAAAAGCTTGTACAAAAAAATTATCTTTTTTATATTGTTATTCGGTTGTCCAAATTCCTTTTCCGATTCATCCTTAACCATTACACTAATACGTTAAGAAACAAATTATGTAATCCAATATTCATAAAGATAAGCCTACGGAAAATAAACACGCCTACTGTCGTAAACTGTTGTATTTTACAACTTGTATTATGTCATGTGATATTAAATATTCACCCTTGTTATAAACTGTTAAATTAAATCATAAATACTAATGCGATGAAAACGAGAATTGTAGGAATTGTTTGGTACCTACTGCTTAAAATAATGAACTTAAAGCTCATAATTGTGTGCATTACAATTTTTGTTCTTAGACCTTAGGAGCAACTCAGTGCAATAACAGTTTTGAAGTAAATGCAATTAGTTCTGACATATTCAAGAGCAGTACAATTTAGAAATTGTTAAAGTTTATGATAGTGCTTTTGTAAGTGCTAATTTCAGCTACATACATTATAAGTATAAACAGAAAAAGATTATCACATACAATGTACTGTCATATAAAATGTATATCATATTTTTTTGTCGAAAATTTTAATTAAATCAATATTTTAATTTTTGTGTCCATCGTTTGAACAACTTTGAATGTGTATCGGAAAACGAAAAAAAAATTTTTCTCATACAATTCAAAGTAGTCACGTGGTCTACTACGTTACTATGGGAAGATTATAATATTAAAAGAAGGAATCGGAATTTAAATAGAAGGTACATAAAAGTATTTCTGTTAGAAAAGTTTCTCTACTCCATAGAAGATTTTTTTAAAGTAGCTAAATGCGACATAACGTCAATTATGAATTTGTTATTTTATCATTATTATTATTTTGACATTTAGATTATTAATTATTTCTGTAACATTTATTAAGAACGTAATTTTCGACATAATTATTTTGTAACGAAATAAATGAATGAATGACTGAATCACTCCTGCGATATTTTAATATCGCATCTTGTATAACTATTGTGTATTTGCATTGCTTACGTACGAATTAAGATTAATCAGATGGTTAGTTTACGTGACGTTAGTTCCTATAATTATAACCCCATACTCAACCCTATATCTCAGCAACCTTTTAAATTATTTGGATCTTTACAGATAGAAAAATACTTTTCCTACATTTACTCGCCTTTTAATTTTCCTGAACTTCCGATTAAAGACTCGAATTATTTTCGAACATTTTTTGGTTCTATTTTGTAAATTAAAACCCAATATTATTTTTGTTATCCGATATAAGTACAGGGTGTCATCGTAAATGCCTAATGGATGGCGGCTGGTGGAAGTTTCCGCCTGAGCTACCTCACTTCCGACGAAACCGATATTTCCCACTAAAATCAAGAAAGGTGTCACTGCGGGTTATTTGTTATTTGAGACACATATCGACTTGTCACTCGGCTGTCTTAACGAAACCTTATATTTGTTATGTACTGTTTGTTTTAAGTGTTATGTTACAATTTAGGGCGTCATGTACATATAAAGTTAGAACAAAGTTTAAGGATTGTTTATAAGCTATATGTAGGGAGGTCAAGTCACTGTTATATATTTAACTAACCGGAATACTTATACCTTTTCTCACACACTTAGCTTCATGAACATAGATTACATGCTAGTCTGGGAGAAAAGAAACTTAGAATGTACCAGCTGCTTCTCTTACCCTGCAGATCGTTAAATAGGTAAAAATGCGAATCATGTTAATAGGCGATACGGCTAACAATCCCTCACCATTTGGATTTATTGTCCCATTTTACATACAAACACGTGATAGTGTATGTATGTATGTATGGAGTGGACATAGAGCTGCCATAGATTAGTTATACATAGTACCTGTTTTTTATTTATGTAGTTATTTTCTATAAAAAATACGGTTTCTGACTCCCAAAAATGTAAATAAATAGAATCTGCACCTACAAAACCAAAATGTTAATGAGTTTCTTTTGGCGTTTCTTCTCAGCAGTGGTTGTTGCGAAAATCTGTAGCTTTTGTTTAATAATTTAAATATAATTAGTAAACATTACACGCAATGTACACTGAAATTATTGACGTGTAATAGTGCCTGCAAAGGCTTATTACTGAACAAATATTTGGTTCTTTGATTCTATTTGATGTTTACAAGGCTGGTTTCGTTACTAAAAATTTTCTCTTTGTTCTTCCTACATGCAAATAACAGTATGTGTATGTCATTGTTATGGGCGTTTTTCTCATACGCATAGGTGGAGTCCACAAACCACACCTTTTATTTATTCTGCCACATAAATTATTCAAAAGCGTAACGATATTATGCGATGGGAAGCATGATACAAACTAATTTGAATTAATTCTATGCGTCCCGTTTTTCGAAGGAAGCATAAAAGTTTTTATGTGAAAAGTCACGGGGCAACTTGGTCCACAGTATATTTTTGTGGTATTGAGCAATGATTTATCTAGGTAACATTGAACAGATGTTTCCTCGATACTTTGATTTTGTTTTTACGATAATTATGTTAAATATTTAGATTATTCTTCTTTGATCTGCATGACACTATATTTTTTGTTAATACTCGTATGATCGTCAATGTTCGCTTTCTAAAATAAAACATTGGCGTCTGTTTAAAATAAAACAATATTTACAGACATGCAAAATACGTAGGTATCTTTATTTATATGTCCTACTTAATAATTTCATATGATACTATACACTATCACGTCTTAATCCCTAATAAGACATACAGAGCCCAGGGCTGTAAGACCCAACGATCACTTACTAAATTATTGATTTTAGTAATAGTTTTCTATATAAACTAATATTTTATTTAGATGAGGAAAAATGACACTAATTCATCTATATAGCCCCAAAGTAAGTTTAAACTTATTATGAGATACAAACTTTACGATAACTCTATACATTCAAGAACAATTGAAAAAGGCCATTATCCAACTTGCCCTGGCTTGGCTTGCTGGTATTGATCCCAGAGGCCATGATTGGCGGGCAAGCATGTTCACTATTACGCCACGGAGGTCATCTAAACCGTTTGATATCCACAGAAGGATTATTTAATTATTACAGCTAACTATTACTAATAATAAGTTGATATTTTTTAAGAGTGTATCATCCGAAAAAGTTTACAATTTTATAATAAACAAAATTTATATCGTCATTGTTTAAAAAATCAAGACTAAATTTATTTTTATTTATTTAAAAAACTTTATTGTTCCACAATAAAAAATGGTACAATTGGCGGACTTAACGCTAAAAGCTAAATACTGAATAGTAATAAATATATTAATAATTAATAAAATATAATAAATACTAAATAGTATCTACTTCTAGCGAAATTTCAGCTCAGATTCGCAACAGTAGCTTTACTTAGTATTCAGAGAGGGTCTACCTACCAGCGGCTAATGTGTACAATAATCGTTATCGTTCAGATAGCTGCAATCTAGATAGTAGCTCTGAAGTGCTCGCACTAGCTAATTGCTACTGTTTGTCTGCCAATGTCGTGTTAGTTATAAAAATAGACTGAATCGATAAATGTACTATGGTTTAAGACAAGTTATTTTACAATTTATCAGATAAAAATCCTTAAGCCTTTTTAAGGCAGTGGTAAATATTAGGGATGCATTTGATATATCGGCATCGGCGATATTTTTATTGCCGATACAACGACACATTTTAAATTTTGCGCTTCAAGAAAGTAATGTAAACGCGCGTGCTGTTCGTCTATTTCTTTGTAAACGAGGCACGAACGAACTATACTCGGGAAATTTCCGCGCTTTATTCAGTGTATCAGTGTGTTTCACCCGCTTTGGCCTGGTCTCGCGTATACTAATATATTTACTTATATTATTTAAAGAATAATTTTTACCTTGCTCAATAAAATATAGAATTACACTACATATCATAATTAAATTAATTTATGTGTTTGTATTGTTTATATAACTAGTTGGTTAATTAAAATAAATTAATAGGTAGTAAAAATAAATTCACTATGCGTCTCCGTATCGGCATCGGTATCGCCGATATTTTTATAGGAGTATCGGTATCGGTATCGTATCGGGAAAAAGGCGTATCGATGCATCCCCAGTAAATATATTACCACCAAAAAGAACCTAATGCCTCGGTAATAAGGTGCAAAAACATTTTTTCGGGTTCCGTACAAAAAATTAAAAAACGGAACCCTTATAGGATCACTCGTGCGTCTATCTGTCCGTCCGTCTGTCACAGCCAATTTGTTCCGAATCTACTGGACCGAATCAGGTCAAATTAGGAAGAATATTGTAATCCTATGACCCAAACACATATGTGCAAAGTAAATGAATATTTATTTAAAATAAGGGTCATTTTCGGTGGACAAATTAGGAAATTAAAAAAATAAGTTTTGCAAACCTTACTGTGTCATATATCAAATGAAAGGGCTCATTATGAGGATCTCAAATATATTTTTGTTATTATTGTAAAATGAATAGTTTAGTTTTTATTTATGAAAGAAGACGAAAATTGACCATTCCCCCCTGATCTCCGAAACTAAGTAGCCTAAAATTTAAAAAAAATACAAAATATAGTTCATTGCTTGTAGATTACAGGAAAACCTAAAAGAATTCAATCAATTGTACCCTATTATTATATACTATTGTATAAGGAACCCTCTCCACGCGAGTTTAACTCGCACTTGGCCGGTTTATTTTAAATATACCTACCGCCTTATAAATGGTACTATAATAACACTTATCTGTCATAATAGCTTAATTTTTTCGTTTCCAAAGTTACATTGAATTCTTTATATTCTTTTGGTATTCTATTATACATCTTCGGTGCCATACATACTACTCACTGTCTTGTAATAAAGTCGTTTTGAAAGAATGCAAACAGAAGTTATCACAATATATCTCACGTCGGTTTCTTACTACTACTTGTACGTAGTATATGATTACTCTGTGTTAATCTTACATCGGATAAACTAAAACAGATGTGAATTACGTTTTACAAGTATTGCTATTTCCATTATACATAGTCAGGAGTATTAGAATGTTATGTTTTGGAGTGCTAAAAAAATCTAGGCTTATTAGAAGAGTAGTAATAATACTCGTAAATTGCCGACTTTTGATGAGTTGATTTTGTAAAACTAAGTGCCGTGTGGCTTTCGGCCTAGATAGGACCACTCTATCTCTATCTGTGGATGTCGTAAGAGGCGACTAAAGGACTAAGCACAAACATCTCGTGCTAAAATTGCAGCCCCAAGAAGAGTTGACGTCTGGTGGCGGCTGGTTGTAAAACTTTTCGCATAAATGCATTCCCAAATAGGGTTGACGTCGTTATGATTGGTCGTTAATCTAAAGCCAAATAGTTTTAACACTCCATTTCGCAAGGTCTTTGGGATTCTGGGTGACCATTGACATGCATATTATATTTGGGGAAGCAAATGCAGGAAAGCGCAGAGTCATGTTCCATTTTTTTTGTAAATAAATACAAAGTGTTTAAATTACAGAATTGCCGGGCCATTTTAGAGCAGAAACATTCTGTACAATTATAAGAAGTCACATACTTTAAATCTTAGTTTCATAAATAAGTAGTAACAATCATATTTTAAGACCACTCCTACCATTCCTTAACTCTATAAACTCAAGTAAGTAAGTTCCATGCGATCATGATCATATATATACAGTAGTACATTATATGTTATCGCTTGTTTACACTGACAGCTCGAAAGTTAAAGTGTGACTCGATCACTTATACATGACAGCTTTCGGTGGCTGACTCGGTAGCAGTGTACAGCGATAAATTATAAAATTAGTGGGTGTTAGTTGATAAAAATACATTGGGTACAGGGCCACAAATGCAATTAAAGAGAGAAAGATTTGGCTCTTATGGGATAGCAGACTTGGGTTTAAATGGCCTAATTATTGTTTGTTGAGTACACGTCAAGAATAGAAACTAACAGCTTATCCACTGATATGAGTACATCTCATCACTAGTTTGCTGGATCGAATAAGATATCGATGCCCAATAAGAAATTTTATTTGAATATGTATTTCACATTCAGTATTTTGATTACCTACAAAATTTCAATTTAAATATTTATACATAATACTTAATAATACCTATTACTATTGCTTAATTTTTAGAATGTTTTGTTCACCCGTAATTGGGTTGCATGCTAGTGCATACCCATGTAAAACGATAGTTTTACAAATTTGCGATTAACGTCTTCAACGTTAAGTCAACTACTGGCCGACATTTTTCGACCTCATCCGGAGGCCTTCGTGAAGGCGAATGTGATTCGCGACGCCTACACGAAGACGTCCCGAGTCGCACTTGGTACAATTATTGATATCCGTTTATCGCATATAAGAATGTCTGTGTCTAACTAAGGACTCGGTTTTAATTAAAGGACAAACCGTAAATACCTATTTCGGCTAAATGCATAACTTTAGCTGTCGTTATTTCATGATTACAGAATTGCTACTATAATATTGTTGGACACTAAAAAAAGGTATGATTTTACGTACTATTTACTAGAAAGCTTGTTCTGGATAAAGCAAGGTCTTTGCCCGAAATTAACCCATACTAAAACAATCGTAAAATATCTTTAAAGAAAAACACTACAATATTTTATTGATGAAACAAAACACCATACTTGTTATTGAAACATAAAATTTAGGCACAATATTCGTGTTTGGACACAATAAAAATTAATTTAAACATTAACAGCCCATAAAATATCAGAATTCCCATACCTAATAAAACAATATCACTTCCACTAATTTCTATCTTATAAGACGTAGAGTCGTAGAAGGTATTCTAATGAGCATAGCATCGCATGATGATCGATTCAGTGCTTCGTGTCTCATTACGGACTCTTTCTCATACCATGCTTACACGACATATTCTAAAGCATATCCATTTTAAACTTTAACTTCTCTAGTATTAAGTTCAAAATCAATATTGAAATTAACAAACAATAATTTGTCAAACTACACGAATAATTTATGGTTATTATAACCAAACACCAGCATGGATGCAGTAACAATCATTTGTTTTCTTCGTCCACCTCGCTTGTTAAACAAAATTTTGACGTGTACTTGACCGTGGGCGTCTTTATTTCTAGTGTGTAGGTTTAGACCCACGTGGCCACGTTCTTTTGTTCTCCTTTCCACCTTGTTCCAATGAATGAGTTTTGTATGCAAAAATGTAATAGCATCATGTTTGGACTACGGATTTGTAAGTACCCGTTACTTATTAATCCACTGGTGACAATTGCATTGTTCTATTGTATGTCAAAACTAAACCAAATGTCATGAGGTGTTATTATTGACACTACTTATTTCATCGATTTTACATTGGGATTATCATTGTTATCTAAATCCTTCACATTGAGTTAATATAATTCAAAGAAAGCTTATTTCAAGGATACAATTTGATGCAAGTGCCTGCATAAAAAGCTAGTAGGAACCGAATGAGTCACCAGTGATTTGAAATTAAATAAGATACGGCGGCAATTCTGTCTAAAAAGAACTATTTAGAACAATACTGCAGCATTATTTAGTAGAAGCTAAGGTTGAAATTTGAGCGGAATTTAATACAAAGGTGGTACAAGTAAAATTGTTTCGTTGCTGAGGGTCGAGCGACCTTTTTTCTCAGCGATCGGTATCAGACTCACTCATCGATGGCCGTCGCGACAATACTATCGAATTCTGGTACATCGATATGGTAATATACTGGCCGATGCATTCCATACCTTTGTGTACATATGTTGATGAGGTGGGCGAAACCCCATTGATATACATTCGGGCTTATTGTTAATATTATTGGGTAGACCAGTTTTAAAAGGCAATTTATTCTCTCTAGATGGGACATTTGATAGTGCTTAGTCACATTGCTTTTGTTTCTTTTTTGATATTGTTGTTAGATGATACGTGTAATACGTCTTGGATAGTAACCGATACTTTATCATCTAAGATGACGTTAACAAAATTGTGACATTTGAATTCCTTACAATGTCTTTCTTTATAAAATTCTAGCTTTTGCCCGCGGCTTCACCTGCGTAGACTACACAAATTAGTTTGTTTTTTTTTAAACTGAGGTTGCAATTTATTATTTTTTACTAACCACTAATTCAAAAATGTCACCCCCTATTTCACCCCCTTAGGGATGGAATTTCCCAAAATCCTTTCTTAACGGACATCTCCTAGTCACATTCTACCTTCCTGCCAAATTTCATCTTCATTGGCTAAGTAGTTCTCGAGATTTCGTGATGACTGATGAATAAGTGATTTTCGCTTTTATATATATGGATAAGAATAACTTAGGAGAGTCTTGACACACTTTCTATCTATAGTTAATAGTAAAGTGAACAAATTGAACTTTATAATAAAAGTTGACAATAACAGCGGAATAAAAGATTCGAGTCTACTACTCACAAACCGGTAATGCACAGAAAAATGTAACCAGGTGGTAATGCATTTCAATTTTTTATGTAACGTTATAAATATTTTTTTGTGTTTCGGTGTACAAGAACAATGTATTTAGAGACTTCTGTATACAAGACACGCATCGTTTGATTGTCTTTATCTTTAACGTAGCCAATACAAAAGCTATCAAGTAGAAGCAATAAATTCTCATCAAAGCACCCATTGTGAACTTGATCTAAAACGTTTTAAACCCCTTGACTTTAACCACAAAAATCCTCTGCGCCCATAAAATTGGTATTTACCCAAATTAAACTATGGCCTTAATTGATACAAATGGTTGTTTCTAGTTAAACGTAATTGAAGAATACGCAAGGATCAAGTGTATGCTCCACGCGGCATAAGTTTGGAGCTAATTGTTCTTACGTCAAAGTTAATTAAACATGCCAAAGAAAGTTAAGATTAAATGCATTTTGATGATCATGACAGTTTATGCGATTTAAACCTGCTTTATTTCTATGTCAGTCACTTGGAAATAACTTAAATAACAAGTATTGTCAAAGCGGTGGTGATGGCCTAGCGGTTTATGAGCCCGTATGACCCTGGTAGTACTTAGAGCGATCTTAAATTCATATTATCACTCACTCTCAACTCACTTTGAAATAAAAACACAGCAAAGTTCAGGACTAACTCTATACATTATATGTTTCGAAATCACGATTGGATAAAATTTTCTAGTAAGAAAAATAAATTGCGAATTATACTAAAACGGAAAGTATTCGAGAAATACAATAAATTAGCCCTTTTACCTTGGATTATAATTGTATTAAAGCAAAGTTAATAAAGCAGGGATCATTATCTCTTATTTTTTAAATAACTCTTAAATATTCTTTTTAAAATGAAAAACCTCAAAAACCAGAAACGCGTAAACCAGCCTCATTGACCTCCCGTGATCTTTTCACCCCGCATGGCTTGCTGTGTCGCTTCGGCTACAGTAAATTTGTGTGCGTGTAAGCAGGAGCAAAATTTAGATTATCTACATCAGGCGCCGTCTTAAGCACTGACTGTGCATGTATGAAGCACAAGTTTGATCGTCACGCGCGACTTGTACCTCTGAGTTTGTACTAACGCATAGTCATTTACAACTACCACCACTTGTTTTCGATGAAGAAAAACATCGTGAGGAAACCTGCACACTAGTTTAATAGTGTGTAATACTGACTGTTGTTACTAGATGGCAGCCATTAAGCTACGTCAGATGCCTTTAGGCAGCTCGAAACATTTGACACTAGTGTTAATAATAATAACACATCCAATTATTTTTTTGCTTGCAAATCTTTATTCAGTGATAAGGTCTTTGCAGGCACTTTTACACGTCAATTAGTACACAATGGCTATATGAGATAAATCGTTACTTCATTACGAAGTGGTTTTCCATTTACGTCTACTTCATTACACACAATGATAACTAATTAATCCACTAGTACTTACTCGTATGCTGATTTATAGTTGAAGGACAATGCATCAATGAATACAATACAATACAATACAAATTATCTTTATTGCACCATAAATATTCATAAAATAAAAATAACAAACACAAAGAAAATATTGGTACAAAGGCGGACTTATCGCTAGATGCGATCTCTTCCAGTCAACCTTTACCTTTATGAATACCTAAAAACTTAAGAAAATAAAATCTTAATATACTTATAAGAAAAAAATTACCCCAAAAAACACAGAAGACAATAAGAGTATTCAAAGATAAACAGAAAATAAAATTCCAATCAAAAGCCTATTAATTCATGTGCTGCACTATAACATCATTATCAATCTACCTGATTATCACCACCTTCTTCTTCTTTCACCACCTAAAACAATAAAAGCTTAAAAAGATAATATTGGGATTCTTAATAATAATGCTCTTGTTAATAAAATAAAGCAAACTCTTCACAATTTAAAGTCAAAGTTGTGTCTGCAACGTTGTGACTAAACTATGCAAATAAAAGATTTAATTAGAGCACAGATGCGAAGCATCGTCAAAGCACCAGCGCCATTTCACTTTCGTGAATCAGAACTATGCAATTTGCAAAACATGTTCCCATTTTTAAGACAAAAATTAATTCCACCGACGGACCAAAAGGCTAATCAAAAGCAAATAAAACCCACTTAAATCCATCAGAGTTTTATAGCTATAAAATGAGTGTTTGCTATGTTCAAATAAAAATCCAATATAATTTTATATGGCAAGGTAGAAGTCATTGTTTTCGGCTATTGAAAGCTCTGTAAAGACTTTTAAATTGGCCATCATTTTGATTTTGTGATCAATATTGAATTTTAAACTTTAGTCCCTGCTGCGTAATGACACTTAAAATAAATTGGTATGCAGTATATAGCTCTGGAAGTAAGTTTTGACGCAATCAATGATAATAAATTGGGCAAAAAGGTAACGGTTTTTCGAATAAAATATCTATTTGGGCTTATTTATATGATGTTCCACTGGAAATGATGCAATTTTTGTTTTAATTGCCTGTTTTTATTTTTATTTAGCAATTTGAATGCTTAAAGTAGCGCTTAAAGTTATGTTATGATTTGACTCTTATGTATTCTGTGGTTATGATTAAAATACAGGTTTATAGGAGTTCACATATCTTTATGCTAGTTGTATCCTTATATGGTTTTGTTGTGCTTATTTGGATGCAGTTTTGATTGACAGTTAGTATGACAAAGGTAGGAAGAGTAACTTTGAAGATCAGCGACCACATTCTGTCAGATCCTACATCAGCGTCAAATCTGGAAAACCTTGAAGTTTAAAATTTAAAAATCAAAACCGATTAAAACACGAAATGGTCGAAAAAAGTACCTTTCAGTCTATTTGCCTATGAACACTTTTATATATCAAATATA
Source organism: Acrobasis repandana (assembly GCA_963576875.1). Classification (NCBI taxonomy): domain Eukaryota; kingdom Metazoa; phylum Arthropoda; class Insecta; order Lepidoptera; family Pyralidae; genus Acrobasis; species Acrobasis repandana. The sequence continues at coordinate 8,694,700 of OY756223.1, read as the reverse complement.
CACGTCCAATTAGTCAAGTTATTTGAGAGATTCTATATCTATCAGTTGTCGTCGTATGGCTGAAATGTAACACTTCATAATTGTTGTCCTTTTCCCAACATGTTGTTGATTTACTGAACCGCTTATGTAACAAAACATACTGATCGATAACACCGACCGCCTATACATTATGAAAATTATTATCTTTATCAGTACCTATCAATAAAATATTATCTATTGACATAAAAACTAGTTTTAAATATCTAACACATTTACGCATCATATTAGTTGTCCTTTTCTGGACATGTTGCTGATTTATTGTAGCCCCCTGTTGGAAACTTTCCTAATAAATAAACCGTATTCGCGCTGATGTCAAACTCCACGCTTCTACGAGTATCTCTCACATTGGACACGACTGTTGGTTTTTGTGTATTTCCTTTAACTCTAATTGTTTGGCCCCATACACCCTTCAAATTAAATTTTAACCGTAATATGTTTTAAAAGGCGTTGACCAGATTCGGAAATCGATCTTTTAAAGAATTTTGGCCTTACATTAAATCCGGTGTAATTGTATGTCGACCATATACATACACCCTTTATTAGCTAGGAATACATTGGATAAATGTTAACTTATTGCAGATTGTTAATGGTTTAATATAAGTGTTTACTTATGTAAGCAATACGTAATTGAAATTGATTCAGTGAAAATGATACATGGATCTCTTTATAATCTTCTGAAACTACATAAGGAAAGAACAATTCTGTCAACACATAGTTTATCTCATAATAATTCGGTAAACCATTGTGAACTAAGTTTGAGGTGTCTATCAGTCAGCTTGTAAATGAATTAAATGAGTAGATATTGATGTAAAAAGCCTATCATTGACAGTACAAACTAGAAGGTTCAATACAATGAGACCAACAGGCATGCACCTTGCTTTTTGTGCCTGTGCTACATAAATTTGTCCCTTACCCACAACATATTCTGGTCCTTTATGAGTAGGGTCACGGTTTGTAGGTTAAACTCAGCAATTTATCTCTTTTAATCGGGGCATAATGAACTTTGTTCAGAAAACATAGTTGTGCAGATTGTTTGGACATATCGCTCTGTGTAATGGCTTTGGTAAACATGGCTCTTTTTCTACTATACGTTATTTATGTTTATTGGCTTAGATTCGATATAAATTGATAGCCATGTTTAATAATACCACTCTTAACTTCTTTTTTTTACTAGGAGTTCGGTGGCGCAACGGCAGGTCCATCATTTGCGCTTTCGCAAGTTAAGCGACACTACGCGTGGTCCGCACTTGGTTAGGTGACCATAAGTGGCATAAAAAATCTCGAGCTCTTCCGTGCTTTGGAAGGTATGATAAATCGTTGGCTGTCACCATTGTATGGCAGTCGTCAAGCTATGTCAGATGCCTTTAGGTAGCTTAAATAATTTTATAGCAGTGTTGGCCACTTTACACACGAAAGATAAATAGACTCCTTTTTTACGGTATATAAGTTTCTGCATCAGTGATATTATAATAATTTAAATGTATGTAATAATCTAGTTGCAGAATATTCTGATCTGACAAAAAGTCACTATATCACAAATGTCACTATAGTAGCTTTAATAAAAACTTAAGTTACTTTTTCAGAAAAGGCAATCTTAGGTAATTTAGTATTTTATTTTTTACCTTACTTTTTACTATTGAAATGGCAAGATTAATTAATAAACAAATGAATTCACCTCAAGGTTCATTTATCTAACATCAGAACCTGCATCATCCCTGTTTATATTTTTCATTAAGTATAGGTAGTAAGTATTCTTCTATATTAATATTTAAGAGCTGGGCTCTTGTCGGTGGAGTGCTTGCCATGTCTCTCTTTCTTCCACTAAGTTCTTAACCTTATTATATGTTTTAATGTAAGCATTAAAGAACTATATAATCAACGGGTAATAAACTTCATTCTCCTTAATACTTTTATCATCATGAAACATTAATCAATTTAACAAAATATCTTCCAACGAGTTCCCCAATCAAAAAGTAATATTTTAAAAGTCCAGACATTTCCCGAGATAAATTCATCTATGATTTTTTAACGAAAGCCAGACCGTTGCCAAATGCCAACTGTGCCAGCTATTACTCTTGTTCAGTTCCCGACGTTCAATATTGCATTAAAACGGGAATTTTATGATGCTAATTTGCAATTTCGTTGATATTGCCAATAAACTGCGAGTAAAAATATTGGAGTCTATAATTTTCACGTTAAAGGAGAATTTAAGTGATAAACCTTCTCATCTCAGCGTTTTGTCAGTTGCACCTTCAGCTGTAATGCGTGGCCTGGAGTCTGCTTTCCGGCTTTTACTTCTTCTCCACTTCGCGCGGTCCTAAGCAATTTGAGCAACCTTGGTAGTAATACCAGGTTATGCACCCGTGCAAATCAAAAATCCGTGTCAAAAATCAAAAATATCTACATATAATAAACTCTTGATTTTCGAATAAAATAAAAGTGTTTGTGCAAGTTTTTTTTTTCTCTTTGTAGTAAATAATGTACATGAATGTTATTTTTGTGCAATAAAGATCTTAAAAAAACAAACAAAATACTTTTTACATTTCCGATCATCATCCTTAGCCATGCTCATTCAGACAATAGCGTTTTGAATTACGTTTACTATCTTTCTGTCATGCTGATAGAAAAGAAAAGAATCTTATAGCTTTTCTTTCCGAGCAGATCGAAAAAGTCAAGGCAAAAATCTGACTTATATCTAATCCGTTAGGGGTAAAGACGTGATAGTGTATGCGTAGTGTTTAAGAAGCTACAATGCAGATGACATTGGCGTAAAATACCTCTCTTTTTTATTTATCATCATCATATCAGCTACTGGAAATCCACTGCTGAACGTAGGCTCATCATCATCATCATCATCTTCAGCTTTCATAAACCTACTGTTAGACATAAGCATTCTTCTGTCAGGACCATCTTGTTCTGTTCCTAGGCCTTCAGCATTATGGGGTTTTTAACTTTTACATATAAGGTATGCAAGAGGATACAAATACATGTGCAATCTAATATTACTTAACTGTCGTTGTAAAATATCTTACGGCACACACCAACTGAATAAACTTCGGTCCAAACTTCGCGACGCAAACTTGGGCGAGATTCGCCAAAACGCTAGCGGCTTGTGAAGACGCGGGATTTTGAATTTCCACATTGTGAATACGTTTGCTAACTAAAACTTAGTAAGTGCTTCAAAGTTTTGATTCATTAAAAAATCCTAACTTATATTATAAATGCGAAAGTGTATGTTTGTTTGTTACCTCTTCACGCTTTATCTACTGAACTAATCTTCTTGAAAATTCGCATTTTGCACCTTGCATCCCGGAAAAATTTAATGTTCCCGTGGGATACGCGAGCGAAGCCGCGGGCAAAAGCTAGTATATAATAAGTACCATTTCTTTGATTTTTGAGTAGTTAATTAGCATTATTGTTTCTAAGGTCAACTATATCTACAATAACCCTATTTTATATAGTGTGTCGGTGGATTTTACAGTAAAATGAGTCTGCGTTGTCTTTTTCTTTTTACACTGATTTCAATTTTCAGCTTCCATACTTCAGAGCCCGGGGTTCGCTTTCCCGCCTTTTCTTCTCCAAATATAATATGCATGTCAATGATGCCCAAGACCATGTGAATTTATTTTCTTTCAAATTTCTAATAAATGGCTAACCTACGCATGGCAGTTGCACTATCTACACAGTTGCTCACCGACCACCGCCCAACGCAGTGGTTCTGGTTTTGATCCCCAGTCAGGGCAAGTTGGAAAATGGCCTTTTAAAATTATCTTGTGTGTTTATCTATATATGTATTTATCATAAAATATAGTATCGTTGAGTTAGTATCATTTAACACAAGTTTAAAAACCGACTTTGGTGCTAGTTCAATCAGTGTTATTAGTTCCCATATTTATTTATTATACTTTACTCGCCTTTTACGACATCCATGGAAGGGGATGATGATTAATCGTATTATACTCTGCCATCACCATACGGCCAAAGGCTTACCGATGATTAACTTTTTCAAGCCATACAAAAGTAAATATAAGTAACAGTATAAAGCGGAAGTTAGTACTTTCTGAGATCGTCAGCAACTCACAGACTAGTTTAACTATCGCCGGGAAGGTCTGTCGAGACAAACTTTGCGTTACAAACTTATAATTTTCATTAAATTTAGTACTGTAGGCATTTTGATTTTATTGGTGTTTTGGTTTTGGTTGGTTAAATGAGCAAGTATTTTATCATTGAAAATTATATAAAAACTAACTTTAGACACATATTCATTAAATTGGGAAAATTATAGGAATGATAGGGGGGGATGAGTCGCAAAGTTTACAGCTCACAGAGCCACAAGTATTATCTTTGATAGAACCTGGGGTCTCAAAATTCAAAAGCAAGATGGTACGGGTATCCTGCTAATATTATAAATGCAAAAGTTTGCATAGAAATATAAATGTTTATTCCGCTTTTACGCCAAAACGGCTGAACTAATGTGAATGAAATGAATTATACAGGATACTAAAATGACGTCAATAGATAATAGTCCTTGAGCTGCGTTCTGACATATCCTAAAGGTATCTGTACCCTAAGGCAGCTCTAAAAACAACAACTCGATAAACAGACAATTAAAATATTAACTATCTACTTATAGTCTTTAACCTGGGTTCAGCACAATGGTTATCAAAACAAATAAATTCATCAACAATAATCTGTTTGGTGATCGTGCCCGACGAGGAGTACGTGCGAATCAGTCGTCAACAAAGCTTACAGATCTTAAAAAAGATTTCATGACTGATATTTATACAGTTTAAACTATAAATAAATCAAAGGGTTTAATACTGGATATATAGGATAATTCTTCTCTTTATAAATAGACTTCGTATAGTACCGATGTCTAAATGAAGTACATATATAAGTATATATTATGACGCTTGTTTCCCACAGGGGTATTATAGACTATATATGGACCTCCATTTTTTATTATTTTTTTATTTCATTTATTTCCAATACATATACCATATAACAAAGAAGGGATATGTTAATATGCCTCAGTTGTGTATTTCCCCAGCGAACAGTCAAGCACGTCAATGTCAACACACTTCTGACCAAGAGAATTGAGCAAACTCAAGGCTCTCGGCACAGGAGCGAACTTATATAAATTCGTGCGTGAAGAAGGCACCTCGAAAAAAGGTGGCTTTCGTCTTCTAAAAATGAAATCATCCGGCACGTACATTTTCAATCTCACGAGTATTTGGGGATTAATATGATCTAGACCTCTTTCGCTTTATCTAACACTAATCTACGTTACAGGTGTTTCTAACATCTCCTTTTACCACAACGTGTGAAATCTGGTCGCATTAATGTATAGAATGTAATGAAGTGATTTTATTAATTATACTTCTACTGATTTAGGCAAACTTCTTTCTTCTTTTCTGGTTTGTTCAATAAAGGTATAAACCTTTATTGAACAAATAAAGTTCAATAAAGGTATAAGCCTTTATTGAACAAATAACAAAACATAAAAACACATATAGACAGTCTCAAACTACAACAATTTGAACTTGCGTGCCTTAGTCTGGTTGGGGGAGTTCGTGTCGCTTGTAGTCTGTCTCGCAAACACGTTTACACGTTAGGCACAGTTATCGCAATCATAGTAACGATATCTTAAAAATGCACTATAGGACATCAAAAATGGCATGTCTCAAGTCCGTAAAATACCCCTGGGACACTCCAAAACAGATTGAGACACACAACAAGCCAGTTCTGTCTTGTTTCTCTGGTAGTTCAGGTGGTTCTCTTGCTTTGAGACGTGAAGAAAAGACTTTGATTGCGGTTACTTTACATCAAGTTGCAATCGTACAAAATATCTTTAATTAAACAAATAAGGGGATTGTTGTTATTTTAGGGTTAAAGCACTTTTTTGTTTTAATGAGGTGTAAATGCCATCGCATACCGTTCCGCTGTGGGGACTTGGACCCACTAAAAACACCTTGATGAAGCCAATACTGGGAAGGGTTAAAGAACCTAAAACTCCACACATGAGAGTAGCAAACAAAAACACTAGATGCTATCTGAAAGTCAATTTAGTAAAATGCTATAAGAAATATTCCGATAGTCCCGATAAAGCGAAGGCGCGGGCTCTGATTTCCTTTCATTTCCTTTTAGGAAACTTAAATAGAACTGAGACTTCCCTCGCGACGGGGCACCAAATCAATTATTTGTGTTACGAAACTTCTAGATTTGCTTCGGATAATGCTACATAGCTCTGTTATACTTTATTAATAGTTTGTTGTGATTGTTTCGTTACTTTTACTTTTTTAACTTCTTGGAAAATATTTAAAAAATATTTTTCTTTTATCTTATAGAGCTGAAATGCGGTACCTTTTTGTTAATCCTTTTAAGGACACTTAGGTATTTCTATAGACATTGCTTTTTTAAGGTGTGATAAGTGTGTATTTGTTGCGCGTGTGTGCCAACACTGGTGTCAGATTTTCAAGCGGCCTAAAGGCATCTGACATAGCTTGCAGCTGCCTTACAAAGATGACAGCCGAGACCAACAGATTAATGTGTCTTCTGATGCAGAAGGAGGAGCTAGATATACGTTTATACCACTTGTTGTCACCCATCTAAGTGCAGACCATGCCCAGGGTTTCTTAAGTTGCGATAATGCTCGTAATGCTTACTAATACTGGGCCACCGAAATTAATTGAAATTGCCAATAATTATGTTTAACATCTGTTCACTAAAATATTACAAAATAATAAGCTGTAATATCAACTTCCACACGTAATATTCTATCCTCTATAATTTCGAAAATCCTTTTTGAACAACAATACCCAATTGGGGAAAGAGCATAATGCGTACTCTGTTTCATGCATGGGTCGAAATGCTCTTAACGTTTAGTAAATCCAGAATAATGGTTTTATTTTGCAAAATATAACCATACTTGTACCAATTTTGTAGGGCGTGAGGTTATTATGCTGTCATACACAGATATGTCAATGACACACACACGCAATGGTTATTAGAAATAAGAGGTATTTATACGTATATCAGTTAATACTATAAAAGCAAGTAATAATATACAAGCTGAATGATACATACTCGTAGTAAAGTAATAGATACACTTCTTTCTTAAGTGTATTGTTTTATTTTTATACAAGTTCTTTGTTTCAAGAAATTCTATACTATTTGTACTAACTTCAACATAAAGAGCAAGAAGAACGTTTATTATACACAGCAAAAAATCCGAGTAACACAAAATTAATAAGTTATTCCAATGTTTATATCGATAAGTCAAGACTTATCGAGCTTTGACAAGTCAAAGCTTACGGATAGAAACATTAGATATAGCAAAATACGATTTATCAGCTGATCAAATGTTGTGTTACAATTTTTTGACCTACCGGTAAGTCCAAACTCAACTGGCCATTCTAGCCGTTAATAAATTTAGAAAAATAACCCTGAATTAAAAAAAAATAGTAATTCTTTCCATTATCAGTCAACACTTCAGTAACTCGTTTCCTGTTTATATATCTCCTTGGAGCCTATAATTTCAAAGCAAGATTTTTCGTACAAGCTCGCTCGCGACTTTTCAGGGCTATGTTTAATGGATCACGCGTTACTTTTTCTCTTCCCTCTTATATCTCTCAATGGGTGGTGTATATGATAGACGGATGCCTTTGACACATTTAAATTTAAATGTATCACCTTGTTAACGTTAACGCCACGATCATAACATTGACGTCAGGCATTTTTTTTATACTTTGACATTTAAAGCATTTTCTAAGCTTTGACACAATAAAAATAACAATAGTGACTACAACGTAGATCAAGAACAATACCTTTTTACATAAAAAAAATTGGTTGCCTGTAAAGTCGGTATACGGGCGAAAGTTTTACGTGACAACAAAAGTGAAAGGGACGCGTGCCTCTCACTCGCTCTAATTGTGAGCGCATAACGTGAGCGGAGCGTAACGCAGTTTCTTGAAGTGTCACCCGGCTAACCAATTTATAAGACGTTGTCACGTCAAAATCGTTGTTACATAAAATCAGATCTGCTGATCGGTCGTATTTTGCTATAAGTACCTAATGACTCTATCGGAAAGTCTTAAGCTTATAATAATAATAATAATATCCGTTTATTTCAGGCAACTAAGTTTACAAACATGGTTTACAAACAAGGCCCATATAATATATACCTTAAAAACTAACATACACATAAATTGAAAAAACTAAAATTAAAACTATTTATTGTTTTTGTGACGCATTGCACTGTGTACTGGTGTCAGGTAACCGCCCGCGATATCTCCGGAACACGACACCCTTCGGCCAGAAATCTTCCTTGGTGAAGGTCGCCAGCTGAGCAGTTGAAACTCGCACCACATACGAATTAAAATTCACGCTGTGACGCGATTCCAATCTTACGACCCTCAGGGTGTAATGAGTCTTTACTCTTATGTACTCCACCAACTCCTCGATCTTAGTGAAGTGATGTAAGCGAGACACATAGAGCATGGTCGTAGGCACGGCAGCACGCAGGGGCATATTTGGTCCACTGAGCGCAGTACCGCACTTGTTTTGACATGGACTGGGCTTCTTCCTCTTCCGTTCCACCTTGATGAAGCCATCCTGGTCAGCTTAAGCTTAGCTTACCCTTTACAGGTTAAGAAAATTAGTAAAATAACCCTCATCATCATCAGGTCTTTTTAGTATCCACTGCATGAGCACGACCCTGTCTGTACTACCAAAGCCATATATTTGATTTATGAGCCAGAGCAGCCAGAGGATTTGGCCTACACTCCCCACGCTAGCCAGATGGGTAGGAGAGGGAAAGATCCCTGCATTAAAAAAATAATAATTTCAGCAACAATACTGTCCATTATCAGTCAACACTCCAAAAACCCGTTTCCCGTTTGAGTATCTCCTTCGAGTCCATAATTTCAAAACGAGATTTTTTCGTACAAGTTCCCTCGCGACTTTTCAGGGCTGTGTTTTTGATGGATCACGTGTTACTTTTTCTCTTCTCGCTTAGATCTCACGATGGGTGGTGTATATTACAGACGGAAGCCTATAAGAAATGTAAATTTAAATGTATGATCTTGTTATGTTAAACGTGACAAAAACAATTATTTCTTGCATTAATTTTCATTTATATAGAATTTTTAAACTGAAACATTTGTGCATTTTTAGCTCCTGGATGTCATAGTTATTAGTAAGTTGCAGCTAAAATCATTTGTTTGAAAATATAAGCATATTAGAAACAGTTTACAGATTTATCTTTTATGAATTACAGATAATTATGTTTTGTTACCTATAGCATTTTCACAAATTATCATGTGTACTTACCAAATACTAGCGTGTGCTTCATTCAGCTAATTGCAGTTCCAGCAATCATTTCGGAATAACATAACAATCTAAGCATGTCTGTAAGTTTCCTCCCAATATATTATATTATAGTATCCTATTGTCATGAAAATCCACTTCTCTATCTTCTTCTATTTTTCATTTTATAAAACTTCTACATGCTATTTTGTTTTCCATTTTTTTCTTTGTTATGTTACTTGTACGTAATAAAAATATATATTTTCAATGAAAACTCGCTACATTCTCAGAACTTAAAACAAGGAATACCGTTCTTTTTCAACTTAGAACTCAATTTATCATATCAGCTACTACGCTAGCAAAAAGTTTCAATATTATATAGGAAAGGGATCGGAGTTCTAGTATTTTGCTGTAGTTTTCGGAATAAAGGATTTTACATCGGAAATATTCAATTTTCAGATCGGAACTATTGTAGCTTGCAAAACTATTTTAATATAAGCGAGTTAATGTCAACTGCTTTCGTTTTGGTTCAATAAAATTTATAAAAATAGAAATACACATGTTAATAAAATGTAACGATGACAAAAAAAGCGGCCAAGTGCGAGTCGGACTCGCCTATGAAGGGTTCCGTAGCAGCAAGTAACATTATATAAAAGTTCTAAAGGTAAATTGCGGTTTACGATTTATGACGTATTTAAAAAAAAACTACTTACTAGATCTCGTTCAAACCAATTTTCGGTGGAAGTTTGCATGGTAATGTACATCAAATATTTTTTTTAGTTTTATCATTCTCTTATTTTAGAAGTTACAGAGGGGGGGACACATTTCACCACTTTGGAAGTGTCTCTCGTGCAAACTATTCAGTTTAGAAAAAAATGAATACTAGAAACCTCAATATCATTTTTAAAGGCCTATCCATAGATACCCCACAGGTATTGGTTTTATAAAAAAAAATTGAGTTTCAGTTCTAAGTATGAGGAACGCCAAAACTTTTTTTTCTATTTTTGTATGAAAATCTTAATGCGGTTCACAGAATACATCTACTTACCAAGTTTCAACAGTTATAGTTCTTATAGTTTCGGAAAAAAGTGGCTGTGACATACGGACGGACAGACAGACAGACATGACGAATCCATAAGTGTTCCGTTTTTTGCCATTTGGCTACGGAACCCTAAAAAGAGTTTAAATTTTACGTTTAATAATTACGTGTAATAATTTTTCAGCTTACATGAAAAAGAAGGATATTAAAATTTAAGCCGATCTAGTTTTATTTTTACAGGAACTAACTAAATAAACTGAAACATTTTCAGTGATGAATTCAGTCCATAATACTGAACAACCCCAAAGAACATATAGCAAAATATGAAAAAATGTTGGCCTTTTTCAAATTGTTCTGGGCCTTGGATGTTTATTTTTATATGTATCTATACTAAAATATTGTATCGTTCGTTAGCCGTGTGGTTCCCGGCAGAGTAGAATAGAACCACTCCAAGTCTTCACGTGATTTCGTAGAAGGCGACTTAGGAAACACAAGCTAAACAAAGCTATAAACATCAGTGAGACCTCCCCTACACGTCTGGATAGCGTCGATAATGTAGGCTAAATCCTCTGACTGCTCTGGCTAATTAATATATGGCTTTGGTAGTACAGAGAGGGTCGTGCTCCTGCAGTGGAGACTAAAAAAGACCTGATGATGATGACCAGATTTGCTGGTAAAAAACTACCCAGGTCAAAAGTTGAGATTTTTTAAAATAAATTTAAAGATTTATTATTTTTACCCTTATTATTTCTGATATATTATTTCGGTGAAGTCGCCAACCACACCATAACATAATATTGAACTTGGCTGCCATTTTCACATTTATGTTTCTGATGGGATTTATTTTACCCTATTTCTATTTATTTATAGGTTAATCTCCGTTAGCGACCAACTGATTTGACGGGAATGAAATTATTTGTTAAAAAAAATTATGCACTCGATAATTTTTTCATTTATTATAACTAATTTCATCATTGTCATATCAGCCACAAGAATTCTGCTAGACATAGACTTCCCCTAAAGATTTCCAAAACAACCATTTGGAAGCTACCTGTGCATTTAGCCTTATAATTTACTGCTTGTTATCTATCTTCCAACGTCAAATACTCGAGCACCAAGGGTCCTTTCAGACATCAATTTCGCCGCCCTGTCTAAACATAGTACTGATTAATTAATTAGGGTGCTGCAATTATGTCAGATATTGTCACTCACAAGTTTCTGGGCCCAAGTTTGGAGGAGGTAAATGTCAATGGGCCGTTGATATTATTAGTTGCAGTATAGTTCGGATATTTGGACAGTAAGTTAGACAGACAGAATATTTTGGGTGATATTATGAGTAAAGATGCAGGAGTTTGGAAAAAATAATATTTTGAGTTTTATTACTTTTTTATTTTGATTAGGTAGCTTAATACTTGCCTAATTGTTAGTGAACTCAGTGCTTCTTTTAAATAGGTCTTAAATGCGAAAAACTTATATAGTATTGTGTGCAGTTGTGAATAAAATTAGCCTAAAAAGGAAGATCGAGATACCTACTCAAATAGCATATTCTCGTCATCATCATCATCGATCTCCGTGGCCTAGTGGTTAACACGTGAATCCGCCACTCTGGAGGTTCTGGGTTTGATCCTAAGCTAGGGCAAGTTGAAAAGTGGCCTTTTTCAAATTGGATCGGATTGGATCTTTATCTTTATACTCGTATGTATTTATTATAAAATGCTGTATCCTACGTTAGCCGTGTGGTTCCCGGCAGAGTAGAATACTACTCCAAGTCTTCCCGTGGATGTTGTAGAAGGCGACTTAGGGAACACAAGCTAACAAAGCTTATAAACATCAGTGTGACCTCCCCAACTTGTCTGACCAGCGTGGAGAGTGTAAGCCAGTTCCTCTGACTGCTCTAGCTAATATATAAATAAATAAATAAATGTGGCATAACAGAACACATAAATATGGCAGTATAGAGGGTCGTGCTCCTGCAGTGAAGACTAAAAAGACCTGATGATGATGTATCGTTAAGTTAGTATTCCATAAAACAAGTTTAAGACTTACTTTGGGGCTAAAGCAATCAGTGTGATATGTTCCTATATTTTTTGTTTTTAGCTGCATGACGTCCACTACTGGCCTCTTCCAAGGATATCAAAAATGACCGATCTACCCGTGTGGTTTCGGGTTAGAATAGGACCACTCCATCTCTTCCTGTGGATGTCGTAAAAGGCACTAACATCTCGTGCTACAATTGTATTCCCAAACGAGGGTTAACGTCGGGTGGCGGCCTGATGTAAAACTTTTCGCACAAATACATTCCCAAAGAGGGTTGACGTCAGGCAGGTGGCCGGTCGTAAAACTATAGCCAAATCATTTAAACTGTTCCGGCTATTTATTCTCCATTTTGCAAGGTCTTTGGCATCCTTGGGTGACCATTGACATGCATGTTATATTTGGAAAAGGAAAAGCGGGAAAGCGCACCACGGGCCGGTGCCCGGGGTGCGCTTTTCCGCTTTTTCTTAGAAGCAACATAGCTAAGGAAGCAACCGGAAATGCGCTTATACGAAGAAGAGGAGAAGATCCAAAATGACCGATATAAAGTTGATCTGTATCCATCTTTTTTTAGCAATCAATCAAAAAGATATCATATAAAGTGCTTATTTAAAAAAACTGATTTTAACTACAAACGAAATGAACAAATCCAATATTAATCACAGGAATGGTTTTACATCGCAATCTTAAATGTTGACCGCCATTGTTTGCCCAGACAAGTTCACATTTAGTAATTAGCTGACTTGGCGATTTCAGCCATTGTCTAACTTCAGCAATGATAGTCGAGTAAATCAAAGTAGCTTATATTTCTAGAGTTCTTATTGTCTTGAGGTTGGGTGGAGCTGAGACGTTAATGGCGTAAATGAACTATACTAGCACTCAAATCCCTGATTTCTAATACCGTCCGGGCCTTGCGACGTTACTACGACCACAAAAATCACGGCTCTTGCAATTTTTTAAACTTGATGAATCTTTATAAGAAAGTTGAGTTTGGATCCGGCTAAGCGTCGTTTCTAAAGCACGGTGGTGCTTGATATGTTTTATTTTGATTAACAGTATAGGTATTTTTTTATCTAAATTTAAGATCGCATTGCACTACATAGACCGCGACAAACAAGGTGATCAGAGTAAATGTTTAAATTTTTTTAAATGTTGTAATAACATTGTGATAGGAACCTTGGAAAGTACCACATCTTAAAATGATATTACAAATAGTATAAGGCTCTCTGTTATTCACTACAATGAATCTCTGAATTTAATTATCCAGTAAACTGTACGAAGTTTGAACCAACCTTATGCATATAATGTGTTTGTAAAAACTCTTTGTTTAGATAAACAAGTTATTTTTATTTTTTATTTTGATTATTTTTATTAGCAAATGTACCAAGTTAGGTGCCTGGCATGCATAAGTGAAAAATTTGCAGGTTAACTGAATTGCAAAGTGAAATATTGAAAACGCAGACAGAATTTTAAAACGTTAGACTATTTCGGCTAATAAGTTACAGACAGACAAATAGCTATTTGTGGTATGAATCATACTTAGACTTTAAGCGGAATTACAATTAAATACTTCTAAAGGGCGACAAACCATTTTGTCAAACGTCTAGAAAGTTTTAGTCAAAAATTACCCAGAATTTTTGCCTTTCAATCGAATTTATTTTCATTAGAAAATTCGATTAAAGCCAATCAAGTTTTATTAAATCTATCAATTATGTAAATCGTTAAGTTTTATTACAAAGTCCATCATGAGATTTTAGTAATTTTATAAATTAATTTAGTTTCAATGTAGCTGCTTTTTACTTAATTTACCAACCAACCCAATTACGCTTTACTTTCATAAAAACTTGTACTAAGTTAACAAAGAAAAATTTATATTATCAACATTTTCGTCCACTGATACAAGCATTGTCAATTAAAACAATCACAAATAGTCTGAGTGCATCGCTATAATTAGACAAAGGACGAATTGCCAATCTAGCTAATTAATGAATCAGGAGTTGTCTGGGCAAACAGTGGTGGTCAACATTTGGTCTGCGATCGGTGTGAGTTTACCGTCGCTCTAATTGTTATACCTATCTATTTCTGGTCCCTCATAATAGTATCTCATCTATTATATTGACAAAGTTAGACAGAACACTCTATTTGTGGAAATAGAAAAACACTTGAATGGGTTTATAGATGGGAAAGGATAATACAATTATGAGATGGAACCACACTAGTTGCTTCTGAAATTCTATCTGCAGAAGCAGCTTGTTTGGTTACATTTCATTCTATTATCCTTTAAATATTCATTATTATTTTATTATTAATCTCCATAGAAAAGCAAAAAGTTAAGGCATACGGTTCCGGATCTTATGATCGGATATTATGTTTGGGAACCTTAATTAGTTGGATCATTTTTAAAATAATTTTACGCTATCTACGAGTGTCTTTATCGAAACATTACTTTGATTTAAAAACTACCTACTTAATTGGCTTAAAGCTGAAACTTGGAGCGAATGTTGGGAACAACATACTAAATAATGAAATGTGAAAAGTCTTCATCAATCCCACACTGTAAAAAATCAAGGAGGTAAAAGGTTAGAAATATTTAATTTATGCATTTTCCAGCCAATCGGTAACCTTTATCATTGCTTATATTTTTTGTGGTCTTAAGACCGTAGAAGTCGATATAAGTTTTTTTTTGTGGCCCTTCCGATAAGACGAGAATAATGTAGTAAATTATATTCATAAAAAATATATACCAACGATATACAACTATACAGTCTTCTATCTGTAAATCACGTTATTTATGTGACGTTTTGTGATTAACGCTAGTCCAATTTAGGGTAATAGAGCAAATATTGGCCCATGCTAATTAGTGTATCGAGAGAGGCGGTATTAGGCCACTGCGGCCAAAGTTTAATGAATCATTTGACCCCTCACATTGTTATTTATTGATGTTGCTAATCAGACAAATGGCTAATCCATTAGCCGTTACAGACTGATGGGGTGCGGAATAGAATCTCTTTAGAAAGTGTCACTATCTTACGTACATAACTATTTGTACTTACATTAAATTTTTAAATCTAAATGGAGAATGTGGAATATTATGCAGCGTTTATTAAACTCATTAAACAACTGGAAATTAGATATAAGTATAACTTATATCTAATTTCCTTTTAAGGTTCCTTACACTGTAATATCCTTTAATGTTTCAAGTTTTTAATGACAATGTTTTTTGTTATTTATTTTATTCAAGTCCAAATAAAATTATCTAATTTCTCAAACAGTGAAGGCGAGGACTATAAAAGTATATCTAAGGGAATTATCAAATTCAAAACAGTCACGTTCCCTTAAATTATGTTTGAAACTTAGCCGAGTCTCTTTACGACGGCGAATTAAAAATTAATACGCTCTTACAAAACCAACTGAAGACAACTTGATCAAAATTTCAACTTCTCTAAGTTGGTAGCATTTAATTAGCAAGGAAACGTTCCTTAACGCGAAATTTGACTTCAAAGGCATGCGTTCATGTTAGGCAACAAATGCGAACTGACAAAATGTTAACTCAGCATGAATTATGAGTTCCACTCGGTACGGCCCTGGGGAAATTAAAGTGTCTTGCTGCAACTTTAAGACGCGCAGGTACGGGCTCGCGTTTCCGTGGATACCGAATAATTTAATTCCTTCTGTTTTAAGTATTGACTTTCTTTCATTGCGTTCTTTACTGTCAAACTAAAGTTGGGAGCACACAAGCACGATTTATGGATTCACGAGTATACATTTCGCACTGTCCATATATTCGCGCATAGATATTAGTAAGCATACGATAAGATATTTATAGCGAGGACTATTATTAGATAATTAATTTGTTAAATGTTGATTATGGCCCTTTTATCAGCGTGGAATTTACTTTGATCCTAAAAAGAAAGAGGACTGATCCCAGGCAAATGGATATTGTGCTTTCCAGGGTGTTAAAATATTTGATGGTAAATCTCGTAGCATGCATTACCAGCATAATATTCATTACGACCGGTATTAAAGTACAGGTCTAACTCTTACCACCATTACTATTTTTTATAGATTGATTGCTGTTGAATGAAATTGGTATACAATTGTTAAATTACACAATCTTTAGACATTATTTATTTTACCATGTTTAGCACAGGCACTCATAATTTGTGTCTACTTGACGATAGCTAACTAAATAGTAGGTAGTTAATTTCTCAACAAATTGTCTCTTTGCTAAGACGACTGCTGCTCTGAATGTTTTGATAAAAACAATATGCTTTCTCATTTGTTTTTCGACGGATGCAACCAGGAACCGGCGTCTTCTGAGAAAATAGCTTCTTTGACTAAAACTAGAATGCAAGCAAGATTTAAAGAGTCAAACGAAATGCTCTGACTCAGAGAAATGGATGAGATAATAAAATAAAACCTACTTGGGCTTAATCCAATTTTTAAATTAAGAGTTGGCCTCATATTTTAGTAAAAGTCCTTTTAGAATATATTGCAGTGTGTTAGTTGAAAACTATTGTTAGTTTGAGAAAAAACTGTTTTAAATTTATTTTTATTTTAATAATAATTTAATTTTGATAAACAATAAAAACAGCAAAAAATGTTTTTAGTTCCAAGTAAACAAACAAAATACAAAACTACAAAAAATAAATTGTTGCCGACATCTGACTCCGATGAAATATATTTTTAAATAATTGGTTTGATGTACTTTTGCACAAATGTTTGATTATAAAATTTAACTTTAATATAAATGTAAGAGGTCAATTTAAAGGCATTGGCTTTATCTACCAGTCAACCCACTGGTGCTACAAGGAAAGAAAACTGTAGAAGGTGCAAATTATGTGACTTACATAACGAAAAAATAAAATTTTAAATTTTTATAGCATGTTAACAAAAATAATAATCGTAAAAGTCTTATTGTAACACAGATTAACCCTAGTCAACAAATAGGGCGTGTCTGGAATGAGAGTCTGCACATATGTACCGGCACTCTTGGGAAATAAATTGTTGCCGACCTCTGATTGCGACGGCATGATTTTTTAGTCGCTCTAATATGGATAGAAAAAAGCATTCACGCTTGTGGCTCAAGGGAGGTCTTTGGTATGGCTTTAGAATTCATATATTTTTATGAGATTATTTTAATTTAGTTTTCATCAATTGTCGGTATATTAGTAATTTAAAAAATCCTTTTCTATGTTACAGGATCTGGAGTCCCCGCCAAATTGAGCAATAACAACAAACAAACAAATGCACAGCCGTAGGAGCTGAAGGAGCAAATATAAAATAGGCGGACTTATCCCATGTAGGGATCTATTCCAGTCAACCTGCTGATTGAGAGAATAATTTTATTTAATTTTTGATGAGGTGATTTTATTTACAATAATTTTCATTAATAATCTGCGAAATGGAAATTTCAAAACCTTTCTTTGTTACAGGACGTATGCTTCACTAGTCTGACTTAATGTAAGAGCCGACAAGTACTTAGATATGATGAAACTTGAAGATGTCGAAGATATATTTGGTCACATAGAGATAAGAAGTCAGAATAGTATCATAATAGTTTACGGGTGCAGTGAATCGTAAAATGTGGAATGTACTAAGAGATGTAAAGGAAAAAGGCCTTTTAAAAAGGTCTTTCAATTATTTCATATGGGTCCCATAATCCTTTTGATAATCCACTAAATAAATATATTTGAAACGTAGTAAGACTCGATAATTCTATTTAGAAATATCTTACGCCATTTTAATTTTCAACAGAAATAATTTATCATACTCTATAAGTAGTTCATCTAAAACTGCCAATACAGTTTTACCTCTTACCTCTATCTTAATGAAAAACGACTTGCAGCCACTTTTGAGTCTATATCCATAATGACCGCGTTTTATCTCATTATAGCCTAATGCAAAACTAGGACGTGTCAGTCTGTGCGAGAAATAACTTCCTATTAAAACTGTCCAACTGTCTGTTACAGTACACGCAGCTCAAGTCACAAGAGATCGCGATTTCTTTGTGATACAAGTTAGTACGGTAAAGAAAAAATAAAAATACTCTTCACGTATCTTTATGCAGCAGAAGTTAATTAATTGCAATAAATTTAGTAATTTGCTCTTTACGGTACACCGGCAATGTATTGTCATATTACTCGTAAATATAATGAAATAAGAAATTGTGAAAAAAATTGAGGAATCATAATTTTTACATGTATTTATGGTTTAAAAGAATGACAACAGAAAACAGTGAATACTGTAAGGTTTTTTATTATTCTAATGAAAGTTTTAATTCCATACAATTGAAATATTCAGAGAAAAGGAGTAATATTTGTTTTACATAAAACTTTGACATTAAATCATAGTTATCGATGTATTTTTATAGTTTAAAAAAAAAACAAGGCGCAGTAAAATTACTAAATCGTTTGGCCTGCCTTGCAAGTTTCTTGACATTAAATATACTTAACGTCTTGTATTTTTTCTGATTTGTATTAAGTCTATATTTTTATCACTTTGTTTTTTTTTTCTCTGTGAGTATTATTGTATTTCCTTTCTTCATGGTCATGCAATAAAAAGTAATTGTATTGTATTGTATTGTATATTTGCCCAATACTTGCAATGTTAATCCAAGATTGTCTGGCACCTCTGAGTTCGTACTCGTGTATTAGTCATTTTCAACTATTACCACTTGTTTCCGGTGAAGGAAAACATAATAAGGAAACCTGCACACGATTTCACTTATGTGCAATAATGACTATTGCCACTAGATGACAGTCATTGAACTATTTCAAATGCTTTTAATCAGCTCAAAAATATCTGACACTAGTAAATAAATCGATAAGTTAAGCAATATTAAAACACCAAAAACGCTTTATTTTCTAAACTTGTGCCACACGTAACCATTTACTGATCGGAACTCTAATCTGTGTACACGTCGATTTTCATTACTAACTGACCGCTTTTTATGCAGGTTCCACAGTTCCAACACCAATTTATATTTAAATTATTTATTGCACTGTCCCACGTCCACCTTAAGGGATAATCTAAATAGTTTTCCAATAGGATTACTAATTTGAACTATTTAATGAAAAAAGGACAAGTGCGCTTATAACTAACTCTATAAAGGGTGACTTTTTATTAACTAAACATTTTTTGAGCAAGTTCAGTTCTAATTGTCTAATTTCTAAAAAAAAATTGTCCTTCCATACAAAATCCGTTTGGCTGAGCGCTGGTTTTTTTGGGAGGTTATCGATTTTTAATATTTTTTTTTATAGAAAGTCATTAAGTATCATGGACTGAACTTGCTCCAAAAAATATTGCCAGTTAATAAAAAGTCACCCTGTATATGTACATAACCATTTTGATATAGGTACCTAGTTTAGTAGTAGAAAAAATGCTGGTTCTGTGACCACTACTGCTTTCTTTTAAACAAACAATTAACCTAATATTCATTAGGTTAATTGTTCCTTTTCAAGTGTGTAGTAAACTAACATAGGTGTTAAACTTTTGAAGCTGCCTAAATCAGCTTAATGACAATCATCTTATGATGTCAGCCGGGAGAAACAGCATCTAACGTGCCTATAGAACCACTTAAGAGTTCAAAAAACTGCATACTACTTATTACTACAAGAGAAATTTCATAAACTCGAGTGTGGGTGTGACGTACACTTGGATTTGTGACCACAAATTCAGCAGTTCAAAAACACTCTTAGGAATAAAATTAGAGATATTTCGTTCCGTGAATCCAACATGATTACTTCAAAACAGTTTTCATCGCAAAGCTTTTAGATTCAGTTGCATCTGCTTTCAAAAATTCCCCGCCCGACGAGCGAATCCAATATTCAAATTAAAAGAACACACTGGCGGAAATCTCGGCAACATTAATATGATTTAGTTTTATTTTTGCGGAATAGTTCCACAGAAGTTTCACTTCACCAAAACTCGTCCGAAGTTATTACTCTAGCAAATAAAGTTATACAAAATTGCTCCGCTCTAGCCTTTCTTTATATTACTTCCCAACTTGACCGCTTATCACTCGTAAATAAAGTAATTCCTACATTCGTGATGCCAAAGAATGTGGCGTAATGACGTTGATACGTTTATCAGATCCAACTTGGTATTTTCCAACAATTTACTGTGTTAACGTGAGAACACAAAAATAGTAGAGTACTATTATTGGCATAGCACATTGCGTGTGACACGGAAAACAATTTGATGAAAAAAAATGAACGGTTTCATGGAAATTAGAAAAGTACGCAAACTTTATTATTAACTCTAATAATATGTAATTTAGTTTTTTGGACGTATGACAAAGCGAAATAATGAACGTAATATGTTTTTCTGAAAATCGTAATTATCATCTAATAATTTGCGACAACTTCAAGTCGTAAGTAAGATTACACAAAATTGAAGTAGATTGCCTCAAATTACGAATGTGTCATATTCTAATAATGTTTTGAAATGAGATACTGGTCAGAACAAAAACCTGCGTAAAAATTGTGTCAATATTTGAAATTAAGTAAGAACTACATTTATATCTTAATTAATTTTTATTATTTTTGCCCTAAATGTATGAATGAGTTAAGGTTAAGGTTATATAAAATAAAAGTAGCAAAACAAGTTGGAAAAAGTGCCAATTGAATATTGTCCATAAAAAGTGCCCATAGGTAATTAAGTAAAATAAGTAATTATATAAGATATACGTTTAAAGAACTAAAACACGACTACGGGAAATTACTACTACTTATTATCCATTTAATGAAAGCTCGGCAGCTATTTACGGCTAACAATGTATATATTTTAGAATTGTGCTTAGGGCCTTTATTTGACACCCCACTCGATATCGAAGCATAAATATTTTTTTTTGGACTTACACTTTTTTGTGCTTAAATAATTACCCTTCCTTTTAGCTTTGCCGTAGTCGGTTAAAGTAACTTTGGCTTTGAAAATGGGTGTGATAAATAAGGTTTCTATAACGTCACCAACGCGCGTTTTCTTGTGTTCAGGATTGATTCCTTGATTGATTTGATTGATTTAGTGTTTGTGTGTGATGAGACAAAAATACTTTTAAGTTTGAGATTTAGCCAAATAGGTCGAAGGATTATCGAAATATGGGGCGGGGAAGGGTTGTAACGGTCACGTTTGGGACAAAATACTAGTTATTCGTTTTAGGAAACGTGCCAGCGATAACCTAATTAAACTTGTTTTCAACAAACCATGCAACTTTGTGATCATATTGTTACAAATTCTAACATTTACAAAATCTTTCTTGGAATCACAACTTGGAAAACTCAAGTGTCTCCCGTCGGTTTTAAACCCGCTGTGCTTTAAATTCCACAACCGTCGCCGTCTGTGTCTCAAATGCAAAGTTTATAAATAATTTTAGTACTGCATTAGGACATTTTAAAACACTGTATTTTGTAGCCAAATCTGTTTTATACTTTAAAAAAAAATCTTTTAATATTTAAAAATATTCGTATTAAAAGATTAATACCAATTAAAGTCGTCTGCTTTGTTGCGTTGCAGACACTACATACTGTTAAAGTTAAAGGTACAAAAAATACTTATGATCTAGAGGAACATATCATTGTTACCATCATTACTACAGCCAATCTAAATTTAGAGTAAGATTAGAACATAACTAAAAGATTTTCAGATTGACTTCCATGTAGCCTTCATAGTTCAATCACAGCGTAAGTAAAACAATCGCAATCTTACTAATACAAGCAGTAGGCCAATACATGACACAAACACATTTTTTGACTTCGTTAGTAAGTTCAAGTAGCTCAAGGTGTAGCCGAAGTATAGGGTTGAGTGTTGCGAGTACACAATTTGTGTCTAAGTAATAATAAATAATAAATATATAGGGACAAATCACACTGATTGAGCTAGCCCCAAAGTAAGTTCGAGACTTGTGTTCTGGGATACTAACTCAACGATACTATATATTATAACAAATACATATATAGATAAACATCCAAGACCCAGGCCAATCTGAAAAAGATCATTTTCCATCTTGACCTGACCGGGGATCGAACCCGGGACCTCCGGTGTGGCGGACTGGTGTGTTAACCACTACACCACGGAGGTCGTCGAAAGTAAGTTATGAATAACATGAAAAAGTCTCATATCATCATCATTTCAGCCGCATAGCGTCCACTGCTGGACAAAGGCCTCTCCCAAGGTTTTCCTAAACGACTGATATAGAGCGGCCTGCATCCAGCGCTTTCCAGCGACCTTGGTCCGGTCACCTGACCACCTTGTGGTTGGGTGTCCTACGCTTCGCTTGCCAGCACGTGGTCGCCATTCGAGAACCTTTTTGCCCATCATGGCCAGTGGCCCATGGCCATCGGTTCGTCGTTCGGGAAGTTACGCAGTGTTTTCTCGTCCAAAATACCTCAGTGCCTTAACACGAAAGTTTATAATCAATGTATGTTACCAGTGATGACTTATGGCTCTGAAACGTGGTCCCTTACTATGGGTCTCATAAGAAGGCTCAAGGTAGCTCAACGCGCTATGGAGAGGGCTATGCATAGTGTTTCTCTACGTGATAGAACCAGAAATGAGGAAATTCGTAGGAGAAAAAAAAGTAACTGACATAGCCTAGCGGATTAGCTCGTTGAAGTGGCAGTGGACGGGACACATAGCACGAAAAAGTCTGCACTGAACTAATTTTAAAGCGCTGATTTTTTAAGATTACGACTGATAAATTTTGAAAACTCCTATTTAGTTCTGTGTACCGAACTAAGTTCAATAATGCAGGGTATAGCTATAAAACGTAGCGGCTGGGCGGGGCGCCGCTAAATGGCTACACTAAGGATTTAGTGTCTAAACGTGCTTCCATATTAGAATGATGTGATAAAAGAAACCGCAATTGCAATCTGTTATGTTGGAATTTTATATTAACACGGATATTTTTTGAGAGGCTTGACTTAAGTTTTTGCTATTATTATAAAGCAATGCGCTTGATAAATCTGAATTGTGTGAACTTAAGGATCTGTTATACGGAATTATGTTAAGGCAATTTTCAAAACTAGGTATATCTATTTAAGAAAATTTATTGTTTCAGGGTATTAGCAGCAGCCAGTGTCAGTTGCATTATTTATTTCGGCATCGTGATCTAATGAGTAACTATTCACACTAGATTTAACCGCAAAGCCTAGCCTAGTTGGGCGCCAGCTGGTAACTATAAGAGCTACTGGAGGCAGAAACACACAAAGTAATTTGTTGTAAGTGGTAAATTTTAGGTAGTAAACATTATCTAAATTAGTTTATCTTTAGCGAGTACGTTTAAAATTTACATACCTACTCAAAATGAACCATCAATTTGTTGGAATAGATGGAATTTACTTTGAAAATTCGTTATGTGACTATAAATATTTGTGTGCCGACTTTTTCTCTGTATTTGTTTGCTTTAAGAAATTATTTTAAATGTAAATAGCACAAAATGTACATAGGTACTTCAACGTACCTATGTACATTTTGTTCGTACGTACTGTATAGTATGAATAGTATATTTATAACTTGAAATAAAAATAAGGATCGGGTCATATATATTTTCTTTTCTAAAAAATCTGCTTAGCTTGACCACTGAGCTTGGCCATGACAAAGAGGGGAAAAACAGGGATTTTAAAACATACACTCATATGTTTTACATACAGACTTTTTTTAACATACAAAAGTACCAATTTTATGGTATACAAGTATTTACTTATATATAAAATGTTCTTTTTCATGACGTGGCTCTACCCTACTGAGTATCAGACAGCCAATAATATACCGAATATTAATCTATATTACGTTCGAAAACTATTTCATCAAAGTTGTGTTCGTCCAGGGATCACGCTACAGAATTCCTATTAGATGTTGTTTATCTATGTTCGTACTTTACATACTCGTAATTTCCCTTGAGACGGTAACACATAACACTCTTGAAACGCAACTCTTCATAAACAATTCCCTTTATGTGCCTGTCAATTGTTCAAGAGGCGGAAATACAAGGATATCATGCATGCGATCAAAAAAAGTGAATAGGAAATACGAGTTTTACTTTACAAAAAATGAGAAACAAGCTGTATCTTATTTCAATTTTAAAAATTCCGAACCATTCCAATTCAAAAGTGGAGTCCGCTATGATGATACTAGTGTAGTCTCATCTAAGGCGAAATACGGCGAACTGCCAAAATTTTGAAAATTGCTATTTTGTTTGAAAATAATCAAGGCGATCAGTTTTAAGAATTAAAAACATTAATTAACTTTTTCGTATTTTTATTTAAGAATGATTTGCAAAAATAATGACACGAATCATTATAGTACAAACAGTTAAAAAAAAACTAAGAAAGTACATCAAATATTTTCACCAACACATTTTCCTCTATAATACAAGCACTTACATACCATCAGAAAACTAATATCAAAATGGGCAATCCATTAAAGTTAATGTTCGATATTAAATGCACAAAGGGAGACGCAAACAGACCCCAGTGCACTCGATGGTGCATGAACACCGCTGCATTTGCTGTATTAGCTGTTTCCAAGTGCAGGTCAGTTTTCTGTGGATTTTGATCAATATGTAACAATAAAATAAAACTATAGTGGTTGTATTTGTGATTTTGCGGTACCTACACTATACCAAAGAAGATAGTAAAAGTATACAGAACGGAATTTCCTAAGCCCACGCAATATGCGTCCGTAATGGCCTTGAAGTGTGAAATAAATTGTTAACTCGTAAATATGGTGATAATTTCCATATTGCTCTTCGTCATGCACTAGATAGCCCTTTAAATTATTTTATGAACTGCCGTTGAAACTATTATTGGTGATCCGTCTTACTTACCGTGGCCACTTTTGGCAGAGGCAAGTTTTTAAGCTAGACGGACTAATGTAAATACTTTCAACGGTGGTTCATAAAATAATTTAAAGGGCTATCTAGTGCATGACGAAGAGCAATATGGAAATTATCTCCATATTTACGAGTTAACAATTTATTTCTAATGAGGGCGCCACTTCAAGGTCATTTGCCTATACCTTCACCTTAATCTGTGACTATACACTAAAGATAACTCGGTAGAGAATATTAAAAACGGCGAACTCACTGCCTCACTTATTTCCTAATAGGTTTAAAAAAATATATTTCTAAACAAGCTTCTATCGCTAGCATTTTCCAGCTCTATTATAATTTTCCGCATCTTCATTATCAGACGGAGTG
This sequence comes from Acrobasis repandana, assembly GCA_963576875.1. Taxonomy (NCBI): domain Eukaryota; kingdom Metazoa; phylum Arthropoda; class Insecta; order Lepidoptera; family Pyralidae; genus Acrobasis; species Acrobasis repandana. Next base: position 8,669,087 of record OY756223.1, on the reverse strand, counting down.
AGTACGCATTAGTTGTCCTTTCGCAAGCTATGTGACACTAGGCGTAGTCCGCACATGGATGGGTGACCATGAGGGGCGTATTTTTGTGTAGCGTGTGCTCAACACGAGCGTTGCTGTAAAGAAGAGAAAGAATAAAATGCAATTATACCACATAGAAAAACAAAATGAAATTCTAAAACAAACAGAACATGATTATTTATTTATACAGCATTACAATGCTCGGAACAATGTCTAAAATATCTTAATAGGGATGATGACCGGGTCAAAGTATTATTCTAATAAGTCCGTTAGTTAGATTATTTAAAAATAATGTACCCATATTTTTCAGTTTATCAAAAAAGTTAAAATTCACAAAGACACAGAGTATCTAAGTTCCAGAGTGGGGGCTTGTGACGTCACCGATGTGTAAAAATCGTACGAAAGCGTGACGTCATGCGAAATTTAAATGCGCGGTATCTTCGTCATTTATTGTTTCTAAAAAAAAAATGAAAAAATATGTGTAATATATTTTTTGATAATCTAACCGATGAAACAAAAATAATTTTTCAGTCATCATGCCTATTTTTCCGAGCATTGTAATGCTGTCTAAATCAATAACTAATTTTTAATTTAGAAACAGAACATGTTCTCAGAATGTGTACGGTAAACAAAAATAACGTAAGACAAGGTAATATGCAAGAATATTGTCTTGGAACAAACTTTGTATGTTACCTGCAGTTGATTAGACAAAAAGTTCCGGGAGAAGTAAAATTAACTTACGGGCGACGGCTAATAATCACGGATTATACGGCAAGTTTGTTTAGAACAAAAACGTTTAAGGAAACTTGTTTTAGGTATTTACTTTAATTTTAATGCGATGATGACAAGATTAATTTTCATGAATAAATAATGATTTTTTTTTACAAAAAGACAAAAATTAAAAACGTGAAAAACCATTTAAGAGATAATAGTACAAAATAAAAGGGTTAGTTGTATAAACTTGGAGAAGAAAGGTCATGCAACACAAACAAAAATTGACATGAACTAAGAAGATTTAATAAACCAACGATACCTCATTTGTCAAGGTATCATATATTTTATTTAAGATACGAGAAACAGATAAACATGCATACATACATACATAATGGTGAAACACATAACCCTCCTTTTGGGTTCACCGTAGTCGGGTAATAAATTACATAAAATTGTTAAATAATAATTAAATTTTTAACAAAAAAACAATTGACTCCAATTTTTTTAAGGAGTTTCTTTCATATCTCCAAAGTTCTTCATCATATCTTCACCAAATTAAAATGGGACCAACTTGGTAGTAAAGGCTTTCAAATAAAAAAGAATCATCAAAATCGGTTCACAATTAGCCAAGATATCGCGTAACAAACATACATAAAAAAAAACTTATAGTCGAATTGATAACCTCCTCCTTTTTTGAAGTCGGTTAAAAAAAAGAATAAACGGGTGCATCTGAAACTTAATTATTAGACCCCAACGGGCCGAATGCAAATGTTGAAAATTCTTATTTCTCTTGAAAAACTTTAATTTAAAGTTTGTTGCCAGAGGTATTCCGGGCGGCATTCGTGCGAGCAAACTGCACTTCCTTATAAGCTTATTTTCTTCACAGGGACTCGAAAATTTTCTTTAGATTAGTTTCTCTTGTTGAGAAAATAGGATGGAATAAGGAATAATAAGTTCGCCTCTTCTTAAATTGGACGTTGCTTTGTAGAACATCTTTTTTTCGTAATTGAATGCGAAAATAAAATTTTAGATATTAAACACAAAGGAATTAAAGATTATTATATTATTATATATCATATTATGACGACCTCCGTGGCATAATGGTTAACACGCTAGACCGCTAATCTGGAGGTTCTGGGTTTGTACCCCAGCCAGGGCAAGTCGGAAAATGGCCTTTTTTAAATTGTCCTGGGTCCTGGATGTTTATCTATATTTATTTTATTTTATTTTATTTTATTTATTCAAGTACACTTGGAAATTTACAAAAATACACTTAAAAAAAATAAGGAAAACATAGTACTTAGGTGCTACTTATTTCTAAAGAAATTTCTTCCAGTAGACCCGCGAGAGGAAATGGGAAAAAAGAGGTAATTGGCGTGTACCTACAATACAAAACTAAATAAATAAATAGACAAGATATATACCTACATAAACATACATAAATATACTTACATAAATACATAAATAAATATATATTCATAAAGCATATATACAATAAATACATATGTTAATATTTCTAAATATATTAGGATGATAAATACAGATAGTGATCTTTTACTCGTTTCTTGAACGTCGTTATGGTTTTAGACTCTCGAATGCTCGGTGGTAGCTGATTCCATAGCCTAACTGCCTGCACGGAAAAGGAGTGAGTATAGGTAGTGGTGCTATGTGTTGGGAAATGAAGGATGGATTTACGGGCAGATCTACAAGGAGCGTCGGCAGAACGTGCGAAAGATTTATCTATATATGTATTTATCATAAAAATATAGCATCGTTGAGTTGGTATCCCATTATACAAGTTTAAAAAACTTACTTTGGGGCTAGCTTAATCAGTGTGATTTGTCCCTATATATTTATATTTATTTATTTTATTAATTATATCTAAGTTTTTTTTTTTGTTTTTCACGTCTAAGTATATTGGAGGTAAATAAGCTTAGTAATCTTAATAATTCTTAGTTATGTTTATTTTTTATTAAATAAGAAATGATTGTTACCTTCATCATTACATAGCGTCCACTGCTGAACATAAGCCTCTCCCAAAGATTTCCAAAATTACCGATCTAGAGCGGCCTGCATCCAGTGGTTTCCAGTGACCTTGGTCAGGTCGACTGCTCACCTTGTAGGTGGGTGTCCTACGCTTGCCAGTACGTGGTGGCCATTCGAGAACCTTTATGCCCTATCGGCCATCGGTTCGTCACGCTGTGTCCCCCGCCCACTGCCACTTCAACAATATTACTTTTACCATCGGCTTTATTTGTTCTATTGGGTGTTTATCTATATATGTATTTATCTTAAAATATAGTATCGTTAAGTTAGTATCCCATAACACAAGTTTAAAAACTTACTTTGGGGCTAGCTTAATCAGTGTGATTTGTCCCTATATATTTATTTATTTAAAATGCAATAGATAGAAACTATAATACTATATAATCAAAACAGTTCTATTAACTATTTAACAAAGATTTGCGACACCAAAACAGTGAAAAAGGGTGTTTTATTCCAACGTTACTTGTGCTTACTTCTCAAGGATACGAGCGAACAAAGTTGCGGTAAACCCCATTAAAATATTATTTTGAAACTTTTAATCAACTAATTTTATATAAGTAAGGCTAATAACCTTTTTTCAATCTGCAGTCTGGTTGCAAATTATATCCCGTCAAAGATTTAGCTGGAAACGGATGGACTAAGTAATGTATTTTGCAGTCGGTGATTTGCATCTTGAAAGAGTAATTTCAGAGAAATCATGTCTAGTGGTTTGATGAGATTTTCTGCACTGTTGCTTGAATATATTAAAAAGAGTAAGCACAAAGAGCGATGAATTTAAGAATCTTAGCTTAGTGGCTTTTGCCAATCAGCTAAGATTCTTAAATTTGGCGACGACCGACAGTTGTGCACATACTCCATGCGTCAAACTGTCGGTCTTCAGCCTTATTCTTTAGCGCTTGCTACGACATGAGCACTGCTTTTTCTTTCAGTTGCTCTACTAAGCATTTGCTTGGTGCTCATTGATCTCTTTTACCTTTTAAATTACTAGAAGGTCATTATTGTACAGAGTTAAGTAAAGGTAAAGTAAAAGTAAAGGCGATAACTACATACTTGGAAAGGTAAATAAACTTTCATATGGGAACAGTAATGGGATCTTGCCAATATTTTCGACTTTTTTATTTAAAACTCTACGAGTACAGCTGAATTTGTATGTATGGGAATCTGGGAGCTTTTTTTTTCGAGATCCTAGGTTTGTTTACATAGGTATTGTTTCTAGATTTATATAGTGCTTTCTTTTTTTAACATAAGAGCTAATTCCTTTTTAACATGAAAACTACTGAAAACAGAAGAGAAAAGCAAAGAATAGAGTACATAACAATAGAAATGCAGCTAGGAAAAGTATGTTTCTATGTAACTAACCAGCTAATTGTTTTTATCTCAACTCAACTCAAAACAAAAAGTTTTCTTAGATGAATATTTCTTGATTCCCGCTATTGTGGTATCTCGAGATAAGTCGGCGAAAACTTTGAAATTAGACAGACTAAAATTTATTACGAGAAATGTAGCTTTGGTGCAAGCTTAAGCGTATAATGAAATTAGTTTTCCCTTCGAGAAATACTAGTTTGAAAATTTCATAGATGGGAGATAGTTGAACTTTTTATGATTTAGTTGCAACGTCAGAGATATTACTCAATTCGAAAATGTAGTTAGATGAAGAAGCATTTAGTTTGAAATTCAGTCATATTGATTTCGTTAGTTTATATTTTTTTCAGTATTATTTGAAACACTTCAAGTATTATATCCAGTACGAATTTTTATTATGTTGATACGAGTCTGTATGTGTACTCGTATATCTACGTAAGTAGAGACGAAAAAAATATTATTTTCTTATTTTTCTTAGTATTTTAATGATGGTATTAAATACGGAGGTTCTGGGTTCAATCCCCGGCCAGGGAAAGTTGAAACATTGCCTTTTTCAAATTGTTTTGGATCTTGGGTTGAGTTAGTATCCCATAATACAAGTTTAACTTACTTTGGGGCTACAGTGTGATTTGTCTTTATCTATTAAAAAAAAAAGAATATACTACACAATGAAAGTCGATAATTTAATAAAAACACTATTCAAAAAGTTTTATTGCTTTGGTTATTTGCACTTTAAAACAATATACGAAGCCAAAATTAACCATGCCAGTAATAGACTTCATTAATAATGGCTACAGGCTAAAATCGCGAAATTATTTTAGGAGCGTTTATAATATGACAAAAGAGAAACCCAAAAATTATTCTTCGTAGCTTTTAACACAATAAGCCTATAAAGGAAAAATATTCTCGTGGGATTGGATTATAATTGTCTTCCCTTTGTTTTTATATTGAAAATGTTTTACAGTTTGCGTTGAATGTGGCGCTAACTCAATCCTGCCTATGCTCTCACCGTAGGGATGTGAATTTATTTTAGGAAAATTAGATTTTCGTTATAGAAAAAAAGATTTTTGTAAAAGATTAATATACCTACATATAGAAGATTATACACTGATAATGATTAAATAAATTTAGTCTCAGGTCAAAGGTCTTTATATTAGTCACCCGAAACATAGTCAACCTTACTTCAGTTATATGATCTGATGATGGTTTGTTTATTGTGATCTGATGTTTTCTTTGTCATTGCCTGAGGTATGTTTACTTTTCCTGCCCAGTAAGTAGCTTTTTGCCTCAGGGATATGTAACAAAAATATTTACGTATCCAATATCTAATCTTTTTTCTTTTAAATATGGCAGGGCTCAGATAACAATTTATTAGCTCTTCATTCCCGTACATTACATTACCTGTTATATGATTCAGATAGATCATGCATCACATTTAATTAACATTTACTTAACTTCTATAAAATCACGGTTTTGAAATGTCTAAAGTCCAGTTTCACTGGTTCTGCTATAACACTTTTATGTTATTATTGCAATTTCCTAATTTAATAAAACTGATACAGTCACAAACATATTTTAGGCCTTCAATGCTATAAAAAAGAACGTAATTAAATAATTAATTATATTTAGTGTATTATATAGTGATGGTAATCAAATTTTTTCGATGTTAAATGTTGACGATTGTTTTAATAAAATTAGTATGTTTAATGTCACATCCCTAGCTTTACCCACATTTTCACGGTTCATCGGATATAAAAAGAAAATAGCGTTTTAAAAGGGATCGAGGAGCCCTTTCAACATTTTGTTCAATTTCGAGACGATGCTAGTCCGTGTTCGCGCATGTTTCACCAAACACTGATTTAACAATTCGTAAAACGAGTAGATTGAATTTTATCCCGTAATTTGTTTAAACGGAAACAACGGATTTTTTTAATTAATTTAAAATAGAACGACTGCCTATCAAAAGTTTACGTTAACATTACATCAGTTAAATAATGTCTGGATTTTTATTCATTTTCAACATTTTACAATTATAAATTTTATAAATGTTGATTACATATTCAATATCTTTATTTATCATTTCATCCCATACTATTGCTATATTGAACTCAAAACAAGAGTTTGTAGTGTTATCCATAATACTGGACTATTTTCAGAAAAATAATTTTTGAAAATAGAAAGAAATCGTCTTCCTATACAAAATTCGCTTTGCTGAGCACCGATTTTTATGGAAAGTTGTTCAGTATCATGGACTGAACTTGCTACTAAAATTTGGCTGGCGGTTAAAAAGTCACCATGCATTTAATTTAATTTTTGGTTGGTTGGTTTAAAAGTATGTTAGGACTAGATTTATTCTTATTTTAGCTCAGAATTCTAATCTAGACAAAAATACAGAAAAATGATCAAGACCACTGTCTTGATCATTCTTTGGTTTTTTGTTCAAATTGTCAGGAGCACTTTCCTGACTTCTTAGACATAGACATACGAGTATGAGCTAGAAAGAAAACTGTATCAGATCGAAGCTACTACTAGATGGCCGATAGATGATGCCGCGATTTTTTTGCTGACTCACGACCACAGCCAGTTGTGATTTGATTGCTAGGGTTGGGGACGTTGTCGTCGTTATATTATTTGCTAAAGCATTGTATACACATGCTTGTTTTTTTCTGCCAACACTATATTTTATATTTCTACCAAATTTAAGTATGCCATTTTGCTTTGTTTTTTGCGTGTCATCCCTTTACGCAAAAGAACAGATGTGACGGATGCCCTACTTTAAGCGCAGAAAATGAAATGGAAATGGGCTGGACATATCGCTAGGTACTCTGACAATAGATGGACACTAAAAGTCACGAGGTGGAAGGGGCCCCAAGGATGGAGACGCAGAGGCCGACCAAATGCCAGATGGGGAGATGAAATAGCAGCCCGCGCAGGAAAAAACTGGATGAAAGTAGCTGAAAACAGACACAAATGGTTAGCTTTGGAGGAGGATTTTACCCGAGAGGGGTCCATACAATAGTTTTTCAATATCAATAATTATCTGGACACTGTAATACACTGACATTTCTTTATTATATTTTACTATTATTTATTATAACAAAAATATAAAAATAACTAATGCTTATAAATTATTAAAATTCTTTTGAAATACATTTGAAGGCTAACGGTGTAAGTATAAATGTAAAATTGTATGGAATAAATAAAGCTTTATTATTATTATTATTTTGCTTTGTTACATTTCTTCTTCTTGCAATTTAAGAACTTGCTCTTGTCGGTGGAGTTACGTGGAGATACCTCCATTCCTATCTTCTCTCCGTCATCTTTTTAATGTTTTAGTAGGACCTAAGTCATAACTTTTCTCTATATTGTTGGAAAATCTTTATCCGAGGTCTTCCTTTTTCTTTTACTGTTAGTCTGAAGAGATTGTCATGTCTTATTAGATGTCCAACCATGTTCCCTCTTATATTTTCAATATTTTTTTAATATTTCTTCTCTTCTCTTCTCTTTCTATTATGAGCCTCCGCTCATTGCTTATTTTATCCATCCAGCTTATTTTCTCCATTCTCCTTCAGCACATTGTTATATTTAAGTAGCGTTAAATTTGCAACTTACAACAATGCCTTAAAGTTATGTTGCCGCAATTATTCGCGTACCTATTTGATTTAAACAAAACTATTACACAAAATTTAGATAGTTATTTTGTTTTTAAAAATTATTACAATAATATGTTTCTATTGAAGAGAGCACACATTTTATAAAACTCTATGTAAGTTTCCGTACACAGTGTGTGTCTATCCTTACTTTTTCCCTGCTAAGACATATTGAACCCTATTTGAATAAAATTAAGATTTCCTTTGAGGAAATAGAATAACTTTAAACTATTGTGATTAGCCTACTGTATCGTGATTTTGCAGTTTAGTCTGCAATGCGATTGATACAAATGTTAGCACTATACTGTATAGAGGCGTGGCACGGAGTGACTGGGTGTTTTAACACAAAATCATGCTAGGAAATGCACTTTAAATATTGTAGAGGAATAACTTTTTAACCATAGAGACCATACATGAAAGAGATAACACTGAACAATTTTGAGATAAAGGAAAGTTATGCATGTGCATTAGGTATCGAAAAAAAAAGTAAAGTACACAGTGCAAAGCAGGTGATATACCTGTCACATTGCAAGTATATTTAAAAAATTTTTTTTTTTTTTAAAACTTACATTTCAGTGATCTCAACTCTGTCTCAAGGCAGAAATATTTAAAAGCTTTTTTAACGTCGCAGACAAAAATAAAATATTTTTTGTAGATAACCTGTAAAAAGGCGAACAATTGGATCAATCAGCGAATGAAAATATTCATCAACATGGCGGAAATTCGGCGTTTTAAATAAATAAAATCCGTTTATTTTGACAAACAAAAAAGTTTTATCCATTGCGTGTGAATAAGCAAACGGAATTTAATTTGAACATCGACGTTTCAGTGCTATCCAACCAAATTTTGGAGAGCTATAGATTTTTCAATATTGCAAATACAAAAGAAAAAAATTGTAACCCTCAATAAATTATATAATATTATATAGTAACATTTAATATAATTTATTAGTCATTATTCGGTCAAATTCTAAACTTATTATAATTTTTGTTTAATGCGATTGGAATATTTTCAATTTCTTGTCTAAACCACAAATTCTTAATTCCACGACCACGAATGAACTATTTTAAAATGGCTTGGTAGCTGACGTGATAAGAAATTTTATTCAATGAAAGATGTTTTCACAGAATTTGGTAATGAGATTTTTACTCTTTTTATACCCAATACCCTTGTGATCCTAAAATAAAAATGCGAAATATGTTTTATAAATTTCAAAAATATCTAACACGCTTCAATCTCATTAATCTCTTGGGAGTGTTGGCGAAGAATATTCCGGTGATTGTCAATCAACGTCATTAAACTTAATTGGGGCCGTCTGCCTTAAATATACCGAAAATTCTAAAATTAATTTCAGTTTTGTGAATGAAATAAAAAGAAAAAGAAGTGTAACAGATTTATGTAAAAAAAAAAATGGTTGCCTGTAAAGTCGGTTTTACGGGCGAAGATTTTACGTGACAACGGCGGCAGACCGATCATAGTTGAGTGGGAGAGAGACGCAAGGCATTCGGCGGGCCTCTCTCTCGTTCGGTGACTCATCGTAACGTTACCGAGCGTTACACTTTTTCATAAGTGACTCCCAGCCGCAACCTAATTTAAGACGTTGTCACGTCAAAAATTGTTCGAAGCTAATGAGACTAGCACAAAACTTTTATCAGACAAATTACAATTCAGATCTCGCTTCATAGATCAAGTTTGAGCGTTTTTCTCGTTCACCCTACTTTTAAATTAGAGGATAATTTGCCTGGAGATCAAGAGCTAAACGCATAGAAACTTTGTAGAAAAGTGTCACGTAGACAATAGGTGCGATTTTCTCAAATGAGCTGCTTAATATTCAAGAGGCTGCCTTGCCGTAACAACAGAACAAATTCGAAAGACGGAGTATCGACCGATCCTTAATGTAATTATCATAATGGCGACCAATAAAAGCGAGGTTCCGAATTTAAAAAGTACTATCAAAGGTGCCCGAGGCAGAAAACGTCGCATCTTATTTAGTACCACCAAAGAGGGTACTCGATCGAGCCTTACCTAATCACATTACTACAGTGAAAGAGCTCTGGATAAAAAGGGCCGAAACAGATTTGCATGAGGCGTCAAAGTTGATTACGTGTACTTGAGAGGATAGGTACTTGAAGTGCTGATTGGAATAAATCATTGCTGACACTTTTTGCATGAGAACGATCAATTGTACTTTTATAGCTCAAGTCGGGTTAAGTAAAGACTTTTCATCCAAGGGTTTACAACTAAGGTTTTTAATTTGATTTAATTTAATTTTATTATGACGTACGTAAATAATGTTTTTTAATGCTAATTGAATGAACAGAGAAGAAAACTAAATCCTGGTTGCCAACAATTTTCACTGAGCAATGAAATTAAGACTGAACTTAGATATTAGTAATAAATGAGTAAAGGTAAATATATGAAAACCAAAAATTTTCATTTTCGCACGCGTAGCCAGCGGGAAACGCCATTTGCAGATAATATCTTTAAAATATATTATATACACATTATAAAATATATATAAAATATATTATATAGCATTAAGTCCGCCTGTTGTACTTTAAACATGTATATGTGTGTACAATAAAGTATAAATAAATAAACTACACATATATGTTATAAGTGTAGTGGGTTAATAAACTTAAATATCTAAGTTTTAATGTACCCATTCTCTGCATGTTCTTTTGTAAGTTTGCTTGTAAAAAACTTTATATTCTAAAAAACTTTTTTTTACTTGTGATAAAAGTTTAAAGGCATGAAAAATTGAATTAAAAACGACGTCTCGTCGTCCATTTTAATGTATTACTTGAATCGAACCACTTAAAACAAATTTAGCTCAAGAAAAAAAGTCGTTCTACCTTATGTCATTCAAACTGAGTTTTGAATTTTAGGACCTTTTTTTCATAACTTTGCCAGTTATAGGTTTCTAATAAAATTTTCTTGAAAGTCTAAGCAGAATCTTAAAGTTTTGTGAAAAGATAAGAAAACCTTTTGTCATTAACTTAATAAAAGGTGGAATATATGAGAGATAGAAGATTAATATCCTCGGAAATCGGTGTAATAATAATTCCATAGCACACCCCATCCTCATATTACACAATACGGGCAATTCTATTCACATCTACATTCAGCTGATCAGGCGTGAAGTTCTTTCTATACAGCGTCACGTGTCGAACTGTCGACGGCCAGGAAACCGACGCACGAGCAAGAGTCATTAGACCGAATCTAATGCACTCAAAACCATGTGACATAATCTATTCTCTTTGGTTCTGAAAGTTAACTCCATTGAGTTTTATATAATTTTTTATAAACAATATATATTTTTTTTTAGATTATTTGAGAAGATGATCCATACTAGTCTGGGATGAAATAAAAAAACTTATAATATACCAGCTACTTCTCTTACCGCACAGATCGTAAAAGCAGATTAAGGGAATTAACGAAAATGCGAATCATGATATTAGGCGATGCGGCTAACAACCCATCACTATTTTGATTCCTTTTTCCACCTTCTCGCCCGCCATCACGCTAAAAGTGGTCTTTGGGTCTTTCGGCCCTGGGCTCTGTCTGCTTAGAGCCACAAAACCCAAAACTCTCTGTCTGCCCCATTAGGTGCAAGAGATATTTGTAACAATACATGTTACAAATAATCGTAGATCAAAACAGTGTGAATCAAAAAGGAACACACCGTTACAAGTAGGGTGAAAACAAAAAGACGGCCAAAATCAGGAGATAGTATATTTGCGGAAAAATCAATGTTGAAATGTTTCCGAAGCGGGGACAGGAAGACTGATCATTATTATTGTCCATGCTCTGAATGGAGCTGGTTTCCGTGGACGTTTCCTTTATTGGAAATGGTTTTATAAAAGCTGTTATTTTGTCGTCAGTGCCAACCCTGCTTTAATTTGTGTGTAAATTAATGTGTGGTTTTAGGATTGTGTTTTTTGGTGAAAATATATTGGTTTGTTTTTGTAACACGCAATTTGTATTGAAATGCGGCCACATTTTTTTCGTTTATTTCGTGGTAATGACCATTTACATTATTGGAGTTAAGGCTGGGCCTGATGTGGATAATCTATGTTTTGCTCCCGCTTCCACGCACACAAATTTACTCTAACCGAAGCGAGACAGCGAGCCATGCGCGGTGAAAAAATCGCGGTAAGTCAACGAGGCTGGTATTGAGGCTTTTTTCGTTTTACAAAGAATATTTCAGAGTTATTTTAAAAGTAAGACATATGATGACTGCCTTATGTTTAATACAATTATAATCCAAAGTTACAAGTGCTAATTTATTATATTTTTTTAATACTTTCCGTTTTAGTATGATTCTGAGGAGATTTGGAGGCAACTTCGAAATGTTTTTCTATCGAGAAAATTTTAAGCAATCATGTTTTCGAAACATATAATGTATATATGTAGTTAGTCCTGAAGTAGTAGAAGTAAGAAGTATGTTATAGTGCGGCAAACGAACAAGCGGGTCACCTGATGGTAAGTGATCACCGCTGCCCATGGACAACTGCAACACCAGGGGTGTAACAAAAGCGTTACCGGCCTTTCAGAAAGATATAGACTCGCTAAGGTTTCAGTGTCGTATCGGTTTCAGAACACCGCTGCAGGAAGTTGTTTCCACAGTTCGGTCGTACGTGGCAGAAAGTTCCTTTTAAAACCTACGGTGGTTGATTGCCAACTATCTAAGTGGTGTGGATGAAATTTTAATTTCAGGCGGGTAGTGTAGTGGTGAAATTTTGCAGCAGGTATTAGGTCGAACAATTCTTCAGAGCATTCCCCATGATAGATGCAATAAAAAATGCACAAGTATGCAAAATCCCTACGGAGAGCCAGAGGATCGAGACGGCCGACGAGAGTCTCATCGTCGATTATACGAGTTGCGCGATTTTGGATACGGTCAAAAGGAAGAAGTTGGTATTTAGGTGCCCCGGCCCAGAGATGGGAACAATATTCCATATGCGGCCTGACTTGTGCCTTATACAGCTGAAGGCGATGTGCCGATGTGAAATATCGCCTTGCTCTTATATACTATTTGGGTCATACGGGCTCTTAAACGATAAGTTTTCTTATAAACTCTTGATTTTCGATCAGCTGATGGTTCAACTTGTATCATCATCATCATCATTTCAGCCGCATAACGTCCACTGCTGGACATAGGCCTCTCCCAAGGTTTTCCAAAATGACCGATCTAGAGCGGCCTGCATCCAGCGCTTTCCAGCGACCTTGGTCAGGTCGTCTGACCACCTTGTGGGTGGGTGTCCTACGCTTCGCTTGCCAGTACGTGGTCGCCATTCGAGAACCTTTTTGCCCCATCGGCCATCGGTTCGTCGCGCTATGTGTCCCGCCCACTGCCACTTCAACGAGCTAATCCGCTGGGCTATGTCCGTGACTTTTGTTCTCCTACGAATTTCCTCATTTCTGATTCGATCACGTAGAGAAACACCAAGCATAGCCCTCTCCATAGCGCGTTGAGCTACCTTGAGCCTTCTTATGAGACCCATAGTAAGGGACCACGTTTCGGAGCCATAAGTCATCACTGGTAACACACATTGATTATAAACTTTCGTCTTAAGGCACTGAGGTATGTTGGACGAGAAGACACTGCGTAACTTCCCGAACGCTGCCCAGCCGAGTCGGATTCGTCGAAAGACCTCTTCCTCGAAGCTGGAACTTCCTGCCTGGATCGATTGACCCAGGTAGGTATACTGGTCTACAACTTCGAGGGTGGAGCTCCCAACAGAAACAGGTATGGGCACAACATTGACATTCGACATTACTTTCGTTTTATCCATGTTCATTTTAAGGCCCACCTGTTGGGAAACTCTATTAAGGTCTCCGAGCATAGTACTTAAGTCCTCCATGGATTCTGCCATGACAACAATATCGTCGGCGAATCGAAGGTGAGTGATATACTCGCCATTGATGTTGATGCCAAGTCCTTTCCATTCCAGGAGCTTGAAGGCATCTTCCAGTGCAGCGGTGAACAGTTTCGGAGATATAACGTCTCCCTGTCTCACACCTCTTTGCAGTGGAATAGCCCTCGTGCACTGCTCCTGTACTCGGACTGACATAGTGGCGTTACTGTATAAACACTTCAACACTTCGATATACCGATAGTCAATACGGCATCGCTGGAGAGACTGAAGCACGGCCCATGTTTCGATCGAATCGAAGGCTTTTTCATAGTCCACAAAACCCAAGCATAGCGGCCGGTTATATTCCCTCGTCTTCTCTATAACCTGCCGCAGCGTGTGAATGTGGTCCATGGTGCTAAAGCCTTTACGGAAACCGGCTTGTTCGGGAGGCTGGAAGGCATCAAACCTGTTCGCGAGACGATTCGTGATGACCCTCGAAAACAACTTATATACATGACTCAGAAGCGTGATAGGCCTATAGTTCTTCAGTAGGGTGTTATCTCCCTTTTTGAAGAACAAGACTACCACGCCCCTGTTCCACGCTTCTGGCGTTACGCCCTCGAGCAGAACGGAATTAAAGAGCCTCTGAAGGACTTTCAGTACCGGCGTTCCGCCCGCTTTCAGAAGCTCTGCTGTGATTCCGTCCTCACCCGGCGCCTTGTTGTTTTTAAGCTGTTTGAGGGCCATCCTAATCTCGTATAGGCTGATGTCCGGGATATCTTCCGTATAGTGTCGGGTCAGCTTGGCTCTTGGGTCTTTAGCCATTTGTCCACTGGGTTGTGCGACTGAGGTATACAGCTGTCCATAAAACCTCTCGATCTCTGCCAGAACCCCTTCCTTTGTCGACACCACGCCACCGTCCTCCGTCTTCAGCTTCATCAATCGACTTTGCCCAACTGACATAGCTCTTGCGAACACTTTGGAGCCTTTGTTCTGCTCGATCGTCTCCTTAATACATTCAGTATTAAAGGAGCGGATATCGTGTCGCAAGGACTTTTGTATACGTCTGTTGAGCTGCCGATATGATTCAGCATCTTCGGAGGTCTGCAGCGGCCTGGATCGTCGCTCTGCCATCAAGTCTAGAGTCTGAGCAGAGATTTTTTGAGGTTTTCGTTTGGGGCGGGACCTGAACACCTTTGATCCCACCGCTTGGACAGCTTCTACCAACCCTTGGTTTAACTCGTCCACTGTAGCGCAATCCTGAAGGCCTTCGAAGCGATTTGATAGTTCAAGCCGGAAGTTCTCGGAGTTTTCGATTTGGACCCGCGACGGTCGGAGCGTTGACTTCATCAGCCGCGACCTTTCGACTTTGAGACCAATATTTACGATGCCTCTTGATATACGGTGATCGCTCCCGGTTTTGATTCGATTGATCACTGAGACATCGTTGAATATTCGTCTCTTTGTCGTTAGGATGAAGTCGATTTCATTCTTAACAGGGGGCTGGTTTTTCTTTCCTGGACCCAGCCAGGTCCACTTTCTTTGCGGCGACTTTTTGAAGAAAGAGTTCATCGCAAAGAGTTCCTCTTTCTCCAAAAAATCTGCCAGCCTACGACCCCTGTTATTTCGCACTCCATATCCGAAATTTCCCAGCCTAAACTCTCCATCGCCTCGCTTGCCCAGTTTTGCGTTGAAATCCCCCATAACAACCGTAAAATAGGTTTCAGAAGTATGTATGGCCCTACTGATGTCCTCATACACCTCATCCACCTCTTCATCGGAGTGATCCTCAGTTGGCACATATACCTGTATGACCTTCAGCGAGTATCTTTTGGATACTCTGAGTATCAGGTATATTACCCTACTAAAAACACTCTCGATGGTTATGACGTTGTTTATGAGGGACCTGTGGACGAGAAACCCGACACCATGCTGGGACTTCTTTTGGTCTCCTTCCTGGTGATAGAGTAGGTTACCAGACTTCAGGGTTGTCGTGCCCTCGCCCTCTCTTCGGACTTCAGACAACCCTACAATGTCCCACCGTAACCTACTCATTTCCTCTTCCACCTCAGCTAGTTTCTCGTCTGTCCTCAAAGTGCGTATGTTGTGTGTTACCAGGGCCAGTCGTCGACAGGAGTGGTAGCCGGATCTCTGCCGGAGATTCTTCGCACCCCCTGCCCCGCCGTTACCATGACCGCTACCGGAGTCAGGAATAGCAGGGCTGCCGGGGACTGGGGGCCTGGGTTTTTTTGTTTTTACCATATGGGAGGTAATTGGCCTTAAAACACCGCGCTGGCCAGTGCAAGTTGGCGAGTCCACGCTTTTAAAGGGGATTTAGTCCCTTATGGCTTGTGGTAGCCGGTTGGATCAGGTTATTGCCGCCCGATATTCGGCATATAAGTTTTACGGCAGGGTGAGTCACCTCCAACCCTCCTCCTTTCTCATCCGGGCTTGGGACCGGCAACGGCGGAGTTGTATGGGAGACCAAAAATTATTTTTCATATTTCAAAATATGTTCCTTGGGGAAAGTTGTTTATTATCATGAACTGAATCCACCATCAAAATTATTTCAGTATATTTTGTTTGATCCTGTATTTTTTAAATTATTATTTGAATAAAGACAGCCGTTGCTTTTGATGCTATACATATATACCTAGTTGGAATAGAATTTTATTCATGTAGAGAACTTGTTTGGGTTCCATTACAAGACGTATTTATTATTTAATTACTAAAACTAGAGGTGACTTTGTACCTTGTAAATGTACCAAAAGATTCTCTGCTACTCCTACAAAACCTGTACAAGTACATTTTAATGGCAAAATATATTGTATAAAATTATATCAATCAGAACAATACTCTCCAAAAAACAAAGTTAAAGTTCGACTATTTATAGACAAAGAATTTCCGATTCCCCTAACTGAATTTGCGGGTCTATTCTCCAAAGGGGGACAAAAATCACCCCCTTTTATTATTGACGTGTCGCCAACTAAATTGGTACCTTTAGGGTAAAATCCTGTTTTATTTGACATATTAGGTGTTTCGAACTCCCAGCTTCTGTTATATTTTTTGAGACAGGTGGTCCGTGTGAAGTCCCCTTCGTCTATACTTTTTAAGGAAAATAGGGAGGCAATTGAAATTTTATAACTTTTGCCGGTGAAGTAAGTAAATATATTAGGTTAAACTTGTTCAGAATTTTGATAGAGTTACTTAACTTGTTGCATTTAGAATTTAAAAAATGGCAATATGAAGGTTCAGACTTGCTACTTTGAAGACAGTTTACTTATTAGGTATTGTTGTTTTTATTTTTTTTATCCTTTACCGAGTAAAAGCCAAGATTCTCAAACGCCATAGCCAAATCGTTCAAATGGTTTCGGATATCTCTTCTTAACTTTGCAAGGTCTTTGCCATCCTTGGTTAACTATTGACGTGCATTATATTTGAAAAAAAGAAAGCGGGTAAGCGGAACCCCGGACTCCGAAACAGCACAGCTGAGGATGCAACTGGGAACGCGCTAAGATGTAGAATTTCCAAATGCCAAGGCCACTCTTTGCAAGATGGTGAGGCGAAGGTGGAAAACGAAAACCAAAAAGTGGCAGATTACTAGTTCGTTGATAAACTAGAAGGATTCCAAAGATCCCTTTTTTCTGGTAAGTGTTTAAAAATCTGTGAGAAATGAAAAACAACTAACACATATTTTTCGAGTTATTAAGTAGTTACATAATAAATAAAAGGTACCTATTTATTTAAACATTATTATTTTATTTTTTAAACATGCAACTCATTTTATTATTAATAGCCGTCTAGCAATATTCTACAATAATACCCTAGCTTCATTTACATTCCCGATTTTTTGTTTAACCTTTAGCTTAATTTCGGGGCCTTGCCATTGCCCTCTGTAATTATGCAATCAGCTGATAATCTGAGCTAAACCCCCTGTCTACACCCACCCCTGGGCTGTGTCAACCTCAGTCCAATTCGGCAATAGCAATAATAGCTGATGCTGCAAAATGTATGGACTTGAGATAACAACTTTAATAGTAGAGGACTGGACAAATATCTCATTACGTATTGTAAAGGCAATTATGGATCATTGCTTTTTATGAGAAAAATTAAAAAACCTTATATGTTATTGAGGGACCTCGTCGGGAAAAAAGTTTCCAACGCTTTTTATTAAATTGCGACTGTAATTTGATATAAAGTGTCCCACTTTTATGTGGATAAATGATGATGCAAAAGAATTTTGAAAACAGTTTTTTTTATTATTTTAATATTGACTAAATATGTTTATGTTTTAGTAGAAAAAATTTACAACTCACCTGTAAATATTTGTTTCAAATATCCAAATAATTTTGTATTGTACAATATAATTACTATTATAGATTATTTCTAATGCTCTAAAAGATTAATATGTATCTATTATTGATATTGTGGAAAATACATTCAATATCAAGTCTTCTCAAGTTATTTTTAACAACAATTTGATGCACAAACTAAATCCTAATTAGTCTAGGTACTTTTTGATGTCAATTTCTCAACTATTAATTTCGTACTTTAGACAATGACATAGAATAATAATAATAATAATAAATCTTTATTAGGAACAAATACAAGGCCATTTAAAAACATCATGTACGATGATACCTGCAGTAGTTTACAAAGAAAAACTGTGTCGCAGGCATCAACGCCCACCTCCGACTTAAGCACGTAAGGATGTTCCTGTACATAAACAATATTATCTGAATATTGCATAAAGTTACTAATAAGATTACAATTAGATAAGTATAGTATTATTCATTTTCACAAATTATTTCCAAATATTAGTTATATATTAGTTAAATATGTGTTTGTTAAATTATGACGACTTGGTATAACATACAGCATAATAACAGTTTAGTACAAATAATTGAAATAGAAATAAATACCTATAATTATAAGAATTTAAACAATATGGAAATTAATTAATTAACATTGATACATTGATATTACATTACGTAAATACGATGAATGTAATTATAGGTACAAGGGTGTGTGCGTGCGTGTGTGTGTGTGTGTGACTTTTACATCACTCTTTTTACAAGGGCTTCAGTAGCATCATAGGATAGAGAATAAAGCCATTCCATGCATACTATTTTGCACTTGTATAAATTAAGTGGATATATGTTAAGTTGTCTGTTTAGTCTGTTGTACAGTGTGGAGCTAATGTGATAAAAGTGTTTGGAAGCTAAGTCCGTTCGGCGGCCTTCGGTAGGACATACTATGTCAGATCTGCGTTTGCGACAAGTGAAGTTAGGATCATAGGGCACACGAGAATGCTTGCGTAAAATAGTTTGGAGAATAAAGAGCTGCCGGACTGTAAGAACTTTGCATAAAGAGTATAGGTCTACGGTTGGGAACATCATAGGGTTATTTGTGAGAACTTTTAAAATACGCCTCTGCATAATAGAATGTATCGACCAGCTATCTCAAACATAGATCCCTGTTTTATTTTTGTCAATTTTTGAATACATGGCGGTGAGAATTTACCATACGTATATAATCCGCAGGATGAAAATAAGTCAAATCAGACACTTCTTTCTAAATTTCAAAACAAACATTTGCTATGGGAATTGTATGAAATACAAAACCGTGACGTCATAGATATTTGTAGTCAAATAGCGCTCTTAATATCAGTTTTTCTGCATTAAAAAATCTAAAATCACGTTGAAAATTTTTATGATCGATGACAGTGACACAATTTTGTGACGTTTTATTATCTTAACAGTACTACAATAATTTCCTGATTACTTACCGATGAAAAGTTATTTCTTGTCTTGTTCATTGAAATATATACTTACTGTATTATAACATACACCAAAGCATTTTTTAATAAGTTTACCATGTTTTTGTATAGTTTTCAAACTGTCGAAAGTACTATCCTAGGCGTATAAACGCTTGCAAGCGACTAAGTGAAGTTTATGGACATAACTCTAATAGGGGATCGGACAACTTTTCACAGTGTTTGAAAGTAAATTTGAATGGTTACTTATTACCATAAAAAAAATATTTTATTTAAATATGGCTGTAAATATACATAAATTACATTTAAAATTTGAATTTATAAAAATGCCACGTCAACAATCCTATCTGTCACCTTGGCCGCGTGACGTCATCTGTGTGTATCACATCTACCAGGCTAAAATTGTTGTAATGTTGACATCTATGGTTGACATTTTAAGGTTACCCCAGCCATCAAAAATGACAATTACAAACGAATGACTTAACGCGCTGTGATTGGTGTTTCGTTTAAGGTGGCGAACAGATAAAAATATTGCAATTAACGCAATTTATTTCTTGATTTAAAAATACAAATCATGAATGGTCAGTTTATTTTATTAACATTATTTTTAATTACAATAAAAATTTTTTGGTGAGACCTGTCCGATCCCCTATTGAACGGGACAAAACAGTGATATGTGGTGTCTCCTCTAATTTTACATAATAGCTCTTTGACTTTAGACGACAAATGTATTTGTATTTTATTTTATAGCTCTAAAATATGCTATCAACATTTTGCTATTGTCATCACGATACGTAATGCACAGTCGAACGTCCCCTCTGAATATTTGATAACGACTGCAGATAGGTTGGAGTGCACCCGCATGTCGTAATTTTGGTTAATTTCGTATATTATCATAGCTCCAGATAAATATTTTGATTAATTTGTTGTTGTGACGTACAATAACCGTTATTATAAATTAAAATTATCTCATTTCACTTATGGAAATAAATTAAAATATGGGTCTCCCTTTTAAATTGTGGTTTGATATTTATATTAAACATTTTTGATATAGAACACATAGAAAAATATGTTTTTTTTTTTAATTTCAAAATTGATTTATCAACATCATTTCAGTTGCATAAAGTACACTGCTGGACATAGGCCTCTCCCTAGGAGGGAGACTCTCCTGGATTTCCAAAATGACCGATCTAGAGCGGCCTCTATCCAGCGCTTTTCAGCGACCTTGGTTAGGTCGTCTGACCACCTTGTGGGTGTAATTGGTCGTCATTCGAAAACCTTTTTCTCCATATCCCATCAGTTCGTCCCTATGTGTCCCTAAAATAAATTTTCCTTAAAATAATAATACCAATTTTTTATGAAATATGTACTGGTTATAGCGAGTTAAAAAAAAACTGCAAACGTTCTACAATATCAACATCTTTATTAGTAGATTAAATCTATAAATTTACGTAAGGTACCTAAACTACATTTATTTATGTTTACTTTTTTAATATAGATCAGTTTTTCCAAATAGAGTAACACGCACCCAAAACTAACTTAGACGACGCACGTACCAATCATTTCCCTCCATTACGCAGCCCCACCCTTGCCGTTAAGCCCCATTACCAGATAAATATATGCAATTTATTACATTTACCAATTTACATACACTTTGCGACACGACATGTCGAGTTAAACGATGTTCGCACTAAGATGGGGTCGGAAAGATGGAGCGGAGATGCGTCGTGATTTCTAAGTAAAGTTCAATGTTCAAAATATAAGGTGTGATACTATATTACTGGCATCAGGAATATACAATATGTGAACCGTGCCAGTGTGGTCACTCCGATCAGACCATGCAGCACCTTCTCTCGTGTCCTTCGTGCCCGACCAGCTGCACGAAACACGACCTGTATACGGCGTCGAAAAGTGGCATTAGAGTGGCGACTTACTGGAGGGACAAAATATAATGTGTCTTTTGAGCCAATCGACATGAAAAGAAGAAAAAGAATTATGTAAACCTGCAAATAATACACGCTTTTGACAAAATAAATGTGTAACTACTTTAATGGTGTATGTGTAAGTTCATATAAAACTATGTTTTTCCTCTTGAAAATATTGGCAGCAAACGCATGTACATTTGTGGTGTGTTATATGGTTACCCTAGAAAAATATTGTGACCATGATTTGGAATTTACAAGCTTTTATTCAGTTTCACCTGTTCCGTTGTCTGTGTGTCTGTAATCAAATCTTGCAAGTTAAATTAGAATTAAAACCCCACTTCCCATTATTCAGATTGAGTTACAACTTCGCATACATATGTAAGTTGGGTGACAATGCAATATTATGGTACCAATGACTTGATATCATAATAAAGCCGGAAGGTGGACGAACATGGCATCTTTGTGATAATACATTATAACCCCAACGAGTTTGGGTTCAATTGATTCGTCTTAAGGAGCACTTGAAACCTTTTATTAAAAAATAAATACTTGTTCATGATCTTAATGAACATCACACAGAGCGTGAAAAGAGTAATCAAAGTATTTTCTTGTAATATCATTATAAGTACTAGGTATTTGGTTGTCTCTACCGACAAGAACATAGTTTTTAAATATATTATTTCCCGCTTCTTTTTCTCCAAATATAACATGCATGAAATAGTCACCCAAGGATGCCAAAGACCTTGCAAATTCGAGAAGAAATATCCGAAACAGTTTATATTGTATCAATTGTACTTATAGCTTAAAAATAAACTCTACCTGTCAACCTCCCCTGTTTTCGTCCCTTAGCCGCATGTGGTCCAGGGGACCGTTGATTTTAATTTATATGATAATTTTGGATTAGGTGAAAAAGGTGCAATAAGGATCAGGAATGGAAAATGTATCAAAGTGTATAAGCTTAACTACTTATTATAAATTGACAAAAGAAGCTATTACTAAAAATAAAACGAAATTATTTTTGCTAACGCCTAAAAAAATCAAAATTACAGGTTAATTATGGCATGTATATTTAACGCGGCGACAAATAAAGGCTAGTCCCAGTAGTCTTACCAAGTTTGTCCTACAAGTAGGACAACTGGGAATTTTAATCCTTATAGATCTACCGGTTCGCTATAACGAAACAGTAGGTCAAATGGGAATATTATTAATCCCAATAGACCTACTACATTTGGCAGCTGAATTTGGGATTTAAAAAAATTAAAGCAGGTAGCAAAAATAACAGGTTGGCGGATTCATTTTTCCTTTTATTCATAGTATGAAAAGGCTGTCTATCTTGGCACTGGCCGTGGGGTCGTCGCAGTTTTAACCTACCGTATATTATTGTGTTACCACTGTTTATAAATAATGTCTTGGCGACTTATTAGTATTAGTGTCCAAGTCATTATTTATAGTACCCGCGAAAATAATAAGGTGTTAATTATAACTAAAAATAAATTGAGTGTTCAAAAGGCTATCCAGAATAGTTGTTTGTAAGTCTAAAACTTAATCTTCACAAGTATGTTATTTAAGAGCACAAACAGGTACAGTACATATGAACTGTAGATACCTATTTATGCTCTTAAACCAATTGTGTAATTTTTTTTAATTATAGTAAATTATGTCATCGAATATGTTATTCGCATGTGCATAAGGGACCCAGTATTTTTTATTGATCTTAATAATTTTCTAATTATGCACAAAAAATCTAACGTTAAGTTTACCCAACAGCTGTATATTAGTCAATGTTGATAACATTCCCCAATTAACATTATTTTCGGTTATAATGATTCTAATCCTGACTGCAATACTTAGTTCCATTTTCAACATGCCATAAAAATAAATTTAGAGGTGGAACTAAGTAACTCATTCTGATCAAAAAAATCTCACACCGATTTTATAGAGCAAAAAATAAAAAGCATTCACACCCGTTCAACCCTCGATTCTTTTAAATGGAATTTCTTTATTAGAAACGACGTTCAACAAATGGACAGATGGATTTTTGCATTAGTGTACTTTTACAGAAACGCCTGAGGCCGCGTGGCGCTGGCAGGGCGAGTGCTTATCGATTTGTAGTAAAAAAATGAATGGAACAAGGGAATTGAAGTTTGGTTAAGGTTTTGTTAAATGTATTTTTCATGTGTTACTTTTATAGTTCTAGATAGAAGAACACAGGATTTAAAAAAAACTGTGTGTATTGTGTACACCTTATACACCACAACAAAAAAGGCCCAGGAAGCGCTGGAGAGATGAAGTCGAAGGCGACCTAAGAAAAATGGGAAAGTACACAGCATGGAGAAGATAACCTGAAATGGCGACAAATCGTTGTGGAGGCCAAGACCCACAAAGGGTTGTAGCGCCGAAGAATGTCAGTAAGTATAATCACCAGGTCTTTTTTAGTCTTCACTGCAGGAGCACGACCCTCTCTGTACTACTAGAGCCATATATTAGCCAGAGCAGTCAGAGGATTTGGCCTACAATCCACGCTGGCCAGACGGGTTGAAGAGGTCTCATTGATGTTTATAATTTTATTCAGCTTGTGTTTCCTAAGTATCCTTTTACGACATCCACACGAAGACTTAGAGTGGTCTTATTCTACTCTGCCAGGAACCACACGGCTAAACGGTATGGTAAGTATACGAGTAAATTATATCCTAAGCGTTGCTTTTAGGTTTTGTGCTGACACTGCAACTTGTGCGAGTGACAAGTGCAACTGAGTAACGTCAAGTGCGTGTGAACAGGCAGTGACTAGTGTCAATAAAACTTGTCACTTCCTGTTCCCAAGGTCTAAACACTTGTCATTTCTCTGTTGCACATGTCACTTCTCAAAATGTAAACCGGACTTAAGGGAAAATTGTGAAAGTGTATGCCATACGAAAAGCAACATAATTGTCATATCGATTTAATTGTATTCTGAACTTCATTAAACTTATAGATAAAGGTTGACAACTAAGTTAGTAAGTAGATCTGGGAAATATTGGGGCCAAATTATGGTACTTAACACATTGTTGGACGCTGAGCCAGACACAATAGAAATAACAATTGATTTAAGTCTATAGGCGTATAGTGTCCTACTATGTGTCAAATTGCATCGCTCATAGCACAATGTATAAAATATTTATTTATATAATCATTTCTGATATACTAAAAAATGAATTGTTTACCTTTAAAAATATAAGTATGTTGATTATGTGTGCGGATCCGACTGGTGTCTCTACTTATGTAAATCCAACAGCACTTTATTTTCCTTTTAAATCCATTGCAACTACTAATGTTCATATAATGAAATTAAACTATAACATTTCTCATGTCCCACTAACTATCTAATAAGGTTGGGGTCAGACTATCATTGAATCAGTCGTGCCACCTTTATCACCACATCTGCTGCCGATACTAACTGTTCCAATGCCTGAACTCTGCCTTTATTGTTATTGGTTTAAAACATTGATATTATTTAAGTAGATAACATAAATATCTATGAGAAACCTATCAAAGCTTAATCTTATCTGAGAATGGCAGAAGAACATTATCAAGTACTATGACTACGATTGCCCAAAAGTTGCTATATCCAATCGCTGCTTTTTAGTGCCTATGTCAGATGCCTTAGCAACTTGAAAAATCTGACACCAGTGTTGGCCACTTACATACACGCAAAACAAACAGTGCCTAACTTAGATACATATACTTATTCCTCTTCTTCTTCCTTATCTTATTCGACTTTACGTGGTGTCGGGACTGCATGTGAGTCACTTATCTCTATTGTGAAAAAAGATTTGGCTGAAAATTTGACGTAAAATTTTGAAACCCTCCTTGGGAATGCATTCGTGCAAAATGTTTTACAACAGATAGGAGGTATTCTTATATAATAAAATCGTTTTATGATGGTTTTATGTAATACATTAGCAGCTTTGTATTTATACAAAAGACTCAAATAATATTGTAATAGAATACATACAGGCTGACTTTTTATCCACCTGCTAAATTTTTGGAGCAAGTTCAGTCCATGATACTGAACTACTTTCTATAAAAAAAGTTATTAAAAATCGATAAAAATTTTTCGACCTCCCATACGAATCAACGCTCAGCCAAACGGATTATGTATGGGAGGACGAAAAAATTTTATCGATTTTTAATAACTTTTTTTATAGAAAGTAGTTCAGTATCATGGACTGAACTTGCCAAATTTTTGGAGCAAGTTCAACCCATGATTCTGAGCTACTTCCCATAAAATAACGAAAAATGTTACAAAAATTTCGCCTTCCCATACAGATCAGTACTCAGCCTTACTGATTTTGTATGGGAGGACGTAACATTTTTGTGTATTATAAATATATTTTTTTATAGAAAGTAGTTTAGTATCATGTACTGAACTTGCTCAAAAAATTTCGCAGGTGGATAAAAAGTCAGCCTGTATAGAACACAACGAATAAAGTTAACAAACGCCACATGCCTGTAATTATAAAGGATGACTTTTTATCCACCAGCGAAATTTTTGGAGCAAGTTCAGTACATGATACTAAACTACTTTCTATAAAAAAAAATATTTATAATACACAAAAATGTTACGTCCTCCCATACAAACCAGTAAGGCTGAGTACTGATCTGTATGGGAAGGCGAAATTTTTGTAACATTTTTCGTTATTTTATGGGAAGTAGCTCAGTATCATGGGTTGAACTTGCTCCAAAAATTTGGCTGGTGGTTAAAAAGTCAACCTGTGTGTGGTTACTGTAATATACCAGTTGAATTTTTCTTAATAATATAAGATATATCTTTTGAGATAAGTAGTGCCTTTGTACAACTTTTAGTTTATGTATTCTCTGTATATATTGTGCATGTACATAAATTGGTAAATAAATAAATAAGTGAATTTATTAATTTTATTACCAATTTTTTTGTGTTTATGTTAACAAAACGAGAATAGGACCTAGTACGAGTAAATACATCATCTATTTAGATTGTTGCTCTATGATCCAATATATCGTCTTTGCTATTTATTCTTAATTTGGCAAATTACCCTTTGAATTCCATTCATGGTACTAATAGTTGGTTGTATTTTCTAATAACGTGCAATCAGTATAACTATTAGAACCTCATTTATATATATACTTATATAAATAAGTATAATTGTCTGCAAAAAAGGTTTAGATAATTAAGACTACCATAGATTGAAGATTACGTGCAAACGTTTCAGGACATACATATTTATATTTGTTTTATAGTATTTCAGAGTAAGTTACAAACTGCCAATGGTAGTGATGACTTACGACATCAATTGAAAGACAATAAAGAATTACATGAAGAAGAAACTTTGCAATTTTTCAGAAAGATTAAAATATGAAAGTGAAGAGGAGAGAAAAAAAACGAAGAGTCCAAGATCCGTCAAATGTTGATGGGTCCCTATACTATTTTGTAAAACATGCGAGTAAATTACTATAAATACAGTTAAAACTGTTTGATAAACAAAAATGCCATATAAATGTGTTACAAATGATAGAAAGTCTCTCTTATGGTTTTTGCAAAAATAAATTAATTTAAACTGACACAGAAATTGTCACGAAGTATTAAATAGTATAGTATAGTAATAGTATAGTAATAGTAAATTCGAGACGTGGAAAAATTCCGCCCGAGGAAACATTTTCCTAGTCCTTCATGGCAAATTTATTAAGGGTCACACTCACGCCCTCACTGTAAGTAAGGCCCAAAACGGTACGTTTAAATTCTACGAGCAGAAGTGTCGCTATATATCACTGGAACATAATTTCTGGTCCCCTATAAAAAGTGAACTTTCATCCGACTGTGCGGCGTCTGTTTCTTATTTCCCGATATAGAAAGAATCAATGACAACGACTTATTTAGCCTGGATCTTCTTAAACGATAAATGTCACAAAATGAAAAGAAATAGACCATTATTACTGATTACTTAAACTAGATTATTATTACAGTCTGATTGAGTAAAAGTAAATTTTAAACTAGTGTTATGGGATACTACTCGTAACTCAAATTCTACTTCAAAATAAATAGGTACATAAAGACCCAAGGCAGTTTGAAAAAGGGCACTTTCCAAGTTACTCTCGCTGGGTATTAAATCAAAAACCTTCAAGGAATGGACTAGCCTATTAAACAATACGCCACATAGGTCGTCAGAGAACACAATTTACTTGCGACCTATCGCCACGCCTAACGACAACTGTGAACAATGGGTAAAAAAGTGCTAAGTGACATTAAACTTTTATCTCATAAGTTTACATACAGGGATTACACAGTATTCACATGTACTAAAATTGTTGCCATCAAAATTGCAAGGAACGTACGTGTCATCTAATCTAGTAAACGTAAAAGTCATCAGCTAAAACCGATTGTTTTTATAGTCCGATCAAGGTGGCGACTTAAAGTTTGAATCTATTTGAGACACGTGTAGCGAATGCGTATTGGAAAAGTAGGTACCTAAATGCATTTTCTTTGTTTGCATTTTTCTGTATCGCTCGGTGAACATCCTGTTAGCGATTCAATAGCAAATCAGATAAAGATGAAAACTGTTTACCTTGGAGACTTGCCTGTGGTTTTTCTTAGACAAAAAGTAAAACAAGTAAAAGTCACCACACTGAAGTTGTTTTTTGTTTTTAACAAGGTACTTTTTGATGGTTGACCGGGAAAGAATGCTATATGGCATTAGGTCCGCCACTTGTACTTTTTTTTTTATTGTGCAATAAAGATTAAATAAATAAATACTTTTTGTATGCAGGGGTCGTATGCTGCAATATATATCACGGTAAGTTAGAGCCAAGAAGCAAGAAGCATTATGCAATATTTTGATCGATATCGAATTAAAAATTTATTTTTAGTTTTCATTGTGTACATTATAAATATTGTATTGTATATTATATTAAATATTAAAAAACAAATCACATAACCGATTTTAATAAAATTTCTATGGGACCACCAGCTGGAAAGTATACCCTTTCAAACAAGTTTTCTACAAATCGGTCCAGGCTTATTCAAGTAATCGGGGAATATACATAAAATAAATATAAAAGATTCCAACGAATTAATAACCTTCTCCTTTTTTGAAGTCGGTTAGAAATAAAATTCCATAGCAAGCAATATGTCACAATTGTCAGCATGCCTGAAACCTGAAACAATAAGCTCAACAATCACGGGTCAACACCCTCGTAATATTGACGGAACCTGACACCCATGTGACGTCACTGCAATATAAATCCTCAACCACAATGCTGTACCCTCGCCCCAAATCTGAGCGACACAATTCGGCAATAAAAAAGATTTTTCTAGTGTAAATATAATCTGTCTGAGGGTTCCCTACCAATAAAAAGTACTCATAAAAAGTGGAAAATGTTTGATGTTCTTTTTCTACCGTGCACTCTGTGTCGTCAAAGCGAATCTTATTCAAAAATGGATGTGGTTTATATGGCACATTCTTTTGAAATAGATAATTATAGCTAAGTTGAAAAAATTACTAATGAGGATGTATTGAAAAGAGTAGGAGAGAAAAGGTGCATTCTAGACATAATAGAGATTATACGAGGAAAAATGTAAGGCCATCTGATACAACACGACGATTTCATTGAAGGAAAGATAGAAGAGAAAAGAGCACCAGGAAGACCGAGGCATAGCTACATGATACAGATAAAGGATAAGGTGAACATCGTGTTCGTACAGCAAAATAAAACGGCTGGCTGACAAGAGAGAAATGGAAAACAATTCACTCGCCGACAAAAGCATAGCTCTTAAATATAGATGGATAGATAGACTCCACCGTTTACAGTTAAATGGTCATTAATATAAATTTTTCTTTTTCCGTATCTTAAGCGACAAAAATCATACTCTATGAAGATTTTTATCGCAAAGCTCAACGAACAAATAGCCGCAAAATAGAAAGGTGACCAAACGGAGCACAGAACCAGCAAACGCTGCAATTTGCAAGCAAAAGGAGCACACTATGTGGCCAGACGACCTGAGTAAGTTTGCCAGAGAAATACCAAATGCAAGCCGTTTTTAATCGCTCACTTTGAAAAACCTTCGGTAAGCATAAAAAATTATAATTCCTGTGACTAAAATAATGATTGATTTTATATGATTTTTTTACATACGCTATTGCGTGCTCTGATAATAAATGTTAATAGGCGATGCGGCTAGCAACCTTTTACTATTTCGATTCCCTTTTCCACCTTCTCGCCCACCGTCATGCTAAATGTGGACTTTGAGTCTTGCAACCCTGCGGGCTCTGTCTGCTTACAGCCGGAAGACCCACAATGCTCAGTCTGCCCCATATATATGGGATAAAGACTGTTTGTACCTATATAAAAGCAAAGGGTTTCTTAAACTCACGAGGTACTCTAAAAGCAAATATTTATTCGTTATTTGTTGTCGGTTAGCATTAAAATAAAGCCACTATCTGAGTCTCAGCACCCTCCCGTTATCTAAGATCGGGATTGCATAAAATTCGCATCACTCTCGCGGACTCCACTGGGGCTTTTACGCATCTCATTTCACTGTCCGCTTATTGTCTTCTGTTGTTTATGGAATTGTTTGGTTGGATATGCGGTTTTTTATTATAACTAAAAATATCGTTCAAGATATCGATACAAGTATTGTAATGAGGTTTGTCAACTGTGTGCATTTATACTCCATCTCAATAAATTTTATTTTTTTTCGTTGCTTAGCTATGTGGAGCTGTCTGTACTAGGTATGTATAGTACCTACATACTTTTTAAACAACGTAAAAAAGGAGGAGGATCTATGTTCGGCCTGTATAATTATATAATATAACGTCTAACAAAATATACTGAAACAATTTTAAGGCTAGAATAAGTAAATAAATAAGGACAAATCACACTGATTGAGCTAGCCCAAAAGTAAGTTTTATTAAAAACTTGTGTTATGGGATACTAAATTAACGATGAGTACTATATTTTATAATAAATATACATATATAGATAAACACCCAAGAACCAGGACAATTTGAAAAAGGCTATTTTCCAACTTGCCCTGGCTGGGGATCGAACCCAGAACCTCCGGATTGGCGGACTAGCGTGTTGACCATTACACCACGGAGGTCGTCGAGAATAATTACATGATACTAAACAACTTTCCCCAAAGAACGTATATAATTTTTCTCTCCATACAAACTCAAATCAGCTGATCGGTCTATTTGTATTGGAGGTCAAAAAATATTTTTAATATTGCGATATGTTTTTAGGGGAAAGTTGTTCAGTATCATGGACTGAATTAAGCCTTAAAATAGTTTCAGGATATTTTTTTAGACCCTGTTTAATTTGATGCTATGTAATAATAATTACTTAATTACTTACTACACTACCTATTAATACTTATTTGTGTTACAATTGTTATTGTGTAGGTATCTTTCGATCAAAATTTTGTTTTTTACACTTCTTTTAATTTTTTAACATTGTCTGTTCGATATTTCTGTAGTAGTAATCAGAGGAAACTTTATTGGTTTAGGTATTTTATTTATGTTTTGTTAATATTGTTTATGTAACTGTTTGTTTCCCAAATAAAGTAAAATAAATAAATAAATAAATAAATAATAATACACATTACTATAATCCATTACTACTCGTACAATCATTCCTATATCTTCGGACAGAACTGTCACTTAATGATGATTGAATTTTACGTAAGTATAATAAGTTCTTTACATCATTAATCTTTTATGACATAATGAAGAGAGGGCCATAGATAACATCCAATCTAAGTACTGAATGTATTCATGAATTCATTAAAAAAAATACAACAGCTAACAATTTTATATTTTTTAAGACATTTGACGGTCACTTCGATAGTTGGACTAGGGTTTGATGCACTTATCATGACTACATCTAAAAAGAAGTACTTATAACATAATACCAAATAACATAAAACCAAATTAACATAAAGTAACAAAAACAAAACAATTAACCATTAAACAAAGCCTCCCAATACTCTATTAAAATATCAATACAAAATAAATTGCAAGGATCAAATGGATTACGAATTTTTAGTCCAATAAACATTGAATATTTTTTTTATAACAACAACTGATTCGATTCGGAAATGCTTTCAAAACTCAAATAAGGCTGGATATACACGATTGTCGCACTCAGCATGACACGTGTTGGCCTGAGGCGATTTGTGACGCCGTTAATGCTAGGTTCGAAATAGCAATTAAATTATATTCGGAATGTTTTCGACGGATGTGATTGTGACATTTCCTAAGGCAGGGCGCAGAAGCGTCGTGCTGATGACGTGAACGTCCCCTTATAATTGTTAGTGAAATAGATCTGTCAGAGAAAATTATGTTTGCAATAGTAATTTTATCAATTGAACTGTCATGATTAGTGAAGTATACTCGTACTAGTTATTTTTTCTGATTTTCAAATCAAAAATGATCTGGATTTTTTAATTACAGATTTGGTGGAAAAGAAAAAGAGCTTGGAGATTACGCAAGTTTCAAATATCAATAAATTGCGTAGCTTACTAGATTCGATGGCATAACAGCATATTCCTTGTAGTATTGTGTCTGAGATTTGTTTAAAATATTTTAAAAGTATTTAAAATCTAGGTACCTACCTTACTTTACTGACGACCAACTTAAATAGTGATCAGAAACAAGTAATTCTCAAAAAACTAATCTGTCTATAATATGTACCTACCTACACGTTATTTTGTAAGAAGAATTATCCCCAAGCGAGACTCAAATCTAAATAGTGTTAATGCAATCTTTGAATTAAATAAGTAATTACATTTTAGTCCCTAATGCTTTCTGCGACTGTCATGTCACCTCAGGCGATGTTGATGACATGTAAACACCCCTTAATAATCTCGCTATTGTATTGTTAGGAGAAATCAAAATACATCTATAAATTAATTTGCGCGTACAAATAATAGTTTGAGTATTTATCTGTATAAATATCATTAAGTTAGACTATTAACTAATTAATATAATATATAATTATTATATATTAAACTTACTTTGAGGAACATTAATAACTTTCAGAGTGATTTATTCCCATTGGCTATAAACCTACTAATGGGTATAAGCTCTCTTTTGTCTGCGCGATATTTATATTTATTTATACACGATCTCTGTAATTAAACTTTACTGAATCTGAAGATTTTGAGAGACATTGATAAGTCAATTTAGCATAAAATAGAAAAATTATGTTCAAACTGTTTTATGAGTCACGTAATGATGTATGTGACTCAAATACATACTTAAAGCTTTATTTTTAACCACCAGCCAAATTTTTTGAGCAAGTTCAGTCCATGATACTCAACTACTTTCCATAAAATCAATTGACGAAAAGCAATAAAATTTGCTTTCCAATATAAACAGCGCTGAGCCAAACGGATTTTACACGAAATAATTTTATCGATTTTCAGTATGTTTTTTATAGAAATAAGTACGAGTACAGTATCATAAATTGAGCTAGCTCAAAAAACTTGGCTAGTGGTTAAAAAGTCAATTTGTTATGTATTTAACTAAAGGCATCGATCTCCAGGCACCTATCTCCTAAATGCAACAAACTAGCCAAGTCCTCGAAACAGTCCAATTAAGCAAGTCCCTACACTGCATTTAGGCGCTGTACCCGACTGTGTCCTAATGGCTCTAGTTAGTCGGTAGCCGGCAATCACTTCCACCAATAGACCTATTAATAAGGAGCTGGTTGGTACTGCCTGCTCTTCGAATACAATACTAATATACACTAGTTAGACAGGTAAGGGGACCCTACATAAGACCAAACTGAGAAGTATAATATCCAGACAGGTTATTTTAGTACGTATTTTATTAGTTTTAAATTATTTATACAATAGTAAATTTTCTGTCCTAATTTATAATAGTTTTTCTTCTGAAATCTTTGTTTAACCCTACAAGAATTTGACATCTATTATAATTAGTGAGATAAAAGGTATCTTACCATACCATTGAAAGGCAATGGTGGGATTTCGACCTGTCCCGGCGCTGTCAGGGGAGTATATAGATAGGTAGTCCAGAATATGTGTTCAGGATGAGAGATGAAAGTGGTATGAGTCAAAATGTGAATGATTCGAAAATAAAATTAGGAAATATAATTTTGAAATTAAATGAAGTTTTGAAAAGCGGACAGGATGAGATATGAGGTATGAAAACAAGATGCAGCATGGAGGTGGCATTCAGCATCGTTATACAATAAATAAAATAGCAGTAAACAAAGCTATATGTATTTTACGTAGTCAATAAACCTACCTACCTATCTCTAAATTGCACCAAACTTCTTAAGTCCTCGAAACAGTCCAATTAAGCAAGTCCCCTTATTGTATTTAAGCGCTGTACCCGACTGCGTCCTAATGACCCTATTTAGTCGGGAGCGGGAAATTTTACTAGTAGACCTATTAGTATAACTACTGCCTATTCTTCGAACACGATACTAAGATATTACCTTACATTTTAAGTTCATACATACATATTATCACGCCTGTTTCCCATGGAAACACGCGTGATAATATTAAACTATGGATCTCCACTTACTACTACGCTCCTTACACTCTTTCGCTTCATCAACATTAAGTATTATTTTCATGTATGCCTTTTGGCTGCCCGCCCACATCCGATAAATCGATGACCGATTTTTTGTAGAAGAAAAATAGAACGTACTGATTGCAAATGTGCAACGCACCCTACAAAAAATTGGTCAAAAATAAAAATCGGCCCGACTATCGGTCCTATAAAAAGTCAGACATGGGCGGGCACCCTCCTTAAGAACATTTGGTCGCAGAATGTCCAACGCGGTCATCCCGGTCCGGTTTTTCTATTCACATCCGCACGACAAATATCTGAAGTAGGTACATCTCAATTAATAACGCCTAAAAGATTTGAGAGCCAGTATGTGCACAAAAATTACGTGTGCACAAAAATTACGTAGGATTTTTTGTGTGTTTTCTTTACTTATGTTAGGCAATTTAAACTAAGAAACATAATTCTGATTAGAACCTATGCAGAGTGTGTACATACAGTATAAACATATTGTTAGAGGTACTCAAGTTTTGACATTATTTAGGCGGACTTTACAAATATTCAAAAAAAATTGGATATTTTCCCTTTTAAAATAGGCTAACTTTATAGCGAACAAAGCAAGAATTCTGGTTAGTTTAACGATAATATACACACAACTATACCCGTAAATCATTACACTTTAAGCTCAAACATTTTAAATCGTGCAACACGTCATAATTCATAGAAAACTGCATATAAACCGGGCACCCAGCATACAACATGTTCCTATCATAATCATAAAATATTATATCCTTATTTCGAACTCGCATAAAATCTTTTACGCCAAAAATAATGATACACGTAGTTACAATATAATAATGATACACATAGATGGAATAATGGATGCCGAAGTGTATAGGATGTTTAATGAACTACATGTTGAATACACTAGTATAGTGCAAGGAGACAGATAAAACTTAAAATAAGATATGGGCCACTGTAGCTTGAAATAAAAAAAATTTTTTTTATTTTTTTTATTTATAATACTCATACGTCTTTATTCCATTAAGAGTCAAACCCTTTTACATACAAACGTAGTCTAGCTTTTATTTTGAAACAACATTTCTATTTCGGCAAAATTTTGGAATTTCTAAATAAATTGCATATTTCTAGGTACCTAGTATATAACTAGTTTTCTACAATCAGAATATGAACTTGATAGAAAATAATAAGGGTGTAGAAGTCTTCCATACTGATGGTCAAAAATAATATGCTTCACTATATTCTCTTTCAAGTTCATATTTTAACTGTGACAACCAGTTATATATCTAGATAAATGTTCTATGGCTGCACAACTTTGGAACAGACTACCAAATGTATGATATAAGCCCGCCATTGTACATTCTTATTTTGTAATGCATATTATTTTGGAATTTGTTTTTAAATGTGCTATAAAGAGTTTAAACAAACAAATAAACAAATATCAAAGAGTCACGTACTTTGAATTCTTTCAAAAATAGGATTGAATAGTTTTATGCATTTCGTGATTTGAATTGAGATATATATAAGTTTATATTTAACATGTATAGGAGATTTATATGTATATGTGTAATGTAAATATTTATATATCAATTGTTTGTGTTATTATTATTAGCATCTTGTGTGCTTGTTAAGTATTGTACAAAGTTCCACCCAATTATTTACATAATCTCCTATAGTTTTAGGGTTGAATGGAAGATATCCCTGATAACGATAAGTCCGCCTTTGCACTATATGTTTTGTATTTTTAACTGTGTCCTTTTATGTACAATAAAGAATTTACTTACTTACAAAGTGGGAAGACGGAAAAACTCACATTAGTTTTACGCCACTGTCATGGTCACTAAACCAAGTGACCACACCGATTGCTTAATTTTTACACGGGCAAATTTTTCGTTAGTTGAAATTTCTCCTAATCGAATAAATAATGAAATAGCGGAATATAAACATTGGTCGTAAGTAATTCGAGATCGTTACTTGGAGTGGGCTATTTCATTGACTTGGGGCGAGTTTCATTAACTTTTCCGATGAATACAGGCATTTGCCTCCAATTTGCGTCATTGGTTGCCAACCTTCGGCTTTTATTTAGGCGAAACATTCATTTTTGTACTGTCCAACAAAAATGTCAACTGCGCTCTCTAACGATAGAATAAAATAAATACGGAACCCTAAATGGGAATGCACTGAAAAATGGTACTTAAGAACCCCCTTACCCTAGACTTTCCCATACAAACGTAGTCTACGTTTTATTTTGAAACGACATGTCAGATTTCGGTAAAAATTTGTAACTTTAAAGAAATTGCATATATCTAGGGTTATAATTGGTTTTCATAGTCAAAATATAAACTTGAAAGAAAATATATGGGTGTTAAAGTTTTCCATACTGATGGTAAAAAATGTTATAATGCACTATATTCTCTTTCAAGTTCATATTTTGACTGTAAAAACCAATTATAACCCTAGATATATGGAATTTCTTTAAAGTTACAAATTTATACCGAAATCTGACATGTCGTTTCAAAATAAAACGTAGACTACGTTTGTATGGGAAACTCTGATTCTGTCTAGGGTAAGGCGACTCTTAACAATACTGCAAGACAATGTGAAAAAAAGCAACAGATAAAAACGTGCACATATGTATTCTACTGTGCTTTCTCGGCCTTTTCATCTTATAAGAATTATTTAACCTTAAGAAGAAAAAGAAGATTTTTTTTTCTTAAACCACGTTACTATCGACAATGTGTTTTTTTAAGGAAATCTTACTTTCGTTTAATCAAACATTTTTTATAAATTTTTTGTTCTAATATTTACATTTTTTCCCGGTTGCATCCTCAGCTGTGTTGCTTTGGAGCACGGGGTGCGCTTTCCCGCTTTTTTTTCTCCAAATATAACATGCATGTCAATGGTCACCCGACGATGCCAAAGACCTTGTAAAATGGAGAAGAAATAGCTGGAACACTTTCAATGATTTGGCTATAGTTTTACAACCGGCCGCCTGCCTGAGGTCAACCCTCTTTGGGAATGTATTTGTGCGAAAATTGTAATTTGTAATTGTGTATTTGTGGTCCTATTCTAACCCGGAAATACACACATTCAATTGAAATAACTACCAGCGCTTAATTTTTTTGTAAAACCGAATTTACATTTATTCTAAATGAAGTTGGTTTATACCTAGAGACAGACTAGACTTTTTAGGGTTCCGTACAAAAAATGAAAAAACGGAACCCTTATAGGATTACTCGTGCGTCTGTCTGTCCGTCTGTCTGTCACAGTCAATTTGCTCCGAATCTACTGGTCCGAATCAGGTGAAATTTTGTAGAATGTTGTAATCCTATGACCCAAACACATAAGTGCAAAGTAAATTAATATTTTTTTAAAATAAGGGTCATTTTATGGGGAAAAATTAGGAAATTAAAAAAAAAGTTTTGCAAACCGTACTGTGTCATTTAACAAATGAAAGGGCTCGTTATGAGGATCTCAAATATATTTTTGTTATTATTGTAAAATTAATAGTTTTGATTTTATTCATGAAAGAAGACGAAAATTGACCATCCCCCCCCCCCCCATGATCTCCGAAACTACGGAGCCTAAAATTTTGAAAAAAATACAAAATAAAGTTCATTACTTGTAGATTACAGGAAAACCTATAAGAATTCAATCAATTGTACGAAACCCTCTCCACGCGAGTTTAACTCGCACTTGGCCGGTTTATTTTTATATTACTTTAGATAGTCGCATCTTCAGTGACTAATTCATAAAATGTTTATCTCTCCTGCGTAGAAGACAGTCCTTAATCGCGACAAGTCAGGCCCGTTTATGTTACAGGCTCATAATTACATTAACTACGCATTGCATGTGCTAGAGGACATTGTAATACAGGATGTTCACTTTTAGAGTAATTGGAAGTTTGATTTTAATTTTTTTATGAATTACAAGCCGTTTTTATAAACTTTTAGCGTCAGTTCATACCGAAAAATGACGCGACGCACTTTGGAAGAAATATAGAACTTATTTACTAGACGAAAAGATACTTATTTCAGCGACAGTCCACTATGCCGCGCGGTACAGCGGGCTGTCACTGAAATCTCACTCTTTTTGTGTTGTAAATTAGTTCAATATTTCTTCCAAAGTGCACGCTACATCGCGGTGCGTCTTAGTGTGAACTGACCCTTAGAGCTATTTAATATGATTATAAACATTTTCCAATCAAGTTGTTTGAATTTTTTGGGTTAAGAATAAAAAATTTAAATGCACCGGTTGCTTCTTGCATAAATTGAAAACTGATGGTAAGTTGTATAAAATTTACCAAGTAAATAATTTTTTTTAGCCGAGACTTGTTTAGCATTAGTAAAAGTCTTATTATAATATTATGTGTGCATATTCTTAGGAAAGGAAGGAATCCAGGTTCATTAGTGAAAAATACAAAGGCATACGTGTATTAAAAAAAATATGCAAATTTTACGCTTCAGAGAAATATAAACTATGTTATACACTATCACGTCATTATCCCTAATGAGGCAGACAGATCCCAGGGCCGCAAGACTGAAAGACCACTTTTAACGTGATGATGGGCGAGAAAGTAAAAAAAGGAATAAAATAAACGGGCTAGTGCGAGTCGGACTTGTACATGAAGGGTTCCATACATGTTTTAAAGCGCTGAAGAAACACGTTTCTTGTATGACGACCCCCTTTAATTTTTAACTTTATCTTATTTTTAGTATTTGTTGTTATAGCGGCCATAGTAATACATATCGGTGAAAATTTC
The DNA here is from genome assembly GCA_963576875.1 of Acrobasis repandana. Classification (NCBI taxonomy): domain Eukaryota; kingdom Metazoa; phylum Arthropoda; class Insecta; order Lepidoptera; family Pyralidae; genus Acrobasis; species Acrobasis repandana. The sequence continues at coordinate 8,630,404 of OY756223.1, read as the reverse complement.
AAGTGTCTAGCTATTATATAGAGCCCTGTCACAGGGCTCTATCTCTTGAACCGTAATAGCTGTGACAGACGGACAGACAGACAGACAGACAGACAGACGGACAGACAGCGGAGTCTCAGTAATAGGGTCCCATTGCTCCCTTTGGGTACGGAACCCTAAAAAGAGATGGTTTGCTAGCCGCATCGCCTACTTACATGAATTGAGTTTTCGCCCATTCCCTCCATAGGCTTTTGCGATCTGCGCAGCAAGGGAAGCAGCTGGTACATATACAGGTGAATTTTTATCCACATGCAAAATTTTTGGAGCAAGTTCAGTCCATGATACTGAACTACTTTCTTTATCGATAAAAATCTAAAATAAGATCTAAAAATCGATACAAATTTTTCGTCCTCCCATACAAATCAGCGCTCAACCAAACGGATTTTGTATGGAAGAACGAAAAATTTTTATCGATTTTTAGTAACTTTTTTTATAGAAAGTAATGCAGTATCATGGACTGAACTTGCACCAAAAATTTTGCCGGTGGATAAAAAGTCAGCCTGTATAATAAGTTTTTTTTCTTTTCTGTCAGACTAGCATGAAAAATATGTCATGATATCTAAATTACATAGATAGCTAATTAAAAAAAAATCTAAATTCCGGGAACACTCTGTACATGTACAGTAACAAGTACACAAAGCCACCCCAACGGACCGGCCAGACAAATTGTCGCACCCCGAGTTCGCATTATTGCCGATATTTAATTGTTTGCGTAATTTATTTCTCCAAAGGGGATGGAGGGCTGTTCATAATGGCATACCGAACGACCATAAGTAATACAAGTGTTTTCTTAGTAAATTTAATACTTGAAACTAATACCTAAATTAGTATTTTTGTACGTACAGTATAATGAATAACGATAGGTTTGCTGATAGCTGTGCTATTATATGTGTGTGATTGCTAGCTGTGCTGATTCGAAGCCCGGGGTGCGCTTTTCGGCTTCTTCTTCTCCAAACATAATATGCATGTCATAACATTCTTTACACCAAGATACCGAAGACCATTGGAGATAGAGAAGAAATAGCCGGACAGTATAATATTACGACCCGCCACCTGATTGGTGTCAACCCCTTTTTCAATATTAATAAGATATAAGTACTCTTTCTAATATTTTAACCCAAATACCACGCTCAGCATAATACTCGTAGTAGTTGTGTAGGTGAAAAGCGATTCAAAATAGTGACGGATTGCTAGCCACATCGCTTAATGACATTACATCGATTGTCACCTATTCCCCAATACGCTTTTATGACCTAGGCAGGTAGAGTATTCTTTCTACGTTTGTTTATTATCTGCCAGACCAATATAGAAATAATATTAATCATTGTGTAGTACGAGTATCTTTGTATGAACAAAAGCATCCCCAATCTAACATTTAATAATCAAAACTGGCACCGGTACTGGCATATATAAACGCTACAATTTAGTCGCATCCATGCCTGTAGTAAAATATTTACCATTTTGTAGTCTCTGAATATGAACAAGAGCATCCTCAATCTAACATATAACCAGAACTGGCCGCTAGAATTTAGTTGTATCCCTATTGCCTGTAGTATTGTTGCCTGTAGTAGAATATTTACCGTTTTGTAGTCTCTGAATATGAACAAGAACATCCCCAATCTAACATATAACCAGAACTGGCACCATAACTAAACGTCACTGCAATTTAGTCGCATCACTATCGCTGACAGTTGAATATTTCAATGTTAGTCACGCGCAGGTTGGTGCATTTTTAATTTTAACTAGTGATTGCCAGCGTCCTTACCCGTGTCGATTTTGTTCATCATGTCTAAAAGACTCATGGAAATTACATTACAAAATTTTTGGAACTGGTTCAGTCCGTGATACTGAACCAATTTCCATAAAAACAATTATCGATAAACGAAAAACTTTCGGCTTCCCATACAAATCGGCGCTCAGCCAAATGGATTTTGTATGGGAGGAAGAATATTTTTATCGATTTACGATAATTGTTTTTATGGAAAGTAGTTTAGTATCACGGACTGAACTTGCTCCGAAAACGTTGCCGGTGTTTAAAAATTAACCTTGTATACATAAATTCACTTATATGTATACGAGTAAATTTTCTAATACGGTTTACTTATCATTATCGTTTTATATTCGTATGCAAAATTGTATACTACTCCTTTTAATGTCGGGTATATTTTTAAATTATAGTTAATTTCAAAGGACTCGCTTTGTTATGACTGTCTAAATAATAGATAAAGTATTATAAAAAAACAATAGCAGCAATTAGGACTTGACTTTTTCTTATTAAGGGTTAAATTGTGTTAAGTTGTGTAAGTACCTCGTTATTATCGAAGGTTGTCTGGTCACCTTTAAGTTTTTAGTTACCTTTAAGGTTGTGATTGTCACCTTTAAGGTGACAATCACCACGTATTTATGTATGTATAAGCCGGCTTAATATCTTCTCAATTATAAAAATTGACACCTTGACGCACAGATAAACAACTTTTTATCATACGAGTAATACCCACTTACAACCAACTCGAACATAGCTTGAGGGCAGATATTATACCTATTTTAATAAATTAATATGAAAAGGCAAATAATAAATAAATAAAAATAATAATAAAATAATAAATACGTCGATTATATTTAAATAAACTGGTCAAGTGCGAGTTAAACTCGCGTGACGAAGGTTCTGTACATCTCATAGGTTTTTTCTGAAATTTATAGGTAAAGAACTATTAACTGTATTTTTATTTAAAAAATTTCGTCCCTTTTATTTTGGTTAAATTTCGCCTATTTTCTTAAATAACTTCAAAAATACATATAGTTAATTAATAAAAATACATATTTTAGTTTCTTGCAACAAGGCCTTGCATTTGATATGTCACACGACATAGTCTGCAGATATTTTTTTAATTTACATATTTACCCCCATTAAGTGGCCTTCATATAATTTATATCTTCTTTTAGGTTTTCGCGAATCTATAGATAAAGATCTATTAACTGTATTTTTAACAAAAGTTTAGGCTTAGTGATTTCGGAGATAAGGAGGATAACGGTATTTTTCTTATTTATTTTCATAACTTGAAAAATATTAAAATATATATTTAGAAATTTTGTTGTCATCTCATCAAACCTCGGCTATCCCAAACAGTTACTAGCTCGTATAAAATGAATAGAACAGAAAAAAAAATTACACAATCGGTTCCAAAATCAAAGGTTGTTCATCCACCCCTTTCAGTATGATGCAATTTCCGTCTGACGCTGCAACAAACATAAACGGCGAAGTCTAATTACTGCACCCTATAATTAAAATAGCACATAAACATTCGCGTGACTAACATTGAAATATTCAGTCAGATGTGCAGTGAATTTGATGGCGGGCAAATTGCTGCGTTTAGCTGCAACCCTGGTTTGTATATGTTGTTGGAAGTAGGTATGACTAGAGTTGATTGAAATGAAGTTTTAGTTGATGAAAATTCTAATTATTTAGCAAGGTAACACAAGTTTCCTATTGTGTTACCGGAATGGAGATGGGTGGCGTCGATGAAAAGAGGCTTACGCTCAGCACTAGGGGGTTGAAGGGCTGAATTGATTTTAAGCAGTAGGTTGGCTAGTTACGCATTTTCTTTACAAAATAACAAATAGGCAACAATTCGCTACTTGACAGTTTTTCGGTATTTTAAAATTTACGTAGGATTATTTTCTAACACTTACAATTTTTTTTTTAAAATACCTTATTTTATTACGAAAATTAATATTTTTATCAATTTATTTAAAATTCGCGCAAAAAACAGTAGGTCACGTAACATTTACGTCAAATGACGTCATATGACAAAAAACAAAGCAAAATTAAGTAGCGTTTTTAACTCATACGCGTATTTTGAGTGGAAAGTTTAGAGATTTTAACTGACATTGTGAAAATGGCAAACTACAAGACGTGTGCCGTGCCCATGTGTAGAAGTACGACGATTAAAATATGTCCAAATAAACGGTTTATACACGTTCCTAAATGTTCTGAACGTCGTAAGCTGTGGCTGCAGTAGACACGCCGAGATCCGCAGTATGCATCTGTTAAATCTGCGATATTCTTTTGTGAAGACTATTTTGATAAGTATTCATAAGAAATCAAGCATAATCTTCCAGAAATAAATGAAACCTAACTAAACATTTTGTACCTAGGTAACCTAAATAGTTGACAGCTTGTTTACTAAAATGTTACGTCACACATGGCCGCGTCGCGTTTCGTTCCTTGTCATCCACAGATAAAAAAATCAGATTAATTTTCCAAAAATAAAGTATTTACACTTTACCTTATCACAAAAAACTTAATGTAGAATTATTTTTACCTTTAAGCTAGAATATACAACATATTTCATATTATAATGTTACATCTGTCAAGTACCGAATTGGCTAGCTCAATCTGTGTGATTTGTCTCTAATATTTATTTATTTTATAATAGTTCAATAAAATGCAATATTTTAATAAATGGGGTGAGAGTGGAGCAAGTGAAAGAGTTTGTACATTTAGGATGTAAGTTTACAAAAGATGGCAAGCACGAGGGTGATGTGGAAAGAAGAGTGAATGCGGGTAACTAAGTGAATGGAGCGTTGCATTCCTTAATGACCAGCAGGAAGGTATCAGATAAGGCACGTCTTGCCGTTCATAAAGGAGTACTAATACCTACTTTAATGTACGGTAGTGAGAGTTGGGTATGTCAGAGAAAGCATGAAAGTAGAATAAATGCAGTTGAAATGCGAGCGCTGAGGAGTACGAGTATGTGTGGTGTTACCTTGAAAGACCGAATAAGAAATTATGTTATAAGGGATCGGTGTGGAGTGAAAGAGGAAGTAGTGACAAAAGTAGAGCAAGGGATGTTAAGATGGTAGAAAGGATGGATAAAAATAGATTAACAAAAAATATTTATAAGGCAGGTGTGAAAGGAAGAGCGGTACAGGGTCGATCTCGGCGAACGTACTGCGATCAGATTGCAGACGTTCTGAAAAAGGGAGAGGTAAGAAGTACCCGCAAGTATGAAGAGGTTGATGAGTGTAGGTGAAGCGAAAGAGGTCTGTCAGGATCGTAGCAATTAGAAGTCCATAGTCATGTTTGTATGTATGTATTTATTTATTTTATCTAATAAAGGCTAAAAAAAAATTCTTAGGCTAAGGTCGTATTTATTTATTTGAAAGTATTTGGTATGCTGCTATGTATTTATTTATATATTAACAATGAGTTATTGCACTGTTTTGATATAAAATAATTAATAAAATATATACAAGGGAATTTTCCGTGACGGCCGATTTGACAGGTTCGATATGAAGGGGCCATCCATGCGCGCGCACTGTTAGACGTGCGCTCGACGATGTCGTCATCTCTATGAGATTATTTACAAAGAAGGTTGGCGTACGGCAGGTCCGATACGCCACATTACTCCCCCGCTGAGACCGGTTCACGGTCGATAGTGCTGAAGATGAGCGGGGAATCTGACTACACGTCCGCTCCTTGTCCGTGGAGGATCCTTTTCTTCAGGTGCTGAAGAAGGATGGACGGTTGTCTTGTTTGAAGTTTTATTATCATCTAAAGTAAGATACGCTGGCTTCAGTCTGTCTACAGTGACAGTAATTTCTTTGCCCTGGACTTCAATTTTGTAGGCTTTGGCTCCTCTGTGCAGTACCTTATACGGGCCGACGTATGGCGATTCAAGGGCTCGTCTTTCAGGGCCCCGGCGTAGAAATACGTAATCCGACGTATGTATGTCCTTTGGCACGTAGAAAGTTTTGTTGCCGTGATTTGATGTAGGCACAGGAGACAATCCAGCCATGTGTTTCCTTAGGCGTGACACGTAGTCCACAGGATCCAGATGACTGGCTGAAGATGGAGTAAAGAATTGTCCAGGTAGTCTCAGAGGCTCGCCGTAGACCATCTCAGCAGCCGACGCTCCGAGGTCCTCCTTCCAAGCTGCTCGTATGCCCAACAGCACAAGAGGGAGGGTTTCTGTCCACTGCGGGTTGTTGTGGCACATGATGGCTGCCTTCAGCTGGCGATGGAAACGCTCCACCAGTCCATTGCACTGCGCATGGTAGGCTGTGGTGGGGCGATGTTCTGCACCAATCAGTCGCGAAATGGCTTGAAATAGGTGTGACTGGAACTGCTGTCCTCTGTCGGTAGTGATGGTGGAAGGACAACCATGGCGCGATATCCAGTTGGATAAAAAGGCACTGGCACAAGTTTCTGCAGTGATGTCCGCCAGGGGATAGGCGTCAGGCCAGCGGGAAAAACGGTCGACGACGGTGAGGTAATATTTATACCCTTTGGAAAAGGATAAAGGACCAATGAGATCAAGATGAACGTGGGAAAAACGTTCTGAAGGTACAGGAAAAGTTTGAAAAGGGGAAGAGAGATGACGGGAGATCTTGCTTCGTTGGCAATCTGTGCATTGCTGAGTCCAGCGGGTGCAGTCCTTGCGCAACCCAGGCCAAATGAAGCGTTCGGCGATGAGTTGAGCGGTTGCCTTGGTTCCGGGGTGGCTCAAACCGTGCATCTTCTCGAAGACTTTCCTGCGGTAGGAAGGGGTTAGGTATGGACGTGGGTGATTTAATGAGATGTCGCAGTATAAATTGTTCTCAGGCAGTTTCTTGAGTATGAGGGATGATTTCTGCCTTAACAGGTCTTGCAGTTCAGGGTCTTGCTCCTGATCTCTTGCAAGATCTGCGAAGTTGATGAAAGATGAAATTTGTTCAATGCGGGACATAGCGTCAGCGACGACATTGTCAGAACCGGATATGAATTTGATGTCAGTGGTGAATTGTGAAATGTAATCGAGATATCTGAACTGTCTGGGTGAGCATCCGTCTCTTTTGGTGGTGAAAGCGAATGTGATGGGTTTATAATCTGTGTAAACCGTGAACACTCTAGCTTCCAGCATGTACTTGAAGTATCGGATGCCTTCGTAAATAGCCAACAACTCTCGATCATATGGGCTATACTTCTTTTGTGACGACGAAAGTTTGCGGGAAAAGAAACCGAGAGGCTCCCAGCTGCCGTTGTTGTTCTGCTGCAAAACTGCACCAATGGCTCCGTCGGATGCATCAGTGAACAATGCCAGTTCTTTGTTGACATCTGGATGTGTAAGAAGTGCAGCTTGAGATAGGCAGTTTTTGCAAGCGTTGAAAGCTGATAACATTTCTTCCGTCATGTTAATGGGAGTAGCTCCTTTGATATTGCCAGTGAGGGCTTTGTCGAGCGGTGCTTGAAGTTCAGCAGCTTTTGGTACGAATCTGCGATAGTAATTGAACATGCCCAAGAAACGTCGAAGTTGTTTAGCTGTTGACGGAGGAGGATAGGCTTGTATACTTTCTACCTTTTCTGTTAAGGGCTTGATACCATCTGTGGAAACAGAATATCCTAGGAACTGTATTTCCTCAACGCCAAAAACGCACTTGGACACGTTAATCAGTAAGCCGTAGTCCTTGAAACGCTCGAACAAGATTTCCAGGTGTTGGAGGTGTTCCTCTTCAGACCTGCTAAAGATCAAGGTGTCGTCCAAATATCCGTACGCGAAATCCAAGCCTTGCAGTACTTCATCGATGAACCTTTGAAAGGTTTGAGCTGCGTTTCGTAGACCAAATGTCATGTACGGAAATTCGAAGAGCCCGAACGGTGTTGTGATGGCATTTTTCGAAATATCAGCTTCTTCGACTGGGATCTGATTATACGCCTTGATCATGTCAATTTTCGAGAAGATCTTGGCACCTGACAGCTGGTAAGTGAAGTCGTTGATGTGCCTAATTGGGTAGCGGTCTGCAATTGTTCTCGCATTGAGAGCACGGTAATCACCGCATGGGCGCCAGCCATCGTCTTTCTTACGAGCGAGATGGAGTGGGGACGACCATGAGCTTTGCTCCTCCTCTCTCTCTACTCCTGCTTTGCGATTTTTAGGCGATCAGGGGCCAATCTGCGAGGACGAGCTGCCACTGGAGGTCCTGGAGTCGTGCGGATGTGATGTTTAGTATTGTGCTTGGGTTCTGTGGGCCTACCTGCTGGCGTGGTGAGGGTTGGGTACTGCTTCAGCAAGTCCAGGTATTTGGAGTCACCGCTGATGGTCTTGACTGCTTTGGTCTCTGGCGAAGTGCTGTGACGACATGGGACTGTGATCCAAAGCGTTGTGAGTCCGTCAACCAGTCGATGTTGTCGGCAGTCTACCAGAAGATTGTAGTGCTGTAAGAAGTCAACTCCTATGATGGGCCTGGATACCTCAGCCACGATGAAGCGCCAGCGGAAGTCTCTACGCAGGCCAAGATCAAGGCACAAATCCAGAAATCCGTACGTATTAATACGGGTGTTGTTCGCTGCATACAGCTCATACGTAGTACGAGGACGGAACCCTTTGGCCATCGATTTGGGGAATACGCAGAGGTCAGATCCTGTATCAATGAGGTACTCTACCCGGGTCTTCCTGTCGACGACGAAGAGGCGGCCGTTTCCTTGCGGGCAGTCATTTGCCGCCACTAGTGGCTGCCGCTGGAGTTTTCCGGCTTTTTATATGCGCAGGGCGTTGTGCATTTGAAGGCCGCAGCACCAAACTTGCGGTGGTAAAAACATAGGCCATTACCACGTGACCGGGATCGCGAACTAGACCGATATCGTCTGAAGTTGGGCCGACTCTCTCGCGTGGCTAGCTGCTGTACTTGACTGCGCAGCTCCTCTATTTGCTTGGCCATACTCTCCATTATACCTAAATACGGGTCAGCTGAAGAAGTTGTTGGTCTGACGTCACATACCTGGGAAGCGGGCGAGGCGATAGCGATTACTTTATCAGCCAAATGAGCTAATTTCTCTAGTGGTGAGTCGGTCTGCGACGCAATAATTGGCTGTATTTGCGAAGGTAAGCCATTACACCATACCGTGCGTATAAATTCGTCTGAGATTTGAGGGCCCGCCAGATGTCTTAAGTGCCTTAAGAACTGCGAAGGTTTACGATTGCCCATTTCTTCTTTATTCAGGAACTGTAAGATTTTTTCCTCTCTTGGGGCTGACATACGCTTCACCAACTCTCTCTTGAGCGTTTCGTATTTATTCTTTTTGGGCGGGTTCTCAATGACATCTGCGACTTCAACGGCATACTGATGTTCTAAGTAACTACACGCAGTATAAAATTTGGTAGTATCGGCTGTTATACCGGCTAATATGAATTGACCTTCTAATTGTGCGAACCATAGGTTTGGGCGGTCAGGCCAGAATGGCGGAATTTTGACGCCGACTTTAAATGTTTGTTGAAATGTACCTTGAGTTGGTTCGGCCGTTGGGATTCCAAAATTTTCATCCTTTTCCATCTTCGCGAAGTACGGTTGCGGATCACGTCGGGGTCACCAATATAGCAGTGAAAGTATTTGGTATGCTGCTATGTATTTATTTATATATTAACAATGAGTTATTGCACTGTTTTGATATAAAATAATTAATAAAATATATACAAGGGAATTTTCCGTGACGGCCGATTTGACAGGTTCGATATGAAGGGGCCATCCATGCGCGCGCACTGTTAGACGTGCGCTCGACGATGTCGTCATCTCTATGAGATTATTTACAAAGAAGGTTGGCGTACGGCAGGTCCGATACGCCACATATTTATTAAAATCTTTATTGACCAAAATGGTACAAAAGGTGAACTTAACGCTAATGCATTCTCTACCAGTCAACCGTTAGGAAAAACAGAAATTATTTAATTGCGATAGGCGCTTTAAAGATGTACTTAATAATTTACTATTTACAAGTATACTTAAATACATTCATATAATACACTTAATACATATAAATATACTACAAATGTTTTAAGATAATGACTAATTCTGCTGCGAAAATTTTAAAGAAAGGTGCGTGTGAACTTTCTTCTTAAATAAGTATCTGTTTGAGATACTTTTGATGTCTTCAGGTAAGACATTCCAGAGTCGTGTAACTTGAAGAGTAAAAGAGTTAGACATAAATTCAGACCGAAATAACGGAAGATAAATTTGAAGAGTATGACTGGAGCAAAGCTCACGGTCATGGCTTTCAGACTGATATTTAAATTTGGTTTTCATATATTGGGGAGAAAGAGGGTTCTTAAGTATAGAGAAAAGAGTACAGAGCATTCTCTGTTGTCGGCGCTGACAAACAGGAAGCCAGTTAAGCTTATTTCGGAAAGAAGATATGTGGTCATATTTACGAAGGCAGAAGATAAAGCGAATGCAATTATTAATGAGACGATCTAGCTTATCAAGAAGATCTGCATTTAGATCAGGATAACACACATCAGCATAATCAATGTTGTTTAAGGACGCATTTAGCTGACTAATACCAGAATCAATGTTTTCAGCGCTGGTTTGTATATAGATTTGCAGGTCATCTGCATAAAAATCATTTATGGAGATATCTCGTATGCCCATTTAGTTGTATAATTTTTAAATTGTAGTATTTAAGTAAAGTCTCTACAACTCATGGTTGGGATTAACATAAGGTCTCATATTTTTTTCGTCCACCAAAATATCCTGTTTTATATAGCTAAATAACCCAAATAAAGGCAAAAAGAACTAATATCTTTATGGGATTACTCATAATCTAGAGCTGTCCGTCAGCCCTATCGATAGTGGGGCAATTTATCCATCGAAGCGGCTCATGTCTGTATGTTCCTTTTGTGACTTTAGAATCCACCCATACAGTACAAAAAAAAGAGAAGGCGAAAAATAACAACAAATTTTGGCATTATAACAAAAAAGGAACGAACACTCACTAAGTTTAAATTTATCAATGGTTTCTAAATTCTGAAAAAAAAATTGAAAATTATGAGTATAATATAATATAAGCTAATTAATTAAAAATACACTTTAAACTCCACCAAAATAGTGAGAGGGACATGGAGAGACAAGATATACTGTACCGCCAGATAATGGGAAATTGTAAGGAAGATGATGATGATAATGAATAATAATCATAATACAAGTAAACGGTATGATTTCAGTCTTATGAAGAAATGTCAGATATATTTTTTATTACAAAAGTATATGGGTTTATCCTTACTTATGGTTCCAACAGGAATTCATTTCCGTGAAGGCTTATCTTAATAAGTTCCTGTAGATAACGCTATCGGTGTAATGTATAGGTATAATTGTCTTAATTCCATTATTCTCAGCATAGTTTGGACAGGAAATTGTGCAGTCCATATGGTCCCATTTTTTTTATTATTATTAGTTGAATGGTAGGACGAGCTGACCAGTTACTGACGGCACGCGTTTACGACAAATTCTTTTTCAAAATGTGTTTATTTATTTTATTAAAATTTTCATAAATTTACTAAACATTATTTTACAATAATTATTTAAAAAAAGAAAATACAATAATCTACCTAAAATTAAACTGAAGTTAAGCCTTTCGTGCATTACCTATTCGCGTGCAAAAAATTGCTTCATTCTTTGAGCGAAGTATAATAACCATGACATATTCACGATTTCAAACGTATAATTTACAACTTGTTCACTTTTTGTAGGCAAAAGCACCTTGACTTTTGTTTGTTACTGTTAATTTAGCAAATTGATGTGTCAATCTTTTCGAACCGACTAAAGGGGTTGTTTGTTATCTGCCATCGTATAATTATAACTCCATTATTTTTTTAAGAGGGTCTTTTAATACGTCAACCAATTTTAAAATACATTTTTTTGTAAGGTATACTATATGTTGGCAAACTACTGTAATAAGACTTAACACGATTTATTGAATTTGAAAAAAATAAAGTTAAATGATCAATGTGACACAATTAAAATGGTGGCAAGAGATATATATAGGACAAACGGAGCGAAATGTGTCGACTGGGCTGACTGATCATATACCTACTCAGTGTAAGAAATTTGGACATAAACGGGTCTGCCATCGCTGAGCACATATTGGATTCGGTTGTCAGTCACTACATACAGTTTGATCACGCAAAAGTTTTATCAAAGGGAGAAGTTCTTTATCCTGCGGAACATCCGTGGGGTCATCCATTAAAATTTCAATCGCGATGGTGGATGGGACATGACATGGACATGCGGCTTGGAAACCCGTGTTTCAAGCTCTAAAGAACTCGGGCAGTACCTCACTCGGTACACACAAACGCTTAAGTTATACCTGATGTGAAAGGCTATGATACACCACATGCAAGTACGAGAGCCTCTCCGGTATCCACGGCACCCCCCCGCAATCATCTTTTCGAGTCGAGAAGCGCGGGCGGCGGCGCGCGAGACAGCGCTTAGTGCTAAGCGGACAGCGACATCGTCGGGAAGCCATTCATGACACTCTCCCTGAAGATGATCATCTAAATCGATCGAAACCTGGTCGACCTTTACGTGAGTTAACCGTTTTAAATGAATCAATTATTTATTTACGTTTACAGGTTATTTATCATGAAAGACAGAAAACCAAATAATGTCTCGCTCTTACTTATTATTACTGCTTGTCAATCTATAAAATACTTAACCTACTATAAAGTAAGAGGCAATAGTTGATTGGTATGGATAAATGTTTTCAGCATCGGTTAATACAGTTCCATCGATACTTTTTAAATAATAATTTAAATTAATAAGATATAATAATATGTCCCCAAGAATTTTAATTAAAGCACCACCACCAACATTTTATTGCAAACACTCATGTCTTGTGGTTTATTAACTTTATCGTCGCAACAACGTCAAAATAGCGAATTCATTATGCGTAAAATGTCATTCGAAACATTTGCCACATTAAAATTACAGCGGCTGACATTTATTAAGCAGTATGGAGTTTGCCTAAATCCAGATTATATTTACAATTGCAGACTAATTTAGGCTTAGGACTCGCTCCAGTTTATAAACTGATTTGTGATACGGCGAAAATTAACTTATTATTAATACTTCTAAAATATTTTTTTATATCGAATCTATAGAATGTAAACGTATTAGAAAATAGAAACCTGAGAAAGATTATTATTAAGTTCACTTATTAGTGAGCATAATAATCTTTCCAAGTATCTAGTTCGTAAGTTTCCATATATTTGTATTTTAAGTAAAATTGTAATTATTTTCTGTGTTCATTCATAATAACAAATAGGTGAATGTGCGTTACAGTATTAATTATGTTGGAAAATAAAAAATCATGGTTATGTTATTGATTTAATAATTTAATAAAACTTACTTACTTAATTTGCAGACAAGCTTTGACAGAAAAGTGATAAGAAAATAAGAATACATGATCTTACCGATGAGAAGTTGCATACATTTCAATGAATGTTCGCTAAGTATAATTACGCTTAAAAATTAGGTTGCAGAAAATAACATTTTCATTACAAAAATGCTAAAAGATGAAAATCATTGAGCATGAAATCCAGCAAATATACTAACAACCTAATTATTTTTTATGTAAACTACTAAATGTAATTACTAGTGCCTCTGCGAGTCCTCGTTAAAATTATCAACGGACGTATTTAGCATAATTACTGAGCCTCCATAATTATGCATGAAGTCTTCTTGAATAAAATTTAATTATATTTTTTGCATTTAGGTAACTTTACGCCTCTTTAGGGAATGAAAAAGTGAATCTGAAATGTAAAGTGGGCGCGTACTGACTATACTGATCTACTTTTCTGGTAAAAGCAATTTTGATATCGGCGATAGACTCAACGATATAATTTGTTCAAAGAATGGTATTACATTTCAATTTTAAGTTGATTCGTTTGACTCCAGTCAAACAATTTATCTTAAAATTTGACCTCCTTGCGTTATGACATGATTTTACTGCGCAATTTGAAATAAACGCCCTATGAATAGTTGCAGCTCACTTATTTGTCAAAATTTGTTTTGAGCGCCGCTAAATCCATACATTTCTATTAAACTTAAATATTTTCATTAATTAGGCACCATTATATTTCGTGTATAGAAAAGTAGAGTGAAGAAATCTGCCCATTTTAATTTGCGTTATACACCGTGTAAACTATCGCAAAACCTCTCAGATGGTACCTCAGTCCATGAAACTGAACAACTTTTGTTCTACAACTTTCAAGAAATCCAAAAAAAATTTGAATTTTCGTCAATTTGTATGAAAATCCGATTTTTTTTTGGCATTGAATGTTGTACAACAAAAGTTATTCAGTTTCATGGGCTGAGACACCATCTGAGAGGTTTTGCGTTAGTTTATTAACACGTATATTTGTCAATAATAATTAGTAAATTTTTACAAATAAAATAAAACTTACGTGGGTCGTCAAGTATAAATTAGATAATACAAAATTAAAAGTTTCAAAATGTTAACACCTATAAATTCTCATCAGATACTCGTAATCTGGTCCACATCTTCATCCTCCTTGTCTCTTACAAGAAAAAATAGCACGACTTTTCCCCAACGAGCCTCATACATTACGGAGTTACAATTACATGTGTCAAGTCTCAGTCCTAAATTCACGTTACTTCCAGCCGTCTAATTGAGAGACGTACGTCCGCAGAATTGTTTCCCTACGATACACACTTTGTCAGAGTCAACGGAAAACGTCCAGGGACGTAGTAAAAATTGGGACACCAGAATTTCATCATCTACAAAGCTCTAATCTAACGAATGAGGCACCAATAGTCCTGTTAATATTGTTGACAGTTTTTTTTATCCATCGTGTATTTATACGAGTATAGTTTTATACAGATACACTAGTATTTCTGTGAGAACAGTAGACTTAGCGAACCCTTATAGCCTGCAATAACCGACACTTTCATTTCAGGGAAATCCGTCCATATACAACTCTACAGCAAACTACCCCCTTTTCCCCTCTCCAGTCCCCTTTGGAATTTTTTTACAACATCTTGTGTAGGATGAAGTCCTTAGTGTGCCTCTTAATTGATTTGATTGTGATCCGTTTATAAATAACGCAACAGCAACGTTTTCCCCCCATTTCTCCTCCAATCAAAAATCGAGATTGACTAAAAAAATTAAATAAATCTAGCAAATTGTGTGTAAATTTTTGTCAAAATCAGTTGAAAAATGAGACCTGTGAAAAAGGGAATATAGATATGGGTTGCTAGCTGCATCGCCTAATAAATATCATGATTCAGATTCTTACCCATTCTTTTGATCGACTTGTATAACGTGCGCAGGAAGAGAATCAGCTAGTAAATTCTATGTTTTTTATTTTCTTCCAGATCAGTATGGGAAGCCTATTTCCAGTGGTGGGATACAAAAGGATGACGATGATGAGTAGAGTATTGGAAATACGATTTGATACATTGCTTTTCCGACTTTCATATTTTCATCCTAAAATAGGATAAAAATTATTCTTATTTTAAAAAAGAATGATCTAGTGTTGTAAATGCAATACATAAATGCAAACATACTACGAGTTCATACCACAATGATAAAAGATACTAAGAATCCGAAGATTTCCTTCTGACCATCCTTACTCTCGGAACTACAATTAGGACTGCGTAATGTCCCGTAAAAACAATTTCATAAAACGTCTCATTTCTTGCGGCGCATAAAAAGAAATAAGACACTAAATAAACGACTACTTACACGGTTGGATACACTTTTCTCGAGGTTAGGATGAAAAATGCATTTGTCCTTTGGTCAAAGCTACTTTACGGTCTTTTTCGTGGAACAATTTACTAGAAATGAGATGAAAATGTATTTTTTTTTATTTTTCCTTACATTTATTTATGTAACTTTTATTTTTTAGATTTTTTTGTCCCTAGAAATTAAGTCTTAATGACACAATAACCTGCAGTATTTAAATAAAAACATCACGTGGTAGAAGACATTGGAATTAAAAAAAAAAAATCCGGAAATAATGAGGTTTTTTTTTCATCGGCGTGGGCGAGATTTTAAATCATCTATTTCAATTCACTTTTTCCACCTCCACGCCTCACATCACACTAAAAGAACCTCTGGAATCTTGCGGCCCTGGGGTCTGTCTACCATATTGGGGATATCCTACCTGTTTAAGTGTATTTTTTCACATCATTCAAATTAAACTGTAAGGCCGTGGCCTTACGTATTCAGTACAATTCAATTCTTACTATTGAATTCTAAATAATTTGTTTCCGGCGATACACATCAAAAATTGTTAACACATTTTCCCACTGCCTCTTGATAGAGGAAGTTTACCGTATACAATTTCAAATGTAATGTAATACATAAAATTAAATTAACGTGTGAATATAATTCATATAACAAATACAAGGAGACTCGAACCGCCTGATTTATTTTTTGAAATCAGACAATTTGTCCTTAGAAATTATTGCTTTTGGTTGGAAACTTAAAAACAGTCACTGAATAAAAAGGGATATTTTTTATATCTAGCGTAGAATTTTTATCCTAATTTAATTCCCAAAGAAACTTTTTATTTAACAAGAAAGCAAGTATATGAAAATGAGATAAGCGAGCCTAACAACGAACGAGAGTACCAACAGATTTTAAAGTCTTGTGTAACAGAGATTTTTTTAACAAATTTTTTTTTTGAGAATAATTTTACATCCTTGGATACAAGTTCTTTAGAGTATATTTTTAAACATCCATTTTTTCTATTGAACTTTTATTTTTGTCACTAATTTTTAAATTTAAAAACGTGCTAATACTAACTCTGTTCATAGTGTCAGGCATGCATAATTAGGGGTAGAAAACTGTTATCGCCCATAATCATAATTTTACGAAAAATATTATACGCTTGTGTCCGGGAGGCTAAAACAAAAATGAAACCACAATCTATCTAGAGACTACTTATTTTTGCCACGTGCCTACGAGTACCTTCAAATCAAATCAAATCAAAATCATTTTGATTTTCAACATTCTGGATGCGATCGAGGTACCTTACGTACGTAAAAAAGGTTGTCGAGAGATAATGATCACAAACTTACCGATCCGGAATAATCAACTAGTAATGTAGAATATCTTCGAATGAAAAATATACTTCCTGAGTACACGAATACTTTTGTAAAAAACGTTGCCAAGTTGAACCATAAACGAATCAAGGACCCCAACTAGTTAGCCTCGACCAAAGGGTTCATCAGCATAATATAAACTCCCCAAGGAACCAACCCTGCGCGGTGACTGACGCACAAAATTTATTTTTTATCATAAGACATTAGGGGTTGAAATATTACGTGACTGACCATCCCCTTTTATGGATATAGAGGCCCGATAAAAAAATATAACTTAATTTTTTTGTAGTCTTACGAGTATAGCTAAGAAAATCATCGTTTTTCTTCTCTGCTATGGTTGATACAACTCTACAGTAATAAAATATACTTATGGTCTAATGAATATTTTGTCAAATTAGTCCATGATACTGAACAACTTTCCCCAAGGGACATGTGTCCAAATAATTATGAAAAATATTTTTTGGCATTTATACAAATTGAGAGATCAGACGATTCGAATTTGTATGGAAAGCAAAAAAATATTTTTCATATTTCGATATATGTTCCTTGGGGAAAGTTGTTGAGTATCGTGGACTGAATTCACTCTTAAAATAAATTCGGTAAATTTTGTTACACGTTATATAATAAAGGTACTTACAGTATACTTTAAAATAGAAAAAATAATCTAATACCGTAATGGAAATGTATACCGACTATGAACATACACTATCACGTCTTTATCCCTAACGGCATTATGACAAAGCATTTTGGGTCTTGCGGCTCTACGCAGACTGAGCCCAGGGCCGCAAGACCTAAAGGATTGCCTAAAGGCCACTTTTAGCGTGATGGTGGGTTCGAAGGTGAAAAAAGAATTCTAAATAGTGATTGGTTGCTAGCCACATCGCCTTTAACATGATTAGCATCTGGAAGAAAAGACAAAACTTAGAATGTACTAGCTACTTCTCTTCCCGCACATATCGTAAAAGCCGATCAAGGGAATGGATCATATGAAAAAAATATCTAATGAGAATAATAATAAGATTGCAAACAAAACTTTGAAATAAAGGAAAATGTTGCATATATTAGCGGGTTAAGGCCGTACTTGAATTTTCCGGGGTCCAGTGCTGCCCCCATTTAAAATAAATCATTTCAAAGAAAACGGAGACATTATTTAAAAATTTTCAACTACCAAGTCCTAGATAACCCTTTAAAGTATTTTATGAACTACTGTTTACAGTTTATAATGAGAACGTTAAGCTTTACTACGCACATTAGCCAAAAGTGGCCGTTTTTCGCAATTGTGCGTAGTAAAGCTTAACGTTCTCACTTTAAATTGTAAACAGTAATTCATAAAATACTTTGAAGGGTTATCTAAGACTTGGTAGTTGCAAAATTTTAAATGATGTCTCCGTTTTCTTTGAAATGATTTATTTTAAATGGGGGCAGCACTGGACCCCGGAAAATTCAGGTACGGCCTTAAGTGATTTTTACGAGTAGCATCAAAGGTACTTTTACATCCGGTATATGGAAAATTATATTTTTCAAGATGAAAGGGTAAAAAATATAACAAATAATGAAAAACAGTGCCGCTGTACACTTTTAAATACAGAACTTGCTCCAAAAATCAGTTTTTCTACCAATAGCATAAAAAGTCTGCATTTCTTAATTTAGTAAAATACTTAATTTAGGAGAACAGATTTTTATGAATTCGAAGGTAAGAACTACGTTATATTCTGTGCTTCTGCGCGTACGCATAACATATAGTAGAATCCCATAAAAACAGAGCTGCCAACCCATTATACAGACAACGCTCTTTAAATTAAGTTTAAGTTTAGCAATCTACTTATACCTACGTGATATTTTTAGTAAAAGAAAAAACATCACTTCAAATAAATGCCAATAAAAATGCAGACGATGTCAATAGCCTGAGCGTGAATTTTTATTACTTGTAGAACAGTATTTTTTATTTCAAATAAAGTGATCGATAGAATAATGATTTATTTATTCATTAGTTAGTTAAAATCTTTATTGCACTAAAACGTTATGATACATAACAATATTAAACATAAAACAGCTGACAAAAGGCGGCGGCCCTATCGTAACTGCATTCTCTTCCAGGCAACCGAGGTACTTAGATGTTTGATGAAAACAGGTGAGGTGCATAGTTGAGGACAATTTAAAAAATAAAAATAAATAATCTCTAGGTGCAGCGGATAAATAAACTTACATAATATAGATACATAATTAATATCAAGATGTTTACAGAAAAGAAAATCTAATCAAATAACAGAGGAAAACAGGAAATTATATTACATATAAGAGTTATAAGAGAGATAAAGTCACACTTTGATAGCTGGCTAGCGTTTGAGCACGACGGATGGATTCATTCAGTTTTATTGATTGTTTATTTAAATTTCAATTATTTTAACCAGTTTAATCCTATTTAAAGGATACCCAGTGTTACGTTACGCATAGTCCCTCGTTCGACTTCTACAACATTACTTCCTTTTTTATTTATTACAGACTAAAGATCACATTCCTGTTATCGAGACTAGCACCAAAGATTCAATATTAGTATAAGTTACAAGAACATGATTTTCTTCAATTTCTTTTCGCAAATTTCAAATGTAACTAACGCACACACGTGCCAGCCGAGTTCGTTCACCCCTGTATATGAAATGCACCCCCTCTTAAGACAAATTATTTCATTTCCCAACGACGGGACATACGTGACTGCAGCTTCCATCAAGAGTCTCGCACCTATTAATCACCAAAAAAGCAGTTGCAAAAATATTTAATTATAACAACTTTTAAATTATCGCGTTTTATCATTACTAAATTTTAAAAAAAGGTATATTTCCCGTATGCATTAATTTAGTAATATTTAGTTATATAAACAGTGATTTTCTGCTCTAACTAATATGGCTCTGGTAGTACAGAGAGGGTCGTGCTCCTGCAGTGGTCACTAAATAAGACGATGATGATGATGATGATCACAGCGATTTTCTTTATTACGTATTTTTTATGTTGGAAAGATTTTAGAATTAAGTATTTTTATTAGATATAGATTTTTTATTATATTAGAAACGATTAGTTATAATTACAATGACACAATATTGCTTTTTAAGGAGAATTAGATATTGTTATTATTATCTTTTTACAAATTCGATAGATACGATACAAGAAATTAGTTGGAAAGTAAATCCCTCCTATAAATAAAAATAACAAACTTTTGTGTAGGTTCATAAAAATATGTTTTATCTTTATCTCTCTTTTGAACACCTTTTTGATATTTGATACTCGTAGAAAGAGACCCAAATGTTTTTTAACTTAAATAGGTTTAGTAAATGTTTGTTAGATTTGTATGAATAAGGTAGTAACGCAGTATCATGGACCCAGTGAGCACTAGCACATACATATAACTGACTAAACACATACTAATACCGCAGACAGATAAATAATCGTACATGTAAAAATGTGCACACAAGTTAATAATTGGTCGACAAGTTAAGTCTTTTTAGCCTCTTCACACCTACTTCAGTATCGATAAGAACACTGGTACTTATGGGACCTTTCTTTGTAGCAGGTAAATATAATATCTTACAATATTTTAATTGAAAAATATATCGGAGATTAGACTCAAAGAACAACGAGTGCGAGACTCATCCAACTACCGGCGATATAATACAGCAATTTGATGGTTATGATTATGATAACACGTCGCTTAACCTGAGTGTTTATAGCCCCGGTATATGCTTATGATCATCTACATAAAATTACCAATTGTCCATCATAATAATAAAACATATCTTTTTATTATTTAAGAGCTTAGTGGCCCTTTTCGGAGTATGCACAAAAATTCTCCGTAGATATAGATATAAAGCTACCAGGACACTTAAAAAGTTTTGAGACTAACAGTTTTTATCCATTGGACACTGGCTGGTTTTGATTTCAATTGAAACAATATTTATTTGTAAAAAAGACACAACATTTTAAATTCGAATTTCCTCCACTTTTTTTTATAAACAAAATTCTTCTTCAGTCTTATTCAAAAATGGTCTGCATCGAGAACTTTTTTGTTCGATGTTTTTTTACGATTTCAAATGTGACCTCGAAGAGGCGTTTGATCGACTTCAAATGGCATTTATGGATGAAGTACCTTCAAAATAACCGAGCTACCGTTTGTATAACAAATTCAAGTGCGGTCGTCTAACTTTGGGGGATGAACAAAGAAGTGGTCGTACTTACTACGAAAAGTGTTATCGAAGAAAGTGTGGCAGTTAAAAAATTAATTCAAGAAAACAGGGGAATTACATAGGACGAAATTTAGCATACACTGAAAATTGTTTCAGGAAGCGGTTAATACAAATTGATCAAATTGCATCATTGAGTTGTCGTAACTTATAAGGAGGAATATAAAAAAGCCTCCATGTCTCTGAATGCGAATTTGCGAAATCGCAAATTCCCTCCAAGATTAAGTTAACACAGATTCATCTAGGCTAAGTCGGCTATAACTCCTAATACTAGCCAAACTTTTAACAGAATTCTTAAAGTTATATATAGGCTACGTGATACGAAGCACTAATATCTATAAAGTAGACCTGGTTTATTTTATTACCAGCATTGAGATTTATGTTTTACTTCTAAGTTGAGTATATTTTAGTCTGTACCTAGATCCAGTTGAATAAGTGATGGTAAATATTTTTATTATTTCTTTTGTCATATACAGGTTCTAACAAAATATACTGAAACTATTTTAAGGGTGAATTCAGTCCATGATACTGAACAACTTTCCCCAAGGAACATATATTGAAATATGAAAAATATTTTTTGGCTTCCCATACAACTTGACCGATCAGCTGATCCGGGTTTGTATGAAAAGCAAAAATATATTTCTCATATTTCGATATATGTTTCTTGGGGAAAGTTGTTCAGTATCATGGACTGAATTCACCCTTAAAATAGTTTCAGTATATTTTGTTAGACGTTATATATTTTATATTAGGTAAAAATGTACCGCCTAGGACATATTTGTAAGGTTTGCCCAGATCATTAATATAAATATTTAAAAAAAAACACCCTATAACCACCTTCCGGCTCCATCATCAACTTAGCTACTTGTTATAATAATATTGCATTGTCATTTTCTTTACATTTATACACAAAATTTCATCACAATCAGAAACCGAAAAATGGCTTAAATTTAATTTTCAATATTTGACCCAAAAATTAAAACACAAAAAACAAGGCAACCTAAATAGAAGGTTGTATAAAGAACTTTTCCAGACTACAGAATCAATGCTGGGAATGCTGGGATCTCGAAAAATAATTAAAATTTGTCTTTTATTATTATTTTGTCAAGACTTTTTGTTTTAAGGCTGTTATGCGCTGGTACGCTGTCACACGTCTGTCTGAGCTCTTAGAGATTTAAGCAATGATCCCAGAGGAAAACTTATTAAGATTGACGGACTGAAACACCATTTGAAGTATGTGTCAACCCTTTATTTACACCGGATAGAGCCCGATATAGTTGCTATATACATGGTTATAAATATAGTGTCTCTTTCACAAAAAAGAAAGTTGTCATTTTTCCGTTTTTATAAAAAATAAATACGTCATTATGTCAAAAAGGCTATAGCCATTCTGGTCTGGGATAAAATAAAAAAACTTAGAATGTAATAGCTGATTCTCTTTCCATGCAGATCGGAAAAAGGTGTTTGAGGTAGGGCCAAAAATTTGAATCACGTTAGGCAATGCGACTAACCCATCACTATTTTGATTTCTTTTTCCACCTTCTTGCCCACCACCCTCTTCTTCTTCTTCTCTTCGTCTTGCGGTCAGGGAGTCTGTCTGCTTAGAGCCGCAAGACCTAAAATGCTCTGTCTACCTAATTGGGGATAAAGACGTGATTGTGTAGGGTATGTAGGTATGTTCAATTCAATTCAATTCAAAATATCTTTATTATCATAGGATATTTATAATATCTCTTAATAATAGTCACTTTGTTTTGTTTTGCACAAATGTTGACGTCAAATCGTTACTTACAGCTAAGTTTACGCCGCTTCCTAGGCGCAAGTGCAGAAGAAGCGGCAACAAACTGCACTGCACGTTTTCTCCAAAGACGTCAACTAACAAACTAAAAACTTAAAATTAGTTATATAGATGGACAGAGATTACATTGTTTATTATGTCATAATTAAATTGAATTATAAGAATTACGAAATTTAAAATAATGTCAATTTGTAAATTTAGTATGTACCAATGTACCTAAATTATGACATGTCTAAGTATACAAACCTTTAAGAGGGACCCGCGCCAAGCTCAAGCCAGACCTTTTTGTCTTTAAGATAGTCATCGGTCCTATAATAAGCCTTCTCACAAAGTACTTTCTTTACATAAGCTTTGAATTTTCTGTCTGGCATATCAAGGACCGATTCTGACAATTTATTATAAAAAAGTATACACTTCCCCATAAAAGACTTACTGACTGTATTCAGCCTGTAATACGGGCTAACTAAGTCATTCTTATTACGTAAATTTCTATCTGTAAAATCACTTACTTTATTGAACAAGGAAATATTTTTCCTTACATACATTATATTTTCAAATATGAATTGTGATGCAAAAGTAAGTATACCTATTTCCTTGAATAATTCCCTCAGTGAGTCTCTTGATCCTAAACCGTAAATAGCACGAATTGCTCTTTTTTGTAAAAGAAAAATAGTCTGAATGTCGGCTGCACTCCCCCATAGAAGTATCCCGTAAGACATTAGACTGTGAAAGTAACTAAAGTACACTTGTCTAGCAGTTGCTACATCTGTCAATTGTCTTATTCTCCTAACAGCGTAAGCCGCAGAGCTAAGCCTATTAGAAAGTTTAGTTATATGAGCGCCCCATTGAAGTTTCGAATCAATTGTGATTCCTAAAAAGGTAGTACTTTCAACCAGATCGAGTTTCTGACCATTAATTAGTATGTCAACGCAGGCTTGATTCACATTAGGAAGAGAGAATCGAATGCATTGGGTCTTGTTCGCATTTAACATTAGGTTATTGGCCGAAAACCAATCAGAAATTAAAGATAAGGTGCTGTTCACCGCGCTAGCATCACTGTTATGTCGATCTATTTTAAATATTAGCGAGGTATCATCAGCAAACAGCACCATGTCAGCCTCTTTCTCAACCATGTAAGGCAAGTCATTGACATAAACTAAGAAAAGGAACGGTCCTAGAATTGAACCTTGGGGAACGCCCATTGTAAAAGGAATACCTACTATGTGCTAACTACTCGTAAAAATCACACAAAAATATTTCATCCCCTTATAAAAATAAAACATCTTATTTGTCAAAGCGTGTGAATAAATTACGTAATATTTGAAAATTGCTCAGATTTTAAAAGGAATGACGCCATTTTCCGCTTAAGCGATAAGTACAAATGAACGTGCGTCGGAATTTATGGCCCAATCTTATGGCTACATAAAATAAGACACACGTGAAAATTGCCAATTTTTCGTAATAAGCCAACTGATGGACGACCTGAAATATTTCATAGCATGAATTGTGATATCTTACAGTCGTAATCTTAATGAGCAAAGTGAATTACTTAGATTTCCAAGGCTTCAACTAAGTGTTTTGCGTAATAAAAGTAGCAATAAGTAAGTAATTTCTCTTTTGTAGTGCTGTGATAATCATGAACTCTAATTTACTTCTCTAAATAATTTTTAAGACGATACACGGAGTCCAGTGCTGCCCCCATTTGAAATAAATTATTTGTAAGGAAACGGAGATATCATTTAAAATTTTAAGCTACTAAAACCTATAACCCTTTAAACTATTTTATGAACAACTGTTTACAGTTTAAAGTGAGAACGTTAAGCTTTAGCTTGCATTTTTGCGAAAAACGGCCACTTTTGGCCTTACAAATAATTTATTTCAAATGGGGGCAGCACTGGACTCCGTGTTTCGTCTTAATGTAGCCATGAGCTTGAAAATATTTTGTTTAAGCTTCAAAACGGCCAAAATTTCAGCCGCTTACCTTTGATTTTAACTTTTTTTAACTTTAGCTTTTACTTTGATTTTAAGAGAATAAGTTGCTGATGGGTAACCTTCCTCTTGTCCTCAGCGTATCGATGGTAAATTTTTATAAAGCTTGGTTGCGCGCTAGTAGGGGAGAGGGGGAATCATGAATCCTCCCCTGAGCTACCTTTCAATCTCTCCTATGAAATGGTCTCAGTGGTCTAGTAACATCTGACTCCCTCCTGCACTGAAGGCGGTACCACCCTAGCCTAGTACTTCATTAATGACCTTCGCGTGGTTTATGCCATGCCAGTCCGCCAATCCAGAGGTTTTAGGTTCGATCCTCCAGCCAGGGCAAGTTGAAAAATGACCTGTCTCAATTTTTCCTAGGTCTTAAGTTTTTTTTTTTTTTTTTTTTCTTTTTATTATCACATGAAAGATCTTACAAAACAATCAGTTGACTTAGCATAGAAAAACCACGAAGGTTTGAGATTATACTAAGTGTTTTAGTGTGTGTGTTTAAGTGTTTATCTATGTATTTAATTATCATCATCATCAGGTCTTTTTTTGTCACCACTGCAGGAAGACGACCCTCTCTGTTCTACTAGAGCCATTAGCCAGAGCAGTCAGAGGATTTAGCCTACATTCACCACGCCGTCCAGACGGGTTGGCGAGGTCTCATTGATATTTTTAAGCTTTGTTTAGCTTGTATTTCTTAAGTCACCTTCTACGACGTCCACGGGAAGACTTGCAGTGGTCCTATTCTACTCTGTCGGAAACCACACGGCTACCGGGAACCGCACGGCTAATCTATGTGCATTTTTAATAAGAAATCCATAAACAGCACATTTAAGTTATTATTAAGTATTATGTAACTCACTAGGACGCAAAACGAATATTGCTTCAATATCAATATTTGCTGTGGCAAATACAAATTAATTTGCAACATTAGTATTTCCTCGCCATTTGCTTGCATTATCTGCGAATGCATCGTCTAAATGACGATAAATTCTGATATCAACTGTGCTGTCAAACCCTTACTCAGCAGTATTGCATTATTTCGACTTAACTTTATTTATGGCTTTTGCTTCATTGGAAATAAACCAATGAAATAGATAATATAATTATTTGAACCCTTTGTACTTGAATTTGTACTGTATGAAGCAAATATTTTGGTGTTCGAGTAGTTTTTTCCTATGTTAATTCGATTTTTATTTACAACTAGCTCATGCCCGCGGCTTCGCTCGCGTCCTTTCTTAGCGGATGCCTACGTCATAACATATACTAGCATGACAAATTTCAGCTCGATCCGTCCAGTGGTTTGGGCTGTGTGTTGATAGATCACTATGTCAGTCAGTCAGTCAGTCAGCTTTGAGTTATATATATTTAGAAGTAGACAAATAAAGTATTGTTTTTTATTTATTTCTTACAAAATCATTCAACATTCTTTATGCACAAAATAATAAATAAGTAAATTCAAAAACAAAACACTATTATTAAAATAATGTATTCAATCCAAAACATTATTTAAAAAAGAAATACTTATGCGCAGCTACAAAAAATAATGTATAAACACTTTGAATAGACTATCAAGAATATTCTATAACAAAAACAATTTTATGGACACCTGAAAATGAATTCAGTAACTGAAATAACTTTATTCCCAAGACTTCCAAAGAATACACTATCGATTGTGCCAAATCCCCGCAAGATTGAATCTGTGAAACTTTCCTACTAGTACGTCAAACAAATTGGCCAGGAGCATAGTGAACCATGCTTTACGTAGGGTTCCGTTGAAAAATTTGTACTGATCAAGAGATTTTGTTAAAAAGTCAGCTTGAGCTGATGACTTTTCTTTACAAAATCTCTTCTTCTTCGTCTAAGCGCGTTCCTGGTTGCATCCTCAACTTTGCTGCTTCGGAGCCCGGGGTGCGCTTTCGTATTTGTACGAAAAGTTTTACAACCGGCCGCCGCTCGACGTTCTCTCCTTGGGAATGCAATTTTAGCACGAGATGTTTGTGCTAAGTCCTTTAGTCGCCTCTTACGACATCCACAGGAAGAAATAGAGTGGTCCTATTTTAACCCGGCACTACACGGGTTTTACAAAATCTCTTATTTCTAAAATATATTTTGTCTGTAGCCTACTGTCGGTGTTGGTTTTATAAAAATAAAATCAAGGCAAAAGTTTCATATAAGCCGTGTGGTTCCCGGCAGAGTAGAATAGGACCACTCCAGGTCTTCCCGTGAATGCTTATAGGCGACTTAGGAAACACAAGCAAAACAAAGCTCATAAACCTCTCCAACCCGTTTGGCCAGCGTGGAGAGTGGGGGCCAGATCCTCTGACTGCACTTGCTAATATATGGCTCTGGTAGAACAGAGAGGGTCGTGCTCCTGCAGTGGAGACTGAAAAGGACCTGATGACGATGATGATGATGAAAATTCGTATACTAGGTATTTAATATTTTTTTTTATTTGATTACGTACTCGTAGAAGCGGTAGTGGACGAGCGGTTTAGGCACTGTTTGTGCGTCTGTGAGCAAGTTCGATCATCACTAGACGCGACTTATACCTCTGACATTGTACTTACTCATGTACGGTATTTTTCAACTACCACCACTTACTTCCAGTGAAGGAAAACGTGGTGAGAAATCCTGTATACTAATGACTATAAGTTTACTAGGTGTGAAATGGAGAAGCCAATGGCAAACCACTCCATTATTTCTGCCAAAAATCGACATTGTGGGGGTTTCTTTCCATACAATGTCATCGATAATCTTAAACATACTTACTTATATCTAGAAGTATTAGTTTAGTGAATTCATTTTTCAGGTTTCCAGTAAGTGTTTTAATATTTTTCTTACTTTCATAGTCTAATTATACTCCATTGAGTATGAACGTAATAGCTAAATTTTTCTACTACATGCAAAATATTTCTAAAATAAGACAAACCCATTTTTAATATGCTGCTGACGAAGATCGTATAAAAATTGCAGCTGTCTCCCTAAAATAGTCATAATCCGAATTCCGTAAAAAATCCTAAAACAGAATAGACAGACAAACCTACTGATAGGTATCCGTTTTTCGATTTGGCTGCAGAGCCCTAAAAACTTATAATTCAGCTTAGTTGGGCTATTGAATTTGCTCGTTATTTATTGTTGGCGATAAAATAATATTAATCCCGAGGGGATTACACTTGGATTTTATTCTTTTGCCCGCAACTCGGAAGTTCGAGAATAACCCCAGATTATTGACGGCGTGTGGATTTGTATGGACCGCTTTTGCTTAGTATCTTAGTTTAGCAAGGCTAGTTTATGATATTGATTACTAATGTTTTCGAAATCGCTAAAAATAATATTAGCATTTCCTATACAATTCTGATAAAATTTTATCGTTTTCAATAATAGAAGTCTTGCTCTTTGCTACAGCGTTTCAATCGGTAGTAAATTTTAATGTCAGTACGGGGATATGGAAGATTTTGCTGAAGACTACATTTCCCCATACGTATGCACTGTATTTTTTGTATTGAAAATAGCATGGCAAATTTAACCTGACATATTACAAAAAAAAATATGAGAAACATGACTCAAATTTTGTTTTGAAGACAAAGAGTAGAACTTCATTTTGCAATCTAAAATTGACTCTTTTACCATTTCCCTTTTGACTCCCCTGACTTTCAAGTTTTACTTTAATTACTGAATTTCAAGTTTTGATATAGATTTCTTTCACATATTTGAGCTGAAAAATCTGAAAAGACAACTAGGTTGATAAAGTCTACTAGAGACACCGATTTGACTTTAATTAAATTAAAACATTTAGTAATTTGTATTTCTTCGTCTACACACGCCATGTTAGAACTAAAGGGTAAGAGTATGGTCTCATTCACATATTGATTTATTTAAAACCAGAAGACATCTGGGCGATATAACTACGTATAACGATTGTTTAATGGCAGCTTTTCGTATTAATGCGAAAGAAGTTATGCGATAAATGGAAGTTCCGTAAGACTTCGCAGCAAAAGAATAATATATTAAATACTACTTACTTTTATCGCTGTCTGAAGTTTTGAATAATTTCTTAGCTGTTTTGAAATAAAGTCTTTTTAAATATGAAACAAAGTAGTTCTGTAAATTTTTAATATCTATTTCGTACTATACTATGTTATTATGTAAATGTTTAATAACTATATACTTTTATCCTAATGACCGTCTTGGACTTTGCCCGTATTTTTTTTTTATTGACTTGACGCTACTACGTATTTAGCCAGGAACAAGTTAATAAAACATGGGAAATTCTTTTTTCCTAACAAGTTACATTCAAAGGTTGGTGTAGGCCTTTGATTGCTTTAAGGGAGCTTCTGGCGACAAATCTATAACGAGTCCACTGGTTTTCATAGCCGATTGAGTGGCGGACGACGCCTGAAGACGCCACAGTCCGCGAAACAAATATCACTACAGCTGTACTATGACTGTCCACTCTAACTATTTCACATATTGTTCATGAGCGTTTATAACACCAAACAACACCAATTTCATATTATAAAGTCCACTAAAATCAATTTTCCCTTGACTTCCCTCCAAAAACTCGACTTTGCCCGTTAGTCTATGGTTTTGTTACACAACAATTTATGTAGATTAATATTATAAAATTGACATTAAATTAAAACACAGTTATTTTTGGTAGGTATGTCCATAAAATATTGCCTATCCTTATCATCGCAAGTAGTAATCAGCTGTGGAAGTTTTCTTGCGTAAGAGGGATTATATTTTCGATAACTTAGCTTAGGGTAGCAATAAATAGAGAAGGAGATAGCAAGGGCGTACTCCCGTATAGTAATCTGGGAATTTGTTATGGTTTTAAGACAAAAATCCTAATAACGTCAATTCCCGTGAGGAATATGCGCTATTGCTCAAATTGTCATGTAACCCTAAGCGCAGCTTTTTATTACTGCAAGATTTATTTATTGATCTCAATTATTTTTCTACGGATAGTGTAGTCTGATATTGTTTTGTTAGGCATATTAAGTATAGGTTAGCAAAGGTTCTCTTTTGATTCTCATAAAATAATTTATCATAATATAGCGCCAGTTCATTTCTCAAAATATGCCTTAAAAATAATTTTTTTAATATAATTTTTTAACATAATTTTATTTTAAATAATTTTGTTTAACATAACAATTTATATAGTTTTTGTCATATCATGTGTTATAATATTACGGGAAAGAACATTATGTCAAACTATCGTTAGTACAAAAAATTACTGAATGGTTAGGACAAACAGTATTATGAATTAAACATTAAGAAGAATGTAATGAGAAGGGAAAATTAAAAAAAAATAAGGTATAGGAAAGCTTATTTTATTTCTTACAAAAATAAAATCAGCAAGTCTAGTTTAATCTAGTCTACTTAAATATATTTTAGGTTTATAAAATTATCATGGAGAGAAAATATTAAAATTTTAAAAATGTTAACGAAAGGAGTCCGTTCCGTCTTATGATATGCATACCAGCATTAATTTCTAACATTAAAACTTAATTTAAACATGAGCTATACTATAAATCTGCTTTAAATTTAAAATTCGACGCAAAATGTGTCCACATCACGAAACGAAACTTTTTAATCTTGCATTTTCCGTCCGTGACTCCATAAAGCGTATACCATGTCCCCTTCGTTGCGGTTTAGAAAAAAACGCAATATCGCATGAGTTTGAAGGGAGGTAAGTGTGCCCTATGGATTTACAGCTTAAATTGGTTCAGACAGGGCTGTCGCTAAGAGTTTCTTAAAGTTTTCCCAGTTGGACGGTACACCACATGGCGCCGATCGAAAGTAGTCTCCAACTTAGTTTATTCAATTTTTTAGGGCTTCATGACTGAAGTTGGTGTTACCCGAAAAATGCTAAGTTTTACACATTTTTTACATTACTATCACGTTTGAATCGCTAATGGGGCAGACAGAGCATCTGCGCCCAGGAACGCAGGACTCAAAGGCCATTTTTAGCGTGATGGTGGAGGAGAAGGTGGAAAAAGGAATCAAAATAGTGATGTTGCTAGCCGCATCGCCTATTATCATTATTTGAATTTTCGCTCGTTTGGCTTCTACGATCTGCGCGGGAAGAGCAGCAGCTGGTACATTCTAAGTTTTTTCTTTTCTCTTAGACCAGCATAGAAGGACTCATTTTTCACATACATAATAATTTATATTAATTACTAAAAAGATGACTGGTAAATTAATTTACTTACTTAGTACGTATGTACTTTAGGAAATAGATATATCAAAATAAATTAGTATCTAAATATATAGCCAAAAAAAAAACGCTATTAATAGCACAGAATAAATAATACTAACGTACAGAAGTCTCACTCAGCAAAAAATATCTACTCAATGTAGCTAGCGATATGGTTCAGCACCTTTTCGTAAAGATACCTAGACGTCCATTGCAAGCCAATTTCATTCTTATTACTCTGGACAAACGATTCGTATAATTAAATTTACCACCCGGAGAAGCCGCCTGCGCGCATACTTATAATGTAGGTACATTTTCGATACCTAAACGGGGCCTGTTAATAGGCAAGAATAAATTGTATTGTTGATTGCTAAAGAGGGTTGACGTAAAGTCAAATCGTTTAATCTGTACCGGCTAATTCTTCTCCACATCGAAAGGTCTTTGGCATCCTTGGTCACCATTGACATGCATATTAAGTATATTCGGAGATGAACGATCGGGAAGCATACCCGGGAAGCAGCACAGCTGAGGATGCAACCGGGAACGATGATTAAGATGAAAAAAATATTATGGTATATTTGTATACTCGCCTTTAAAAATTTTTTTTCATATATGAGTATTTATCCTATTGACTTAAACATCGCTTATAAATAAAGTTATAAAAGTAGACTCCAAAGTATTAGAAACTTGGCACTAGTATTTGAACAACTTGAAGACTTTGGATCGCACCTATTAATGCTAGTAGAAAGTTTCGAGATATGTCGAGCTCTTAGCAAGCGTAGTTTGTTTAGTTTGAAAGGCGACGTCTATAGAACTATTTCAAAGGAGGTGATCTAATGATAAAACATTTTGGAATAGAAAATTTGATATCTACTCTTGTGTTTGTTAAAAAGTACTCAAGGCTAATTTTTCTGAGTAGGTACATTTTAATCAAAATATGTGAACTATTTCAATTTTTTTAATTAAATATTGCCAGATTTTTTTAAAGTTTTCTTATGAATACATACATGTGTAGAGAACCTATAAATTGAATTTGAATTCAAAAATCACTTCATACGTTATAATTTCAATATTTTTTGTATTTTATAAAATATTCAAGAATATCATAACAGGTATTTTTAGTCATGACATGAAATAGATACTCACCATAAAACCGCAGATTTTGCAACAGTATTATTAACTAAGTATTTAAAAATTTAATCGAAAAATATTTCATTAATATTTTCAAAGGGTAGCTTGGGTTGGGACGTCTTCCTGTGGGCATCGCGAATCACATTCGCCCTGAGGAAGGCCTCCGGATGAGGTCGAAACATCGGCCAGTAGCTGACTTTTAACATGAGTTACCCGTTTATAGCACATAGTAATGGCAGTGTCTCACGTTAGTATAAAAAAAATATTTTTAAGCATTTAGTGGCAGCCCTGCACGTGTCCGAGATCCTTTGTCCCACGTCGGCCGGACAGGTTTATCGCAGCGACAGCTACTAGTTATTGCGTTCTACTGCGCTTGCTAGGCATAAACGCACCCTTGGTAGTATAAAGATGAGGCCAATCGAGAGAAATATATTTATTGCGAAGACGTGTTTGAAATAATACATGTTTATAAATTGTTATGGTGATGGTTTCTTCTGCAAGAAACCTAGGGAAAAAGCTTAGATTTTCTTTAATGATTATTCTTTCTTTTAATCATATTCTTTTAAATACTTTTTCAAAGGGTTTTGTTTTTTACAAAAAAAAATATTTATAAGCTATTTAAAAAAAAAGAGAAGCATTACAATTCGATGTAAGTGTGTTTTTTATGTATTTCTCCCGATAACTTCTACGTTCTTAAACTGATTTATAAAAAATATTACACAAAAATATTATCCTCTAGCCAGGAAGTAACTTTTGCGATGCCTAACTCAGCTAGTGTCGCTACTGAGTTCCATGGTTTGTCATGGAAAAGAAGAGCCGTGTCATCGGCAAACATCAAGAAGTCCATTCCAGGGAGGGTCATTTCACAGAGATTATTTATATATATATAAGAAATAAGGAAGGACTTAAAGTGCTGCCTTTTGGGACACCAAAATCGCTAAAACCGACATCACTTTCTACATCACCGACTTTAACCCTTTGTTGTCTTCTCATCAGATAGCTCTCAAACCATTTCAACGCTACTCCTCTAATTCCAATATTTTCAAGTCTTGCCAACAGGATTGGAATTGAAACAGTATCAAAAGAGTAGATAGTCATTTATTCGGATAGTAAGGGCACAGCATCATCGGTAGACTTTTTAGCTCTAAACCCAAATTGTTTGTTGCTGAGTAAACCTTGCTTTTCCAAGAACTGCATAAGTCTTCTGTTGACAAGCTTTTCGAATATTTTAGATAACGTACTAAGCAGTGAGATGGGCCTATAGTTTGAGGGATTATTTTTATCTCCAGCTTTATGGATAGGACATATTGTAGCTCTTTTGCAAATATTTGGAAATATTCCTGATTCAAAACTTAGGTTGCATAAGTAAGTAATTGGTTCTATGGTATATTCGATTATTTCCTTTAAAGTAAAGGCTGTAATTCTATCCCATCCAGGAGCACTAGGTGTTTTTAAAGACATAATTATACGTCTTATTTCAAGGAATCTGTGAAAAACAAAGTCATAGAGTGAATTATATTGTCTAGTCGATGAGTTTTTCTGGCTAATTCAAGTTAGGTGACAGACATTTTTTTTAAGGATGACATCTGCTAGTTTCCTTCCAAAGGAGGTAAAAAAGTCGTAAACAGAATTTAAAGATTCTTTAGCATTGGCTTCTATACTTAAAAGTTCCTGAGTGGACTCCTTGTTGTTTTGTTTTAAGCTGCATACTATAGTATGATGAAGTAGCCCAAAAGAATTGAATTAGTCATCAGTTTTTTTGAATTAATTCCCGCGGTGTTGCCCGCGTAGGAGTTGCGTTTTGTTTTCTTTCTTGTCTTCGTTTTGTTTACGTTATTTAACAAGGCAAAAATTGAAAATATGTATGAGACACAGATATAGATACACACTTTACCTGTGGTGGTTGTGAGAGTTAAAAGAAAGTCCTAAGTTTTTCTTTATGAGTCTTAACATATTTTAGGTATGTTTATTATTTACAGAAAGACCTTTTCCAGTGCCTATTTTACCTATTCATATTTGCCTAATGAATACGAATATCTTTGGAATAGATGAGCTGTCATGCGTTTCCGGTTTTACTGACTCAAAATAAAACAAGGTGTGGTAAAAATAATTGAACGAAGAAACGAAGAACTGAACTATGAAAGTACTACCTCCTTGAGAACGTTCTTTGAAAGGATTATTCCGTACTTATCAGTTGCTGTACAGTTGTGAGACAAATGCTTTAATGGAAATTTAATGTCTTAAATTCACCCCTAATGGCGTGTTACATGTTGTTCGAGTAAGTAGGTATGAACAAAGAAGCGGAAAATAGGATTTTAAATCGCGATGTTTGACAAGTATTAATTTAAATACCGTATTGTATTTAGAGCACTGGATTATTGTGAGTTTGCTTATTTACGAATAAAGTAAAATGTAGAGACTTGTTTTCATTTTTCAACGATTGAATTAGATTGTTTCGGCTATTTCTTGTCCACTTCACAAGGTCTTTAGCAAATTTTGACCACAAAATAAGTTTTCGGCATCCTATTTGGAGAAGAAAAAGCAGCACCGCTGAGGAGGCAACCGGGAACTGGTGTTCCCGTTAAGATGATGAAGATGACGGACAATTTGATCAATTTTAATGTTTTTACTCGATGACTTTGATAGAAAATTAAACAAAGGGAGTCGAAGATCGCACAAAGTGGAATGCTAAAACAAGAAAGTGAAACTAGGGCTCCTAAGGACCCCTTCAGACACATCGTACCCGTAGTGGCACGGTGTCTTCTAAAGTTAAACGATACCACTGATTAATAGTGATGTGATGTCGTCATCTATATCCGAAAGTAATAAACCCAGTCGCGGTTGCAGCCGTATACACGCCGAGATACGAAAAAGTAAAAAAAGGAAAAAAATAAAGTATACCTACCTACCAGGTTATTTGCCAAAAACCTGTTCGTCTGTCATATTTGGTTGCAATAGCTCTAGTTTTACAAGTAAAAGTTTACTGTTCATATTGTGTATTCATGTATGATCCACAGTACACGCTAGAACTACATTTTCTAGCTAATAGTAATAGCTATACATTAGTACTTTTTATTATAGCATTCTATTTTAATGACTTGATGAGGCAGGTTTGCAAATTCATATCTCCCAGGCATATTTTTTCTGTCATTAGAAGGTAATGGGTGATTCACATTTTTCAAAACTAAAAATTATACGAGTATAACGAAAACATATTTTTTTTTGGGTTATCTTTATTATCATACAAAATGATCATTCCTAACATTTATATTTTAAATATTATTTCTTAAAAATATTTGCCGTATCTGCGGTTAAAATAGTCCATTCTGCAGTTCCAATTTTCAATGACGCGTCCAAGCATTTCAATTGGTATTTGGCGAATAACACGAGTAATGTCGGTTTCTACTTATAGTTACTCAATTGTACCCGACTTATCCAAATAGACTTTGAACTTTACATAGCCCCAAAGGGAAAAGTCTAGGATTGTGATGTCACAGGATCTAGGTCTTTTGATGGTATAGCGAATAGTGCGTTCGGTAGGCCGTTTATGTGGACCATAAGTTAAAGTGCAAGAAACACATTCCTCGCAGAAAGCTAATTTTCGTGTTTGTAGACGCTGTGTCTTTTCGTGATGAAATATCAAACTATACTGAACAAAAATACCATGATAGGTGTTAACCTATCATTTCATATATTTCATATCATTGTATTTTTGTTGTTATTGTTCTTTGTGTTAAGGCGAAGATATAGGCAAATGGCCTTGAAGTGTAAAATAAATTTTTAACTCGTAAATATGGTAATAATTTCCATATTGCTCTTCGTCATGCACTAGATAGCCCT
This sequence comes from Acrobasis repandana, assembly GCA_963576875.1. NCBI lineage: Eukaryota > Metazoa > Arthropoda > Insecta > Lepidoptera > Pyralidae > Acrobasis > Acrobasis repandana. The sequence continues at coordinate 8,594,304 of OY756223.1, read as the reverse complement.
TTAAATTATTTTATGAACTGCCTTTGAAACTATTATTGGTGATCCGTCTTGCTTTAAAACTTGCCGTGGCCACTTTTGGCGGAAGCAAGTTTTAAAGCTAGACAGACTAATGTAAATACTTTCAACGGTGGTTCATAAAATAATTTAAAGGGCTATCTAGTGCATGACGAAGAGCAATATGGAAATGATCTCCATATTTACGAGTTAATAATTTATTTCAAGTGAGGGCGCCACTTCAAGGTCATTTGCCTATACCTCCACCTTAACAAAGAACAATAACCTTTAACACGACTTATGCTTCATCTGTCAAAAATCTATAGACATGAAAATACCTCTAAATGAGTCACCTGTTACTTACTAGGTAAGTTACACCGCATTTATTGTTCAATAGGTTACTTAAGGTTAATATAGAAGCAAATGGCCTTGAAGTGGCGCCCTCATTTGAAATAAATTGTGAACTCTCATTTCTATATTGGTAATTATCAGGCACTAGATAGCCCTTTAAATTGTTTTATGAACTGCCGTTGAAACTATTATTGATGATCCGTCTAGCTTTAAAACTTGCCTCCGCCAAAAGTGACCACTTTTGGCGGTGGCAAGTTTTAAAGCTAGACGGACTAATGTAAATACTTTCAACGGTGGTTCATAAAATAATTTAAAGGGATATTTAGTGCCTGACGATTAGCAATATGGAAATTATCTCCATATTTACGAGTTAAAAATTTATTTCAAATGAGAGTGCCACTTCAAGGCCATTTGCTTCTATATTCACCTTAACAGACAGGGTACTAAATATCTAGTCAAAGTTTGAAATTTAAAGAAGTAATATTTTAGTAATATTTGAATATTTTAGGTACGCAACGGATAATATAAGTAAAGAGATTCATGTATTAGATAATTAGTATTGTAATTTTATGTAAGTAATCAAAACGACATATCAAAAGTTAATTTGTAGACACAAAGAAGAAATAAATACATAAGGACAAATTACAAGAATGTTTATACTAGCGTTATGGGATACTAACTCAACGATACTATATTATATTAAAAACATAAATAGTAACACCAAAGATCAAAGAAATAGGAAAAAATGTCCTTCTTAGTACAATATTTGTTATTAAAGAGGTAAAGCTACGATACCCAGATTAAAAAAAGATTAACCTCCTTTTTGCCTGATGTCATTCGTAGCCCTGGCGAATTATAAAATTAGTTAAGTATTAAGAATTAATGAAGATATTGTTGTATTTTTCTTCTTTTTCACAGGTGCCTCGATGAAGATCATTACCTACTCCGTGGGATATGCCTTATTACTGTGAAAATAAGGGTGTGTAATTAAATTCCGAGCACTAACAATGTGATGCTTCAAACAGCACTTTAGGAACGCGTAACGAGAACTGAATCAAATCAAAGTTTTACCTCCTTGCTTGTACGTGCACCGCACATCCCCAACAATCCCTTGGGACCTTATATATTTGCCCCGAGATTGTGTGCGATGTTCCCTACATGTTATCTACCTTCCTTGTTTGTAAATAGGATTAACTGTTGTATCGTTAATTTTATTTGCTCTCGTGTTCCATTGTTAGAAACCCTCACACGTGGAAAGTGTACCCATGATGGCCTCTTTGTATCATTACCGACGTGCGGTGAACCTTTGAAACTAAAGATATTCCTAATTTGCCTTTTAGAGTTCTAAACAGCGAAGTATTTGAGCGCTTTGACGCGAAAATTCGCAAAGGCCAGTGTTACGTGCGAAACTATCTTGCCAAGAAGCAACTCTCGAAATTCCGCCCGCGTAATCGCCGAAACACACTTCCCAAGAGAACTGGCGGTATTACCCTCCCTATCTCCAACATTCTTACAGTTTAATGTATGCAAACGCATTTTGTTTCAAAGCCTAGCTCCTCAAGGACGGTGTTACTCGAGAGCCCTCCAGCAATGTTCTGTTCTTGGCCGCGGCGAAGTTTTTCTCCCCGTGTGTCACAACATGCTCTTTGATCTCTTCAAATGCGAATATAATGTCGAAACCAGTTAAGACCTTCCCTTTTTAGGGTTCCGTACAAAAAATGAAAAAACGGAACCCTTATAGGATCACTCGTGCGTCTGTCTGTCCGTCCGTCTGTCATAGCCAATTTGCTCCGAATCTACTGCACCGAATCAAGTGAAATTTGGTAGGATAATGTTATCAAACACATATGTGCAAAGTAAATAAATATTTTTTTTTTAAATAAGAGTCAATGGTCAAAAATACGAAATATAGTTCATTGCTTGTAGATTACAGGAAAACCTACAAGAATTCAATCAATTGTACGGAACCCTCTCCACGCGAGTTTAACTCGCACTTGGCTGGTTTTATTTCCTTTATCTGTCTCTACACTCGCAAGCTTTTTCCCATTCCTGTGCGCGTAATATTTTGCGATTATTCCTCGAGGGGTTTTTGTAAGTAACAAAATAACACAGTTTTGTCTTCACGCCCGTCTTTTGAATACTTTTGTTTGTGAAATTAAATAAAGGTTGACTACATGTGAGATTTTGCTATGGTATTTTTATTGTTTCTTATGGGAAATAATTATTCATATAAAGTGAATTGTTATGCGTTTGTAACGACCCATATATCACGGGGGTATTAAAGTCAAGTTAAGTCGAAGTTGGTGTCATCAATCTATCTCTCTAAAAATAGTGCATCCCCAATGATGAGGGATCATTCGACGACAAAGTATCATGGTGCCATGTGGCGACACCCTGAAATAGAATTTGACGCCTACTCGACGCGACGTAAAGATAAGTGTATGCCGTTTAGTCCCTTGAGTCAGACCTTACTAGAATAAACGACTAATTATTAATGGTGTTCATTTTTTAAGATTTTTTTGAAGAATAAAATATAAATACATATTTACATTTCATAAATATTAGATTTAGATGAATATTCCTTATCTTTAAATTAGAAACGGAAATAAATAACAGACCGCATATTTTGAAGTAAATTTAAAATTAACGCAAGAAGGTCTCGCGGTCCATAAACGAAAACCACGTTGTTTTCACTTACACTGCTTGTTTTAGCTGCACATGAACACATTTAACTTACTGCGGGATATTCAACCAAAAATGAAATTAACAATAGTTTCGAAAAAAGACGTAATCTAATAGACGTGGGACATTTCAGAAAAGAAATTAAGAATTCAGAAAAAACTTTGTGTGATGTGTCTGTCTGCGCGTTGATGTTGTACCACAGAATAAATACTAATACTAACGTACAGAAGTCTCACTCAGCAAAGAAATTCAAAGACATATCTACTCAATGTGGCTGGAGATATGGTTTAATTTAGCTCACGTCAGAACTCAGCACCTTTTCGTTTATATACCTAGACATCCATTGCAAGCCAATTTCATTCTTATTACTCTTGACAAACGATTCGTGTAACTCAATTTACCACCCGGAGGGGTCGGCTGCGCGCATAGTAATAATGCAGGTACATTTCCGATACCTAAACGGGGAGTGACACAGGCCTAGTTGTACGCAGGGTTCCTGTAAAGAACCCGACCTACCAGAGGGTATGGTTCCGGCTTTTTTTTCTCCATTTCGTATCTGGTATCCTTGGATAATCATTCACATACCTACAATATGTAAAGCAGAAAAGTTACAAAGTGCACTCAAGCTCCGAAACAACACAACCAAGTATGCAATTGAAAATACGCTAAGTTGAAAAATGTATGGCGTGGGTCCAACAGCGAAACGCTATGAGAAATAAACTTGTATACGTTGTCACACGTGGCATTCCCAAAAACAGATCGTTTCCTTTAAAAAAGTTAATTTGGCGCTTTTTGTCGACAACTGATTACAAAAAGGGACATTTTTTAGGCATTAAGAGGCATATGCCCTCTCATAATGATGGTACGCCAGAAATGTGACTCTATTTTCCGATATGGGGGTGACTTTTTACTGGGATTATTCATGTTGCACTAGAAGTGTTTTTTCAGAGCATTTATTAATTTGTGAATCCGGAATTGAATAAATAGAGGCAGATAAAGTTTTGCAATGAAGTAGGTAAGTAACTAATTACCATTATTTTTTTAATTGTAAGTATGTACATTATGTTTCAATACTTTCAATACCTACGGATAGAGATTCATAAGAGCGCAACCAATGCATCAGAATATTTGGTATCTTTAATTAATCCAAAGTATAAGAAACGAACAAACAACCACCTTTTGTTCTAAAATGTAATGAATCTTCAATAAAATTTTAATGAAGACATTCTAAAATTACTTTTGGTTTTGATGCGAGCTGAAAATATTTCATCTTCAAAAAAGAAGGCCTTAGCATTTTATAACTTCCTTTCATTACTATGTGTGTCAATACAGATCTGTGGTGTGTGATATTAAAAGAATTCATCCTGGTTTTATGATCATTGGAGCAATGAGAATTATAATATTCAATTTTATAGGTGAAGTAACGTAAATCAGTTACAGCACATGTATAAAATAACTTACGTATAAATTGTAATTAAATGTTAACACATTTAACTTAATTTTACGCAACCTCTTTATCTTGCATTTTAAGTAACTTTTTTTGAGGTGTACATTATCTTCATCTTACATAATTAATCGCAGCAAAAGAAATTCAAAGAAATATCTACTCAATGTTGCTAGCGATATGGTTTAATTTAGCTCACGTCAGAACTCAGCACCTTTTCGTTTATATACCTAGACATCCATTGCAAGCCAATTTTATTATTATTACTCTGGACAAACGATTCGTATAACTGAATTTACCACTCGGAGTGGCCGCCTGCGCGCATACTAATAATGTAGGTACATTATTACCTAAACAGAGAGTGACACAGGCCTGACTTACCTAAGAAAGTTAGAATACATTGTTTATTTTTTTATATTGTATTTTGTATATTTTTTATTAAGCATTTACGTAATTTCATCACTTTATTTTTTATTTCTTCCCCTGTTAATGTAATTATGATGAAATATGTGATGAATCACAGAAAAGAGAAATAATCCCGAAATAGGAAATTTCATGAAACAATTTATCGATTCTCCCATAAAACAAATGACAAAAAATAAAATAAACCCATTTAAAGTTAGTTTATTTCAGCGTCTACTTTTGTGCTAATAACTATAAATCTTTACAAACATCTTAGTAAGAAGTAAGTAACAACTTAACTCAATTTTCATCATGAATCACACGCTGAAAACAATAAAGCAAAATAAAAACGACATCACAAAAACAAGGTCAAAAGTCTTCTTATTAATTCACTTACGTACAAAAACAAATGATTTACTAACAGCCAAGTCAAACTAAGTCTCGTCCTAACTTTGCCCAGATCATTCATCTTCTTTCCCTTGATGGATGACACTTCGCCACTTCACTAATAAATGTAAACAAAGTGTCCATTTTTTGCCCAAGACATTATAAATGAATAGACCCGATAATAACTTTAATTGTTTTGAATGAATCGTTGTCCTTCTGATCTTTACAAAAGATAAGATTTGTAGTTCATTCTTTGCCGTTAGATGTCACTTTTGACACACGAGATCGTAACACGAAACCATTCATTAAAGTCACCTTTTTGATAGCAATTCAGGAATATTAGACCTTACACGAATAAGTTTAGAGTTAAAATTGAGTGTTTGTGGAGTGTCACCTTTGTTTTACTTCACAAAACGCATTCACCGTAAAAAATCGTTTCGAGAATTCTTAGTAATAGACGAAATATTTTAACGAGCAGTTTTTAAGTAATGTTAATGTGTGATGCTGCTGGTTTTTCTGTGAATTCTGATACCTGGATAAGGTAATGCGAGTATAATGTGGGGCGGAAATATTGTTAAAATTCCACAGGCTTCGGTTTCAATATCAGCAAAGCATTCTTTTAAATATTTTAGATTGATCTTGGAAATGGACTCGTTAATTAGCACTTATAATTAATTTATTGGATCATGCTTTTGCTGGCAGTAGGTAGCTAAGTAAGTAGGTACATATTTAGTAGATATTTTTTTTATAAATATAGATTAAACTAAAAGCCGATAATCGCTATTACATTACATGTAGGATAGAAAAGAAATTACAACATAAAGATTACATTATTACCTGTCTGCATATAGGCAGACTTTGAATAGAGGCAAAAAATGCAGAAATAGATACAGCCATGTCTAATATTAATTAACATTGATAACAGTGTGTTCTCAGATAGAGTATGCATTTAGTCCCTCCGTTTCTACAGAATTATTTTTTTGTACAATTGTATAAGTTTTTAACCCCCTTTGGGGTGTAAGTTGTTATACTGTTATAAGTTTGACGAGTCTGAGTATCTGTATGTCTGTATTCTGTATGTAGCATGTTGCTCCTAAACGAATAGGCCGATTTCGATGCGGTTTCTTTTTAATCGAAGCTTTTTAACCCTCGCCAAAAAGGAGGGGTGTTATAAGTTTGACGCTAATGACTATCTGTCTGTCTGTGGCATCGTAGCGCTCAAACGGATGGACCGATTTCGATGCGGGTTTTTTTACGTGAAAGCAAGTTACCTTGCGGTAGTTCTTATTTATGATTGATAAAAATCGGTTAAGCCATTCAAAAGTTATTGGGGGTTAACGCTTGAAAGTCAGGGCTTTCTCTACCAAATATAGATGGCGCTACGGATATCAAGTCGTATCGGTAGTTCCGCTACTCATCACTAGATGGCGTTTTTGATAGTTGGGGTTTTTTTTATTTGCATTGCAAATAAACTTGTTAGCTATGTTTGAATGAATCGGTTTAGCTGTTCAAAAGTCATTGGAGGTGAACGATTGAAAGTCGGGTCAGGGGTTATTTCTACCTCGTCCCATATTAAATTTAGTTCATCACATCATCATGTCTTTATAGCTCAGAAATCATGAACAGTAATAAGAATTTATTTGACACTCTCGCTATCGCCTATGAATTCGTCGCACCTTTATCTTTGTCATTCAGGTTACACATATCAGAGCATCGAATGATTCACCAATTGAAACCCTAATCAGGCTTTTAAGAGTACTAATCAGGACTAATTGGATGAAATACCCTCAAAAGGGTTCATTATTAAACCGCAGTGTCACTCGATTGAAATCTTAATGGTTTCTTTATAAAATGACGCAGAGAAGCCCTGCATTATTTTATATCCAAGATTTGTCATTCACATTCTTGCTTCTCTCCTTGATATCTAACATAGGTAGGTACCTAATGTAAGTTCCGCGGAAATTACTTAATTTAACACTGTAATAAAATATTTTATTTGTGTATCCGTATCCATAGGTATACAACGTGGAAGGGACATACCCGTAATAAATCAAACCACGGTCTATACTAGACCATTATAGTATAATAAAATTAAAATGACAGCAAAAAAACAAAAAATATTTTCGACATTTCCATACGTCATAATTAAATTTTTAACAAAAGAACAACCGACTTCAATTTTTTTTAGGAATTTCTTCCATATCTCCAAAGTTCATCATATCTTCACCAAAAAAATGGGACCAACTTGGTAGTAAAGGCTTTTAAATAAAAAAAGAATCATTAAAATCGGTTTACAATTAATTGGCTAAGATATCGCGTAAGAAACATACATACAAAAAAAACATACAGTCAAATTGATAACCTCCTCTTTTTTTGAAGTCGGTTAAAAAGGGCGCGGCCGCCCGGGCGATTTGTATAGGAATGTCTTTTTTTTACTATTATTTTAATTTCATTATACTTTAGTCTTCTATTATCCTGTGGTTCGATTTATTACGGGTATGTCCCTTCCACTTTGTATATTTATTTATTCTCTCAGGCTCTTTAAAAATCACATGACCTACTATAATGCGGATTCAAGTCCTACATGACAATAGAAGCAGCCGTAAAGAGAAAACTTTTTTTATAAAAATGAGTTAAGTACTTACCTCAGCCAAATAAAATAAATAACAAAGTGCCTAGGCATTAAGTACATGCCATAACGCAAACATCTTAAATAGTAGCCCCATCTACAAAATTAAAACAAAAACGTCACCAAGAACCAGCTCAGCGCACGAATGCTCATTTTATTAATGCTTGTAGCACCTTGTAGTAAAACGCAGCGCCCTCTCACGACATTTATGTAAAAATTAGTGTTATTAGAGAACGCCTTGAAATTTATATGAGCAAATTGTAGAGCTACAAAACAAATGCGTCTTATACCACAGGCGAAAATACATAACCTACATAACAGCCGTGTAATAAACCAAAATAAACAGGTATTGTATAAGTACAATATATATATAATATAATTCCATTTAAAAATTAAGGTTACTAACGTCCCTATTATCCGGCTTTTGTTCCAATAATGTCCCATTGATAAGAAAAACACAAACAAAGTTTACGGTCGATCCGGTTCACTTTATGAGCTCCTCTGTTATTTTTTACGCATATTTGGAGAAGAAAACGGAGTACGAGATCAAAAGGGACAGTAAACGTTGCTTCAACTGTATTTTGTTAACTGAAGTTTGTTCGTAAATACAGACTTAGGCGTACTTATTAGGTATATAGATGATTTTAAAAGTTACTCAATTTTTACGTTATCTTTCATATCATATCAGCTCTACAGGTAGGTACATTTAAGCTTCCTACAGAACTACAAAGTTGTACCTACCTACCTTAATAATAAAATAAAATAAAAAAGTTACAACCTTCCGATTCGGAAGGTTGTAACTTTTTAATTTTATTTCGGAAGTTCCGAACTAAGCATACCTACATTGAGTGACTCATCGGAACCCAGATAAAACCTGCAAGATTTTCGTGGTTCGGAATTTTAGTGTGTTTGTTGTGATTATTAAATAAAATTGTTTTTCGGCAATTCGGCAGATTTGAGGGGGCGAAAAATTTGAGACCCGAATTTTTCCCCGTTCTTTACCGCAGTCAACTCACAGTGAACGCAGGGGCCGCATGAAGCGGATGAGCAGGTCTTCGGCTTTTTTTGGTCCAAATACAAATAGACTAATTTGCCTAGGCGGCAAAATATGAAAAGCTATTCATATTTTGCAGCCCCCAGTACAGGCGGCAAATAAGTAAATCCCCGACAGATAGTAGCTCTCTGCTCGCGCACACAAGAAGCAAGAAATAAAGAAACACTACGTAGCACGTTCCTTACAAAACTCAGAAAAAAAAACACGGAAAAAATACATCTTTTACCTGTATTACCTGAGTGCGAACCATACTTACCGTAATAAAACAAGCCCTATATTTAATGTAATGCAAGATGAGTCCATCTAGTAGGTATAAAGAAAACTCAGCCGGTTCCACAGCTCCACTGTAAATAAGACCCTGTTATCTCTTCAGTATAGTTCAGATTGCATCTATTTTAGTGAGCTAAGGAAAATTTGCATATCATAAATGTAATATTTAGCTCTCAACTTGCTAATTAGAAGTCGTCTTCAGTAGCGTCGGCAAATTTCGAAGTTAACAGGGGGTTGTAAATATGCATTTATGCAAATTGAATTTTTTTTGCGGAAAACTAAACAAGAGTGTAGGTAGGCGGGGTCGTGCCTTCACAAAACCGTAAAAAGAATCCCTTTCTAATATAGGTATGGCTAACTATATGACTTTACTATACGCGCGGCCATTGTCCACCCTGCTCCATGCTCGCCGGTTGCCACCCGCCAAGAGTCCGGTAGCGGGCTAGCGGGTGGTGTGGTGACATCGAAAAGGGAGATTTTTGGTAAGTATGAATATATTTGTCAGCTAATATCTTTGGTTTTTATTATGAATCAAGAGACATATGACAAAATATTAATTTTTAATTTTGTTTAGACAATACTTTTTTTGAATATAGTTAATAAGAGTATATGGGGTTCAGAATTACCAGTATTGCTCTCGCTCCTACCAAGTTTAAAACTTATTTTGGGGCTAGCTTAATCAGTGTTTGTTCCTATATACAGGCTGACTTTTTATCCACCTGCTAAATTTTTGAAGCAAGTTCAGTCCATGATACTGAACTACTTTCTATAAAAAAAGTTGGTAAAAATCGATAAAAAATTTTCGTCCGCCCATACAAAATCCGTTTGGCTGAGCGCTGATTAGTATGGGAGGACGAAAAAATTTTATCGATTTTTAACAACTTTTTTTATAGAAAGTAGTTCAGTATTATGGGCTAAACTTGGTCCAAAATATTAGCAGGTGGATAAAAAGTCAGCCTGTATATATTTATTTATTTATTTCATGTTTTTACTTAGTTAAATTTAGTTCAAAATCCTTACCTTAATTTTTGTTTCCAAATCCAAACATTAGGGTGTATTTTTATGCTGACTTTACCTTATCAAGGTAAGGAAGACTCCCCGTGAGTCCGTGTCCCGCTTATAATTAGTTGCGAGTGTAATTGTTGTGAATGTACCTACTCGTAAAAATTACTGAGCTCAAACTTATCGCTTTAGCTAACTTTACGCCATTTTGTTTAATTAAAAAGAATCATCGCAGTAAATACAGTTTATATAGCCCTATGAGTCCCCTTACCCTAGGCAGAATCAAACGTTTCCATACAAACGTAGTCTGCCCGCCCAATAAGAGCCGCTTCCATATAAGGTTCAAAATTCAAACTCCATGTTATTTAATTCTAAATTTCAATTCAATTTCGCGAAACCCTTCCCTACCAGCCAGTTATTAAAAAACATCGGCGTTTATTGATTCTAAGTTTTTTCTTTTCTCCCAGCTCTAGATAAAAGGATATTTATGAAGCTATAAGTGCTTGTTTAAATATCGCGAGCTATTTACTAAAGTTTAACCCTGAGAGAGTGAACTCAATATTAACATCACAGTGCAGGATTTGCATTCAACCCTGCTGCAGTAGCTTGAGGCTAGACCGGAACCTGCGCAAATCCTCCGAAGGTAGCAACTTGGAAGCCTTATTGTTCCGGAACTATTAATTAATTAGAGAACCTACAATCTCCATTTCTCGAAACTTTACCCGGTGGCTTAGCGGTGCGTACGATTTGATACGATATTGTGTGTCAAGCAACACTGGGTGCGGTCTGGATCTAGATGGTTACACCAGCTGCGGGTTGCCTTTTGTGTTTAGCTTCGAGCTTCGGTTGTTTTTGCCTAAATGCCTTTAGATTTTCCAATCTTAAAAATTCAGACTTCTCTCGTATAATTATTGGCTAATAACATACTTACCTACCTGTTCGAAAAAAGCATAAAAGCATCCACTTAGGATTTTATTCAGTGTTAAAGCTAAGTCTGACAATGATACCGGTTATGAAAGCGAGGTAGGTAAACTAAAGTTTAACCCTGAGAGAGTGAACACAATATTAACATCGCAGTCCATATTTGCATTCAACCCTGCTACAGTAGTTTGAGGGGTGGGTGTTTGAGGTCTTTGAGGCTAGACCGGAACCAGCACAAATCCTCCCGAGGACGCAACTTGGATCGTCATTGTTCTGGAACTATTAATTAATTATAATACCTATAAGTATTAGGATATCTATAATCTACATTCCTCGTAACTTTACATCGTAGCTCAGAGGTGTTCAAATACGCATGTATGGAGTAAAAACAATATTTTTAGCTCATCAGGTAGAATTAATAATTATTGATATTTTTTTAAAACAAAAAACCGACTTCATATTCAGAAAATCTAAATAAGTATTCAAATAATTGTATACTTAGACGACATATGTTTTCTAGTTATTTTCGTTTAAAAAAAACCATACAACCGATTTTATGAAATTTTTATAGGACCATTGGGAGTATACTTCCCTTTAAAAAAAGAATTTTCAATCACGGGGACTACGAAACTTCAACGCTCTGTATCTTCGTGTATTTTCACTACTTTGATAAACCGAAAAACATGGGTCCATTTTTTAATATAAATTAAAAACCACGATTTTCAAGCGTTCACCCCTAATAACTTTTGAAAGGTTGAACCAATTTTCATGTAACATAGCTAAGAACCAAGATGACGGACAAGGCTTTCAAATAAAAAAAATCGCATTGAAATAACGCTGTTCGTTTAGGAGCTCGAATGCGACGATGCACAGACATGTCAAACTTATAACACCCCACTTTTTCCTTGGGGGTTTAATAAAAGAAACTGTGGCAATATCACCGGTCTTGCTTGCGGCTATGGCTTACCATCTACCCAATGACATAGAATACGTATTTAGTACTAAAGTATGAGAAATTAACAAAATACCCCTACCTGCATATTGAATAATTACTTAGTTATTAAACTATTTGTGATAATTAAATTTTTAACAAAAAAAAAACAACCGACTTAAATTTTTTTAAGGAGTTTCTTCCATTTCTCCAAAGTTCTTCATCATATCTTTACCAAATTAAAATGGGACTGACTTGGTAGTAAAGGCTTTCAAATAAAAAAAGGATCATCAAAATTGGTTCACATAAAAAAAATAAAAAAAAACATACAGTCGAATTGATAACCTCCTCCTTTTTTTAAAGTCGGTTAAAAATAATATAAGACTTAAAAGAAGTAGGTAGTGTTTATTTATTCTGTAGTACCTATCTCAATGTTTGATTAATTCGTCGTATTACTGCAAAAACCGCTAATGTGCAAAAATCACATTTTGAGAAAACCTGTTTTAAAGGTTTGAGAATTTTTTTTTATATAAAAGCGCAGGCTCGTGTGTACTTATTTAATATTATTCAAAGCTTCATTTATCATTGTTTATAATTATTTCGCTATATATTTAATATAAAAACGCTTCGCTTAATATAGGTATTTTATATAAAAACGCAATTCAAAAATTGATGTCGCGTAATTTATGTCACTTAACTGGTTTTGGCTGTAAAACTACATTTTCGTATATTTCACTAAGTTAAGTATCTACTTCTGTATTATTGCTTTATCTAGCTTTATTTTATATGAAAATTAACTAGGACCACAAAAATGATTGACAACAATCGTTAGTTTTCGAGATTTGACGCCTCTGACAGTAACATAACCGGTTTTACCTGTACGAAATATGAACAAACCCTGATAAATGTAGCTTAAAATCTTTTGTAATTAGTAAAAGTTATAATTTTATAAAAGTAAGTACATGAGACTGCAATTTATTTAGTTTTTTTTAAATAGAAACAAATGTTTATTATCAAAATCATTTTCTTACAACAAAATAAGGCTATAAAAACAAAAAAACTAAATATTGTTATGGATATTCATTTCTCCTGACTACTCCTCTTCAACACTAGGTTCCGATTCGGATGCTGCTACATCTGGAACCCGATCAATAATGTCCTGTTCTGCTCTCACAGACTGAAACCATCCGTGATATTCTTCAGGAATTATAACTTTCTCACATAGAGTGATCAAATCCTTCTTTTTTGCTGTAGAAATTGACATTGATTTGTCATACACTTTTTCTAAATTAGAAAAACTAACCCCACTCTCTGGTGTCAGAGGTGGTTTCACAGAATTAGGGTTTGAAATGCTGCGTCGTCGCTTCACGTTTCTCTTATCTTAGATAAATAAGTGTATTTTAAAGTACAAGTGAAATAGAAAATTTTAAACCTACACTCGGAATCATAAAAATGTTCATCTTTACATAGTTATTTAAGTTGGGACTCCCAAATAAGGATCTTCCAAGTTAAGAGACCCTTAGGATGCGGTTCCACTGAAATGTCTTATCATTTAGTTGCCATTATACAGTTAGCAATGATTATTAATGATTGGTTGTATAATCATATACCAATTAAAAATAGTTTGACTTATTTTCAGAGATTTATTGATTTTTGTGAAAAATCTTTGTTATTGAGTTCACAACTTGTTAAAAATAAAGACTGAAAAGCAATAAATCAGTAAAAAAAACTATTTCTTATTTATCAATAAAAAAAACATAATATGTTTTATTTTTCAGTTGTTGCAAATTCTTTCTTATTTTTGAAAACTTCTTTAAGTTATTGCATAATGTTATAACGTTCATCGCCAGTATACTAATCAAGTTCATGCGAGATGAACTTACAAAACATTAAATTAGAAATTCTTGTGTTCTCATCGATTTCGATATAGTATTTCTCTGCTCTTGTTCTCATCACTGCCGCATCGGAAAACTGTTTTTGCGAGTTTGGATCTGGATTCTTGAGTTCATTATCGATGTGTTCAGGATCGGACCAACGTTGAACGTACTGGCTGTACTCTTCTGGATTGTACTCGTCACTAATTGAACTGCAATTTGTGGTATTATCATTGTCAAAAATTCTGAAAGCTTACTTTTTTTATTTGGAATAGAATCATTGTTTTCTGTAAATACACTTTTTGATTAATTTCAAACGGCATATGCATTCTCTAAGTTTTCATCGTTTTCTTTATCTGATTCACTCTCAGATTGTGGTATAATCCTACCTATATATAATTACAAGCATAAATTAAAATTAAAAAAAAAAACTCCTCGAAAATCCAGATCAGATAAACATATAGGACTCTCCACGTGGCGTTAATCATCATCTACCTAATACCTATTCATTGAAACCCTTCTTATGAGCCCAAACATGCTACATCTGCTGCAAGTTGCTGAGAAATTGAGTATCTCGCAGACTTGCTCATTCTGCAGCATTAGTTTAAAGTTGCTACATCTCAAAATCATCATATCAATCGGATCCGTGAAAATTGGTGACATCCTCGAGTAGTATTTTTTTTATTACTCAAGTAGGAAATAAGCTGATTATCTGCAAACAACTGCACACATCTCCATAAATTATAGCTAAGAAACAAACTTTCATTTACAGCTTTCAAACAATAAAAACCGCATCAAAGTCAGCCCATTCGTTTAGGCGCTACGATGCCACAGGCAGATATACAGACACGTCAAACTTTTTCGTCGGGGGTTAAAAATCACCAGTTAAAATGCTAACGAACGAATAAACAAGGCTGTGTCTAAAATTAAAATTTTTTGAATTATTATAAAAATATTAATACTTACTCATTTCTATCGGAATATCAAGCCAAAAAACAAAAACTGCATGGCTTAGCATTAGTCGATCCCGAGAATGTTAACGTAATTTTATCAATAATAATATTGAATTTTTGCAAGATATCGATAGTGCAATACTATCTATAGTTTTTAGAACTATCGATAGTATCGATTGTTCGTTGAAATAAATGTGTCAATAGTATCGATAGTATCGATAGCATCGAAAAGCAATACTATTGATATTATCGATAGTTTTCTTTGTCATCAATACTATTGCAAACTATTGGGTATCGATACTATCGATAGTATCGATAGGCCTATTGATATTGTGACTATTTTTCAAGGTTAACTATTGATAGGTAGTCAAACTAGTCCTGCAACGCTAAGGCATATTAGTGATCAGAGTGAAGCTAGAACGCGCACTTAGTCGGTTCTAGCTGTTTAAAGTTTTTCTTCAATAGAAAAAAGGTTACAGGTAAAACCAATAAAGTTACTAAATAATTTATTGGATGTATAATTTGCAGTTTGATTGATACGAATATTGTCGGGAAAAAAGTTTTAAAGATGTTTAACATTTTTTATCTGGATATAAAAAAAATAATGTAGTAACTATGACCTTTTGCAAATACCAGGTATTGGACATTGGAAGTTATTTCCAGAGCAAAATCTGCTATTATTAACTAAAATGACAATGCAAAAAAATGCTATATACCGATAACTGGTTTTTCTTGGAGATAAATCATAAACCAAAAATAATCATAGATATTTCAGTTTTTTCTTGTATATTATATCACAAAATTAGTACTAAGTAACTTTATACAAAAGCTATCTTTGTATTGGATGCTACTAGATAAAAATGGGTTTTACCAGTTTGTAGAGCATAAAAAACTGATTCTAAAACTGTAAAAAAAGCAATTTCGACAAAAGGTCACATTACCGGTATTTGCAGTAATACGACGTTATATTATAATAACAAAGGAATGAAATTTAATATTACTAACACAAAGTAATAATTTACTACGGTCACACACAGATACTATAATACTAGCTACGGTACAAATACTAAGTACCTACGCGTAGGTTCACGATTTTATTATATGTAATTTTAAACAGCGCCTTCTATTGTTTATGGTTAAAACTAAATTTTTTCTTACTGCTTTGTGCTTTGTTTTTTGGTATGCGAACGCCATCTATAAACAAGTGCAACATTCAATACTTTTTGCCCTAGTAACAGCTAGTTACGCCATCTATAATTATGCTTGAGTACCAAAACCAGCGTAGGAACCCAAAATCGGTGTGGTGGTACACTAGAACATTAAGAGATGGCAGTGTGTTTACTTCTTACAGTTCATTATTGTTTTTATAGGGGGCGCTTTTCAACAGTAGGCAATAATATTTAGACTATTGTTCTTACAGGTAAAAAGTATAAATCTTTTTGCCTACTAACAGGCCTGATACTCCTGATAAGTGATAGTTTTTTTTTAAAAGCAATGGTTAACTTTCTTTGTTATTTGCTTAACTAATGGTAAGTAGTTTACTCAGATTACCGTACCTACTCACAGTTTTTGACATCATGCGCGTTTTTTTGAAAAACCTCATTATGTGGTAGGTAGGTACCTAGCTAATTATTAGGTATCTACTCGAGGACCACGATGGCAATATGTATGATAATGTATGTTCATCTGTTACCTATTTGTGAATGATACCTTGACTAATGAGGTATCGTATCATATGAAGCATCTTGGCTGTTCGTGATTCGGGCGCCCTTTTTAGGCCAAAAAGTAATAAACTGAAAATAAAACAAGTCGAAAAAAAGTGTAGGCTATCGAATGAAAAGGTTTAATTAGCACATTTCAAAAAATATTTACAAAATTAGCTGTTACTTGTATGCTATGCTAGCATAAATTGAATAAACGTAAGTAGGTACTTTTTAGTAAGAACTTTCGCACACGAATTTTGTTGATTTTGAATAGTAGGTAGGGCGCGAGTGTTGTAATGGAAGGTCCCAAAATACTTTAAGGCATGCTTAGTCTAAATAATACCAGATAACAAAACCTAACGTAGGTAAATATCAACCCAACAGAAATATCAACCGATAAAATTTTTACTTTGATAAAATGATCGAAAGCCTTTTAAATAAAACTAGAAATGATAATCATACCTCAAAGTCAACATCGGCTTCGGTTTCACCCTATTAGGCGTGGAGATGCTCCTTACAAGGAGCTTCATTTATCTAGCGCTGACTGATCGGCTTTTATCGAGTTTTGTTTGGGAAGGGGGCGAAGGTATTTTTAATTATGCGCCCGGGGCTGGGCCTACTAGATTGGTAAGTTCCCACGAATCTATACAGATAAACTATCACGTCTTTATACCTAAAGGAGTAGACAGAGCTTTACTGCCTCCGTGGTCCAGTGGTCAAGTATTCGACTAGATCTAGATCTTAGACTAAGAGATCATGGGTTAAAATTCCACTGGGAATACTTTGTGAAAAGTTGTTTTCAGTCCGGTTAGGATATTGCAGGCTTGAATCATCTGATTATACGAGAAAAAAGACGATTCCGTGCTTCGGAAGGCACGTAAAGCTGTGGGTCCCGAACGCTATCTAGATTTTGTTTAATCTATCCTAGCATTGGTTCTGGTCTACCCTTTGGGTTGCGGAGGTCAAACGGCAGTCGCTCTGTGTAAAAAACCAGTAACCTTGTCCAATCATCTAGGTCAGATAGCGGACCCCGGGCTCAGAAGCGTTACCTCTGAGGATGCAATATGCATCGGGATATGCGGGAATATGCATTTTTAGAAATGGTGGGTATGATAGTGGGAAAAGGGAATCGATATAAATAGTTTGGAGTTGCTAGCCACCTCGCCTGATTCAAATTCTCGCCCATTCCCTTGATGTGCGTTTACGATTTGCGTAGAAAGAAAACCGCAGACCTAAGACTTAATTTTTTTTTTCACGCAGGCCATCATAAAAAAAGCCTAGAAGTGATGATTATACCTCTAGCGCTGACTAATCGGCTTTTATAGAGTTTTGCTCAGGAAAGGGGCGTATTTTGAAATAAGGCTTCCTTAGACTGTAGGTAACTTGCCAAAGTAGGTACTTTGGCAGTTACAAAGAGTAGGTAGGTGCATGAATCCGTTGTTTAAAACAATATTAGGTCGGTAAGTCCTACACTAAACGCCACATTCGGTTAGGATGGGGAGTGTTTGGGAAACTGTCTGACTTGCTCAAAGACAGGAGCATACCGATGAACCTGAAGCTCAGGGTCTACGAGCAATGTGTCCTCCCCGTGATGGTATACGGTGCAAAAACCTGGACGCTTACGCAGCAGTTTATCCAAAGGCTCACAGCCACGCAGTCACACTAAGAGCTATAGAACGAGCAATGCTAGGTGTATCTCTCTAGGATAGAATAAGAAACACGGAAATTCGTAGAAGGACGAGACTCACCGGCATAGCTAAGGTGGTAGCGCAAAGGAAGTGGCGATGGGCGGATGAGCACGGATGAGTAGAGACCTTGAACTGGCCGCAAAAGCGTGGGTAGACCAATTACAAGGTGGACTGATGATCTGGTCAAAGTTGCCACAAAGACATGGATAAGGAAAGCTAAAGATCGTACGAAATGGCGTGCATTGTTAGATTGGGCGACGGTGGCTGAAGAAGAAGAAGAAGAAGAAAAGTCCTACATTTATGCCTTTTTATTTGCCCAGTAGAGTCACTTCAATGTATTCTAACAAATAAATAATAAATGCTTCTTCTACGAAAAAAAATAGCAACTTTTGTTTAGATTTAATCTTTTTCTTACGCATGACATGAATGTCTATAATTTATAATTAAATATCTACATTATTGTTTTGAAAAGAACGTAGTAGGAGTAGTTTCGAAGCAAAGAAAGAAGAGAAAAGAGAAGATCAAGAAAAGCATTTAAAAATCAAGGAGAAACTTGTCGTATAGGGAGGTCAAAAGGATGGCTAAAGCGAGGGAGTCATGGAATCTCTTATGTGAATTTTATTTGTGTATAGTGACACATAGCATCACATATCATAGATATTAAGTTAAGTTAGGCGGTTTGAACTATGTCTACGCCCATGGCTTCGGCAGCCTTTGATTTAGGGTTTACTGCTTGTTTTGATTTCGAATGCTGATGGCTAATTCCCCGAAGTCATTAGGCTTGACCTAATGACTTCGGGGATCAATTTAGACGCTTGCGTCCGAATTGTCGATACTCCATATAATCGATGTACCACAATTTCGAATAGCCATTAGTTCGAGCGTCAGTTTCATCGAAATGTCATCTGAAAGTCAGGGCGCATTTATCGCTACGCAGTCTCGGGCCTTGTTCCTCTTGGCAAAAGGGCTAAATACGGCACTATTGAGACTAAACGATTGTCCGTAATGGGTATAATATAACGCTAACCCTTTAGGGGGCCAGTTAGCGCTTAGTTAGAAATGTCAGAGGTGATTCGTTCCACACGTGCGAGGCAGGGAGGAATGTAATTCACTGCCTATTGGCATGAATTACATTCCTAATAAGGCTAAACTAAATTATATGTACCTAACATTTTTCTAAAAATAGCAGGTAAAATAATAGTCACAGTGCCTATATACGTATTTTTGTTTTAAAATAAATAGGTAGGTATTTAGGCTATATTAAGGTACATGTCTTCTAATTATCTGTCTCCTATTATCTCGAAATTAGGTAGGTAATGTTTACGAGAGATATAGTCTATGTAAGATTACACGTATCCAGCCATTTTCTCTGATAATTTGAGTTTAAATAGCTAGTATTCGATGTTGCCATTCTACAAACGAGAAAGACGTCTGCTTGTTTGCCCATCTTTCACGTCCTAATGATAAGGAATTTTCTTTTTATCTAAATTATATTAGGTATAAGTTGTTCCATATACAAAAAAAATCTAAGACAGAGGAGCTTTATTGACTGAGTGGGCAAAGCGAACGAAAAGTCTCCGTTTCAGCTTCGGCGAAAATTCTTTCGTGTGTCTTAATTCCAGTTTTCCGGTTGTTCTCGCCTACATATCGCACTTTTGCAGCCTTTATTTATTCCGCTATTCCGCTAATATTTCCGCTATTTAAAAAAAAATGAAAACGTAGAAAATATCATATTTCCCTATGTTACCCTTATTTACGCTAGTACCTATATAGTACTCTGTGCCCTTATTAAGACGCAACTTTTTCGTCCAAGAAACTTGAAAGGTCTACAGCTCACATTCAGTAGAACTACTACTTTTTTTTTACTTTTAAAAGTAACACTACAAAATTTAATTACAAAGGACGATTGAAACTGCGCGTTTGGTAATATTCTTCCCAATAAACCCGAGCACCTTACCCATAATCCCTAAACTCTACGACATACATCTTCCTTAGAAGATGGTAAAGTTAGTAACCGAAACACGCATTACCTCGTTTATCTCATGTTAAATACGCAGATAGCCCCAAATCCGGCCCTAGCGTCTGGCTGCCGTCTGCAACCCTTTGTAATCTTATTACATTAGTTAAAGGGTAAAACCCGATATATAGCCGAACGGGATGGCGAACCTTGGGTACCAACTAAATTTAAAAATACCTAATGCTGGTGATGAGTAAGATTAATACGATCTCTCGCACTTTAAATTGTATTGTTATAAGGGAGTGGTGGCTCACCCCAGGCTCCGAAGCATCACAGCTAACGATGCAACCGGGAACGTAGGTCAAATTGTTAGGTTCGCTGGTCAATGAATGAGTTTAGCGACGCCAATAACTGACCCATGCTTCAATTTGTGAAAATTCTAGCAATTTAAGCAGTTTATATTTTTCACGACACGTTTTTTAGGCAAATTTTTTAGGTGAAATACATACTTTAAACTCTCTTCTCTCTCTTGTATTTTTAAGAGCTGCGCTCTTGTCGGTAGAGTGTTTTCCATGTTTATCTTTCCTGCGCTAAGTTCTTAACCTCCTCATACGTTTTCACATATTTTTTTTTATATTTGATTAAAATAAAACAAAAAAAGGTAAAACTATGAATTTAATTTTCAGTTCACCACTATTACTAGTAAGTGAAGGGCTGGTTGGGATTGCTGTTTATTTTACCCAATATGACAAAGGTTTGTTACCCCTGAATTAGATCAATAACATGTAGGTACAGTATACAGGCATGCTACACAGTTTGGGGACGTTTGAGTTCCCTTTTGTTAGTGACATTGAGGCATGTCGATGGTATGCTGACTCTGTTAGATTGGTATGTTGTACTTGTAACGATTAACGACACTTTGGTAGATAAAATATTGTCTATTTAATTGTTTTTAGGTACTGAAATAGTTTTATTGTTATCTAAACATTAATTCTGTATGTTGCATTTCTCTATTTTCGTAAAAAAAAATGATAACTGCTGCACGCTTTCACAAAACTGTAAAACTTCGTATTTAACAAATAGATTATTAGCTGTTATTTTGGCAGGGCCTTTTAAATAATGTAATAACTTGTTTCTATCCTGACGACTTCGTTGATTGGTAACCACACTAGTGGTGTACTAGCGTGGTTACCAACCAAGGAGGTACCAAACAAGTAACTGGGAAAAAAAATAAAAGAAATATTTTTCATAATTTTAGCTAAAAATAGCCAAAACCATATTTTTTACGCCATTCCTATTGGTATATGTTCAGGAACATATTTGATAAGAATAATTTCAGCAGATGAAGGTCGAGCTCTTTTCGATATTATCTTCTACTGTCATGTATTATTTAGGTAAGGTGAAGGTATAGGCAAAGGGCCTTGAAGTGGCGCCCTCATTTGAAATAAATTGTTAACTCGTAAATATGGAGATAATTTCCATATTGCTCTTCGTCATGCACTAGATAGCCCTTTAAATTATTTTATGAACCACCGTTGAAAGTATTTACATAAGTCCGTCTAGCTTTAAAACTTGCCTCCGCCAAAAGTGGCCACGGCAAGTTTTAAAGCTAGACGGATCACCAATAATAGTTTCAACGGCAGTTCATAAAATAATTTAAAGAGCTATCTAGTGCATGACGAAAAGCAATATGGAAATTATCGCCATATTTACGAGTAAACAATTTTTTTCACACTTCAAGGCCATTTGATTATATCTTCACCTTAAAACTAAGTAGTCAAAGACAAGTTACACAGTCGTATCGTCGTAGTCAAGTTTAAAAAGTGCTCTAGTTTTCACTCACTAAATATCAGCTAAAGTATAAAAATACGATATAAACATTATGCTACTACCTAATAATACATTTAGGGACCTAATTTTCTAAGTGTTTTAGTAAAAGTAAATTTACAAAGAAAAAAAAGAATCTTATATAGTCTCTAGATTAGATAATATCTCAACCATTTACGTGCCTCACATAGTAGAATCAAACCAAAGAGCAGCCACTACAAAAATAATATCCTCGTATTATTTCACGCAGCAATTGATAGATCAATATTATCAGAGAATGAAACTGTCGCAGGTCTCAACACCAGACAAATATTGGGAAGACAAAAACTAAAGGGCCCTCAAGGTACGCGTGCCGACTTATTTACAATAGAAAAATGAAAATGAAAGATTGTTTTCGGACTTAGTTTTTGTTGGAGTGATTTTCCCGGATAGATAACAGCGATATTTCAAACGACTGCAAATGAATGACAGCTTGGATTGATGGCGCTTTGCTTGTTATTTGAAAAAGCGAAGCTATTTTCGCTTCGGCTGAAGATATATATCATTTGGAACGTCAACAACGTAGAAAATTAAAGTCAATAAGGGAGAGTAATAAGCTCTCGGACGCCAGTTATGAAAGCCTTTGTCTTGGGGCGAAAGAATTGGCCGATTTGTCAACAGCTAACTGAGGCTCTAAGTGCCATTCCATTGGAGTTTTCACCTTTTTTGTGCATCAGCGCTTTATTAAATTTTGGGGACTGCTAAAAATATATTTTTGTATGGTAAAACGTGTATGGTAATGTGTGCATGGTATTGTAATGGGAGTTAATATTAAATTTATGTAGTGATCCATTTTAAAGTAGCTAGTGTGACTTATTTACAATTACTTTAAACGAGTAATACCCTTATAATTATATATATATTTCGGAAACGGCTTCAACGATTTCGATAAAAATTGGAATGTCAGTTTTGGGGATGAAAAATCGATCTACTCGTATCTAGGTTTCATTTTTATAGAACCTCTTTTCAATATTTTTTATCGAGCAAAGCTTGATCGCCAAGGTACTTTTTTTAATTATTACTTCGTATCTATAATAATTAACAGACATTTCAGTAACCAGGTGGGAGTACATATTGCTAACGCTTACGCAAGTTAACACTTCGCCTGCTGAAAAATGCACCGTGTGTGTTTCGCGTAGAATGAAAATACATACGGTGCATTTTCAGCAGGCGAAGTGACAATCTTAGTCGTGGTCCGTACTTAGATGTATGACCACAAGTGGTATAAAAATTTCACGAGCTCCTTCATGCTTCGGGAGGCCGTGGTCTTGGCTGTCATCATTGGCACGTAGAAGCCGTTGGTCCCGGCTGTCATTGTTCGGCAGTCGTCAAGCTATAACAAATGCCTTATGGCAGCTTAAAAAATCTGACACCAGTGTTGGCCACTTACACACACAAAAAAAAAAACAAATATTCGATTAAATTCGACGCGATAAATATTAAAGTAAGTCCTTAAAAAAATGCCTGACTGTTGTTATTATTTTAATAACGGATGTGAGCAATAATTTGTAAGGTAAAATTAAATGTTTTTTGTTTTCTAATCAAGCAACCTTGAGAGTTCAATTAAAGATTTTACTCAAATTGAAAACCGCTATTTATTTTACAATCAATATTGTAAAATAAGTGCTAATATAAGTAAGAATCTCTATTTATCTTTTATAACTCTTTAACACGAAACGAACAAAACAGAAAACTACTGGATACTCATCAAAACTACCCGCAGTAGTATTTATAACCGAATACGATTTCCGATAACAATAACGACCTTACTGTTCAAGTAATATATACGTGAATGTGCATAAAATTGCTTAAACATCTATTATTTATTATAGGCATCAGATAGCTCCACAAAGTACCTATTCTGAAATAGCATTTCACTCATCCAACCTGAATCTGTCACCGATAGAAAACAGAGCTGTAACTACTGTCCTACCAGCTGATATGTTTTGAATTAAAGAATCAAAATCGAATTTTTAGGTTTTCTTACCTCAAAAGGACAAAACGGTCCTTCTTAGGATCACTCGTGTGCCTGTTTGTCTGTCTGACACAGCCAATTTGCTCTGAAACTACTGATTGAAACTTGAAACTTAGTACACAATGTAAGTTGGCGACCCAAAGAAGGACGTGTATTGTACGTAAACAAATGATTTTTTAAAATGGCGGCCACTTTCGTCGTGTAGATAAGACAATTTGAAACAAAGTTTCGCAAACTATATCGTGTGACATATTAAATGAAGGTGCTTGTTGTGAGAATTTCAAATATATTTTATAATTTAAGAATAAATAGCTCTGAAATTATTTAAGAAAAAGGCAGAAATTGTCCATTTTCTCCTCTTATCTCCAAAGTTATTGGGTATCAAATTTTGAAAATTATACAGAAAATATTACCTATTCATTATTATAGAACAATCTATGAGAAGTTTTTGGTATGTAATTTTCGTCAACAATGTACGGAACTCACTCCACGCGATATCTTTTGAAAAAAGCACTTGCTGAAGGTTGTTCTAGAATTTGGCTTCCATAATTTCAATTTACTGATGCTTGATCTCCTGACATTTATAACGAAGTGAATTTCGTAGCAAGCGAAGTGACAACACGCCCAGATCAGAGTGAGTCGAGTTAGATCCCAGAATGAGGCTTCCGAAATTGCAATAAACTGCCAGACATTTTATGTTTCGTAGTGTTTTCGTAGGTTTTTATCTGTTATTGCATCCACAGAGTTATAGCGTGGCCGTGACTGATGTTTATGTTGCAATAACATAGGGGCAATAAATGGTCAAGTGATAGCTAAGTATACAGGCGAGAAAGCTTGTAGTCGGGGTTGGTCAGTAAAATATTGTAACCAAATACATAAAAGCTTTTCGAAAAAAAAAAAATTTTTCGTACTAGCTTTTATTGTGAGGCCTAAGTACTTATTAAGACAATCACAAAATGTTTAACCCCATTTGGTTCCACTTTCACGGCACCTCACTATACCAGATCGGAGTCTCCAGGGGGGATCCCTACCCAGAGTGTAATAGAGTGTAAGTTTAGTGTTACAGACTTTTTTAGGCCCATTCCTTTGATTATCTTTTACAGTTTGCGTGGGAAGAGAAGAAAATAGTCGAAATCGATCTTATTTTTAGTAGACTGATATCTTTCATCTATCCTAATTTCATTAATTAAATGAAACCATTTAATATTTTTCATTTTGTATCAAAAGTGTTTTGATTCTACATCACATCACAGTCTTATGATACAAGTAAAAACCGTGGGTATTTTTTTATAGTTTTATATTATAATTGTATAATACTTATTAAAAATATTTGTAAGTCAGAAATGAGCACATAAGGGGCTCGTTCAAGGTGGCGCCTATATCGGAAAATATGACAGAGAATCGTATGAGGTGGTTTGGGCATGTGATGAGAGGAGACAGGGAGCATTGCGTCCGTCAGGCAAGAAGAAAGGCAAAAGGAGACTAATTTCCACGTGATGGACAATCGTAACTACGGATTCCAAGCGAGCACAACTTAACATCTAGACAACCCGAGACCGAGCGTCCTGGCGCCACAGTACGAGGAGGGCCAATCCCAAATAAAGAGACAGGCCACGGAAAAAGAAGAATATAAGTACTTATTTAATATTTTTTCTCTTTCTTTTTTTAAGGGATTTTGACCTAAAATACATGTCAGCCCTGTCGTACCCTTAAACAAGGAATTTATGTCTGATGAGATATGAAAATATCATACAATTTTTTTGCAATTATCGAGCCTTGTTGCGACAAAATAGATTAAGCGATACCGATATCGTAATGATTAACTTTTAATTCTCTCATTAGTGAATCCCTTTTACATTTGTATTTGGTACACTCCATTAATAAGTGTTGAATATCTTCAACCACCCCACATACTACACAATTAGGGGAATCGGACTTATTTACCAAAAATTAAAATTTATTTGATGGATAGTGCCCAAAACGAAATCTAAAACCTTACTTAAAAACATTTCTAAACCAGCTATTTTAGCTTAACATTACTAAACCAGGGCACTTGAAGAGGTTCATTCTGCAGTGATTTATACCAAATACCTTTTCTCATCTCTTATCAAAATATTCTTTCCAAGATTTATAAATAATATTTTTAGAATCTGTATATTTCTCTAAATAGCATAAAAGGAAGGAACTCTGAGATCCAGTAAAACTAGCTTCCTTAGCCAACAAATCAACCTCTTCATTGCCTCTTAAACCTGTGTGTCCTGGAATCAATTGCAACTTTAATTCGACATCGTATTGGTCTAGTTCAGCCAAAATTGCCATTATATCGTAGGCCATCGATACGCCTCTGATATTCCCAGAGGCACATGCTGAAGCGCACTTCTACTATCAGTGAAGATTACGCTATGGCGCAGACTATCGCAATTATAATATATATTATAATATCGCATTTAAAATTTCAATTAATTTAATGAACATAATAGATAGACAGTGATCGGCCTTGAAATACCTGGAGACGATTCTGTTGTAGTCGTAAAAAGCAGCTGCTGCACCCTTAGTACTCTTTGAACCGTCGGTGTATATTATGATATACATCGACGACGGTTCAAAGAGTACTGAGCCACCCGCGGCATTTTTCATAAACATTCAACACATTATATTTGAGAAAATTTATATCATATGATCTTTTTGCATGTTTGACGGCTTTTAAATGTAATTCAATGTAAGGTGTAGTATTGATGTTCGAAACCCAGGTACACAAACCAAACATTTCAAGTAGAGAAGTTATGTGAACATTCTCTAGCTTGGTTTTTTCATAGCACAATACCAACAGTGGTTTCTTTTTTTCTTTCCAGTAAGTATTTAAATCTGATAAGAGTACTGAGTTTATCGAGGAGGTGAATAGTGACATTTCCTGACATTGACTGACATTTAAGGCAGATTTTTTACGCTAATTGAAGTTTTGCGTACACGAAGAGGAGATATACTTAGTTCACTTTCCATCACATGGATGGGTACCTATTTAAAATATTTACGAAAACAAATAACGCTACCTGCCTTATACTATTCATAAGTAATGCTGACAGTTCTACAAATTCTAAAATGCAATTGAATTTTCAAAACTCTACCCTCTTTTCATAAATAGCCGGCAAGTATTGATAGGCAAAATGTTTTAACAAAATTAATCTGTGGGGAGTTCCGTTGACAGGAACCTCTGTGTGGGCACTATAAATACATACAAATGGCCCTTGGTTTTTTAATAAAGCGGGGTAGCTGAATATTAGTTAAATATCAGGAGTGCAAACCAATGTAGCCCTCCCAGCGTGCATCCGAGTTTTTTATGCTACAAAATGTGGGTGAAATGTCGGCATAACATGGATTTTGTGGGGAAAATTGTAAGGAAAATGAACGGAGCAAAATAACGACTGTATGAGAAAGCATCTGATTTAAAAGGTTGCATACTAAAGCTTTAAAAAAGTAAACTTTGTCAAAAATCTACTATGGATCACAGAATGTGAACATCGAGGCTATGGGTACCTATGCGCCAGATTTATTCAGACATACGTACTCTTGTTATAAGTCAAATACATACTGTCACGTCTGTTTCTTACATATTCGATATAATTTCGGTAGGGAGGGACTATGGGTCTCAAACTAACTATACGTAAGGTCATAAAATCCTCAAAGAGAGATGTCTCGTCTCCCGTGAAAGTGAGGGCTTCATCTGTACTCTTTCTTTTGTTTTACACGTCCCGTTCGGTCGCAAATATTTCTGTCATCCTATTTTTATAAACGTCTACAATCTAATAGGCTTGCCGAACTGGATCATGTTCAACCATAAGTTAATTATCAATTGCAAGCATTTTAGCTGCATGACGTCTACTGCAGAAAATAGGCCCCTCCCAAGGATTTCTAAAATTATCGATCTAAAGTGGCCTGTACCCAGCATTTTCCAGCGACCAGGGTCAGGTCATCTAATTGCATTGTAGGTGTCCTACGCTTCACTTTTTACTGACATAGTCGCCGTTTTAGAACCTTTTACCGCATCGGCCCTCACAGTTCATCGCGTTTTGGGTCCCACCTACTGCTCTGTTCTTCTACGGATTATCTCAATTTCTGAATTTATTTCCCTAATATAAATCGCAAGGACATAAACGATCTCTTATTTTAATTATAACTGGTTACATGTACCTATTACAAAAATACATCTTACTATTTTAAAATTAAAAGTTAATATTCATAACATTCCCGCTTCCACGGCGCAAAATCCACGTTAAGCCCTACATATCTCGTAATAACCGAGAATGCACCGAGCACCCCATAATGCAGTTAATATTAAAATATTGCTGCGAGCCCATGCATTTTTTTATGTCCGTGCATCGAGCCAAAACATTGGCTTTTCCTGCCCTAAACATCACCCCTAATACAAGTATTTGTACTCACGTTTTTTTTCGCCCCAGGGAGAGAATTCTCATTTAAATATGTCATAATATGGTAGTGTCTCCCTACAATGGCAGACTGGGAATGGTTTTCATTAGGTGAGTAATTTTTATGCTTGGTTATTTGTATTTTTATTTATTTATTTACACTTTATTGTACACACATACCAATGTAATAGTAAACAGGCGGACTTAATGCTAAAAGCATTCTCTAACAGTCAAACCTTTGGGTTGATTGGAAGAGTTTATGTGGGTGTAACACATAATAAAAAATAACAATACAAAACTAAATAAAATTTTAAACTTAAAAATAAAATAAAAAGAAACATACTAAATATAAATATTATAATAATACTATACCTACATATTAAATACATACAAACGAGCAATAAATATATACATATCTCTAAATACATATTATACAATCAAGTCTGTCTCATATTTAATTGAAAATGGAGGTGTCTAAAAATTCTAATTTTAAAGGAGTCGCGGCTAGGAAGTTCGTTAGTTTGTAAGTAGGAAGTTCTTTTTAGATTTCGTAATTGTTTTTGTAGTGATTTAAAATGACATTGTTTAAACATAGCTAGTTAGTTTGATAGTTTATTGGGTATATTTTCGTATAAATTTTAAGGTACAATGTTAGATATTACTATAACTGGATTGTAAAAATAAGACCTGCGTCCATTGTCATGTTTTATGACATCAGAAAAACGACCTTAGGGCAAAGTAACAGGAAAAATAATGATTGGGAGGGGTAAGAAATCCTGGCTACGCGGCCTACCTACGAGACCTCCAACATAGTGGACCGGAATAGCTAGCGCTCCTGTGCTATTCCGCCGAGCTAATAACAAAGAGAAACAACCAAGCTAAGCACCAACCTTCACTAGTTTAAGAGGCACCATAAGATTACTGGAATATTTTTGACTGCTTCCGTGAACCGGAGGTCATGGGTTCAAATCCCACTGGGAAGCATACTATGTCTAAAGTTGTTTCCAGTCTGGTTGGGATATTGCAGGCTTGAATCACCTGACTACCCGCAAGGAAATATGATTCCGTCCTTCGAAAGGCACGTAAAGCTGTGGGTCCTGAACGCCATCTAGCGTTTTGTAAACCTATCGATATGATATAGGATTGGTTCTTGTCTACCCTTTGGGTTGCGGAGGGACAGAAGACAGTAAGAATATGCGGAGGTCAGACGGCAGTTGCTCTGTGTAAACACCAGTAACCTCGTCAAATCATATAGGTTATGTGGCGGACCCCGGCCTCTGAAGCGTTACCGCTGAGGATGCAACCGGAAATACGCTCGGATGATGATTACTGAAATAATTTTAAATACACGAACCTTCGCTTGTATGTAAAAATACTGCTATTTTTAAAGCTGCCTTATAGCGTCTGATATAGCTTAATGACAGCTGACCGTGCATAATATATTTGCTATTACTGCCTTAACGTGCCTTCCAAAGTACGGTTGACTACCGATTTCCTATCTCAAATATGTTCAGAAAAGAGACATTTTCAGGAACAAATCATTTACAATCGGGAAGAAAATGAAATATTGCAACGTTATCGGTCATACCATAAGTAATACACGCATTTCCTTATCATAGAAAGTTACGGAGATTTTTCATCGAATTCTAAGGAATCTAGGGGCTTTCCCTCAGCAGATAAAAGGCGCGATCGTATGACACATTATTCATATCGAGGGGTGTCACACTAAAGATATTGTGGAAAGGGCATTAAGATTGCCAACTGCAATACATTGTTCCCCTGCTCCTTGTTTTGACACGAGAGAACATTGTTGACAACCCTAGATCAGTAACCAATAACACATTTGTCATTCAATTTTGAAATCTAATTCGTTTGAGTACGAGCCATTTAAGAGTCGGGATGTGTTAATCGTAAGTTTGTGTTTCTCAGCGTAATAAATGTTCCGTATCGATGCGTTTGAAGATAAGTAATGAAGAACGTATAATTTACATTTCGAATGGCAAATTGCTGTTATACTTTCTTTATCAAATAGGTTTTAAAATATTAGAATTCCACTTAATTTTACATGGCAGCTGTGTGAAAAAGACAAATCTTTTAAGTATATAGGTTCTAACAAAATGTACAGAAACTATAATATCACGGCTGAATTCAGTCCACGACATCAAACAATTTTACACAAGGAACATTACAAAATAGAAAAAAATAATTTTTGACCTCTCATACAAGTTGTCGAATCAGCTGATCCGAGTTTAGAAGCTATAGACAGAAAAAATGTCATATTTCGATATGTGTTCCTTGGTAAAAGTTGTTCAATATCATGGACTGAATGTACCCTTAAAATAGTTTCGGTATATTTTGTTAGACGTTATATTATATGATTTAATAGCAAATTATTTTTTAAATTCCTTTATTTTTATTAGCCTATAAAGTACCACTGCTGTTTTAAGGCCTCCCCTCTATTCAACTATCAGTCTTTATAGTGTATCTCAGACCTTAAGGTTTTATCAGAAACAGCCAGATCATTCCACCAGTTCGATCTTGGGCGACTAGCCAAGGCATTAAAAGAGGCATTGCAAAAAAAAGAGGCAAGAAATTTAATTAATAGCTGTCTAACCGATTACTTTAAAAATAATTCATTACTCAACGATTCCTAATGATTTCAATAGTATTTAAATTGCAAATCAGTGCTATTTGATCACGGAACTAAAAACTTCAATAGAAATGAATCTTTTCACATCACCCATGCTCCCCTAACGACGTACTCAATCAATTACGAAACCCACAGAATCTGGTAGTATTTTACAAATGTGTACTTACGGGATAGAGCCATTGGTTTACTTAGCTAATAGGCACACAAATTTATTAGGTTCTATCTGAATGCATTCCTGACATCTTTACCTCTTATATTATGCAAGTGGGGAAGGACCCTTACTTTTATTTGTGTTTTTCTCGTCAAAAGTTATTGCTAGGAGTAACGTTTTGCAGTTTATTTCCTTTGAATCCTTGTAAGTAGTATAGTGTAATTATTTCGTAATGGTATAATTGAAAGGTTTTTGTTTTTCAACATAATATTTACAATTAAATAATAACTAAACTAACACTAAGTAACAAAAAGTAATGTATTTATAAAGTATTTGGTCTGATTAATAATAAATAATAACTAAACTAAAGTAACACTAAGTAACTAAAAATAATGTATTTATAAAGTATTCTGTCTGATTATTAATAAATAAATATTAAACTAAACTAATACTAAGTAACTAAAACTAATGTATTTATAAAGTATTCTGTCTGATTATTAATAAATAAATACTAAAGTAAACTCACTCTAAGTAACTAAAAATAATGTATTTATAAAGTATTCTGTCTGATTATTAATAAATAAATACTAAACTAAACTCACTCTAAGTAACTTAAAGTAATGTATTTGTAAAGTATTCTGTCTGATTAATAATAAATAATAACTAAACTAAACTAACATTAAGTAACTAAAAATAATGTATTTATACAGTATTCTGTCTGATATATGGAAATAAAGATTCGTTCAATAGATAAAAAAAAAATGAGGCACTTACTTTCAGTAAAAAAAAATAAAGACAGAAAGGTATATAAACAATGCTCAAATATATTAAAAAAATTCAGAAAGCAATTCTTACAATTTTTTTGTAGATATCATTAGACTTAATTGAGTAAATAACAATACAATAAAATTACTGGAATTATAACAATTCAAAATTTCAAGAGACTAAGTTTTTACTCGCAGCGTCATTTCCCAACCTTATAATGATCCGATAAGTTTCTAATGAGGCGTTTTCTTTATTTTGTTCTATTAATATTAGTACAGTAAAATAGGATAGATGGCGCAGAAATAACTTAAATCGGTCTGTCAATGTCAAATTCATTACAATTTTCATGGTGTGTTTGTTTTTGGAATTGACAGAACAATTTCAATCTTATGGAAAACGTTTCACGCCATCTATTGAGAATGTTTTTAATCTCTTTTTTTTAAACTGGAAAACGCCTCATTAAAATATGTTCTCTGCAACAAATTGTTAAAAAAATCAAAATGTTATATTTCTTTATTATAGTGTAGTGAACAAACCAGCTAATACGACACGATACGTTTTTTAAAACAATAATTGAAAGAAAGATGGAAAAAGAGGAGTGGGAAAACCCAAAAGGTGATTGTTTAGTAAAATTAAAAATGAAAAATATATAAGGAGGTTAAGAACTTAGCGGAGTAAAAAGGGACATGGACAGCACTCCACTTACAGAGCACGGCTCTTCAATACAAGAAGAAGAAAACATGCAGCGTGGTTTAGTTATACAGGAAGATTATTTTATTAATTTAGATATATATGAAACTGATTTCATACAAAAATATATGCAAAAAAATACGACGAAAATTTAATCGCGTGGTATTATGGGAACTTTGTTGATGGGAAGTAGATTTTTTTTCATATTTTACCAATTCTTATGTAAATGTAATTAGTATTATGGACTGCACTGAAAAAAATATCCTGTATGATTATAATAGGTGCTATTATTAGATTGACGAATAAAGATTCTTTCAGTGAAGTAAATTTTATAGTTCCAAGAGGAAGGCACCATACTTCGCGGTGTTTTCATGCCATTACCTGCATGACAGACGCCATAAATATATTAATATAGTAGAAATATATCACAGCTTAGTAGTTGAAATATTGTGTTATTCTAACACGTATGTTTGTAAGTTATTTCTGTATGGCTTCAAAATAATGTGAAGTATTTTTATTGTTTTACTAGTGTATCACATACTTTAACAACATATCATGAGAATATTTTTATAGTTTCTTCGAAACTCTTTTACATTTTTATTTGAAAATTGTTTGTTTTGCCATATTTTCTTCGCAATATGGCACGATGTACCATATGAAACATTTTGACTTATGAGTAGAGATCGGATATAAGGATGTATATATAGGTACTTAAAGTTGAGATGTTGGCTATTATGGAAAGCCCATTTTTATTGAAAAATCATTCGATCCCGGGCAATTCAAATTTAAGTGTATATATACTCTGTGAGATGTAATAAACCGCATTTGACACAAATGACAGTTGCACGGATTACCGGGATTTTTTTATATAAAAATATCCTAAGAAGCCGCCTCCATTATTTGTCAGCCAAAATTTTTCTTATCGTAAATATGCATCAGATTATGCGTTATCTACCTAAGACGATACACGGTGTCCAGTGCTGCCCCCATTTGAAAAGACCAAAAGTGGCAGTTTTTCGCAAAAATGCAAACTAAAGCTTAACGTTTTTACTTTAAACTGTAAACGGTGGTTCATAAAATAGTTAGAAGGGTTATCTAGGTTTTACTAGCTCAAAATTTTAAATGATATCTCCGTTTCCTTACAAATAATTAATTTCAAATAGGGGCAGCACTGGACACCGTGTATCGTCTTAAGGTGAAATGGTAGCATAAGTGGCGCTCTCATTTGAAATAAATGGTTTGAAACTAAATATGGTGATATTTAAAAATTTTATTTGTATCAATGTCTAAAAAGACCTTCAAACTATTTTATAAATGACTTGTTTGAAAAAAATTACTATTTTGTAAAAAATTATTAGTCTAGTTTTAAAACGGGTTTTCGCCAAAAGTGGCCACTTTTGGCGAAAACCCGTTTTAAAACAAGAAGGACTTGGTAGTCCTTACTATTTTATGAATAACCTTTGAAAGTTATATTGGTATATAACTTTCAAAGGTTATTCATAAAATAGTTTGAAGGTCTTTTTAGACATTGATATAAATCAAATTTTTTAAATATAATATTTAGTTTTAAACAATTTATTTCAAATGAGGGCACCACTTATGCTACCACTTCACCTTAAGAGGTTTTTACATCATGGGAAATATAATATACATGATGGGAATAATACTAAGCATTATGTAGGTATATTCATTAAAATACCTATTCATTAGAAACACAAATATTATTTCATCGATGCGATATGTACTCGTATCTACATTAATTTTATATAAAAAAATATTTCAACGTGCTTAAGGGTTTATGAAGTGGTCAGTTTATCGACAAATTTTTGTGTTGAACAAATGGACTAATCTAATAAAAAGATTGATAATTTATAAACCAATGGAACACTACCCACGCAACCATACTCGTATAATCCATAAAATATACTCAAGGCCTTTTTAATTTAATTTAAATTTCAACCCGTCGAGTTTAAAGCTCGTAAATTAGAAATTTTTAATGTTGACCGTTGACCCTCCGTCACTCGCTGCGATTGAAGGACGAGGCTTCTAATCAAATTAAAGCTAGCATTTGATGATAAAGGATCGACGATGCAATAGTGATGGGCATTCGCATATCGATAAGGGGTTTAGAAGAAACGGAATTTCGTTTCTAACCAAAAGGTATATCACTAGTTTTAGTACAATCTCGGACATGTTTCTAAAAATGATACTATTTTTGCTTGCTTAAAATTTTTGTAAGTAGTATAGCTCTACTTCACATGAAAATTAAATAATCGGTTACCTAGGAGACTGATTGTTAATATAGTATTTATATATATATATAATTATAACTATACTTTTACACCATCGGTTCAACAGTCATATTGTCCTTATGTAGACATGACACGATGGTTTAAGAGAAGTGTTTTATTTCTTATCTGCTATCTGCGCATAAATTCTTGTTTATTCATAGGAAAGCTTTACTTTATTGGTTTTTTTAGTCCTATGCCTTATTCAAAGAAATAAAGCTTTGTTTTTAAGTCAAACTCGGTATGTCTACGCGTCCTCCTCATTTAGTCATCTGTTCACTGCTGAGCGTCGATTTGTTACGATCTTTTGTCTGTTCTAGTACCTTGGAGATCTTGGTGTTTAGAGGTGTTCTTTGATTTGGTTAGAGGTGTTCTTTGATTTGGTCAGACCATAGTATTTCTAAGCGTAGCAAGGTAGTAAAGTCAAGTGAAGTTGCTATTGATAAAGTGTTAGGTGATAAAAAAATTTTCGGCATCGACATACATAATTCTTAACTCTGTCTCTTAACATCACTATCAGCATCAGCTATAGATGAAACAACAGAATTCGTGTCGACACCGTGACGGATTCGTTTGAGATCGGGATCACTCCAAAATATATGACACAAGGGTGCGGGCAGAGGCCAAAGGATCACGAGATTGCTTAGCTCCTGAAATATCCTTAATGCTACCCGAGATTTCACTTTTATCCTCTCAAATTAGACTCTTATTAGAAATTCAAATTGACAATTTGGAAATGAAAGATGCGTTTTTTATTCGGCAGTGATTGATGTGTTTTATGTTGAAACTAATATTTATGTTCGAATTGAAAAATGGTGACGAGGAAATCTAAGTCCATTTTTAAGACAGCTTTTAATTTTTAGGATCAGTTTTTAGTCTAGAAACATATAAACTTCATTTATCAGGTGCTTTCGGAAAAGATTCCATCAAAATAATAAATTAGGATATACTTAACAGTCTCCCATATTCTATCCCAGGTCAATCGAGTCCCAAGCATCCTCACATGTGTGGTTTTGGCTGACAATGACAGAAGCTCTGGTGACCCACCAACCGCACCAACAATGCGTTGTATTCTAAACCCCCTCAAAATTACTAATTATGTCAAAAAAAAAAATTAATAAGTTCTGTAAAACCCATTTTACTCTTTTATTCATCTAGCTGGGGATACTTTTTCTTCGTAAATTTATTTAGGAAAATATGCCTTTGAATTTAAATTATAGTGACAGAGTTGTGAAAATGAAGAAACCGCAGTAAGAGCCAGTATATTAATGCAAACTGCAAATAAAGTTACCATTATGCTTTGTTCACAATCTCCCTCACCGTATCGCGACACCATACTTGGTTAGCTGCCAAAACGCTCTGCCTACTATAAAATAAGTAGCATGCAGAAGTAAACTAAGTTGTAAGTAAATGATCTGATGACGACAACTAGTATGAAATTGAAAGAGAAAAAATGACATTTATAATAAATATATACGGACAAATTACACTGATTAAGCTAGGCCCAAAGTAAGTTTTTTTTTTTTTAAACTTGTGTTATGGGATACTAACTCAACGATATTATATTTTATGACAAATACATATATAGATAAACACCCAAGACCCAGGACAATTTAAAAAAGGCCATTTTCCAACTTGCCCTGGCTGGGGATCGAACCCAGAACCTCCGGATTAGCGGTCTAGCGTGTTAACCATTACGCCACGGAGGTCGTCAGAAATCAATCGTCATTTATCAAGTGATACAAACAAGATAAATAAATGATTTTGACTTTGACTTTTAACTTTGAGTACGTTTTTGTTTCTCCACAAATCTTTGTCTTTGTTTTGTTTAATTGAGACTTAATTAATAAATCTTTAGGTACTTACTTGTTTAAAGAAAATCAGCCTTACGTGCAGTAAGGCTGATTTTCTAACTTTTCTTTTTTTAACTATTCATAAAGATTTTTTTTTTATTTTGGTGCAATGGAAAGTTTATGGTTGCGTTAAAGTTGTAGGTCTAGGGAAACAGGTACCTAATTATAAGCTTATTTGATTTATAAAAGGTGTATATTTTTTGTTTTGGTTTTCTATTCTAGATCTTTTTATGATTTATGAATAAATAACACCTTAAAATGCTATATTTCAATTTTGTGTGTGCAAAATTGTTTTAATGAATTGAAGAAAATAAAACAAAAGTGTCACTTAGAATGTAGGATATCATCTTAGATTTCCCTCTCCTAAATGATTTCCTTTATTAAATACATTCTTAAAACTAACTCCAACATTGCTATCACTGGTTCTCAGAACAAGAACTACCGGGTAGTTTGTGGGAAAAGTCTGCACTATCTCTATTTTACAAAAATTTTCTGGCTCTACTGAAGCCGGCTCCACACGATATGAGCCGATTCGATTAAAGTGTAATTGAATATCAAACTATCTCAACGATCAGATGATAGTTTAAAGTGTCTGGACAGTGTTTTTGAATAGGTATCTGGCGTTTTGTGTTAGACGGTATTAAGTTTTATATCTATATTTTTATCAGTCGTTTCATCGTGTGAGCATTTATTATGAGTAGTATTCCAAACTATTAAAAATATTTTATTTTACTGATTTCAAACAGAATTCCGAAACCGAATCTTTACCAGATTACGACATCAAAAAATATGTTCGTCTCCAACAATCAAAGATCCAAAGATTTATTAAAAACACTTTATTCGTTTTCCGGCCTAAGTATGTGTGCCCTATTAATGGCAATTCTTAGAAATAAAAGCAGATTCATTTGAGTAAACCTCTTGAAACGTATTTGAGACATATACCTATTTTTAGACTCATTGCTTTCTCCTCTTCCACCAGTTTAAGTAGATACAAAGCAGCTAAGTATTATAAATATTTCAACCAACTCAATATTAGATACCGAAACAATCTAAGCTCCATTTAAACTAATTATCATCCCCAAATCGTCCCGTGTAAGGAATTCTCATGATGGAGCATCTCACATACTTCCATGGTGGCAGCGCCAGCGTGCATTGCACGCGCAATAAATATCACTAGAAAACCAAGGCGGAACGTGTTAACATAGATTTATGGCTAAAAGGGTGATTTGAATAGTTACTGTCGATACATATTGAAGCCCGCATGATCAATAATATTGATGGTATTAGTTATGCATAAATCTGTGGTTATTTATGATTTGTTTTTATTAATAGTCATAAAGTCATAACCATATTTAATTTTATTAATATAGATTTTTAGTGTACCTAATTGTTATAACTTATATAGTAGATAATAATATATACGAGTAATATATGTTAATAAATGGATTGTTGTAGATAATACTTTGGAATTTGGAGCAAAACTAGCTTTTGCTGGTCCACTAAAGTCTGATAAAAAAGACTTCATTTATGTTGTGAATTACATATAAGAACAGGGCGCCAGGACCGCAAAAAAGGCAAGGAAGATAATTTACATGACGGGATGATGACCTCAAATTGACAGTGACTCCAAAATAAAGAAGAGTCGCAAGAGATAGAGACCAACGGAAGTGGTTAGAGGAGGCCTTGGCCAGGAGACACACTGAGCTCAGTTGCATTTTATGAATAACCTGAATAAACAACCTGATTCAGGATTAGCTCTTAATCCTGAATCAGATTGTTTATTCAGGTTATATAGACAGAGAGATAGGTGCGCCATTAATCCAAGTGATCAAATACTTAATTTTGGAAACTTAATTTATAACAACTCATAAAAACCATAATGTTAGCCACTTATACATACGAAAAACAAAATAACTACTAAGTGCAGTACATTACACAGTAAGTGCAGTGCATAAAAGTGATTTTTTTCGTTGTTTCAAAATACCAGAACAAGTTCAAGTATTACCAGACGTATAAATCAGTATAGTGCGTTTTGAACAACCACCGATGGCCAAGATTGATAGGATAGCAGCTACACTGTTGTTGCTACGTTAAACAATTTTATACGCCAAGATATCCGACAAAAGTTGAGATTTACGGACGGAAACTGACGGTGAAGAATGAAAGGTTAATATGGACAGTACCAAACAAGTTTGTAAAGAACAGAGCAGAATATTGGATTTTTTATTAAGGTGCTCAGTGGCCCGGCGGTAGTACGCATTACTAGCTAGCGCTTTCGCAAGTTAAGCGACACCGGGCGTGATCCGCACTTGGATGGGTGAGCACAAGTGGCATAATTTGTTGAGCGGCTTTCATCATTGTGGTAGTCTTCAAGCTACGTCAGATATCTTTTGGCAGCTTGAAAATCTGTCACCAGTGTTGGCCATTTACATACATGAAAGAAAGAAAGAAATTGAATTTTTTGACCAGTTACTAACGAATTATTTTGTTTACACACTCTGTCGCACCACCCAAATTATTTCTCTACTTGGTCCAATGGTTGACTGGCAGAGAACGCCATAAGGCGTTAAGTCCGCCATTTGTACACTTTTTTTATGTGCAATAAAGTTTAAATAAATAAATAAAAAAATAACGAGGAGTTGAGTATGTACTTAGAATGTAAAGAATTTTAATTGAAAATATGTATTTGATGGATGAAACATTTTCGCTTTAAGTGGGATTTTAACCCAAGCGTCACAAGTTTATACCGTGAGTGCTCTACCAATAGTCATACACTTAAACTCCCAATATGAAATAGATTTAAATTCGTTGTAATATGTATAAGTATATAGGTATTCGTAGTATATATTTTTGTATTTAGTGAAATAAAATAAGAATTATAACTTTTTTTATAAACTCACCAGTTATAGCTAGATCCACGTAAACCTTTCGTAAAAATTGTTACTTCTTAAACCGTACAACATTTTGCGTAAAACAATTGGCGTGGAATTTACGAGGTGCGTCCAGAGCCAAGCCGCTTATTGAGATGACTGTACTCTCTTCAATTCCCAGCCGAGGGCTGCTGGTGATTTATAAGAAAAGATAAATATTTTTCATTTTCCCCTCGAAGACTTTGTTGGCAGGAGAAACTATTCAACGTACTTACATGCTGATAAGATTTACCTACAAGTAGTTACAGACAAACCGTATACTAACAAAATATACTGAAACAATTTTGAGGGTGGATTCAGTCCAAGTTACTGAACAACTTTCTCCAAGGAACATATACCAAAATATGAAAATAATTTTTGACCTCCCATACAAGTTGACCGATCAGCTGATCTGAGTTTGTAGGGAAAGCCAAAAATAATTTTTCATATTTCGACATATGTTCCTTGGGGAAAGTTGTTCAGTATCATGGACTGAATCCCCCTTTAAAATAGTTTCAGTATATTTTGTTAGACGTTATATATTAGTATTTATTTATTAACTCTTTCTTCCCATTACCTCTCGCGGGTCTACTGGAAGAAATTTCTTGCGAAATAAGTAGCACCTAAGTACCTACTATGTTTTCTTTTTTAAATTGTATTGTTTGTAAATTTTCAAGTGTACTTGAAACAATAGAAATTGACCACAATGGCACAAAAGGTGGACTGCATTCTCTACCGGGCTAGCTTTACTTTAGAAATATTTTTTTACGTTATAATATGTACGTTACGCTCTTGACCATGTACACTTATACGACAAGAAATGATTTTCATTATCTCAGTTTCAAAAAATAATGCCATCATGTTGTACCTATTATAATGTTATTATAAATACTAGTAGTTCGCTGCGAAGTTAGACTACGCGATTTTTTATTAATATTTCAAAAACTACTAAACTGATTTTGATGCCCAACGAACTTGAAAATTCTATTGATATTTCCTACATGCATACCAAATTTCATAAAAATCGGACCATCGGTTCAGCAGTTATCGCGAAAAAAACAAACATACATACAAACAATGTGTTCTCGCCCCAACTTGAATTATAGCCCTCGCTCGCTACGCTCGCTCGGTCTAACTTATTTAGTTAATCTTTATTATATTCTTGTATAACAATGCTTATTAATTGGGCAAATACCTTGGACCGTAAATCCAAAATAATATGGCTAAGACGTTTGGAACAAACATACTCTCATTATTACTTCTGTAAAAACAACAGGTTAATTTAATTTATTAATTGTATAAGAAATAACCTTTGCTCATGCTAACATCATACCACAGATTGCAATTTCTTGTTTTCGAGCGACGCGCGGTTTTTGGTAGGGTGACATTGCCAACACGTAGTTTCGAACTCTTATCGCCGATAATTTATCTTAATTACCGACTTAATACTGCAATTTAGATTCTAAACGGGGCCCTTTAGAAGCGCCTTGCGATGCCACCGACGGCGTTAAATATCACAAACCAAATACTTTGAAACGCGGCGGGTGCCGATCGCTAATCAAACAATGGGCTCACATGCCCAACCGCTTCAAAATAGCCGTGAAATTCCATTGTAGCCGGACAAAAAAGTCGGCATTAGACCTGAGGGCGACACGACCGAAGCTTGCCAACAATGTGAATCCGAATATCAATATCATAGCATCACTCTTCATCATAATGCAACCGACAAATCCTTCTATCAACTTAAAATTTCAACTCTAACTCAGACGTTTTACAGTTCAATTTTGATTGAGAAGAAAAAATGAATGCGCTGCCTATGCTGCCAGGCGGCGATATTGGATTTTCAACTCTTTTTCGCGTAATTTTTGAAAATGGAAT
Organism: Acrobasis repandana; assembly: GCA_963576875.1. Classification (NCBI taxonomy): domain Eukaryota; kingdom Metazoa; phylum Arthropoda; class Insecta; order Lepidoptera; family Pyralidae; genus Acrobasis; species Acrobasis repandana. Next base: position 8,552,613 of record OY756223.1, on the reverse strand, counting down.
CTGTGTATATTCTGGCGGGCAGACGGCTGCCATTTGTCTTTGCAAACGAACCGATTTGTGCGTTAGCGAATGGTAACGGATGGCGTTCGAGGCACGTGTCCGGCTTGACTTATGGTTACCCGACTTATTGGAATGCTCATTGGCATCTATTGACAGTTTGTGTACTTTCTTTGTGATGTTAGCGGAATTGCATGTTCGGCGTGACATTTTACAAATGGCTGCATTGCCTCTATCGAAATTTTACTCTTAATGCAGCAGTATACAGCATACTTTAAGAATCGACATTTCGTTTCATTGAGCCTAACTGCAGCTGCTTAGTGCCTGTAATTTCGCCAACTGGACTGGACTTGTTACTACATCACTAAAGATAATTTGATCAGCCAACAATAATTTTCTGTCTTTACCAATCAATTTACCTAAATAAAGATCCTTGAAAAAAAAGTCTTCCGTGCATAGATTTCGTTGTGATTTACCAACTCGTCTGCCCAGCGTAGAGATTATGATCCAATCCCCTTTTTATAAGGAGACCCCTTTAATCCAGCAGTGGGCTTGTATAGGCTTGTAAAAAGTAGAAATACCTATATTCTTACACTCTATATCTCAAGCAAACCAGACTTTAACCTCCATGAATCCAAGAAGATATAGAATCAGCGCCTGGATGTAAACTCCACTGGTTTTATGTCCACTTAGTCGGGACCGGCACTGTACGTGGTCTACATCCTAGTATCTTTTTATCTGGGGTTTTATTTACACTTTTTTTTTGTTAATGTTACTATTTAGTGAACTAGGTTTATTTAAACAACTGTTTTTTTAATTTAAAAAAAAATGCTGTGTGTTGTTAATGTGCTCCTACGGGTAGCAGAAGTACAAGAAATTTAAAGAAATATTCTTTAAAGGCACTTTTATGTTGTTGCTGTTTTTTTCATATTTTGTGAAAGATCTTGGTAAAATTGATTAATTTTAAACGGTTGACTTACCTACGTGATATAGTCGGAAAAGGCCGACCAGGTTTTAGTGCTGAGCGGACAGCGACATCGCCGGGTCGCCGCTGATACTCGCCCTGAAGATGATCGCCTAAATCGATCGAAACCTGGTCGGCCTTTTCCACTATATCACGTGATTCAACCGTTTTAAATTAATCAATTATGGATTTATCTCACGTCAGTTTTAGTAAAATAATCTTGCTAAAACATAAAAAATGCTATTTTCTTATAACAAATGAGGCCCCAAGCCTCCGTTAATCTCATATTATTTACCATTTATGTGAATGAGATGAGACTAATAAAAACCAAAAGTATACAAATGACAATTTTTTTATTGTTAAGTTTACTATACTCTTTCAAATAAAAAAAAAAAATCGAGTAACTTAACAAATCGCATTTGATCCATTACGTAAATGCCTTTTGGAAGTTTTAAAAACAAATCTCCAACAACAAACAAATAAAGAGTTACAATTTAGTTTCAATAAAAACTATGTAACTGAAAAATACAATTTCAAATTCCGAATGTTTCTCGAAAACACGTTGGGTAAATCAAAACTTGTTCAATATTATTCAAAAGAGCAAATATTTCATAAACTATAAAACAAAGCTCAATGGTGCCGGCGGCTTCGCGGTTAAAGTTCGGGGTTGGCGAATGAATAATTCAGGATACGAATCGGCAGTCCGTCAAATGGGGCTGGATCGTTGCATTTTGTACGTAAATCTATAGTAATAACTACGAATATCTTATGTTCATGAACAATTTCCTTCATAGTTTCTCGTCTTATATTCGTTTATGCATCAATACGTAGCGGTATGATTCAATTTGTATCTTTTTGTGTAGTTTATTTACTAGTTTTACAATTGTTTATAATTGAAGATCAAACGAACTTACAATGTGAAGTTCGATCGAAATTATGTAAGCAGCATCATTTGAAGCGATAATTACATTAGCCGTGTGGTGACGGCAAAGTAGAATAAATAAATATAAATATATAGGGACAAATCACACTGATTAAGCTAGCCCCAAATAAGTTTTCTTTTAAACTTGTGTTATGGGATACTAACTATACTATATTTTATGATAAATACATATATAGATAAACACCCATGACCCAGGACAAGAATACGATTTGTAACCACCCCAAATTTACGGGTGTCGTAAGTGGCGACTAAAAGAGGTATAGGCAGACGAGAACGGGCAGCAGCGTCGTCTGTGCAAAATAAATAAATATTTAGGGACAAATCACACAGATCGAGATAGCCCCAAAGTAAGTTCAAGAATTGTGTTATGGGATACTAATTCAACGATTCTATATTTTATAACAAATACATATATAACGTCTCACAAATACATATACTGAAACTATTTTATGGGTAGACTCAGTTCATGATACAGAACATTTTTCCCCAAGGAACTTAAATCGAATTATAAAATTAAATTTTTGACTTTCCGTGCAAACTCGGATCAGCTGATCGGTCAACTTGTATAGGAGGCTTAAAAAATATTTTTAATATTTCGATATAGGTATGTTTCTTGGAGAAAGTAGTTCAGTATCATAGACTGAATTCAGTCTTAAAATAGTTTTAGTATATTTTGTTAGAGACTGTATACATCTATAAACATCTAAGACCCAGATCAATCGGAAAAGAGATCATTTTCCATCTTGACCTGACCAGGGATCGAACCTGGGACCTCCGGTGTGGCGGACTGGCGTGTTAACCACTACACCACGGAGGTCTACAAAGGCTTTATACCATCTACTGCTAACTACACCGCCTGCCCAGCGTGGTGATGATGGGCAAATCCCCTCCTTATATTGAGAGAGGCCTATAGTCCAGCAGTGGTATAAGTAAACCTTCTTCCTTGCTGGTCTGGGAGAAAAGAAAAAACTTAGAATGTACCAGCTGCTTCTCTTTCCGTGCAGATCGTAAAAGCTGATCGAGGGAATGGGCGAGAATATGAATCATATCAATAGGCGATGTGGATAGTAACCCATCACTTTTATAATTTCCATTTTTCCACCTTTATGCCTACCATCATGCTAAACTGACTTAACATCCTGGGCTCTGTCTGCCCCGTTAGAAATAAAGTCGTGATAGTGTATTTTTTAACCCTTCACTTATTAAATAGGAAAATATGCGCCCAAGTAAATTTTAACTTTTGTTTTTAAATTGTCGACAGGAAATTTCTTTCTTAAAAAATATGAGATAATTATTCTTGGTCTTAGGTATCTAGAGCTAACATTTACACTTTAATATTTAATATTTATATATTAATATTTGAAATAAAAGTGAGCGCTTGAGAGAATGCTAAAATGCATAAAAGCATAAAATATTAAACTTATGTGTGTTAATAAATTCTAATCACGTAAAAAATATAATTTTAAATGACCCCACCGTTTAAATTCCCTTTTATTTATAATTATCTTATATCCATCATTTTAATCGGTTTTTAAACTACGAGTTGCTATTCATAAGTTAGGTATATCTTTTAGTTAATCGTTTATCGGGTTTATAACTGCTTTTTCATAATAAAGCCTTTTATCAACACAATTTACATTACCATTAAATGGCTTCATTACATCGCACTCAGCAATCCAGACGTAAGGCACTTTCAAACAACCTACCCCATTAAATAGAACCTTGAACTGAAAAAAATAACATTCCTCTAAAAGGCTTTCCATAAAAATCTAATAGAAGCAGCATTTCCGCCCGTTACTCTCCATTTTAATGAATAAGTAAACAAAATTAGTGGGGTCCAATAAAGAAATAGGTGAAACGAGTACACGATTCGAGCTACCAGTTCAGCATATAAAGTAACCATTAGAAGAAAATAATATTACTGCAAGACCTTATACTCAATCTTCAGAAGCTTTTATGCATTAACAGGAAGTATCTAAATTAGGTTACAACGTGATGAAATTTATATTTTTTGCGAAAGAGAATAGAGACATTTTATATTTTAATAGTGCTTTAGACTGTCTGATGAACATTTCTCTGTCAAGATTTTTTTTGTTTTGGTAGATACTTGATTCTAGTGGATTTTATATTGTAAAATTAGTGCAGTTTGGTGTTTTTAAATGCTCATGCTTATGAGCAACATGTTAAATAGTTAAAGTAGACAGTTAGTGTCAGTACGGCTATATAGTGATATGTATTATGCGGACTGTTGTCTTTAGGGGCCATTTGCCACTCATTCGGCTTTGAAAACCAATGAACGCATATAGATTTGTCGCCAGAAGCTCCCTTGAAGCAATCACAGACCAACCTGTGATTGTAACTTGTTAGGAATAAAGAAGTAAATAAAACTAAACATAGGCTCTAAAGGACTTGTATTCAGGGCCGTAAAAAAATTCTTAGAAAAAAAGATATTGAATTGATCTAAGTATCATCGAAATACAAATGGTCTCGTTTGAACCGAATAGGAAACTTGTTATCTATAATGAACACATTACTTTTTGCGATTATGAAACCTTGACTAGAAAATGTGTTATTAAAAGTGTCATATAATTTTGTTTACTTTGAAAGAAAAAAAAGAGTAAAAACCTTAAAGCATTAATTAATCAACCTAAAAACAGATTGATGGATTTGGTACCTCTAAATTAGTTATTATGAATGCCTTAAATATTCTGTCTCTGACTGTAAAAAAGAAACATTTGTGATATCAAGACAATATTTTTGTAAATTAGGTAGGTACATTTTTTAACGTGCTTTATTTGTGAAATCGTCCCAATTACTCCCAAGAACTTTCAGTCCCGCTCCATCAACATATTAGCTCAATGACACCGCAATATTGCATTGCTACCACATTTCAGCTCAACTTCAAAGTCAGTCGAGATTATTTGCAAATGTTGACATAGACTTCTACTTATTTACATATATACATACAAATTCATTACGTACATCGCAAAGCAAATAAAAACTTGTGATAAAAATATTTCCGCGCTTAGCCTCTACTTGAAAATATCTTGAGTGCATCGTTGAAAGTAAATGCTGACATAATTCCTGCTTCTACTGCGTTTAGATTGCATTTAGGGACGTTAGGGGATGAAACGGATGAACTTTATGTTAACTGTGAGCAATAAAAATAGCCTTTATGACTGTACGTGGAATGGTTACGCCTGTTCACGTCATTTGGTAGTGTAGTGAACTGAAGCAGGATATAGTGTTAGTAGGAAACATCACAATCAGGAATGTATATATTAAATCTTAGATACTCCATCTGTTTCAGTAGATATCGTAAGTGACTGAAAAACTTAGCTCAAACATCTCGTACTGCAATTGCAACTCTCAAGGAGGGTTGACGTCGGGTGGTGGCCGGTCGTAAATTTATAGCGAAATGGTTCAAATAGTTTTAAGTTTCAACTACTTCCCGTTGACATGCATATTATATTATAATTATAATTTATTACCGCAAAGAAATGATGTTGATCAAACAAAAAAAAAAAACTCTACTTGTAAGGAAATAGTGAAATATGAATACAAAAGTTCGACGTCCTTTTAAAACTGGCAGTCAGCTGATCTAAGGCTCGGCGGGATTACGCATACTAGCACTTTTGCAAATAAAGCGACGCCGGGCGTGGTCTGCAGTTAATGGGAGATCAAGTGGCATAAAAAATCTCGAGCTCCTCCGTACTTATGAAGGCATGTTAACCCGTTGATCCCGTGGACATCATTGGATGGTAGTCGTCAAGCTATGTGGTGCTGATCTTAGACAGCTTGAAAAACCTTTCTGTACTGCCGGAGCCATATATTAGCCAGAGCAGTCAGAGGATTTGGCCTACACTCTCCACGCTGGCCAGACGGGTTGGAGAGGTCTCATCGATGTTTATAAGCTTTGTTTAGCTTGTGTTTCCTAAGTCGCCTTCTACGACATCCACAGGAAGACTTGGAGTGGTCCTATTCTACTCTGCCGGAAACCACACGGCTCACTTGAAGTGGCCACTTACACACATGAACAACAAAATAAACAGTGAAGTTAGGTAAATTATCATACTAAACTAAATTTTTCTTGTATTTTGTCCTATATTTCTTGGAGAATATTGTTGCACCTCACCGTAAAGGTAAGCTATAATTTTATTAAAAAAATTGCATAGCGGCCAGAGCGGCCAGTGACATCAGTAGGTCGCCGTTCCTGACAGTCGTCAAAATCGATTGAAACCCTGTCGGCCTTTCTTTTCTGACTATATTACGTGAGACAACCATTTTCAATTAATTAATCTATTAATTTTGTATTTATCTCACATTCGTTTTAATAAAATAATATGAAATGTGTTTTTTTGCTGTTAAAATTTGCATCACAGTTTAAATATAATTCCTGCAAGGGAATTAGCTCTGTACAAGTATAATTAATAAATCCTCATTCGTTGGTTACGAAGCTACGGTTTTGTATGCGGCCGATGGGAAAAAGGGTGATATTTTCCAGATTATTTTGTAATAAATATGAACGAAAACAAAATACATTTATTAAAATCAGAAGCCTTATCAGTATCTGCAAACCAATCAAATTGAAGCCGTTAATCGAAATGGTTCCGCGGCCAGCGGGTAAACATGGTAAAAATATAAAAGTGCAACGAAAAGACTGTTAAAGTTATATTAATTAATTTCATGTTTGCGCTTGTCCACCGAAGTTAAGTCTGGCTTTATTTAAATAACGACTTCGGTTTGCGTAAATGAGTGTTTAAACCTGGAAAATGGGATTGGATGCTTGTAATATCGTATTTTATTTCATAATTAAATTACACTTAATTAAAAGCCATTGTAAAATATTTAATGACATAATAATTAATTAATAATTCCTCCATGTTGGTCTGGCAGAAAAGAAAACACTTAGAATGTACATATACCAGCTGCTTCTCCCGCGCAGATCGTAAAAACCGATCGAGGAAATGGACGAAAATGCGAATCATGTTAAAAAGTAATGCGGCTAGCAACATCATCACTATTCTGATTTCTTTTTCCATCTTCTCGTCCACCGTCCCTCTGAAGTAGCCAGGGTCTTAATGCCCTGGGTTCTGTTTACTTAGAACCGCAAAACCCAAACTGATATGTCTACACCATTAAGGATAAAGTTGTAATAGTGTATAGTATAGAACTACTCCATCTCTTCCTGTGGATGTCGTAAGAGGCGACTAAAGGACGTAAGCACAAAAATCTTGTGCTACAATTGCATTCCCAAGGAGGGTTAACTTCGGGCGGCGACAAGTTGTAAAACTTTTCGCACAAATACATTCCCAAAGAGGGTTGACGTCAGGCAGGCGGCCGGTCGTAATATTACAGCCGAATCATTTTAACCGGCAATTTCTTCTCTACTTCGCAAGGTCTTTGGCATCCTTGGGTGACCATTGACGTGCATGTTATATTTGAAGAAGAAAAAGCGGGGAAGCGCACCCCGGGCTCCGAAGCAGCACAGCTGAGGATGCAACTGAGAACGCGCTTAGATGAAGAAGTGTATAGTATATAATTTAATAAGAAATTTTACGAAGATTTGTTAACACCTTATTTGATCATGATTTTTTCGTGGTCCAGTGCTGTCCCCATTTGAAATAAATTATTTGAAAGGAAACGTGGCACATAAGTGGCCGTTTTTCGCAAATGTGCGAAGAAAAGCTTCACATTCTCAGTTAATACTGTAAACAGTAGTTCTTAAAATAGTTTGAAGGGTTGTCTAGGGCTTTTTTTTACAAAATTTCAAACTCCGCTTTCTTTAAAATAATTTATTTTAAATGGGGCAGCGCTGGACCCTAAAAAATTCATGATCCCCGTTAAGTTAAAAGAGCAAGTATAGAGCAAGATTTAAAAAAATAACAGTTAATAGTGCCTTAAAAGCTTAAATTAAAAAGAATACCTAAATTTCATTTTTTCAATTACTGAAGGGGTTAAATTGTTGTGCTTTGCCAGTTGTTCATTCCATACACTAGTTTAGTTAGTACACAAACATCTAGGTTACATTACGATAATTTTAAAGGAAGGATAAGAAAATACAACTCTACATGACAACATATACAAAAATCCATCAGCATGTACATAATGCCTTATTTTAATTTCTCCCAAGCCAGGCCAAGAGAAAAATAAAATTAAACAACAAAAGGCAATGCGTTATTCACACCTTACTAATAGATATTGCGGTGCATTACATCACGGCTTCCATATTGTAATACTACCATACAAACATAATGAGATACATAGAACTAGGTCGCACTGGAAATGATTAAATTGTTTGAAAATAAATTGATGTAATTTGGTCTATCGTCTAAATTGTAAGTTTTTCGAAACAGAAAACAAAATAGGTACGAGTATTTTTATGTACTTAATGCATACCTACCTTTATAAAAATACGAAATGTGCTATCAGTCCTATCAAGTCTTTCCCCATTACAAAGAGACAGGTTGTTCCATTTAGAATAAAACCACAGAATAAATAATACTAACATACAGAAGTCTCACTCAGCAAAGAAATTCAAAGAAATATTTACTCAATGTGGCTAGCGATATGGTTTAATTTAGCTCTTGTCAGAACTCAGCACCTTTTCGTATAGATACCTACACTAGATACCTAGTGCAAGCCAATTTCATTCTTATTACTCTGGACAAACCATTCGTATAACTGAATTTACCACCCGGAGAGGCAACCAGCGCAAAGTAATAATGTAGGTACATTTTCGATACCTAAACGGGGAGTGACACAGACCTGATAAAACTTTGTCGTCATTTCCTTGAATATATTAGGAGCGGTCAATAGGGATTGTAAGGAGAAGCAGCTGGTATAAAGGCATCTGATAGCTTGACGCTTGGTATACAACGATGACAGCCGGGATCACGGCTAAACGTGCTTTCGGAAGCAGCAGGAGGTCGCCCATCCGACTATGGACTACGCCCGGTGTCACTTTACTTACGAAAGCGCTATGCGTACTCCCAGCTGGACCACCGAGCTCCTCCAACACAACAGAAGACTCATTTTGATTCACTGATATACCTTTTTTGACTGGTTTATATCATTTCCAGTAGATATGAATTTAATTTCGTACCCGATATCGCACATTTTGCCAAACCGCGGCGACATGCTGCCGCCATTACGCGTCCATTGCTGTTCAAATTAAATACATAAAGAAACGATGCACATAACATTTATATAACAATGCAGCAATGTACGCGCGATTACGTCCAGGCAGCCCGTTAACCGCGCACAACTTTATAGTAGTTTTAGTGACCGTTCAGTTTGCAGCAAGATTGTTTCATGTTTATTTAGCAGTAATAGTCACAGGAACAGAAGTATTTCAGTCCTATTATTTTGTTGTCACTAATGTGGAATTTTCGTGTTGTATTGTTTAATGTAAGAAAGTCAGTATGTCGTCCCCGTTTCAGCTTGTGCAAAAATGCTTACGTATGTCCGGCTGTTCTCCTCTACAACCCATGGTTTAATAAAATAAGGTATTCTCTCTTTTTCATTCCCGCGATGGCTCAAGACTACGTCACGAATGTTACAATAAGTGTTACCACTGATTGTTATTTTCAGTAAATTTAAGAGCCCGTACTACCCTAAAGTTCTTAAAGCGATAAATATTATCAATATTAACGAAATAAAATCACAGCAAAGTTCAGGACTTACTCTATACATAATATGTTTCGGAAACACGATTGCTTAAAATTTTCTTGATACAAAAAAATTGCGAAGTTGCCTCTAAATCACCTCAGAATTATACTAAAAGGGAAAGTATTCGAAAAATACAATAAATTAGCCTTTGTAACTTTGGATTATAATTGTATTAAACATAAGTCAGTCATAATATGTCTTTTTTTAAATAACTCCTAAATATTCTTTGTAAAACGAAAAAAACCTCAAACCAAAACCAGCCTCATTGACCTACCATGGTCATTCCACCCCGCATGGTCTCGCTGTCTCGCTTCGTCTACAGTAAATTTATGTGCGTGGAAGCGGGAGCAAAACTTAGACTATCCACATCAGGCGCCCTCTTAAGGCTGTACCTGAATTTTCCGGGGTCCAGTGCTGCCCCCATTTAAAATAAATCATTTCAAAGAAAACGAAAATAATAAAAATACTTTGAAGGGTTATGGACTTGGTAGTAGCAAAATTTTAAATAATGTCTCCGTTTTTATTGAAATGATTTATTTTAAATGGGGGCAGCACTGGACCCTGGAAAATTCAGGTATGGCCTTAAGGACTTTCTCAATTAGTTAATGAATAAAAAAAAAACTAACTAACTTAACTATTTCGTAAATGTGATTTATCTGTTTAATGTTTAATTCCTTCTTTCCTCCCTTTTCCCTATTTTAAGTAAGCATTATATGCAATACAAAATCTTGGAAAAAAATATTTTATAATATTTGATCAGCCAGCAGATGTTAATAACCAGTTAATGGTATTGTAAAATATTAAAGCGTTTTAGTAAACAACTAAAACGATTTCCAAAATAGAAAAATTCTATCCGTTATTTACCCTATTCAAAATACGAAACGCATTCCCGCCGTCATATTTTTCCCATACACGTCGCGACGAAGTCAACACGCAAATATCTGAACGCCATTACAATAAATAATTGCATTTCATTGGCGAAAAATGGGAATTCCTGTCAAGTCTAGCGTGACGGCGCGTATAATCATTGCTTTTTATCACTGATGAAAATAACAGGAATTAACAGAGGTCATAATAGTAAGGAATGTCTTTTATGCTACCATATATTTTTTTCTCATTCATTATTTGACATAAAATATTTTTCATAAGAAATATTGATCATGGTGTAGGCTAGTAGACAAGAAATATATAAGTGTTATGTATATCCAAGTAAAGGAGTGCGCTGCGTCAGTGTATCTCTACTGTCAAAACTTTATCTCTTTCGCACATATAGTTTGTGATACCGATAGACTGAACATGACGCGTGGTCCCGCTTGACGCAACGCAAATAAATATATATAAATAAATAATATTAGCTACCTACTTCCCCGACATTGTTTATATTATATTATGAAAACCTTAATCAATAAATAATAAACATATAAGGACAAATGCATCTTTTCTATTTTCTTTCTCTTTCTCAAATTCGACGTTCCAATTGAAATTGTCCAACCCAGAACAATTTTGCTTGAGTAAGGAAAAAAAAACACAGTCTTTTGTAAATACGATGCTAGATTACATATTATCTAAGAAGGATTGTATATTATTTGTCCAATATCTCTCTTGAAACAGTACATGACTAATTTTTTTGTCTCCATAATTACCCAAAGGTTACCTATGTGACTCATTTGTTTCATTGTGTGTAATAAAAAGTAAAATACATAAAGAAATATCATCATCAGATTTTTTTAGTCTCCACTGCAGGAGCACGACCCTCTTTGTACTACCAAAGCCAGATATTAGCCAGAGTAGCCAGAGGATCTGGCCTACACTCTCCACGCTGACCAGACGGGTTGGAAAGGTCTCATTGATGTTCGTTCATAAGCTTTGTTTAGCTTGTGTTTTCTAAGTCGCCTTCTACGGCATCCACGGGAAGGCTTGGAGTGGTCCTATTCTACTCTGCCGGGAACTAAGTACACGGCGAAAAAAAAATATAACAAAAATATATTCACGAATGTACACCTTGAAGATTAGAATCTCTGATATCGTTCCATATACTTTTTCGTTGACCATACTGAAATCGATAGGTACCCTCTCGTACAGGCGCTAATACGATGTCACCGATGTCGTCTCTTTGTCAACAAGCTCACTGACAAAAATACGAATTTATGCAAGTGGGGCGTACATGACGAGGAATGCACCGTCAGATCTACATATGCATTTTGTGGAATCTAGGATTCATACAGCTTACATTCGTTATCACGTTATGGCGATTAGTGCTTGATCAAAGCTTGTGCATTTGAGTGCATAATTTAGTAGGTAGGTAGTAATATTATGTCATTGTGTCAAAATTTGGGAAGGTAAAAGAATCTCAAGTTAAGTATCATCTATAATTTTAGACGTACAAATGGTACTTGTACTTGTACTACAAGTACTTGCGCCATGGCCTCCATTTATCTACATCTATATATGCACATAACACACATACGTGTAAGTTAGGTACTTGATATTCATATACTTACGTCCAACTATTATATCTTCATCTTTGTTCATTGACTTTTTAAATATTACGTATTTTCCTATTTTTGCCACATTTTGTTTAAATTTAAAAAACGAAAAACTTACCTAATCCAAGACCTTGTACCTCATGTTGATGTTGTTTTCAACGTGATAATACAATATAAAATCTATTACAACCAAATGCACTTACTACAATCATGTAATTAGCCCATAATGATTTCAGCAGGAACCCTTTGTGTAACTTGTATAAGTGTATGCCAAGTATTTAGTTCATTATAATTAAGGAACTCCAAATTGACATCCAGATCTTCAACCCGTTAAATTGCTAGGGTGTTCTGGTCTATCGTGCACCCATTCACCTCCTGTCTTCCTTCTTTCACTTTCAAGTTACCCGTAACTTCTAGATTTTAGAAAATTGTATTCTTTCTATAAATAAGTATGTATTTATGTATATAATTTACCTTTATGACGTATAAAAAAATAACTATCTATGATACCGAGACCGCTATAGTTTTAATTGAGAGTACATACTTAGAGGTATATACCACATTTTTTTCAGAATTATTTTAGTAAAAAAGTTACGGTGGGGGGCACCTCACATTTTAACTTTGTATTAGATTATCTCAAGACTGGGGGTTGGATCTACATAATTTTAAAGCAGTTTTTGTTGCATTTTAAAAGACCTTTTCAACGATATCCCACACGTTATGGTTAGTCCAATTTCATTTTTTAAATTCACTTTTCGTTGCATGGGAGGTTGGCAGAAAAAAAACATGTTTTCAAAATTTTAAAAATCAACTTTCAGAACTTCAATATCTATCTCTCCACCAATTTTCGTGACAATCAGTGCAGTAGCGGCGGAGTACGAGCCCGGACGGACAGACAGACAGACGGACGGACGGGCGGACGGACGGACGGACGGACGGACGGACGGACATGACGAAACTATAAGGGTTCCTTGTGGACTACGGAACCCTAAAAATAAAAAAATCTGACGGCTCTTTGGCTCACTCTGTCTATAGAAAACCAACACTTACTGACAGATATAGTACCCAAGTATGACCAAGTAAATACCGGTCTTTTATAATAAGACGGTTAATTTCCAAGATGAGATCCAAGGAACGGACGGGTGCGATTTTGGGTGGTCTGTCCCCATCTGAGGCTAAAATTACACTAGACACAAAGAAAATTTAAGTGTATTTTGGTTCAATTAGAGGGGTAGGGTGTGAAATTGCGCGAGGGCAGTAATTTATTGTAAGTGTGACAGCGACCAGTTTAATGGCACTGGCTGGTGAACTGGTGACCATGGTTTTGTATAATTAAAATATGTGACGTATTTTCAGTTTAGTTGAATAGTGCGATGGCTGAACTTGCGATCCCTCTTTTGGGATTGAAAGAGGATTACTCGCCAACCCTGGCTGATTTGGATAATTCTCATAAACTTGTCTGCTGCTAAAGATTGATTTTTACATTTTACACACAAATGGACAATCTAGTATTGTCCAAATAGCAATAAAAATTCGCTCGCTTTATTCGCTAGTACAAAAAGGAATAGTTATCATTTCACTTCATTTAACAATTTTTATTAATATAATGGGCTCAGTGGCCCGGTGTTACACAAGTTAAGTGATATCTGGCGTGATCTGCACTTGGATGGGTGACATAAAGTGGCACGGAAGGCACGTTCAGCTATTGATCCTGGCTGTAATCATTGTATGGTAGTCGTCAAACAACGTAAGATGATTTTAGGCAGCTTGAAAAATCTGATACCGGTGTTGGCAACCTACACAAACGAAAAAAAAACTTTATTTCGTTACTACGATTGAAAATAAAGGGTATTTTATTGCTAAAGTAATAACACTACATAGATTTAGCAAATGTTTTTATTTAAATAATTAGTTCTGAGACTTATAGTGCTTATAAAATAAAACTCTAAACAAATTCAAGATAAGAAAAATATTTTATCTTTTCTAGTAAAAATAAACTTTTAGATAGCTTATTATTATTTAAAATATAAGTTGATTGAATCATTTTCGTAATAACTTAGCCACCCAAACTTATGTGGAGGGTAAACATAACACATCTTTTGTTTATCCACTTTACCTACGTTGCCTACATTATAACACGCATCAGTTGACATAACTCTACTCGCCAAACAAAATTATGCTGCAGAAACACACATAACCAGCATAAATTCTCCTGCAACATATCAATAGAGATAACAGTTACAAGGAGATTTTTAATCATATAAATTATACCTTAGTTTTATTAGTATTCGTAAGGTAATTTTTTAACATATGTTTGTTAAAATTTTTAGATACTAAAGCAACACCGCGCAGTCATCAATGTAAGAAATTAAAGGTTCCATAATTTCTTTGGACACTTTAATAGAATGATCCATTGGCTGCTCTCTCGTAATCCTTTCATAAAATTTACTAAGTAAGTACGCTTATCAAATTTAGTTGGTAAGTATGCAAGATGATATTTTTTTACGAAATGTTTTTTTTTTTATTAGATTAAAATCATGGATTAGCCTTGTTAAATCACTCGTCACCCAATTTACATAAGTATGTGAATTTTTAGCTCAATCTTATAGTGTGAAGCGGATTTTTTCTTGCAAGAATTGATTACGGACACACAGACAACGGGACAGGTGAAACTAAAAAAAAAACTTGTAAAAAAGTACTTCACATTTCCACTCTTGATGCAGAATTCTTACATATTATTTTATAGTAGGTTAAGTATAATCGGTTTATCATTTAACATAATTGTGACACAATGTCATGTAAACATCTCCTCATTTCAGCCATCTAGTTAACAACACAGAAGTAATACGAGTATCGACTCCACAATTACAATACATTTACATACAGATCCGTTCAGATTGAATTTCACGCGCAGCCTGTTAATTTGCCTAAAAGGAAAGTAATTGCTTAGATTCCACCTAGCATAGGGAAATTAGGTGCTAACCTATAAATAACACTAGATATTTCCGCTTTGTATTTCTGTGTGAAACAGAATACAAATCTTACTAATATTTAAAAAGTTTTGATGTATTGAATGTTTCTAAATAGCTCAAAATGCTGAGCCAATTTCAATAAAATTGACTTATCTGCATGGTATAATATATTATGTACATAATGTCTTAATATAAAATCGTCTTAATAAAATAAAAAAATCAGTTTTTTTAATACAGTTGCCATAAAAGTGGCGTATTGCAGGGACGTATAGCGTTCGAGATGTGGGCTATTACATACTCGTGCTTTTTTTTGCCTTTCCCGAACTCGTGCGTTCTCTTTCCCAACTGTCAAAATAATGTCTATTAAAAAGAAAAACCAACAATGAAGTTTTTACTAAAAAAATTCATAGGAGTTTTTATGATTCATGCAAATACGTATATTTCTAAAAAGAAGCTACTAATTTGTTTCAATATCAGATTTAATGATTTGATTGAATGAGTTAGGTTTCATTTCATTTATCTCATTAAATTTAATTTTCATTTCATATCAATAAAAAAATTCTACTGAAGGATTGGCTGTATGGGCATAGTTTCCTTTGCCTACCAGAATGGGTGAAGAAAAAAAAATCTCTGCTTATATTCTACGGGAGTTTTTGGCGGGAAGTCAAGGGGTTCGGTTGGGGTTTGGTTTAAATTATTTTACAAATTGATTTTAGTGGACTTTATAATATGAAATTGGTGTTGTTTGGTGTTATAAATGCTCATAACATGAACAATGTGTGAAATAGTTAAAGTGGACAGTCATAGTACGGCTGTAGTGATATTTATTTTGCGGACTGTGTGGGCGTCTTCGGGCGTCGTCTGCCACTCAATCGTCTATGTAAACCAGTGGACTCGTATAGATTTGTCGCCAGAAGCTCCCTTGCAGCAGTCAAAGGCCTAAACCACCCTTTGATTGTCTAGTTAGGATTAGGTTAGGTTAGGATTAGGAATAAAGAACAAAATTAAAGATAGGCTCTAAAGGACTTGTATCCAGAGCCGTAAAATTATTTAATTAAAAAAAAAATATATTCTACGGTTGGCGCCATTTTTTAGAAATTTTCTTTGCGAGTTTAGTTGTTTGTTGCACAAAATGAGTAATTTCGACCCTAGTTTTTTTGAATTAACACCACCGGAGCTCAGTATAATTGCACAAAATGCTTCGGAGAACATTTTACCGGAAAAGTCAAAAAGTCGCTTCATATCTACATACGACGAACTTATTGCGTGGAGAAAAGAGAAAAAAGCAAATAGTTTTTCAGAAAATGTTATGTTGGCATACTTCTCTGAACTCTCAGCAAAATTAAAACCTTCTACGTTATGGTCGAGGTTTTCGATGATGAAAAGTATGCTGAAAATAAGGAACAACGTGGATATAAGTGAATACCCAAAATTAAATGCTTTCTTAAAACGACAATCAGACGGTTTTACAAGTAAAAATTTAAACATATTAACATCGAATGAAGTGGAAAGGTTTTTGAACGAAGCTCCCGATGATCGTTATTTAGCCACAAAGGTAATTTATTAATAAGTAATTATATTTTTCTTTAGTATTCAGTTTACGAAATCGCAAAATACAGTCAATACATTATTTAAAAAAATATTAATCTAATCCCTTTTTTTGTAGGTTGCTCTGATTTTTGGCGTTGTTGTAGCTTGCCGCAGAGAGGAGTTAGCCAATATTACTTTAAAAGATATTGAAGCCCATGGAGAAATGCTACTAATCAAGATTCCGAACACAAAAAAAAGATACCGAGAATCGTTTTTGGTTGTTGTTGAAGGAGATTTTCTTAGAATAGTGCAAAAATATATGAATCAGCGGTCTCAAAAAGGAAAAACCGACTGTTTTTTTCAAAATTACCAAAAAGGGAAGTGTACAGCTCAAGCAATCGGGATAAATAAATTTGGTAATATGCCAAAAGAAATAGCTACGTTTCTTGGTCTGCCGGATGCTGAGTATTATACTGGGCACAGCTTCAGGAGGACCTCTGCTACATTATTGGCAGATTCAGGAGCCAATTTGATGTCCTTAAAGCGACTAGGAGGTTGGAAATCAGACAAAGTTGCAGAAAGCTATATTGGTGATTCATTAAACAACAAACTAGAAACTGGGAAAAAAATCACACAATCCATTAATTTAAGGTCCAGTCCGTGTCCTTCACATGTTAAAGAGAACGTTCGTCCATCTACCTTCGTTGCTAATGATAATTCATCAGATCCAACTCCATCAACTAGCAAACGCCATTGTTTGACAAATATACATAAACAATCATACGAAATTAATAATAGTTTGTCTCAAACAGTAAAAATGCAACCTAAAACTTCCCCAGTTAGTATAGAAAACTGTACCAATTTCAATGTATATGTGAATTATAACTTTTATAAGAATAAATGATTAGTTAGTTGAGTTTATTGTGTTTTTATTATTTTATTAAATTGCTTCATTTTTTCGCAACTGTATTAAAAATAGTCGTTCAGTACACGTGCGGAACCGTTGTTCCGACTGTCAACCCTCGCCTTCGGCTGCGCCTCGGCTCGGGTAGACATTTGTCGGAACTCTTTGCAATGACAGCCTTTCCGCACTTGTAATGAAATATACTATTTCGTACAAGCTTTTATTGTGAGGCCGAAGACAATGTAATAAGCCCAAACTCGATAGGGTTGCGTCGTTTTCTTACAGGGTTCCTGTAGCCACCTTCCGGCTCCATCATCAGATTAGCTTCTTGTTATAATAATATTGCATTGTCATCTGATTCAGATTAGCATACAAAATCTCATCTCAATCGGAAACCAGGAAATGGCTCAATTTTAAATTGCAAGATTTGACCCAAACAAATAAACAACAGCAGACAAGGCAAGCTAAGTAAAAGCTTGTAATAAAAATAATCTGCGTTCAATTGCAAATATCAGTGTCGATAATTGAACGCAGGAACTGAAATCGACGGATAAGAGCGTGGTTACCACTAAGCTACGGAGGACGTTAATATTAAACACGTATAAATTATACTGGGATTTAGACAAGATTAGATGGCTCTATCATGGATCATTTCAAGAATTTTAAGTAGGTTCGTTGCCTATAATGGAAGTACTAATACAATTATATTTCTTCTATTAGTATTATTTGTCTTATTTCTTATATCTACAAGTTTTTCTATTTGGAAATCATATACAAACGCGTTTCAAATCATTTCCATTACTGAAACTTAACAATTATTATTTTCAAAATTTAAAAAGTTATCAATATTTTGTTAAGATCTTTTTCTTTCTGAATTTGAGTAAGAATGAAACAAAAAATCTATTCCAAAATGTTGAAATTGTTCCATCACATCGCACCTAAACGTCCATTTGTCCACAATAGAGGCTTTGGAATAGGACTATAATCGTTTTATGCGCGACCATTGCATTCAGTGAATAAATATTTCTTTTTTTTTTTCGCCTAAAGCCATGGCAAATACTTATGTCACAAAACAATGAAAGTGCAGAAGTTGCATAAAAAATACTAATTATTGAACGTTTAGTATTCAGCGTATAATCAAGTTAAAAATAATTACCAAATAATGAAGAGTTCACACCGGCAGATAAAAAACTAGATTTTTTTTTCAACACTAAAACAAGAGATAGATACGACCAAACTTGCAGTGTAATAGCGTTGTAAATGAGAATGAATAGGTCTTTATGTAATATTATGTATTTATAAGAGCAAAATGGAGAATAGCGCTAAAAAAATTAGGCCTATGCCTAGCAATGGGCTGAGAAAAGAGAAAGAAAAAAAGGGAACTAAAAGACCCTAGCTGTAAATTGGTCTGAAAATTTTTGGGAATAACACTAAATCTTAATATTATAATTATATAAAAAATATGTTTTTTTTATTATATTTTTCTTTAAAAATTAGATAAAAAGTGTGTTAAGTTGCCTACGTGAGCCTGTAGTCTTATAGCTCATGCATCTCTATAAGACTATTGTGATAATTTTGCTTTATCTATTAACCCTACAGCCTCCTCAAGCTTATCATCTATTGTGTTTTTAATTTGCAACCATTGCAGTTACTTTTATTTCCAGTTAGGGTCCTACTTCCGCAATATTGTGAAGGCACAATGGCCGCGTGCCGACACGAGTGTTTTGCCTGCAATTATTATGATAGATGCAATTTCGGGTTTATGAAATTAGACTATTATTTGCTAGCATTTGCTGTACGGGCAGCAATAGTATTCAATGCAAAATAGTTTTAATCGAATTGTTAACCTCCGACGAAAAAGAGGGGTGTTTTAAGTTTGACGTATCTGTGTATCTGTGTAGCTCCTACACGAATGGACCGATTTCGATGCAGTTTTTTTGTAAATTGAAAGCTTCATCTGTCGGAATGATTCTGTATGTTTGATGGAAATCGATTCAGCTGTTTAAAAGTTATGGGGGTGAAAGTAGGGGTGAGCAACCCAAAATATACAAATATGCCTGAGTGGGGTATCAAATGAATAGATTAAGAAATTTGTCTTTTAATGAAAATTGTTTAGCCATTAAAAAGTTATAAGGGGTTAACGCTAACGCTTAAAAGTCGTTATTTTTTTTTGCCCGGCGAATTAAAAAAACTTCTAAACTTGTATCTTCAAAAATATATATTTACCATGTTCTTCGTGGTTTCCTTTGTCATCCCGCCAAGTCTCTGTCATAAACACAGAACGTTCGTTTTGTTGTGTTCAAAAGCTATGGTCACATGACGTAAAAATTTTGATTTAAAAATGTGATTATTAAAAATAGCTAGTTGTTTACTTTTAATTTCAGAGCAGTAAAATAAGGGCAGTTTGCAAGATTTTTTAATATATTTTTTAGCACAGCCTTCTTCAATACTGTTAAATGTTTCTCTTTATCATTTTATAAATCATTTTAAGAACTATATTATTGTCGGTGGAGTATTTTCCATGTCCCCCGATCTTTAGCCAAATGCTTTACCTCCATATACTACACGACTTCTGCCTTTTCCCTTACTTTATGCAAGAACGATTTCTACGGTAAATTATTTTATTCCTCTTTTTTTCAAATTTTCTATCAATACAAGGCAATTCTGAAACGGTATTAATCTATTAAAGTTTACTGGATTATCAACTTATATTATCAGATTCCTTAAAAAGTACAATATGCCAGCTGGAAAAAGAAAACGACATAGGTATTAAAAATTTTTTTTTCCCTACTTAGTAGTTTGTAGATGGAGGAAAAGTTCAATTTGGGTAGGTACCCATATTGAATTTTTCCTCCATCTACAAACTACTAAATAGGCTTTATACTCATAAATTTTGTACTGTCTGATACCTAAAAACCAAAGAGACGTAAATAATATCACAGAATAAATAATACTAACGTACAGAAGCCTCAGTTAGCAAAGAAATTCAAAGAAATATCTACTCAATGTGGCTTGCGTAGCGATATGGTTTAATTTAGCTCACGTCAGAACTCAGCACCTTTTCGTTTATATACCTGTCTAGGTAATAAGAGTCTGTCCAGATTAATAAGAGTGAAATTAGCTTGCAATGGATGTCTATCCATTGCAAGCTAATTCCACTCTTATTACTCTGGACAAACGATTCGTATAACTGAATTTACCACCCGGAGGGGCCGCCTGCGCACATAGTAATAATGTAGGTACATTTTCGATACCTAAACGGGGAGTGACACAGGCCTGATAATATTGTGTAAAAATACAATGTTACTCGTACCTAATTACGAGTACATGTGTAAACAGCACCATAAAAATATTTCCTTACAATCTTTCTCTGCCAAAATAAGAGCCTGAAAATAATATATCAAATCTTCGCCTAATTAAAATTCAAACCAAACCCTCGAAAAGGTAACAGTGTACTCCAGCATAACATCTGTGTTACCACAGTGTCTCTAACAGATAAAAGAACAAAGGAGTTGGTTAATTACATTTGTTTCAAAACGCTTTTCACGTTTTTTCCACGTCCTGGAAAAAACGTGTTTACAATATTACCGCTGTTATAATTGCTCGTGTAATAAAAACCGACAGAGGCGCTCTGCAGAATATCACATTTTTATAATCCCTGACTTAGAATGTGAGGTATTAAGACTCTAGTGCACGGTGGGTCGTGCTACTTGACGCTATAAGATGCTACGTGTATACTAAACTGTGTGCTGTACTGCTGTCTTAACCTTTTATCTAACCTTAAATTTACCTGAAAATAAGTTCACGAAATACGCGCTAGTCAAAACAAGGCGAGGAGATAAAGTAATATAAATGCAATTTAAATTACTTTATCTATACCAACTATTTTTACCAACCTAATTTTAGATAAAATACTTTAAAATGAAACACTTTAATTCGATTTGGACCAATTCGCTTTTGTTTTTGTTAAAATGGTGTATCCAGCTGTATTTAGATAGTTTGGCAATGTACCTATATGAGTCATGCAGACAATTTTTTTTTATGAATGTATGTCACAGTACAAAATCTTTTCAATAGACATAGTTCTAATCATGGCGTTTTAATTTAAAATACATGATAAATTAGGTTTATAATATGATTTCTTTTTTTTTTCCTTATTTATTTCTAATGCACAAGTACATACATTTATGTAAACAGATGACAGTTCTCTTAATAAAATAATGCATGGACCCTGTAAGGGTGGCACTTTATAACTTATTCTAAAAGTATGTTGAGTGGATTTAATAATTTTTAATGGTAAAAGCTATCTTCTGCCTGGATTGGGACTTTAGGAAAATGTCTTTGAATAAAGACGCCATGTGTTGCAAGCCCCTTGATATAATATTTTAAAGAGACTTTATTTCCACAAATTTGATGCAGTTTAAAGGGTGCATAATTTGCTTTAAGGTAATTATTTTGCAATAGGGGCGTGCAGATGTTGAATTCGAATTTGCCTAAGAAATTTTAAGGGCCAACTTTGTTCGAAATTTGATTATTAAATTGCATTGTAATGTGAATAAAATAAATAGAAATTGTGAAAAGTTATTTCTAGTGACTGAATGACTATAAAATGAATTGATGCTGATATAGTGGTGATAATTATTTTAAATATACACCAGGAAAATTGCAAAATATATGCAATTTATTTTAATTTGCAAGCTGTAATTTTCAAATCAATATAAATTATAAATAAGCTATAAATAACAAAATAAGAGATATAACAAAAATACTAAATAAAAAAATATTATGTCTTTGTTATTCATAATATAAATATTTTGAATATCACAATTTAGTATATACTTTGTTTTCATAAACGAAACGAGTATATACTTTGGTTATGAATTTGAAAATATTAAATAGGAACATATCATATGTTTGTTAGTCGTAGGATAAATATTTTTAATAATACCTACAGTATATCATCTACTTTGGTTATGAATTTTAAAATAATGAATAGAAAAATAATAATTTCAAAGACATATATTTAGTAGTCACAGGATATATATTTTGAATATCACAATAAATCTACTTTAGTTTTCGGTTCAAAGCACTTTAACAGACTGTAAGTTAATTTTTATTTTATTTTATGCTTAGCAGGTATTTCTGGGGTAAAGCACAATTTAATTTCCTAAGTATAAAACATAAAAAATCGAAATTTAGATTCCGCTTTATTAAAAGGTTTAGTTTGCAGTTTAATTATTCAAGTGTATTTATTAAATTTATTTTTTCTTATTAACATGTGCATTACCCAAATAATATTATAAAATGCAATTTACAGCTCAATATATTTTGGACAAAATGAACAAGCAGGCTATTTTAACGACGATTGTTCACCAGAACTCAGAAGTCCGGATTTTCCAATTTTCTATACGTGACCTTTTTCACCCCGATGTCACATTCAACAAACGAGGTGTCTTTGAAAACGTAATTAGAAAATTCCCAAACGACGTTCCTCTCTCGTTTCTAGTTCCGGGCTCTCAAATTAGTTTCTCTACATGATGAGTATTATGTGTTTGGATTTAAGAATTTTCATTAGGAATTGTTTTGGACCATTAGGAAGGTTTGGGATAAATAAATAAATATATACGGACAAATCACACAGATTGAGCGAGCCCCCAAGGCAAGTTTGAGACTTGTGTTATAGGATACCATCTCAGCGATACTATATTTTATAACAAATATTATATAACATGGAAGGGACATACCTGTAATAAATCAAACGAATTAACTTTTATAAAATATAAACTATTATTATAAATCAAATCAAACATAGTTTAAATTAGATCATTATAGTGTAATGAAATTAAAATAACAGACTAAAAACAAAAATCGGCCTTTCTATAAATAAGTGTTCAGCCGCCAGGGCGATTATATGGGAATGTAGATTTTTTTTGTTTTCTTGACTGTTATTTTAATTTCCTTATACTTTAGTGCTCTAGTATAGCCCGTGGTTCAATTTATTACGGGTATGTCCCTTTCACGTTGTATAGTTAAACATCCAAGACCCAGGACAATCTAAAAAAGATCATTTTCCAGCTTGAACTGGTTGGGGATCGAACCCGGGGCCTCTGGTGTGACAGCCTGGAATGATGAACAGCCACAGAAGTTGTTTTTGAGATAGAAGGCATTGATGGCTCCACAGAATAGAGCTGAGCGCTTTAATAAGAAGAAGAAGGGAATGTTTGCTCTGTATATAATTTGAACTAAGTATACTTACTTAAAATAAACAGGCAAGTGCGAGGCGGACTCGTACATGAAGGGTTCCGTACCTCTGTACAATGTTTTAATACGCTGAAGAAACACGTGTCTTGTATGACGACCCCCCCTTTAATTTTTAAATTTAACTTATTTTTAGTATTTGTTGTTGTAGCGGCCATAGTAATACATAATCGGTGAAAATTTCAGGTGTGTAGTTATTACGGTTCAAGAGATAGAGCCCTGTGACAGACGGACAGATGGACAGACAGACAGCGGAGTCTCAGTAATAGGGTCCCGTTTGCACCTTTCGGGTACGGAACCCTAAAAAAGGAAATATTTAATAATAATTTTCCTTGATGTTCAAAAGAAAAAAAAATAAAGATGACTTATGATACCATTTTAATTCAGAAGAATGCATTCAAAATAAAATCTGGTTTGGTTCCTATGGCAAGTGATAATTTCGTATTTGTCGTAGGTATGTAGTTTAGTATTACAAACTTTTATAACAATTATACAGTAAAATTGTCATATACAAGAGCTATTTAACTTCTCAGAAGTTGTTATATCTATTATTAGTACAACCCATAACGGAGCTCTGACCGCATACTTGGAACTTAAACATCCCTAAACTTCGTATTAACTATGACTATGAATTGGTTGATATAATTAACCGAGTCTTCCTTCTATCTTATCAAGTATGTCATTAGATATAGATTAATGATTGTTAGGTGGTGGGATTAATTTTGGAGAAATATAAAGCTATCATTAGGCACTTTATTGTGAGTTTTTGTTGTTGTATTGCTACTTATTTATCGTATTTTGTATAAAATAACATGACAGAAATGCCTTGTTGCTATTTTTCATTCAATAGCATGTTCTGTATTTGTCAAAAATAAATATTCTTTGATTGAATTTCTTTACAGTTAAAGTTTAATCAAAAACTCTTTAAAATTGTAGGTTTTAATAGCTTTCACTCTATGGTGGTGTAATTCGAAACTATTGAAGCTTAAAATGGTCAGTAATTAAATCTTACCAAAATAGTAAACCTCTTGTAAGTTTTTATCACCTAGGTATGTACACTTAAGCTAAAAAGAGTGAAAATGCTGCGGCTTTTGTAACAGTTTGAATAGAAGATCGAACATTTCCTAATTTCTACCTCTACATGCGAGAGTTATTGTAATGATTTATAAGATTTACTAACCATTTCTAAACTTCTATTAAATTCTATATACGGTCAAACATTTACTACGCAACCCTTTTAAGTTTGCAATTGCATTGCATTGAAACCCATGGACGATTTTGTCCACCGTACCTTTTCAGTTAAGCGTAAAATAATGGAATTGCCTTTCCCGACGGTATTGCGGCGCACTTGTGTAATTGGTTTAGATAAATTAACGAAGTAGTTCCAAAGAGTGATATCCCGTGGGATGAGGTACAATTTAATTGTATACAACCCTCCCTTTGTTTCCGATTCCAGAATTGATAATGATCTTTTATAGCTTTTATGATCCGTTTTGCGGCTATTACGCCGGAAATGTAGAAATTGTGAGGAATTATGATCACGTCTTATTTATTCTTAGGTAGGTGAAAACAAAGACTTGAGGCATTAGATATATAACGTCTAACAAAATATAGTAAAACTATTTTAAAGGTGAATTCAGTCCATGATACTGAACAACTTTTCCCAAGGAACATATATCGAAATATGAAAAATATTTTTTGACTTTCCTTACAAATTCGGATCAGCTGATCGATCAACTCATATGGGAGGCCAACAATTATTTTACATATTTCCATATATGTTCCTTGGGGAAAGTTGTTCAGTACGATGGACTAATCTGATCTGATCCACGCTTAAAATAGTTTCAGTATATTTTGTTAGGTTAGGTATGTAATACGCTATGCGGCTAGCAACCCATCACTATTTTGATTCCCTTATTCCGTCCTCACGCCCACCATCAAGCTTAACGTGGTCTTTGGATCTTACGGCCTTGGACTCTGTCTACTCCGTTAGGGATAAAGACGTGATAATGTATCTGTATTTAATACTTAAACTATTTTTTTACCAAACGGTCTTAAGACGGTCATGATATTAGACATCATTTTTTACTTAAGACTACGCTTTGTGAAGAATTTGTTTCGTTGATCAATACACATCGATTTATAAATAGCTGCACAATAATGTTTGCAGTTATTATGAAGCGCTGGTTTGATTGGAGGTACATATTTTCTGATTTATATTTCTAGCAAAGACGCAAACCTCTGTAGATCCTTATCTATCATTTTAATATATGCCAAGAGGTTTCAACCCTATACTTGATATGTCAGTGCACATCAAAAGCTATGCTATTGACAGCGAGATATGGGCCGTGACCGAGCTGAGTAAACGGAGCGTGCGATAAGCTTGAGACTGCATAAATCTGTATACCGACTGTCGATGACAGAATGAAATGACACACACTATTGATAGCGATGTATAATATACAATCGATACTTTCGAGTAAAGTTCCTGATTTAATTAAATGTTTGAAACTTGTTATTATACAAATATACAAACCACGCAGGGTTGCTTCTCAGTCGAAATAGAAATTTATTGTTTTTTGAATTAACTTGGGGTTTGGATGTTTTGCATGTATGTATTTATTATAAAGTTTCGGTTTGTTGGTTATAACATATAATTTAAAACATATACATATTGTATTATAAAAGTAAGTTTTGTGCATGTTTTCTAGTGCAATATACATAAATAAGTAAAAGTTCTAAAATCTACTCGTAAAAGTTTTTATTAAAAAAATACAGGAATTTTAACAACAATATTGGTACTTCTTAAAGTCATACTAATGTATCTATTATTTAAAAATACGGTCAGAATTCAAACATATAAGCAGTTACGTATAGAGTAATTAAGTATTTCATACTCATACAAATTTTCACCATGCAAAATTCGTACAATGTAATTGTAATAGAAAACAATACTATCAAATACATCATTGGTATAAAGCCAGTGAACTTTATTACGGCTATTGAAAGCAGCTTGTTCTTTAAAGTTTCATTTATAGACACTTTAACTGTTATTATTATTTGAAATCGCTTTAATATTCAGTTTATTTGTAATTTCAGTAGTTACTTTGTTGCAGAAATGGTAAATAGATGGAAGTAATTTTTGACTAATTTACTATATGCAAATATAGGTTTTCATTTATCTATATTACCAATCGTTCTAAGCAGAAAGGCTTGTTTAAACTTTGCATGTTTCTTGTCTGTTACATACAATTTAATTGAAGCAATAAATTATTACAATGGTTGACGTTTCGATTAGACCATACAAGTCTTCAATTGCTTTAATTTTAATTGTTAATAGGCCTTGAAAATACAACTAAGTAGAGTAAAATTTAAGATAGCTTACAAGCAAAATGTAAAGTTATTGAAGCAAAAATTAAGTTGGTATCTTTTTGCTTGGATATAAATTTAAAATTGATATATAGTAAGTACTTTAATTTTATATTGCAGAGCTAGATTGTATTCCTTTGCGCTATTATTATAGTCGACATTTCTCATCGTCGTTATATTTATTACTGCCAATAACAAATGTCCCAACACTAACTAAAACGCTATGGGCAAAAATTAACCCGAACATTGGTCCCTTTATGAATGCGTATTAGGGCGCATTCACATAAACTTATCTATTCGTGTGGCGTGAAATGAACGGAGCCCTCGGTTGCCTGGAGCTTTGTCACCCTTATTTTTGTTCATGCTTTTGCAAATTAATTTTATGTAAAGAATAAAAAGTATAAATGGACATTATGGTTCTTTATGGTTTTATCTTTAATTTGATCGGATAAAAATATAGGAAATTTAATGTAAAACATATAATTTAATATCTACCACGTCTCATATTTATATTATATTTATACCTTAGCGTTGTACTTACTATGAAGATAAAATTGTCAAATTATAAAAGTAATCAAAATACTGAAATAAAAAATAAAATTACCTCATTGACATCAATAAATACCTACATAAATAATATGCGTAAAATTATCGAAATAGATATTTTCATAAGTGAATCGCTTGTAATCAAAATCGACACACAAAGGTTTCACAGTATTAGATACAACATAAAATAAACAGCCCTTTTACGCCCGGAGGTGTGTCACCCTTATTTTTTGTCATTGCAAACTGCGCTTACGTCGAAAGCTGTTGTGTGATAACAATAATTATAATTTAAAAGTAGGGAGTTGGCGTTTTGAGACACTTAAAATGCAATTTCTTAATGAGACTGTCTTGCTTCCGAAGGGGGATGTGTTTGCGAAATAATAGAAATGTGTAACTATTTTTTTTTTCATTAACAACAAAAATATCTGGACAATGTTATAACAATACAGAAACGTAATATAATTTATATTGCATATAAAAAAATAATAATACCGGACTCCGGGCTTCGCAGCGTTGCAGCTGAGAATGCAACTAGGAATACGCTGAGATGTGATAGATAAAAAAAAAATCTTAGCTCATTAAAAAATTTTAGCTACAATAAAGATGTGGTAATATGGTTATATTTACTTAGTTTATTTTAATATTAATTAATTCACTGAGCGAGCGAAGCTTCTCCGTTTCCGCTTCGGCAAAAATTCTTTCGTGTGTCCGAATTCCAGATTCTTAATTCCGGTCTAGATTTTCGGCTGTTCTCGCCTACAAGTTAAATTTCTTAACCGATTATCGTGAAATTTTGTGAGCATCTTCGATAATTATACAACTATATATATATATATATATATATATATATATATATATATATATATAAAATGAATGTTTGTCTGTATAAAATCGCCTTTATAAAATCGTAAACGGCTTGACCGATTTCGATATTTTTTTTTTGTGTTTTTCGTAATAGTTCAGGGATGGTTTAGAAAAAAAAATTGGCGTAGCAACGCGCGCAGGCTAGTAAAGAATATTTTAGACAATTCGGTATTTCGAAAATTTTCAAAATGGCGGAAATATCGGGTTTGCAAACGTAAAAATCATCACATTTGTACTGTGAGTTCGAATCTTACTCATGGCGAAAGTTTTCATCACATATTTTTAATTTAGATATTGTTCCGGGCATTGTAATTCTGTATAAATCAATGCTTAAAAAAAAATATCATATTTCAGCCATTTTGAAAAATGTTTAAAAATGTCATAAGACTTTTTGTAACCCTTACTTCCAACCACTCACCGGTGCGTGTTAAAACAATTCAAAGTGATTGTTATTTTAAAAGTGACAGTGAACGAGTAAATGCAATATTTTTGTTTGAACAACTTTTTCATCTGATTAACGTCAAGGGGTCAGGAGTGGACGGGTTATGAAAAGTCAGACTCGCGAGGTCTACAGCTCACAGAGGTGTCTCTGTACTCGTGATTTATTTTTAAAAATTACATAATAATAAATAACAAAATATATATATATAAAAATAACAAATAAATTAACAAAATGGAGAGAGGCAAGTCCCCTGGACATGACAGCCTCAGCATCGAGCACCTGAAGCACGCAGGAGTGCACCTACCTAGGGTGTTGGCCCTACTGTTTAATTTGTGTATCAGCCATAGTTACCTACCCGACGATCTTATGTACACAGTTGTCGTGCCTATTATGAAAAATAAAACTGGTGATGCCTCAGACCTTAAAAACTATAGGCCTATCTCACTCGCCACTGTCATAGCCAAAGTACTGGACAGTTTGCTTGACAAACATTTGGGTGCGCACATTGAGTTGCATGACAATCAATTTGGCTTCAGACCTAGCCTGTCTACAGAAAGTGCGATCCTATGTCTCAAGGAAACTATGCAGTATTACACTAAGAGAAACACACCAGTTTTTGCGTGTTTCCTGGACTATTCACAAGCCTTTGATATGATCAAGTATGATGTACTCTGGGAAATGATGTCCAACGATACGACACTGCCTCCGGATATTGTAGCAATATTTAAATATTGGTACAGTAATCAGAGGAACAGCGTTAGATGGGCAGGCGTGCACTCGGACGTATACAGATTGGAGCGCGGGGTGAGGCAGGGGGGGTTTACCTCGCCCAATCTGCTATTCAATCTGTATATGAACCGACTAGTTGAGGAGCTCAACAGCACCAGTATAGGTTGTCATATAGATGGGATTTGTATTAACAATATTTGTTACGCTGATGATATGGTGCTGCTGAGCCCCTCGATCGGTGCATTGCACAGGTTGATACGCATTTGTGAGAAGTATGCGGAATCTCATGGGCTCAGATATAACGCCAGTAAAAGTGAGTACCTAACATTCAAATCTGGGTCTAAAACTTATTCAACACCACCTGTTAGTCTTTGTGGTACGGAACTAAAGAAAGTGGATAAGTTTAGGTATCTGGGCCACTGGGTGACCGATACGCTGAGTGACAATTGTGATATTGAACGGGAGCGCAGAGCGATGGCTGTGCGGTGCAATATGTTGGCCCGCAGATTTGCACGTTGTAGCAAGGAAGTAAAAGTAACCCTTTTTAAAGCTTACTGTCAGACCTTCTACACGTGCAGTCTGTGGGTTGACTATTCGCGGCGCACATACAGCGATTTGCGCGTTCAGTACAATGATGCGTTCAGAGTGTTGTTTGGACTACCGCGTTATTGTAGCGCGTCGAAAATGTTTGCCGACGCTAATACAGACTGCTTTTATGCAATTATTAGAAAAAGGTGTGCGGCGCTATTAAGACGCTTACGTAGTAGCACAAACGGTATTCTGCGCGTGTTAACGGACAGATGGGACTCTCCACTGCTGTGTCACTGGATGCACCTTCATACTGAAGTGGATACGCAGATACCGGTAACCAGGGGGTGGGAACCCAATCGTCAATAATTAATTAATGTTGTGTTTCTTGTTTACTGTTACTAACACTAGGTTAAGTTAATTTTGTTCATTACTAACATAATATGGATTATGTCCGAAATAAACATTTTATTATTATTATTAATAATGCCATTGTCTTGTCATTGATCACAACCACTTTGAACGTGATTTTAGATTTATTAATGCAGAATAACGGATATTAAAAGCGCTATTTGACTCCAAGGAACTATGACGTCATAAATCGACATTTCATAAAAATCCC
The DNA here is from genome assembly GCA_963576875.1 of Acrobasis repandana. Lineage (NCBI taxonomy): Eukaryota > Metazoa > Arthropoda > Insecta > Lepidoptera > Pyralidae > Acrobasis > Acrobasis repandana. The sequence goes on along the minus strand of OY756223.1, from coordinate 8,521,788 downwards.
ATAGAAAATGTTTGTTTTTCACGTTAAGAAAAAATTAATCTGATTTGTTGCAAAATAGCCTATTCTCATTTTCGTCTAACAAAATAACAGATAGTAAGCTATATAGTAAGCAATAACTATTTATAGTTTAAGTAATAAACTTGCGCCCCCAAAAAATAATAAAGATAAGGTTTAAGAAAGTTTCATTACATTTTTCGTGCAAAATCTCTTATAGCAAATTCCTTCCCTTCTTAGGCAAAGTACAAAAATATGTCGGCTTTCCCTTTTATCGGTTGTTTTTATGAGAGAATATATTATGTATGCATTCGTAATATTATGTCTCTTATGGGGTTATAGGGGTTAGGCAATGTCTAGACGTATTACATATACAAGTGACAGAATAATTTCTATGACCATTAAAAGCCTTAACTAATAGCCCTGAATATAAAATATCAATAACTTGGCCCGATAAATCATAAATAAGTAAGTATAATATTTTTAAAGATACCTATTACTTATGTAATAAATTTTATTTAGCACATGATATGATCAACATGAAATTGTCTACATACATGCGCTTAGAATGTTTGTGATGGGGATAAAGCCACAGTTACCAGGATGATAGATAAGCTGGCTTTTAATAAATACAATACCCTAAGCAACAGGACGAAAGTATAAGATTAATTTTTAAAAGATTTTAAAATATAACTTAATTTATTATAGCCTATTATAATTAAAGTAGCTATATACGAACATGCATTTATTACTAATTAATAATGTATTAGTCGATGATTTTGGTTGTGTATAATGTTTTATATATTGTAAGCCAACTTCATGAAAGAGATTACCATAGTCGCTATCAAAATACGTAATAAGTGATTATTTGCGCCTAAAATCGCCTGAAGCTATTCCACGATACGGAACTTAGTTAGTGCGGTTGAACCACGATATGCCGTATCATTGGGGAGAACACGGCACAGATTTGTTGGAACTTGAGATAAAGGGCTTAAGGGATGTCGATGTTAATGTCTAATTAGTTATAGTTATTAGCCTTATTCAACTATGTTTATGAAATCCATCGAGACAACAGTCGGTAATAGCATAAAGCCACGTAAAGTTAAAAGCACATGAAGCTCATCAAACTCATCAACTCCACTACCATGTCATAGAATGGCGACCTGACATGGCATGGGATACAAGCAAGGTAGAGGACAACCAACACTGCGTTGGGTGGACGATATTTTAAGCGTCATACAGGCAACTGGTTCCAAAGGAGAGAACAAAATAGAAAATATGGAGGAGGCCTATGTCCAGAAAAGGATAACCTAAAGGCTGCTATAGATAGATGCCTGTTGTTGACTATGCTTATCAATATGAGGGTCTTTTTTGAAGGGTCCTTAACTCCTGAATTGTGAAAAACTCACTAAATTAAATCATCATCATCATCTTCCTCGCCTTCTCCCTATTTGGGGTCGGCTCTGAATGTCAACTCTCTCCATCGTTTTCTATCATTTATTATATCTGTACTAACCCCCCTGTCCATCATGTCCCGCTTAACACATTCCCCTCACGTCTTTCTAGGTCGTCCTCTATCTCTGTGGCCATCCACCTTCAAGTTGAATATGAATATGTATATAAGGACAAATCACACTAATTGAGCTAGCCTTAGTTTTAAACTTGTGTTATGGGATACTAACTCAACGATACTATATTTTATGATAAATACATATATAGATAAACACCCAAGACCCAGGACAATTTGAAAAAGGTCATTTTACAACTTGCCCTGGCTGGGGATCGAACCCAGAACCTCCGGATTAGTGGTCTAGCGTGTTAACCATTACGCCACGGAGGTCGTCACAAGTTAACCATTTTGTTAGCCAGATGTTCGGCATCCCGTCTCTTGATATGACCGTACCATGTCAAACGGTGGCTTTTTAACTTATCTACAATTGGTGCCACCTTTAAACTCCCTCTTATATATTCATTCCTGATCTTATCCATCTTCATCACCCCACACATCCACCTAAGCATCCGCATTTCTGCTACATGTAACTTATGTTCTTCTTTCTTCTTCGTAGCCCAACATTCCCCTCCATACAGCAAAGCAGGTCTTATTACTCACAAAATTAAATATAAGGACTTTAAGTAATAGTGAAATTGATACAGTAGATTGCAAGCAAACTTCTAAGTTTATGGCTACTCGTATACTTCAAGTTTATACTCCAACGTGGTTTATGTACGGCTTGCTTCCAGTCTGGGAAACCATCGTAAGGAAACTTACATGGATCATGGAAGTTAATTACTAGCTTGTGGAATAGGTTTTGCGATTTCCCACGAATTCATTATTGACCAAGCGAGCGAAGCGTGTAAGTTTCAAGATTGGGCAAAAATGCTTTTGACACAGGTCGCATTACTCAACCGATTCTCGTGAAATTTTATAAACTAGTTCGATAATTTAATAGATATTTTGTCCATTCAGTTTTAAGAAATTTTTCAAAATGGCGGATATATGGAGGTTTAAAACTTTAAAATAATCGTATTTCCGCCATTTCGAAAAATTTTCAAATGTCATATAACTTTTTTGTTACCCTTTTTAAGACGCAACTTTTTGTCTGAAAAACTTTTTTAACCGATAAGTTTCAAAGAATGGGGTTCTGTCGTGAGGTTTACAGCTTGCAAAGCCACAAGTATTTAAAACGTGTAAGGTTTCTTTTTGGATAACTACATATTGCGATCAACACAATATATTTTAAGTAAAATATTCAGAAACTCTTGAAAGTTTATTTTTGGTGGAACGAAACATTATTATGTATGATTATGTTTAGAATTTTAGATAAGAATAATAATTTGTAATCAACTTTAGTCTATATTGTACGAGTACGGCCCCTCCTACCTATTTACTACTTTTTTCCTCTTTTTAATGAAATAAACAGAAATCAATTTTCATACTTTGATTGTTTCAGTGATTGTCTTTTACATGAATTTTGAAAATAGAAAACATTATGCACATATGCCAGAAACTAAGATTAAAAACAATAAGTTGTGTTAAAATGGTGCCTGAAATGTTAAAAGCTATTAACATAAGAGTTGCCTATGAGATCTTCTTTAATCTCATCATCCAAGCGTATTTCCGGTTGCATCATCAGCGGTTACGCTTCAGAGCCCGGGGTCCGCTACCTTACCTAGGTGGTTTGACGAGGTTACTGGTTTTTACACAGAGCGACTGCCGTCTGACCTTCGCAACCCAAAGGGTAGACCAAAACCAATCCTAGGATAGGTTTGAACAAACGCTAAATTGCGTTCGGGACCCACAGCTTTGCGTGCCTTCCGAAGCACGGAATCATCTTTATTATCGGATAATCAGGTGATTCAAACCTGCAATATCCTAATCAGACTAGAAACAATTTTTTACAAAGTATGCTTCCCAGTGGGATTTAAACCCATGACCTCCAGATCACAAGGCAAACGCCTTGACCACTAGACCACGGAGGCAGTCACATGTATGTATGAGTATGAGATCTTCTTTTATCTTTCTAGTGATATTCAGAGGTCACTATTCAGATCGTATAGTTCAAACGACATGTTACGCCATAAGCCATTATAAAAAGAAAGAACTGTCAAAACCATATCTTTGGTCAAAACAAAATCCTGCTTCCACTTATCCTCGTATTTCATCACAAAACGCCCTGAAGGCATAAAGGAAATATTTCATTTACTCAAATACCATGATAGCGGTTTGCTAGTAGGCAATGATATATGTATATTTTTTTTAATAAAATATTTTAGAAATACGATCAATTCTCGTATTTTTATATTTAAGAGACAGAATAACGGGACCAAATTAAATCTAAACATATTAAAGCTAATTTTAATAAATATTTCTTGGAGAATATTTGATGTTTATCTGGTTCCTGAGTAGGTAGGTATCTACTATAAGTTTATTTAAGTACCGATGTATATAATTATTTATAACAACAGAACAAGCCTGCGTGGTTTATACTTATATATGTTATTGAAGTATTTTTTTTTTATGTTATTCTTTATACCTACCTCTATGATAAATAAACAAAAAAAACGACGGGTTGCACTCCGGGAGTGCCGGCAGAAGTGAAAACTTGAATATTAACGTTGTGCATTTTTGATATTTTGGAATGGTTAGGGAATAATTTTACACGAATTGCTTTAATTATCAGTATAAAAGTACTATCATTTATGTGGTAGAATACAATATTTATTTATTGCGCTATCATACACAAACATGACAATTTATATTACATTAAAAAGTTTATCTCTCAGCTAAACGAAACAGCGGGCGCAGGCATACATTTTCGACGCGCCGTAGAAAGAGAGGGGGATACTTCCTCTCCTACGCCGCGCCGGCTGTCTACTCTCCATCCGTCTTACGAATTTTCGATCAGGACACGTGTCCTGACGCAAGTTTAACATTTTTTACCCATTACAAAAAAGTGCACAACGCCGCTAAAGAAGTTTTCACTTCAAGCTGCGCTCGGCAAACGTGCGCCGCCGCGGGCCGCCGGTCCGCCCCGAGCAGCTGGAACGCAAGACAATCACATGACGTGTTCATGTCAAACTGTCTTACGAATTTTCGATCAGGACACGTGTCCTGACGCGAGTTTAACATTTTTTACTTATTACAAAAAAAGTGCACAACGCCGCTAAAGAAGTTTTTACTTGAAAATAAAACCGGCCAAGTGCGAGTCGGACTCGCCCATGAAGGGTTCCGTAGCAGCAAGTAACATTTTACATTTAAGACGTATTAAAAAATAACTATCTATGATACCGAGACCGCTATAGTTTAAATTGAAAGTACATACTTTGAGGTATATACCAAATTTTTTTCAGAATTATTTTAGTAATATTTCAAAAGTTACGGTGGGGGGACACCTCAAATTTTAACTTTGAATTAGATTATCTCAAGACTAAGATGGTTTGATCTACATAGTTTCAAAGCAGTTTTTGTTGCATTTTAAAAGACCTTTTCAACGATACTCCAAACGCTGGGGTTATTCCAATTTATTTTTTTAAACAATTCACTTTTTGTTGTATGGAAGGGGGCTGAAATAAAAACATTTTTTCATAATTTTAAAAACCAACTTTTGGAACTTCAATCTATCTTTCCACCAATTTTCGTGACAATCGGTGCAGGAGCGGCGGAGTACGAGCCCGGACGGACAGACGGACGGACGGACGGACATGACGAAACTATAAGGATTTCTCGTGGACTACGGAACCTTAAAAGTAAACCTCACCTGTTTTCGTCAAACATCTCCAAATAGGTTGCCTTACAGAGATTGCAGTTGGGAAAGGCCGCCTTTTGTCATTTGTTTTCTATAATCTAATAATCTATACCTATCACTATGTTTTGGTGCAATAAAGATTTGATCTGCTAAATATTTTTTTGCAGATTTGATTTGCAAAATAGATCGATACTAAATCAAGAGTTAGTTACTCTTGATTTAGTATTGATCTATTAACCTAATGTCTGGTCACGTATCTTAGTAATAAACAGTTTGATAATAAAAAGTAATAAATAATTATTTTATTTATATGTTTATTTCTGTAGCTTGTATTTTTTTTAATTTTGTGGCATTCAAAGCCCAAACTTGGCAATGCTGGGACGGGCTTATGTCCTGCTGTGAAAGTCATGTTGCTTGCTTAAATTAATAAATGAAAAAGCCCAAACATCGTTTGAGACACTAGATTTTTTATCACTCTCTAGAGAATTTACTTTTAGGAAAAAAAGTAAACATTTTTGCAAGCTTTTATTTGTACTAAAAATGAATTTTCATAAATTTTATTTCTAAGTAGTATTTCTACCAAATTTATCCGACTCCATAAACCATCCCAGGAATCACATCAAACAGACGAATCAGCGTAGGTATATTGACCCGGTCATCGAACCCCAATACGGCTTGATCCTTCACGTCTCACCGGCCACCGATTGCAACTTATCGTCAATTGTAACGCACCTGACTGACCATAGTTAGATTGATTTCCTTTGGTACCTTATCTGCTTATTGTTTCTTTTTTAGGGTTCCGTACACGAAAGGTGCAAACGGGACCCTATTTCTAAGACTCCACTGTCTGTTCGTCTATCACAGGGCTCTATCTCTTGAACCGTAATAGCTAGACACTTGAAATTTTTACCGATTATGTATTACTGTAACCTCTATAACAACAAATACTAAAAATAAAAAAATAAAAAAAACAAAAGGGGGTCGTCATACAAAAAACGTGTTTTTTTCAGCATTTTTAACTCGATCTGTCACAGGGCTCTATCTCTTGAACCGTAATAGCTAGACACCTGAATTTTTTACCGATTATATGTATTACTATGACCACTATAACAACCAATACTAAAAATAAGATAAAGTTAATAATTAAAGGGGGTCATCATACAAGAAATGTGTTTCTTTAGCGTTTTAAAACATTGTACGTTGGTACGGAACCCTTCATGTACGAGTCCGACTCGCACTTGCCCGTTTATCTTCTTATCGGGTATGTTTATATATTCATCTGACGTATCGGTCGTCAAGCTACGTCAGATGCCCAAAAGCAGCTTGAAAGATAGGATATAAGTATTAGCAACTTACACTCATGAGAATCAAACAAAAGTAACCGGAATCCAGAAAAAAAATTCCGCTAATTCTCATGGGCGTAACGTCTAGTACAAATTAGACCACACCAAAATCACGGGCCACTTCTGCCTATAAAATATTTTCAGCCAGAAAAGGAGACTGGTTCATTGATCGTTTACGATGAAACTTTAATATAAGTACCTCGGACTAATAGCTCGAACGTGACTCGAGTTAGGGGGCAATTTTGTAAGAGACCTTAAGAATATCATACACCAACAATGTGGATGGCTTAATGCAATATCGCGGTTAACAATTTTGCTCAGCATTTTTGTTTTATACTGTTTGTTAACATCATTTTTACAGTACACTCGTGATTTTTAGGGTTCCAAAGTAAACAAGGAACTCATATAGTTTTGCCAGTCTGTTTGTCTGTCCGCGGTTCTACTCAGAGACTATTAGTACTAGCTGTAATTTGATATGTATATTGTATATTAATCACGCCGATAAAGTCGTAAAATATAAAATCTTCAGAAAATATTTTTTTAGGTTCGCTCCCATACATGTAAAGTGTGAGTGTCGTGAAATAGGTATTTCAAAAATATTGTAAGTTTGCACCATTTTTCAATTTAGAGATCCGGTTGTGAAATATTTGGTTTTAAAAGGCAAATTTTTGTTAGTCATGTGTCCCCTCCTCTGTCAGCTAAACGGTTGTAAAAATGTAAAAAAATTCACAGCAGTGGTAAATATACAGAAGTTAAAAGAAAAACTATTAGAGCTAAGTAGGGTTAATAAATTAGTTTTTCGACATTAAACCGTGAACTCTAAGTCGGCATTCGCAAAGAACTACAGAACCCTACACTGCGCGTTGCCCGACACGCACTTGCCGGTTATTGTAATTGTTGCCAATTTTAATATAGAATGTCCGATGCTACTGAGAAGTTCTCAAAGAAATAATACATATCAGCGTAGGACATACTGATAAAGACCGATTCAAATAAATAATTTTGGAAATCCTTGGGGAGATCAGGATCTTTAGGGGTTCGTATTGGTGATTTGCCGAATTTCCTCTGACTAGACTAGGTTACCATTAAATACGTCATATTCATAAAAAACAGCATATAGGACAATGCTATTGATTTTAGGAGCGCTGATTTTCCTTTCCAAATCATTTAAGTCTACACTCCCTCAATTGGTATATTTATCATTATATGATTTAAGTGGGCAGATTTTTTATAAACAAGGCGGATATTTGAGCGCTAATGGCCATCCTCTCTTCTGCCCATCTCTACTTCAAGGTTAAAGTAGAGATGGGCGATCACTAACTGATCAGTCAGCCAGTCACTGATTTCGCAGTTCACCTGGACCGCATAGTGACTTCACAATAAAAACAGCATAGTCTCACATAAATCTTAAAGGTAAATTGATATCCTACCGAAGTAGCCGGTAGTACGTCAACGAAACCTACATATTTGTATGTTTTTCGTGTATGTAAGTGGCCAACACTGGTGTCAGATTTTTCAAGACATAGCTTGACGACTGCCATACAATGACAGCCGGGACCAACGGCTTTTACGTGCCTTCCGAAGCACGGAGGAGCTTGAGAAATTTTTGTACCACTTGTGGTCACCCATCCAAGTACGGACCGGGCCCGGGGTTGCTGAACTTGTGAAAACGCTAGCAATGCGTACTCCCACCGGGCCACCGAGCTCCTACATAAGACAATACCAACAGCTATCTTTGCATAACTCCATCCAATTTATTCCCCTTACAAAGGTTTTATCTTGAATGAGAGAAGCTTGTTTTAATGTTAATTTAAGACTCGCGTCCGTAACGATTTCATTGTGATGTTCCGTAGTGCAGACTTGTTTGAATAGCCATTGAATCTAGATTACACAGCTTTGTTGGAATACTGCCGTGAGGCTTCAGAATGTGACTGTTAACCTCTTTTACTAGGACTCTTTCTTAGGACATTAAATGTTTGAAAAAATTATTTGTGTATAAAGAGCTCCAAACCATTAAATAATATAAAAAATTACATTTTTTACCCGACTGCGGCAAAGCCCAAAAGGAGGGTTATGTGTTTGGCTTGTATATATGTCGTAGTTGGATGGTATAAACCGCTAATTCACGAAACCTCTAGTTGTGTGGCATTACAGCTCGGTTTTGTTAAACAGCCGAATATCGTTCAGCTGGATTATCTAAGATTGCGCAACGTGTTACCTACCGCAGCACGCTCGCTTCGCTCGTTCGCCATTGCCACTTCGTAGGCATTCTACATTGTATATAATTTCTTTAGATAGAATTGTTCAACAATTTCTCTAGCCGCATGGACGAATACAAGTCGATCATTCCATCCCGCGTATTAGGGTTCGCTGTTTTACAAAACCGAGCTGTAATGCGAAACAGCTAGAGGTTTAGTGAATTAGCGGATTATACCATTCAACTGCGACATATACATATATGTCCGACTCTATGTTCCCTCGTAACTACTAAACAGCTAAACCGATTTTGATAAATTACATGGTTAGATTCGTCTTAACCACTTGAGTTTCATAGGCTTTAAAATTACTCCGTAGTCGGGTTTTAGTTTTTAAAACTATATCTTGTTTCCAAATAACAACACTTTTCGATAAAAATAAAATGTGTTTCTCTTTATTTATTTATTTCAACTTAATTTACCAAAACCAAATTGTACAAACATTTAGCGTCCCGGTTACATTTACATCTTAAACTGCACTTCTTCAAAAGATGTACCACAGTTGTGCGACAAACTGTTGCAGACTATGACCGACTACAACCTTTAATCGGCACTACTATTGCTCGAAATAAACCTAGAGTGCACTTTCCGGCTGTTTTTACTTCTAGCAGTCTTGGGTATTATTGTCGTAATACTTTGTTGGACGCGTGTCAGCTGTTTGTACTTTACAATTTAAAAGACCCGTCACATCCAACGTCACATCCAACTCTACAGAATTTAATTTAACCCGTCCATCATAATCATCAGGACATTTTTGGTCTCCACTGCAGGAGCACGACCCTCTCTTTACTACTAGAGCCATATACTTATCTACCTATTGGCACAAGTAGTCAGTGGATTTGGCCTACATTCATCCACGCTGGCTAGACGGGTTGGAGAGGTCTCATTGATGTTTATTAGCTTTGTTTAGCTTGCGTTTCCTAAGTTGCCTTCTACGACATCCACGGGAAGACGTGGAGTGGTCCTATTCTACTCTGCCGCGAACCACACGGCTTGTAACTGTACAAGCCGTGTGGTTCTGTAATTTACCCTGTACTAAACAGTTTCTACGTGACGTGGTCTTGTATATCCACACCCCAGCATCATCAATTCATCAATCTACAGCATTATCTCTCCATGAATGGTGTGGGCCTAGGTGTCAACCGAAGCCTGCACCGTAGTTTTACTATAATATACTCGTACATTTACTACATATTAAATAGTTTTACTCTATGCGCAATCATCATATATAGAAATGCAGATGGCAGTTATTATACAAATATTTATTTTGGAAGTTCCCAGAAAAGAACTTTAGAAGTAAAACAGCTTTTCACCTACAATTATTTTAATAAAATTTTGCATATACCTTTATATTTATGTCATGAACTCTCTCTCTCTCTTTTCAACACTGATAGGAAAATAAAGGTTAAAAATAATGTTTGCTGATATCCTTAGCTCACTTTATTTGCCATAATTGCAATAACTGCGTTAAAATTATCAATGAATTGTCAATGCAGGATAAGCTCGCAATTCAACTTTATCAGTATTTAATTTGACTTTATTACTGTTAAATCCGTACCAGATTACTATTGGAAAGCAATAACACGTTAATTTTATATTTGCAATGTAAATCTAATTTATTCAAAATGTTGTACACTAGTTTGTGACACAAATTTTGTTGGGTATGTTCCAATTTGTTGCGGAAATAGTACATATTTTAGAAACTAAATTTGATTTACATTTGCGTTATCATAGTTCGTTTTCAACGGCTTACTTACTACTGTGCATAAGCCTCTTTGGGTGCATCCTAGCCATAGGGAGAGATATTGTTAGATGAAATTATTTGTCAGAATTTAATTAAAACTAAAAATTAAATCTAAACTCATACTAAAAACAACAAACATTAATTTAACCCTAGATAACTAAACATTCGTCTGGCAGACTACGCGACCCCTTGCATAAGTCTAGTTCACATACTTTCGCGTACCCCCTGCTTGCACGCCTTTGTATACCTTCATAATTAGAGTAAAAAGTTGCACAAATGCGGCGTTTGCGCAAACAATTGTCTTTACTTGTGATTTATAACCACCGCGTCGCCTAGATGACGAAAGTTTAGTTATAACAGGTGCAGATTTTCAAAGGTATCTAAATTGCATTTTATTTTATATTAGTATTTTCAAATAAAAAAAATTAATAAATGTTTGTATTATAATTAGATAATATACAAATAATATGAATTTCATAAAAACGGTTATTTTTTAATGACTAGGGTTTATTAGTAAGATGTCATTCATACTACTAATTGCTTTCAACTTTTTCTCATATACCTAATATTATTGATGGATTTATAAATGGAAACATATGTCCTAGGCTGAAAGTAGAAATTCACGTTTATTAAGATTGATTACTTTGATAAAAGAAACAAGATAATTTAACTTCTGTGGTGATGACAAATCATTGGAAGGTTGAAAGTCAATACAATATCAGCATTAATACTGATGTCTCGTGCCAATCTTTGGGTTCTGAAGATGATTTTTTAGTATCAAGTAAAAGACAACAGAACCCAAATTATTAAACCGGATGATTTTATATTGTCAAACATGGAAAGAAACGTACTACATACTACGTCAGATGCTACAACGTAGCATTCGACATGTGCTTTAGCAACTCTTCGATTTTTATCCAGTAAAACTCATCATAAATGGTCATCTGCACTAAGACTACTCCTACTTATGTTATTATACGTCGCGAATAACATCAAAAATAATTAACAAATAACACGGCGAGATTTTGTTTTGAAACTGACAAACCACCTCATGGAGCCTTGGTTGCGGCAACTTGCTCGGACGGTAACTTTAAGACGTGACATCAAGGTCATGATAGGAGATATCCTTGGTGAAATCATATGAAGAATCTGCTCCATTTCCTTATGTATGAAATATTACAAAAAAATTATACGTTTGCCCGTCGAAATTGCTAAGGAAGACCAAAAATTGATGCCTTAGATGTAAAAAATGCAATTTGTGACACCCATAATGTAGATGTGTATAAAAGGTATGTGGCATCATTAGTATAAAATTATTTCTACCTATCTCTATTCACAACGAGCACTTTATACGAATCATGTAACAATTTCTTCCTCACGTTAAATTATGTTGATAATATAAGATTTTTTAATGCGTAGTCCGCTAGACGAATGTTTAGTTATTGAGTAACTCCCAGGATAGTTTAGTTATCTAGGGTTAAATAAAATAAATGGAACCCAAATCGCCACCTCAGCAGGCATGGTCCCCACGAGGCTGGCGGAATTTCCACGTTGTATGGCTAGGCTAAGCCTCTCGTTGTTTTAGTATCCGTTTAAGATTTAATTTATTGCTGTGTTAGCTTAAACTATTTGTTTTATCTATTGGAGCAGCTCAATCTGTTTCAAAATAAATCTATTTCGAATAGGTTTAGTCTAATAGCTAGACTTTAGTCTTAGTTTTAATCTCCTTTTTTAACATAATATATTGTCCAACTGTTAGCCAAAGGTCACCCTTTTTTGGCCAATATCTAAATTTAGTATTACTAGACAAAATACAGTAACAGCAATGATTATAATAAGATATAATATTTGTTTTTACACATTAATAATATCAGTCACATTAATAATATCAGTTTTTCTTGACAAACATATTTTTGTTAGCGCAAAAGATAATAAAACAGTATAATACTTACAACACAAAATTGTTTAGAAAAATGTAGCCATAAATAACATGTTCATTATGAGTCCAGAAAAACAAGAAGATACCTATGTCGTCTTCACGCATGTATTACATCATATTACGGACCAAAATACACTTAAGGAAAATATCTTTGTTTAACAGCATTATTAGTAGTCATAGAGAGCGCTTCGAACACAGCTGTTGGGTTTCAGGATGACAAACAGTGTTATTCAAAGATTATCGCCTAACATGACTAATGACATGTCAAAGTCTTCTACATGTTAATTGTTCCGAATACTCCCAACACTAATTCACACCATGTTTATTTTACAAGTTCCCAACACTATAATACAATTGCCATTGAAAACCTATGCGAAAATCTACCTTATTGTGTATTTATTAAGAATTATGTTAAGATTTTGTAGTGGTGTATTTAATTTGGTTGAAAATAGAAGATCTTTCACATGGGCCGTCGTTTCAGATACGTTTCTGACATTAAATTCAATTTTTCATCGTCACAAGAATAAAGTAAACAAAATGAAATGGAGGGGAAGCGAACTATTTCAAAGATTGTTTTTGTTTTTAGCGTTTCTTTGGAAGTGACACGTAAAAAGGAAGATTCGCTAGGAAGTTATGTGATAGTTTGAAATTGTGTTGAAATGAAAACAAACAAGTCTAGACGTGTGAAAATGCATTGGCTCATCTTGGCTATTTCTCTTGCTCCTGAATACAACATTTGGAAGATCTGTTTAGCTGCTGCAGCTTTATGGTACAAGTTCATAGCCGACTGCAGACATCAGCAGCAGACGACGCGCCGCCGCGACACGTCACTGCAGTCATGAATTCGAACCCGGCGACATGTCGCCTACTGCTGCCTTCTGCAGTCGGCTATGAACTTGTACCTCTACTTATTTGCGATCAAGCGACGTGTAGTCTGAGCTGCGAAATCTAATCTATAGAAATACATAGAAACCAGTATTGTCACCGTGCCACGTTACCTGCTGCTGCTGTCTGCAGTCGGTGATACTACTGATCTGCGGCCGGACGACACGTCGTTTGCGGTCGGGTGACGTGTCGATAACTGTGAAAGCTATTTCATATAAATACATAGAAACCAGTACTCTCGCCACGACACGTCGTCTGCTGCTGTCTGCAGTCGGGTACGACCTTGTACCTTTACGCTGAGTGCTTGATTAGTTGTGTCATATGCCTAGTTCTTGTTAGATGAAGTCTGATCAAGAAGCCCGACTATTCATTCTTCACTTGCATGTCTCGCAAAAGTTGCAAAAGTTCTATCAAAATATTTGAAGACGGTGCTCTATATTTTGCGATTTTCAGCGGTTTCCAAATGCTTAATCTAAAACTATTCCGGGTTGGTTTGAATAAAACATACCTGTGCAAATCGTTAAAGTTGATGGGAAGGGACGAATTTAGGGATCTTTTTCAAATATTGATGTTTCTGAAATTATTTTACGTTTTGATAAATTTAAGGTAAAATCAATAAACAAAAGCCGTATTTACAATTTATTTGTTTGTAAAAAAAATGTTAAACAAAAAATTTTACATACGACTCCTTGCAAAAATACTCTATGTCAAACTGATAAAATTCCTCAAACCAATTTGTTTTTATAACAGCTTTCAAGTAACTCGTGCAAAACTTGAGTTGTATTTAAAAATGCATACTGTTTTGGATACAGGGGGTGGTATAACGAAGCTTGTCGCCGAAGTTCGGGCACGTTTAATAGTACACCTTTCAGAAAGCTAAAGCAGTGTTGTAAAAAAGAAAGCCCGAGATTGGAATTAAATATGCATGTATACCACTTAGGTTTGTGAAGTGACAACCATTGACTTATACTGCAGTTTTGATTGTAAATGCAAATAAAAATAGAATATAGTAAAAGGAGTTTTTTTAAAAGAGATACTTAGTCTTAGGGCTAGTTCACACCGAGATGTGACGCGACAGGCAATTATCAAGAAACATAAAAAATTGTTGACATGAGGTATGTCAACAATTTTTTAGATCAAATATAGATAGAATTTAAAATTTGGGCTCTAGAATAAGTCTTCTTTGGAGGCAGACATGGATATGTTTAATGTTTAACTAATTTTAAGTAGTGCCTGCAACAGATACTTAATAATTTAAATGTACAATTTGAAAAACATAAATTTATCTTTTAGTTCTTTATTGTTACAGTTTTCCAATAGTACCAACTTGAAATGAATTTATCATTTTGAATAAAAAAATGCATACAAATACTTAAAATATCAGGAAGTGAATTTAAATTAATATTGGGAATGATAATCCCGAAGCATGCGCGCAAATGAAGAGGGCAATAGCTAGTTACAAATATATTAACCGGCTCACACATTGCGTATACCGTAACAAGCATTATCGATAAAACAGATCGCATCCCTAATCCTCACTAACAAGGTGATTATTGCCATGGGCGGGACGGACTCACCCGATAACTGCCTTTTATAGCCTCCTAGCGGAGAACATAATTACCCAAAACCAACTCATGGGAAAATAAATCAAGATTCCTAAATTCGGCTCTGGAGGCAACGATGCGTACGATTACGCCCACATACTTATTGTTTTTGAGAAATATTGTTGGTTTACTAGAAGGAATAATGAAATTGCAGGTGAGAAAAACGAATGCTATGTGATGCGCGATAACGACAAGAATGGGTGAAACGTTTCAGTGTGAATCGGCGCTTAAAGTAGTAAATGTTTCTTGTTCACGCTATGAGCCCCTTGATAAAAAGTGACTATCACCTTAAAATTAACATGGGGATTCGACACTGTTAGTAGAATAAAACACATTTTTAAAAATATTTTTTGTGTGTGTTAGTGTGTTAGTGGTCAACACATGTGTGGGAATTTTCAAGCTAAAAAAACGCAAAGTATGGGTAATTTCATTGTACATAGTTTATCTGTAAAAAGGAAACTCCTTTATAAATATTTTCGTTATTAAAATTAATATTTACTAAAGACGTTATATAGGAATAAAGCTGCATTTGACCTCCCTTGGGTGGTCCAATCGCCGTGCTCTTTACTCTATGACTACAGTTCTATTACGCTTAGTCAATTATTGCGTGAACTTCCCATGGGCGCGTTCCCTGGTATGCACTTTAAAGTATAACTGGTACATTATTATTATTATGTTAGAAGTATTTTTTAAGATTGCTGTTCTGTTTAATTTAGTTACAAAATTTAATTTAATTTTGTACAATTAAGCGGGAAAGCAGGCATAAGGCCCATCTGATAGTAAGTGGAAACCTTGTGGTTACCTTTAGATATTGCAGTAATATTTAAAAATCTTCACCGTCTATATAGAAATTTTACAATACAATCTGGCTATAATTTAACTAGAAATAAACAGGGACGCCAAATGAGTCTTTGCCAAAATTGATAACTACAACATTATTTTCATGTTTATTCTATGGTAATTATCATTTGTGAACAAATGCACTTAGTTTGGTTTTTGGAGCTATTTTCCTGTGTGTAAAAACTTAACTCGCAAATTTTTATTTCCTTCTAAACTGGTCTGGGGAAAAGAAATAAACGGGTAAGTGCGAGTCGGACTCGTACATGAAGGGTGCCGTACCACCGTACAATGTTTTAAAACGCTGAAGAAACACGTTTCTTGTATGACGACCCCCTTTAATTATTAACTTTATCTTATTTTTAGTATTTGTTGTTATAGTGGTCAAAGTAATACATAATCGGTGTAAATTTCAGCTATTGCGGTTCAAGAGATAGAGCCCTGTGACAGATCGAGTTAAAATCGCTGAAAAAAAACACGTTTTTTGTAAGACGACCCCTTTAATTTTTAATTTTTTTAGTAATACATAATCGGTGAAAATTTCAGGTGTCTAGCTATTACGGTTCAAGAGATAGAGCCCTGTGACAGAGGGACAGACGGGCAGACGGACAGACGGACAGACGGACAGACAGCGGAGTCTCAGTAATAGGGTCCCGTTCTCACCCTTCGGGTACGGAACCCTAAAAACGTGGAATGTACCTGCTTCTGTCCCTTCGCTTATTGCATAAGCCGATAGAAGGAATGGACGGGAATCTGAATCATGTCATTAGGCGATGCAGCTAGTAACCTATGTCTATTTTGATTCCCTTATTTCAGCACCATGCCCACCATTACGTTTAAGGTTCAAGTTTGCAGCCGACTGCAACCCGGCGACGCGGTGTCGCGGTGAAGTGGCGTCTGCTGCTGCCGTCTGCAGTTGGCTACGAACTTGTACATATACTGATCTGCGGTCGAGCGATGGGTAGCCACGCGACGTGTCGCTAGCTGCGAAAGCTATTTCATGTAAATACATAGAAACCAGTAGTGTCGCCGTGACACGTCGTTTGTGCTGCTGTCTGCAGACGGTGGAACTAATAATCTGCGGCTGGATGACACGTCGTCTGCGATCGGGCGACGTGTTGCTAGCTGATGCGAAAGCTATTTCATGTAAATACATAGAAACCAGTAGTGTCGCCGTGACACGTCGTTTGTGCTGCTGTCTGCAGACGGTGGTACTAATAATCTGCGGCTGGATGACACGTCGTCTGCGATCGGGCGACGTGTTGCTAGCTGATGCGAAAGCTATTTCATGTAAATACATAGAAACCAGTAGTGTCGCCGTGACACATTGGCTGCTGCTGCTGTCTGCAGTCGGTGGTACTAATAATCTGCGGTCGGACGACACGTCGTCCGCGGTCGATCGACATGTTGCTAGCTGATGCGAAAGCTATTTCATGTAAATACATAGAAATCGTCTGCTGCTGATGTCTGCAGTCGGTGGTACTACAGATCTACGGCTGGACGATATGTCGTCTGCTGTCGGGCGACGTGTTGCTAGTTGATGCGAAAGCTATTTCAAAGAAATACATAGAAACCAGTAGTGTCGCCGTGACACGTCGTCTGCTGCCGCTGTCTGCAGTTGGTGGAACTAATAATCTGCGGCGGGACGACACGTCGTCCACGGTCAGGTGACGTGTCGCTAGCTGCGAAAGCTATTTCATATAAATACATAGAAACCATAGTAGTGTTGCCGCGACACGACGTCTGCTGTTGCTGTCTGCAGTCGGCTCCAAACTTGAACCTTAAGTGTACCCGTTTAGGTCTTGTAGCCCTGAGCCTGAGCTCTGTCTTCTTCGTTATGGATAGAGAAGTACGAGTAATAGCGTGTAGTTTCTAGTGTGTGTATGTAAAATAAAGAATATTCTTCAAATACAAAAATCAGTGAACGGCTATAAAACTCATATTCAAAGTTGAAAAAATCCATACAAAAGTTCGTACACCGCTTAGCGATTTTATCGGCTATAACGCGAAGGAACACGTTAACTGTAGGACCATATGGTGTCCCAGAAAACTATTTTGTAAGGCTTTTATCTCATTTTCGCGTAGCTGAGTAAAAAGTTTACCGAAGTTCCACAACAGGTGTTCTCCATGTTAAAGTATTAGCGGTTAAAGTTCGTGTCTTAAAAAAAATGTTTTAAGATGATATTGTTTTCTTCTTATATGCTTTTAATTAATTTCACTTGTCCCATTGCTAAGTTTGACCTAGTTCCCAATATTCGATTGAACTGAAATTTCACATATTTATGTAAGTTGGGTGACAATGCAATATTATGGCACCAATGATCTGATCTCATGATGAAGTTGAAAGTTGGGACATGGCATATCAGTGATAGTTGTTTTATCCCCACTGAATTTCGTCTCAATTCGTCTTGAGGAGTACTTTTCATTGTTTGAGATAAAAGTATGTTTTTAAAAATACTTTTAAATAAGTACTTGATTAAAGTTCGGTTTTGAGATCTACCAATATTCAATTACATAATATCTGGTCTGAGAGAAAAAAAAAATGAATATACCAGCTCCTTTTCTTCCCGTGCAGATCGTAAAAGTCAATCGAAGGAATGGGTGAAAATCCGAATCATGTTAATAGGCGATGCATTTTTCCGCACTATCTTAATTTCTTTGAAATTTAGGACGTTCATAAATACGTCAAAGAATACGATTTCATATCGTCTATTATTAAATATTTAAAAAAAGAAAAACCTAAAGACTGACTGTCGTAGCGTATTTGACGACTTCCATGGCGTATTGGTAACTATGCTAGTCCGCCACTCAGAGGTTCTGGGTTCAATCCCCAGACAGGATAAGTTGGAAAATGGTATTTTTTAAATTTTCTTGGGTGTTGGTATTTATATTGAAATGTACCTATACTATTTTTCAATCGTTGAGGTAGTATGCCATAACACAAGTTTAAAACGTGCGTAAGGGCTAGCTCAACCTGTGTAATTTGTCCTTATCTATAATTATTTATTTTTATTGATTGTAAACTCGTAAGTTCTTCATTATATGACGAACCACAAATACTGCTGAACATAAATGATCTTTAATGGTTTACCTATTTTTTTTCATTACTACTAGATAATTTTATTGTGTCTTGTTTTTATTACCGCCCAACATAGTCTTTATTCATCGCTATAATTATAATTCACCTAATCTACACTAGTATAGCTCTTCCAGAGAAAATTCTTTAGGTTTTGTTTTATTTTTTTTCTTTGTATCTTTCTGACAAGGCCAAAGATGGTAAGACGCAAGATGATAGAAATAATAATAAGAAGATGGGAAACAGAAATCATAAAAACGATGACAGATTGCGGTCTATTAAGGATTCCCGACTCAATCCTTTTATCAACTTCTACGATCTGCAAGGAGGACAATTATCTACTTGTCCCCTGTGTGTGCTTATGATTTCTCTTTGCACCCAAATACGATAAAAGAGAAACTGTATTTTAATTTCGCAACTTTTTTAACTTTCTAAACATCCTCCGTCATATTTCAGAGAGAAACGTTTAAAAAACAACATCGTATCCAGTGAAGTCAGTTATTCATGAAAGTGCTCGTGAATTTTTAACGTGGGAAAAAACTGTCGTTAACAAACTTTGTGTACTGTTAGTGACGTGAATGTCTCTCAAGTTAAATTATATCTTACTAAATAATAATGATAAAGTACGTTTTATAATAAAAATATATAAAAATAAACATTGCAATGCCACATAGATTCCTTAGGAACTTTCTGCTATTTGAAATGTAGAGGTAGAGTATGTTAGTTTATTATCATTGAATACGCTGATATGTGTTTCCTAGACCTCTAGTTTTTTTAATAAAATTGATCGTTCTGGTAATAATTGTATTACCAGATATTCATGTACCAGATACCAGATGTAGAGACCTTATTCTGCATTCGCAAATATGATCATAAATCCCAATTTCGTAGGTACTGAGCTTAAATGGCTTCCTATTCGTAAACGTAGACAATTACAAATTCTTTTGCACTCTCTTTTCAATTCTTTCGAATTCAAATTCTCCAGAGTACCTTAATTGCAAATTAAAATTTCTATTCGACACCTAAACAAATATCGACATTCCCATACAAATTGTCCTTTTGTATGGACATGCCGATTTTTGTTTTTGTTTTTTGACTGTTATTTTAATTTCATTATACTAGGAGTTCAGTGATCTAGTATTAGACCGGTTCGGTTTATTACAAATTTTTCCCTCGCACTTTGTATTGAATTATAAATTTATCCCTCAATTTTTTAAAGTGGAACGATAAAAATGTAGTAAATAAATAAATAGAATTGATTTCAAAACTCACACTAACAAAGGGTTCTAAACACCATTGGTGTCCAATTAAAAATCGTAAATAGAGGTACTTAAATCGCTGCAAAACCACATATTGCAATAAATATGCTTCTGATAAAACTTTATCAACTGACTATGTAAGTATAACAAACTTGTTCAATTTTATGCGAATAAATATTCTTCCCAAGAACTGTATTAGGTCATAAAACTCCAGGAAACTCGATCTGTGTTTGTTTATAATTAATGCTCGATACACCCGCACGGGAATAATTCAACGGCTTATGCACCCTTGATAATATGAGATGAAGTTTCTTACGGGGAAGGCGGCGGCGCGGGGCGTCGGCGGGCGTCGTGTGCCGTGGGGCGGAGTTTCCAAGCGCCGCTCAGTCGGTGGGCAGCAGTCATCCGCGCCACTCGCCCGCCATAGCCGTGGAACCAGCTCCAATGTCACGCAAACCGCGATGTCGTTCCAACCGCGTAAATATTTATGACGCGATCGAACTCACTCCATAAATGGCAATGCCGACATCCATGCCTCAACGCAAACCGCAGACACACGTAAAATGCTAAAACAAACTCTTGTGAAAAGACTCGAACGCCGAACTTTTAATCGAATTATAGTGTACGTGCTGTTCTACTGTCATGTTATCGAAAGGTACTCCGCGATCGAAATGCCGCACGAGTGCGCCTACCGCAGCTCCGAAACCGAAGCGGTGGAGAATGCGGTACTCTTCTGCAAGATTCGTACCATAAACAGTTTGGACCACCTGTTACAGAACATCACCCGGACGCATTTCGACGACGTGATATCGTTACACGTCCAGTGCAGTGACATTTTGTTTTTTGAGAGCATTCTAATTGCTCAAACTGATGAAATGCCAAGTAAGAAAGCGAACTTGGCTAAGTTACGAGATCTTCTTATAGACAAGTGCAAGATTCGGCAAATACCGGCTCGTGCTTTCGAGAACTTCAAAGACTTGAAGAGGCTGCACGTGACAACCCACAACAGTGAGTGGTCAGCCATGACGATGGAGTTACACGAGCAAGCGTTTTCCGGCTTGAACGAGTTGATAGAACTGAACCTTAGCGACAACAACATCTGGAGCACTAAGACCGAAACTTTTTGTTCGTTGTACAGTTTAAAAACTTTGAATCTAACTAGAAACCACTTGCAAAACATAAAGACTATTGGATTCTCCGACTCATTGCGAGAACAAAATCTTAGTGTAAGAAGTTGTAATTTAGTTATAGAAATACTTGATATCTCATACAATGATTTGATTGTTGTAACTGATAGTAGTTTGTCAAAATTACGTTCATTGTCAAAGTTGATGCTGCAAAATAATGCGATCTCTACCCTAGAAGACGGTGCCTTTGAGGGTCTGCTCAATTTGCAAGTTCTCAATTTGTCTAGTAACTTTATGAATACGCTTCCGCCAGACATATTTGCAGAGACTAAATCTTTGACAGAAATTTATTTAAATAATAATACAATTACCACTTTGCCTCCAGGCCTTTTTGAAGGTTTACAGCAACTTCAGATTTTGGACCTTTCTCATAATGATCTTACTAGTCAGTGGGTAAATAAAGGTACGTTTTTAGGATTATTAAGAATGGTAATATTAAATGTTTCTTACAATAAACTCACTAGAATAGAACGTTATACGTTTCAAAGTTTGTACAGTTTACAAAAGTTAAATTTAGAGCATAATGAGATCACTTCTATTGATGAGCACGCGTTTGAAGAGTTACGAAATTTACATTCTTTGACACTTTCACATAATTATTTAGTTCACATACAATCTGATCTGTACACAGACTTGCATGTTTTGCATGAGTTGTTTATTGATAACAATAAAATTAAACATATAGACGACAATGCTTTTGACAATATGACGACTGTCGAAGACTTAGGATTAAATGATAACTTTTTATCATCAATACCTGCTTCTATTCGTAAACTAAGAACTTTAAAGTCATTGGACATCGGTAATAATAATATAACTCATCTTAATCGAGAAAACTTTCGAGGACTCTCCGAACTTTTTGGGTTACGTCTAGTTGATAACAAAGTTACGCATTTAAGCGATGACACTTTTGAGCATTTACCACAGCTGCAAGTCCTAAATTTAGCGTCGAATAAAATTAAATATGTAGCACCGGGATGTTTCCGCAAAAACATAAACCTCAAATTACTTCGAATGGATGGCAACAACATAACAAGTTTTGATGGTATCTTTAATACTCTAAATAGTTTAGTTTGGCTCAATATGTCATCTAATAAAATTACGTCTTTTGATTTCAAAAGTTTCCCAGATAGTTTAGAATGGTTAGATTTACACGAAAATTATATTGAACATTTTATTAATGATGATATGTTCTCAAATGTAAATATCAAATTGTTAGATTTAAGTCACAATAATATAAGTCAACTTACTGTCACTTCCATACCAAAATCAGTGGAAAAATTACATTTAAATGATAACAAGATAAAACACATCCAAGTTGGTACATTTTCGAAACTACAAAAGCTTTCAATCGTGACGTTAAATAATAACAATCTAGTTCAACTTGACGTGAATGCGTTTAGGTTAGATCAAATAGATGAAGATAGTGATTTACCCGAGTTCTTTATAAGCGGAAACCCATTTGTTTGTGACTGTTCAATGGAATGGATTCAGCGCATTAATTATTTGAGCCACAGTCGACAATACCCGCGTGTGTTGGATCTAGATAAAGCTTTGTGTTCGCTAGTACATTCACGAGCAAAAGAGAAAAAGTTAATAATAGACATGTCACCTTCCGACTTTCTCTGTCCGTACGAGAGTCATTGCTTTGCTCTTTGTCAATGCTGTTATTTCGTTGCTTGCGACTGTGAAATGATTTGTCCAAATAACTGTAGATGTTATCATGACATTACTTGGAATGCGAACGTGGTTGACTGCTCTAGTGCTGGGTATACAGAAGTACCGGAGAGAATCCCAATGGATGCTACCGAAATATACTTGGATGGAAATCATATTAGTAATTTAGGTAATCACGTATTCATTGGTAAGAAAAAGCTTCAAGTTTTGTATTTGAACAACACGAAATTGAAAGAAGTAAATAACCAAACATTTAAGGGGGTTGACTCTTTGAGAGTCTTGCACTTGGAAAATAATAAGTTGGTTGAGTTGAAAGGTGATGAATTTTTGCACCTTAATAATTTAAATGAATTATACCTGGATCATAATGCTATTGTCCACGTTGCAAATAATACATTTTCGTCATTAAAATCACTTTCTGTTTTAAGAATTGATGATAATAAGCTCGTTAACTTCTTTCCGTGGAAATTATTAGCATCGTCTTCCAAAAGCTTAGCACACGTATCTATTGAAGGAAACCAATATTCTTGCGACTGCAAAAGTATAGCCGAATTAGATTCGTGGCTTAGGAGGGATCCTGGGGATCCGGAAAAAATGTTGTGCACAGATACTGAAGGAAAACCCACGAAAATTACTATTGCTTCAGTATTTAGTCATTGTAAAGAATATATGGGGTCAATTGGTGACCCGACGGTATCTAAAGACGAAATAGTTTCTAAATCTATATTTCTTCCCGATAATTACTTTGCAGTTATATGCGGTGTAATAATAATAATTGTATTTATTTGCCTGATAGGTGCTATATTTTATGCTTTCAGATATGAAGTCAGTGATTGGCTGTACACCA
Source organism: Acrobasis repandana (assembly GCA_963576875.1). Taxonomy (NCBI): domain Eukaryota; kingdom Metazoa; phylum Arthropoda; class Insecta; order Lepidoptera; family Pyralidae; genus Acrobasis; species Acrobasis repandana. The sequence goes on along the minus strand of OY756223.1, from coordinate 8,497,895 downwards.
AGTACGGTGTGCCATTGTTCAAAGAACAGTCTTGTCCTAACGTCGATCATGTACTGGACGGAAACCCTAATCACATGTATGACTACTACGTGATATGTAATACCAAAGATACAAATTTCGTGTACCATAATATAATGTCTGAAATAGAGTACAGGAAAATGGCTACAAAAAAATTCTCTCCAAACGAGCCTTCCCTAAATATTTTAACTCTAGACAGCTTTTCTAAGTCGTCAAAATTATCTAAACGTCTTCTTATTGTTCTCACAAACAATTTCATTTGTAACGATCTCTGCGATATTCATTTCAAAAATATATTTTATAGCTATTTGAAATCCCTTAATCGTAGCGACTTGAACAAGGTAATATTCATTAAGATAGTAGACAACAACCAAATAAACGATGAGCTCGGTTTCTTGTTAGATAAGTTCAAAAATATATCATGGAACGATGCTCGCTTCTGGGAGAGACTTATTTCTATATTGAATTCAACCGACACTATTATCACAGTAAAAAGTTCTGAGAAAAGCGTATTCAAAAAGTCGTTACGGCAGACTCCAACGCTGAGATACACTACAATGCCGGTCTCAAACGATAGTTGCTCAAAGCAGAATTTCACAAATTCTTTGCAATATAGAAGAAGCGAAGGAGAGTCTTCTCAGAATGAAAGCTCTCCTTCGTCCGATAACAACACATATGGGGAAGGGGACAACTCGAACAATAGCTACATGTCGATCGACAACAGGACATGTCCTCGGTTTAATTATGACCTCAGGCTATCTCCTAACAGCGGTCACGTATATTCTAGGGTAGACGATATTTCGCCGACTGTTCCTCGGTCTATAACGGGCAGCGCGTCCGGTAAAGGCCGCACATATTTTGTTTAAATGACTAATCATTTTCACGCTTGCATCCTAATTCAACTTTTATTTAGATGTAAATAATCTGTACTTTAAATGTTACTGTCAATTTTCACATACGTAATCTAAGCCGTGCGATTGTCAACTTTGTTAGGATATTATATGAAACAATATTTTGTACAAAGATCGTATGAAAATGTTGAGTCTGATTACGGAAACTTTCCATGTAATAATTACGATATTATTAATTGTATTAAAATAGTTTATCGCTGTGAATATATTTCAAAAAGCAGTCACTGTAATACAACACCAAATAGTTAAGATACATAACCATATTTCCAAATTGTAATATTTATTAAGTGTATTTTAATAAAATTAAAACGGACTTAAATTCACCTCACTGTATTGAATAATGGGATTGCTATTTATGTTTTAATATATTGTTTTGATATTATTTATGTTTTTGCAATTATTGTTACTCGATTCGTTTATAATATAATATCTTTTTCCTATATTTCCGCATGTATGGAAACATAAGTATTGATAACGATTGCATTTATAAATGTGCTTGTTTACTGTGCGGTATTAAGTTATTAAATTGTATATAAGGACATAAATGTTTGCTATGTTATCATTTCTGGGCATAGAAGTAACGCTTGAGTACCTATTATTATAGTTAAGCTAAATCGTGATATTAGATTTAATAATTATAAACTTGAAAATAAATGTAATTTTTGGATTGTAATTATTAGTCTTAACGGAAATTATTGTTTTGTATAAAAATGTACAAATTATCTTGAAAACGTAATAAAATTATACGACGTTTTGATACTTATTCTTGTTTTTTATTTAAATTTTTATTTATCCAGTTTTCTGGTAAAGTACAAAAGTAGTTTTTTTATAGATACAAGTAAAATTAGAAGCTATTTTCTTATTGATTATCAAAAACTGCTTAAAATTCTTAGTTTAAAATTGAGCCTTTATCCATAATGGGGCAGACAGAGCATTTTGGGTCTCGGAGTTCTAGGCAAACAAAGCCCAGGGCCGCAAGACTCAAAGGCCACTTTTAGCAAGAAACGGGCGATAAGTTGGAAAAAGGAATCAAAATAGTGTTGAGTTGCGAGCCGCATCGCTTATATAAAAATTATGTAGATACATAATATTAGACCACTAACATTCGAAAGTTCATCTTTGTCCATGCCTATTTCTAGAATCATATTTACCTAGAGCCAGCCATCCTGATATGATTGTTCAGATTTTAATTCCATCTTCTCCTCTTATTTCTTCTCTTGCTGTTTCACTCTGCTATGACATCATAGCAGAGTGAAACAGCAAGAGGTGGTCTTATTAATATTCAGTCTCTCCATTTTAAGTATCTGAATGATCGGTCATATATAACGTGTAACAACATATACTGAAACTATTTAAAGGGTAAAGTCAGTCCATGGTACTGAAAAACTTTCCACAAAGTACATATAAAATTTCTTTTTGCTTTCCATACTACTTCGGATCAGCTGATCGTTCAACTTGTATGGGAAGTCAAAAATTATTTTTCTTATTTCGATATATGTTCCTTAGGGAAAGTTGTTCAGTATCATGATACTTTTATTAGAATTTTTTTAGAAATTTTTAATAACTGCAATTTAATAACTTTTTTAAGGCTAAATTAAATCCATGGATTTAATTTAGCCTTAAAAAAGTTTTAGTATATTTTGTTCTGTGAGAGCCTTAAAAGGCGAATAATGAAGGCACCTTTAGGTAAGAGAGCTGGCAACAAAGTCCTTTTTGCGCCTTTACATATCTAACTGCGATCATCAACCCGCCTGCCCAATGTTGTATTTATAGGCATATCGCCTTGGGAGAAGCCTATGTGGTCCAGTGGTCAAGGCGTTTGTCTTGCGATCCGGAGGTCGTGGGTTCAAATCCCACTGGGAAGCATATTTTGTGAAAAGTTGTTTCTTGTCTGGTTAGGATATTGCAGGCTGAATCACCTGATTATCTAAAAAGAAAGATGATTCCGTGCTTCGGAAAGCACGTAAACGGTTGGGTCCCGAACGCCATTTAGCATTTATTGAAACCTATCTAGAATAGGTTCTGGTGTACCCTCTGGGTTGCGGAGATCAGACGGCAGTCGCTCTGTGTAAAAACCAGTAACCTCGTCAAATCACCTAAGTTAGATAGCGGACCCCGAGGCTCTGAAGCGTTAACGCTGAGGCTGCAACCGGGAATACGCTCGGACGATGATGATGATGTATTGGGAGAAGCCTTTTTTCCAGCAGTGGTGTAATATAGGCTGGTAAAGACATAATTTATATCGACCATTACTCGATAAATCACTTGAAGTTTATGCTATAATTTAACTTTGTTGAATAGTAGTATCATTCACTGTAAGTCATCAATGCCATATACTGTAATGAGTTCAGCGCATATCAGCGGAATGCGCATTTTATCACTGCAATCATATTGTATTCGAGTACAAATGAGGATTGTCCTATAATGATAGATGACTATAAATAAGAGTAGCATAAATATAGGATAAAGATAAAAAAACCATTTGCAATGAAAACATTGCAATTAGCAACCGATATCTCAAAAGGGTGTCAAATGTCTCAATCCCTTAGCTCCTTTGAATTTAGAGTGAAAAATTTTATGTTGAGTTATAAATTGAGTTATATATATATAGTATATATCTGTATTAATTGTATACTTAATCTGTAGGTATATTATTCGTAGTGTATAAGCTTTTTTTTTTTTATTGTATTCTGTTCTTATAGAAGTATGTACATACTTCTACCTTCCTACTAATGTATTATAACTGCCCTCTGTCCAACTTGTAGACTGGAAGAGGAAGACATTCTCAGTTCATATGATTTGCTATCGAATTTGATATTATATCAAACGTCTTTTATCGAACGCAAATATTACAAAAATCTTCATTCATAAGTTTGAAACTATGTGATAAATGTTCAATAAAGTTTTTTTAAATAAATAAAGTGTTAAGTACCTATATTTAGGCACATTATGTATTACATATATTTTGATAAACCCTGTACCAATCTACTATGAATCTGTTGAGAGACAGAAACTGGGAATTCGTGATTTATTTTATCCGAAATCTATACCTTGGTAATTATGACATGAAAAAATGAAAACATACATTCAGATTATTTTTCTAAGACTTCTTGCGTCTAAAGATATCGCAAAACATGAAAGTGTTATTCTAATTAGAGCGACAGTTCTAATAAGAAGTCACAAGCACACAAATATACAAAATACCTATTTATCATTTTAATATAGATAGAGGGAAAGGAAATAACATAAAAAATGAATGAAAAAGTGGTACCGAAAATAAAACGCAGTCAAACGCAAAGAAAGATTTGCTTTGCTTTATTCTAAGAGTAAATCTAGTAACAACTGAAAGGAGTAGAGTAGAGACAATCATCAAGGTATCATCAAGGTATCCAGGTATCATCAAGTATCAGTAACTCTACTGCTTTATCCTATTTAAAGAGTAAGATAAGAGCTCTTTTTAGAGTTCCGTACCCAAAAGGTTAAAACGGGACCCTATTACTGAGACTCCGCTGTCTGTCCGTCTGTCCGTCTGTCACAGGGCTCTATCTCTTGAACCGTAATAGCTAGACACTTGAATTTTCACCGGTTATGTATTACTGTGGCCACTATAACAGTAAATACTGACAATAAAAAAAAGTTAAAAATTAAAGGGGGTCGCCATACAAAAACGTGTTTTTTCAGCGTTTTTAACTAGATCTTTATAATGGCATTAACTAGATACTTTAAATTTTCACAGATTATGTATTACTATGGCCGCTATAACAAAAAATACTAAAAATAAAAAAAAGTTAAAAATTAAAGGGGCTCGTCATACAAAAAACGTGTTTTTTGAGCGTTTTAAAACTTTGTACGAAGGTACGGAACCCTTCATGTACGATTCCGACTCGCACTTGCTCGTTTATTTATATTATTTCACCGAAGACGATGAAAATTAGCAATTTTATTTTTTTATTTATTGAGTAGCCTGCCTCCAAGTACTACTTTACTAACTTGCACTATCTCATGTTACTTCAAGTGACAAGTGACAATGCATAGTGAGGACACTCTAATTGGTCGATTGTTATGCCCGTAATGATAAACTGATAAGAAATACGGATAAACGTACGGACGAATTTATATTTTCATTGAATCTTTGTATTAGATACGTAATTACGGTCGTTAAGATGCTATCGATGGACCAATTATATTTTATTCTATTATATTTAAAAGTCGTTGACTCTATATTCTGTTAGCGTTTTAAGATAATTATCATGTTTGGTTTTGCCAGTGGCTCTGGTATGGTAATAGTTTTTTCTTTTGTTTGTTATTCTTAAGATTTCATAATAGCCTACATAAAAATAAATACTTTGAAATTCGAATGTAATTGTATTATTTTAAAACCAAAGCAATAAATACGAAACAACTACCTATTACATTACATTGATTCTATAAAAAACAAAAACTAATATATTTCTGTTAGATTTCATTGCTTTTCTATCATTCGATATTTTTTTTAACAGAAAGAGCAGTTTATATTTTTACAAAGAACAATTTTGTTTGGTTTGTAATTTGTACTGAAATATGCATATTTTTGCAATTTTCATGAATAGAAATCTACGAATAAAAAAATATCCATGTTAACCATCTGTGTCACTCAAGGAATCGGGCTTATATACTTTTCGTAAACTTATTACCAAGTCTGATATAAATATTGGGTAAGTTTGGAAGTATTAGGAGGATTAGTATCAACAGAATTATACTTCAGGCGTTCAAGTATTCACTCTTATCAACCAACTTCGCTTTGAGCATCTGTGCTTCGCTGCAATGTAATGAGAGGGGCTACTTGCAAAAATAAATGATAAATGAAAAATAGACGGGAGTTTGAATTTGCATATATATATTTTATGGGAGCAAATCTTTAGAGATTTTAAATATTTTATAAAATAACGTAAGTAAGTGTACTCTTGGTTTAGAGCCTTTTTTATTAGCGATTAACCTGATAATTATTCGCAGCTTGTGTTCAATTAATTGCAATAGCTACTTGCATTGATATGCATGGAACCCTTTTTTTTAACGAAAATTGGATCTAAATTCGTTTGGGAGCTTAGCACTGAAAAAAGATTTTGTAAATCCTGTTTTCGAAATTCATAAATGTTCGTACGCATATTGAAAATTTGTGCACATACACTTTGTTACTCAGGTACAGGTCGCGCCAAACTTCTAGATCGCTCCTAAGTTAAGGCGATTCGCGTCGCAGTAGTAAAATACAGATACCCATATCAGATAGAAATTGCTTTATTTTTTTTTATTGTGGATATATATCATATCTACATTCTTGCAATAATTCTGAAAAAAATATTATTGTAGTAAATATTCTGTCCCTGTTTGTAACCTGAGTGAGGCAACTTCAGAGCGATCTAGAAGTTTGGCGCGACCTGTAAACATAATAACATCTTTTTGAAAAAGAGTTTTAGTTTTAAAAAGATAGGAATACTAGCAGTTACTTATCGAAGAAACAATAATTTTGCGGCTCTTTAAAAAGGATTTGTCATAATTTAAAACCATAAACATAACAATAAAACCAACCAGCGCAGATGGGCGTAAAGACCTACATGCCTACTAAAATGACTGGCGCACAAAAGCACAAGACAGGGATAAGTTTTAATATAGAACCCAGAGGGAGTCCTTTGCCCAACTATGGGATCTCATCTTATCATCCGAGCGTATTCCTGGTTGCATACTCAATGGTAACGCTTCAGAGCCCGGGGTACACTACCTGACCTAGGTAATTTGACGAGGTTACTAGTTTTTACATGTAGGGACCTGCCTTCTTAACTCTGCGACCTAAAGGGTAGACCAGAACCAATCCTAAGATAAGTTTAAACAAACGGTAGATGGTGTTTAGGATCCACAGCTTTACGTGCCTTTCGAAGCACGGAATCATCTTTTTTTCTGATAATCAGGTGATTCTTGCAATATCTTAACCAGACTGGAAACGACCTCTGGATTACAAGTCAAACACCGTGAACCAAGGAGACAATCTCGGACCACGGATTGCCTAACAATGGGCTCTAAATAATATTATCACAATATAACTTATGACTTCATTTAAAAACATCAAAAATAAACGTGGCAAATTCTCATGAGATTTCTAATTTGGTGCCGTCTAAATCTGTTTCAATTTATGCCACCGCCTTTATTACAGTTAAACAAATTCTGAGCTCCTAAGGAACATTTACGTCGACGTTATGGTCGTGAGGAACATAAAAATAACAGGTTTATCGCGGAGCCGATTCCAAAACAATTCTGAAATGGCCTGAACGGAACGTTGGTGGTAATTGTTTGGCTGTTTTAAAATTATCTGCAAATGTGGTTTGGATGGAAGAGAATTTGTTCTTTGAATCCTTAACGTTTTTTAACGTTAGCGATTTTTTTGCAGTAACTGTTGTGAACTCGTAAGATGGATGCATTTAAAAACAGAGGTATCTGACTTGTTTTACGAATCCTTTCTTCCTTTTAGTGTTTTCTTGCTGGGAATTATTCACAACATATCTAATTTAATAATTTTGTGAATAAATTCATAGATATTATAAGAGTAAAGAAAACATTTTACGAAAAAAATGATTATTTTAATATACATACAAATATAATGTTGTATTATACCTATGACGTGTTCTTATATTGATGACCCAAGTGTAGACGATAGGAAATAAGGACAAGTAACCCAACTTACAAAATATGGTACTAAGATTGAAAAATAAACCTAGGGTTCAAGTCTTAACTCGGTCTGGCATAGAAAATTAAGTAATAAAAGTTTGTACTTAATGTATTTTTTATAGTTAAAACTAACGTGAGACACAGATATTAACGTCTTCGTGAGTGCGTCGTGAGTAGCATTTGCCCTGAGGAAGACCTCCGCATGAGGTCGAAACATGTCAGCCAGTAGCTGACTTTTTACGTGAGTTACCCGTGCATCGTATTTTAATAACATTTTATTTTAATACAATAATAGTATATGACTACAATAGTACGAGTCCTTACTAGCCTTAACAATATCTTACGATGTTTGACATTAGAATTGTCCCAACATGAGTCATGTTTTGACTCCACTCTAGTTCAGATCTATTTATCGTCAACATATATTACACCAATTGAATGAATATTTGCATAAGCCAATCATAACAAGATTATATGCGATGTTCCGATCAACGCAGAATTATTATTCTGTTCACCATTTTGTTATAATAACATTGTAATTTTGAACTAATTTGAATAATATTATTATCTATCTATCTATATTTAAGAGCTATGCTCTTGCCGGTGGAGTATGAATATTATTATAGCATACCTAATAAGAAGCTCCTTATATATTATATATATGCATACGGTACAAGTATTCTGATTGATTGAAATGCAAATACGTACCTAATAAGTTTTTCTTACATCGAGATTTCTTATCCTCTACTGAACAACTATTATTTTTAGTTTTTGATCAAAAGTTACCTACCTGTTCTAAAACCATTTTAAGGTAACGTGGGTTCACAATTTGAAAAACAGTGCATATTTTAAAAAAAAAATCACTGTTATTAAACTACTACAGTTTATTCCTTAAAAAAAATTACATAAAAATCTTAAGGATTTTCTACAGACACCCGCAATAGCCAAAACACGAATGAGCATTTTTGGCTAAATAGAAAAAAATCACAAACATACCTCTAAATTTGCCTTATTTATTTTTTAAAATTTGTTTTATTTATTATTCAAAAAAAAAAAAACACTACGAAATATTGTCGAGCACGGCTCTGACCCTTCCTTTGCTCTCGAGGAATATTTCACTGTGTTTTATTTATTATTTTTTTTTGTTTTATATTTATTATTTTTTCTGTAGCCAAAACGGATAGATATTTAGATAATACATTTTTTGGTATAATCTTATATATAAAATTCTCGTGTCACAATGTTCGTTCCCGTACTCCTTCCAAACGGCTTGACCGCTTCTCATGAAATTTTGTGAGCATATTGAGTAGGTCTGAGAATCGGCGAACATCTATTTTTCATACCCCGAATCTACGCGGGCGAAGCCGCGGGCAAAAGCTAGTTTTCATATAAAAAGGTGATTGTATAAAATAGTAAGACGTATTATAAAGGCAAATTTAGAGGTATGTTTGTGATTTTTTTCTATCGAGCCAAAAATGCTCAATCGTGTTTTGCCTATTGTGGGTGTCTGTAAAAAATCCTTAAGATTTTTATGTAGTTTTTTTGAGGAATAAACTGTAGTAGTTTAATAACAGTGATTTTTCAAGAACACGCACAGTATTGCAAATTGTGAACCCACGTCGCCTTAAAGGCTTTTTTTTATTCCAAAAACCTACCTATTGTCTATAGGTCAAGTTTATTCAGAGTCTAATAGGTCACGATATCAAATCCAATAAAATTGGATTATGCCTACGTCTAACAAGACATAATTTCTTGTTAGAACAGACGTGGAGATTACTAATTAATATTTCTAACATGATAGCAATTAGAACTTGACTGAAACTGATTCTCTTATGCTTTACTGAAAAAAAGATTATCTTTTTATACTATGGTGGGTACCTAATTCACTTATGTGATGGGTAAATTATGGGTTATGGTGATGGTTATATGATGGGGAAGTCACTATTCAAATTATGTAGATATTTTCACTTGAAATGAAATTTCCAAAAGCGACGTTCCTACGATTTCTCCTTTCAATTAAATGTGGGCGTTTGTGAGGAAAATCAAATGACGCATTGATACAACTCTCTCTGTAAGTAAACTGCTGCAAATGGAAGATGTCAATTTGTTCAGTCTACTTCACAAATAAGCTTACAATTCAATTATATGGAAAATGTAAATGAATAGTACAAACGTTGTGTGAAATATTAGAAATCACATGTACGCTTAGTGTATATTTTCTATATTTATTGTGTGAGTCAGACTTCATATAAAATAAAATTAAACAGTTTTAAAATTTGTTGACTTTATAATCCACGATCTTCAACCAAAAAAAAAACGACAGGTTGCACTCCTGGAGTGCCGGCAGAAGTGAAAACTTGAATATTAACGTTGTGCATTTTTGATATTTTGGAATGGTTAGGGAATAATTTTGCACGAATTGCTTTAATTATCAGTATAAAAGTACTATCATTTATGTGGTAGAATACAATATTTATTTATTGCGCTATCGTACACAAACATGACAATTTATATTACATTAAAAAGTTTTTCTCTCAGCTAAACGAAACAGCAGGCCTGCGACTGCATAAAATCTTTAGTATTATGTTGTTTCTAATTATTAAATAAGAAACCCAGCATCAAGTGTATAATCTAAACTAGACTTAATCAGATAACAGTTATATCGTAAATACGTACAACGATAATTCGATTAACTCTACTTAACAATAGGGGTGTCGCTGTAAACAAAATTAATTGATCATATCACAATTTAATTTCTTCCCTACTTTGAACGAGAACCGATTCGCCGATCGATCTCCCCTATCGCCTGCCAATTTTAATCGGATGACGTCCGATGCATCGAAACGCATAATTACGATTCAGAATCTCTCACGGGACCTCGACCGTATTAGTTTTGACATTCGGCTTGATGGATGGATAATAGGGTTGTCTGGAGATTGTAAGCTGTCTGTTCTAATGGTCTCAACTGAACTCAACATTATCAAGGTAAAGGAGTAAGCCCCCTATTTAAATTTATATATGATTTCTTTGTCGAAATACTAGATAATATTGTATTAATTATTTGTTATAATTTAGCAAATTTGAATCACTTCATTATCATATAGTGTAAAACAAATGTGGAACAAAAACACGAGGAGCTTGATAGCTTGACGGGAGTAGGCACAACTAGCGCTTGCGCAAGTTAAGCGATACCGGACGTAGTCCGCTTTTGGATGGGTGACCACAAGGGTCATACAATTTTTTTTAAGCACCTCCGTGCTTTGGAAAGCACTTAAAGCTGTTGGACCCGGCTGTCATTATTAAATGGCAGTCGTCATGCTATTACAGATGCCTAAGGCAGCTTGAGAAATTTTTGGCCACTTACATACATGAAAAAAAAACAAAACAATGCACTGGCTTTACATTTACTACATATATAAAAATAAAATTTGGTAAATTTATTTGTTTATTTGCTATACATAGACATAACTTATATGCTATCGTTTTCCAAAATACAAAACAAACAAATTATAAAACATAGATATTTTTGGATCTTTATCAAAGCGAATTATTATAAATACCCATGGAACGTTTAGGTATTAGGAAGGATATAGGTAGAAATATATTAAGCGACTGCTGTCTGACCTCCGCAAAAAGCATAAAACACTCTGGAATGTTTTAATTTATTAATTATTTGTTAATTTATGTTAGTAAGTACTTGTTAAATATCTAGTGAACTTTAAATTTTGATAAGTAAAGTTCTGAAACGGGATCCCAATATTGTAATAAGTGTCAACCCTAAACCACAATCTCTAAACAAATCTCGATGAATGAAACTTGTGTACGAGTTCCAAACAAAGCAAATCTTTCTAAAAACCTTTATATTAGGTTAACATACGGTTGAAAATCCATTGCAGTTACGTTTTCAATAATTTGGTGTTGCCATAGATGGTACGGTAGATAGGTGTGTCAAATTGGGAGTGAGGTTTGCGTCGGTTTGACAGAAGAGATGGTTGAATCATAGATTGATGGGCGGCAGTTTTGAAGATTCTTTTTCTAACTCCCTTAAATTATTTGCATAAAATTTAGAACTAACGTGAATAGTCTGAGGAAAAAGAAAACAAAGTACAGATTAAATGAGGAAATGGTCCAAAATATTGCGGCTAGAAATCTTTTCTTTTCCTTAAGTCGTACAGCACTGATTACGTATTTCTTAAAATGTTCACTCATCATCATCAACCGAACGTAGTCCCGGTTGCATCCTCAGCGGTAATACTTCAGAGCTCGGGGTCCCCTACCTAACCTAGGTGATTTGATGAGGTTACTGGTTTTTACACAGATCGACTACCGTCTGACCTCCGGAAATGAAAGGGTAGACCAGAACCAATCCAAGGATAGGTTTCACAAACGCTAGATGGCGTTTGGGACCCGCAGCTTTATATACCTTCCAAAGCACGGAATCATCTATCTTTTCGGATAATCAGGTAATTCAAGCCTGCAATATTCTAACCTGATCGGAAACAACATTTCACAAAGTATAATTGCCAGTAGGAATTGAACCCACGACCACCGTTTATACACATGTAAGGTTCATTAATGGTCGTGACATGCTTTTATCGATAACACATCACCATTTCTATATTATTTTTTTAAATCTCAAAATAGATAATGATGGCATTGTGAATAGACTAAACATTAATGTATTAAATATATTGTGTAAATAAATAAAAAATAAATAAAATAATCAAAGCACAAATATATAACAAATATAGAAAAAACCTTTTTTCAATTTCGAATATCACAAAATTCACTGTGACCACGTGAATTTTACATCATAAACTTTAACATTAACAACATTAACTAAAGATTCCATTGATCCGTAAAACACAATTTTTTCTCTTGCGGCAAAGGAAGTCTTATAAGGGGAACAAAGGAAGATAACTCGATGTTGCCACATCACAAATGTCAACTTCCGGTTTCTATAAAGAGGCTTGTGTCGAGGCGAGACTGAATAGTACCATTCTTAATGCATTTCTTAAATGCCCTCAAAATATTGCTACGAAACTATTGTGCATGGCGCGATGGAACTATTAAGTGTACGATATGGATTCATCGGGCGGCGTGTGTGTGACAATGAATGCTTTTGTGTGTCACTTTTATTATTAGTATTATTTTTTAGTTTTACTGATTCTTTATCTAATGGAAGTAAATAATAATATACTCTTGTCTTATATATAGATATAAGACAAGAGTATATACTTACTGATTCTTTATCTAATGGAAGTAAATAATAATATAGGTAAATAACCCAGTTTTTAAATATTATTATTGAAAAGACGCAGTCGTAAGTCCAGTGCAGCGCTAATCCTAACAAATTGATTGAAGAAAACGGAAATAGGAAAGATTCTAGTGAAATTTTATAAGCAGGTTCGATAATGATATAGAATTTTTCGTCGTTCAGTTTTTCAAAACTTTTTAAAATGGCGGATATATGCGGGTTGAAAACTTAAAAAACATCATCTTTAAGGTAATTTGAAAAAAAAAATCACGTCGTATAACTTTATTATTACTCTTATTAGGACGCAACTTTTTGTCCGAACAACTTCTTTGTCCGATAATCTTAAAGGGGTCAACAGCATGGGGCATTATTATTTTTGTAATTTTGTGGAATTTGTAAATATTTTCTACTTTCTCTTTAACATGGGTAGGTTGGTTTCAAAACCCTAAAATGGCTTTGACAGGGAAAAGGGGAAAGTGACCATTAATGAATGCATGGTTATAAGTAGGACTCGCGAAGTCTACTGTTCTCACAGGACCACTAGTTTATTTAATGGATCGCTATATTCGCTATTTAAATGTAACTATAAATACCTATTATTACATTATTTATCAGCTCTATATGAAATGCGACAAGTCACGGCACGGTGCATCCCATTCAATCAATTGGCTCCAATGATTACCAAATCCGGAGATTTTTGACAGAGCTGCTTAACGATGATCATTGTTAGCATGAAATGCATATCACTTAGCGCTCGTGCAGCTTAGTTGCATCAAATGCATCGATAAAAAATATAGTAAATGTACTGGAGTGTTAAACACGAAAGATAGTGAGTCTTTGATATAGATAACTCTCAAAGTTTGTCTGTTTCCAAATTAGAGAGAAGAAGAAGAACAGAAGTGATCTAGTAAAAAAGAAAAGTATCTACTTTATACGTAGATCCGCACCTACATTTATTCTGCAAACTTTACCAACTTTACAATTTCGACCCCTTAGAAGTAACTCGATATTTTAGCCACCCACAGAATCGAACAGTATCGTTTTACAGGAAACCAGTGGTTACAACAATTGCATGATACTAATATTGCAATCAGAAAACAACAGACTATTTCGAACTTTATCTCCAAAGAAATAAAAAGCATAACGTCGAGAACTAACACTCCGGAAGCAAAAAAAAAACAAAATGGAAACAACGGTCGGAAGATTTAAAAGATATCGTACCATTGACTGTTGCATAGTTGTAAGAATACAATTAGAAAAGTATTATTGTCCGTTTTGACAGATTTTTTGTTACAAACGTGTGCCCTTTTTTTCGATCATCAATATTATAGATATTTTAATATATTTTATAATGTTGTGTGGCAAAAATGAGGTTTTATTTTTGCCAGTGTAATTAAAAAAAACTTAGTCTGTTACTTTTATAAATCTGCTTACAATTCTGTAAAATCACTACATAGTATAAAACAAAGTCGCTACCCGCTGTCTGTCCCTATGTATGCTTAGATCTTTAAAACTACGCAACGGATTTCGATGCGGTTTTTTTTAAATAGATAAAGTGATTCATGAGAAAGGTTTATATACATACCCGTGCGAAGCCGGGGCGGGCCGCTAGTAACAAGTAAAATGACCACTAACTAAACAATAAAAAATCCTATTAATCTTAATTTTTTGAATACTTTTTGATATTATAGATCAGATTACAACATTATTATTTTTTTGTAAATTGCGAGAAAATAATGATAAAATAGAACATTTTTTATTTGGAAAAAAAAAATTAATCACTTGCAGTTAGCGAAGGAAACCAGCAAAAAACGTTTCCACGGACCACTGCCTATTTTAACAACCATCATTATAGCTTTAAGCACACAGGGTCTGCGCTTTTATTATTTCATGTTCTTTTTGCAGAACTGAGACCGAGTTTGAACCAAAAATTGTTTGTGATAAGTTTATTTTTTAATGGAAAAAATGTGTAATCATAGTAAACTGCTCATTTAGATACAAGTATAATGTTATTTATTTATCTGTTTAAGTATTTAGTACCTAGTAGGTGACCGAGCTTCTCTCGATGAAAAATACGGAGAAAAAGAGATACTACAAAAATAAAACTAGCTAGATCGTTTTTTTACCCCCGAAATCCCCTACGTACCTACCAAATTTCATCGAATCTTTGAAACTTTTTTCAAGATTCTAATTATATGTGTATGCAACTGTATGTGTAATTGACATATGCGTAATAAATAAGACCGTACAGAACCACGGGCTAATCTAGATAGTGGTGATGAAATTAAAATAACAGTACAAACAAAGAAAAATAAATTTCCATTGGATTTTTGTCTGTTATTTTATTATACTATGATGATCTAGTATAGCCGACTAAATGACTAAGCTCAAAAATCTCATGCTACAATTATATTCCCAAGGAGGGTTAACGTCGAGCGACAGCCGGTTGTAAAACTTTTCGCACAAATACATTCCCAAAGAGGGTAGACTTCAGGCAGGCGGCCGGTCGTAAAACTATAGCTAAATCATTTAAACTGTTTCGGCTATTTCTTCTCCATTTTTCAAGGTCTTTGGCATCCTTGGGTGACCATTGACATGCATGTTATATTTGAAGAAGAAAAAGCGGAAAGCGCACCGCAGGCTCCAAAGCAGTACAGCTGAGGATCCGGGAACGCGCTTAGACGAAGAAGAAGATCTAGTATAGCACATGGTTCGATTTATTACGCATAATACATATAATAGCATTTACTAACATTAGTTATATTACATTAGTTTTTTTTATAAAAAGAGGTTATCCTGTAGTTACAGTCTCACAGTATATTTAAAGTCTCTACTAAAGATTTATTGGTCACTTCCGGCGTACTCAGTTGATAAAACGAAGACTTTTTAACCCCTTCGTAGACAGTAAATGCCTTTTTTTCTAGTGTCTGGTTTATAGCACTCGTGTTACTTATACAACAAGGTCTACAGATAGAGTTGGCTAATAGCAATAAAATGTATCAGTATTAGTTGTAATATTTCATTAGCACAAGTTGCCATCACATTGTTAACCGACTTTTTATAAAATAAAAAAAAATCTCATTATAACTTTGAAAATGCAAATAACACGGCTGCAAATGCGTGGGGCCATCGGACGATCCCCGTCAAAAAAACATCTATGCCGTAATAACCATTCCCCAACAATTTTTGTTGTTAACGACCCGAGACATTGTTTGTTCTTCGTCCAAAACTCATCTAACCCGAAATGTTCGTAAACGTATGCAACCAGCAATCATTCTATACGGAACGAGCCTAATGATAGCCCTTAGAACGAGTAAATTATCAATTCGGCCCGAGGGTCCAAACCTTGTTTTTGGAAAGCAGTAACAAGCCTATCATCTGTTCTCTTTAAATTATAACCAACTTACACAATTAACGTCTTTAATACTGGCCATATTTAGACTCAAATTTGCTTGTTTGTGAAATTCATCAAAGTTTAGGAAACCTATTTTGCTCCCAAAAGAAATAAACCAAATATTTCATTAAACTAACCTTGAACCGTTTAACGAATGTGTGGAGTGATATGACTCATGTTTTGATTTGTCAAATCAGTGAATCAGGAAATTATGGAACTAACGAGTTTTCCGTTTAGCTTGTTAAAGTGACTCACAAACTCTCGTCTAATGCTGAAACATAATTTATAATAATATTATAATAATTGGAACAAAAATGATAATTAAACCTGATTTAATTCTTCACGCTATATGAATATAGCAAATATAGGTATAGTAGAGAATCATGGACAATGAGAAAGAAGGAAAGAGCCTAGACTGGAAGCGTGTGAGATGTGGTGCTGACGGAGAATGGAAGGCATTCGCTGGACAGAAAAGAAAACTAATGAGGAGGTTTTGGCACTAGTTGGAGAGAAACGCAAACTATTACAAACTAAAAACTTTAGGAGAGGGAAAATTCTAGGGCACCTTATTAGACATGACAAGTTTATCAAAGTAATATTAGAGGAAAAAATAGAAGGAAGAAGAGGCAAAGGAAGACCTAGAGACAGCTTTAAATAACAAGTGAAAGATCAAGTACATGTTTCAACCTACAACAATACACTGGAGTTGGCTTTGAACAGAGAGATGGAAGGCGTTGATTTTACCACAGACAAGACTAGCTTTAATAATAAAAAGAAGCTATATGAATAGAAAATTAGTATGTCTAGCTTTATTACTTAACAAAGGGCGAGTGTATGTCGACCAAAGTTTATTGAACATCGTTATTGACTCATAATAAAATATTTACAGTTAGTAATAAAGGCAATAAATCAATCACTCTGAGCACTCGTCGACAAGCTCAAAATTATAGCTATTAAAAATTCTAAAAAGAAAACGGTTAAATGTTACTGAGAAAGAACGTTGCAGTAATGTTGCGCATGTATCAAGAAAACTTGGCATAGTGGAAATATAAAAAGAGTTCAGATGTTACTTCAAGCACATGCAATAAATAAATATATATATATATATATATATATATATATATATATATATCTATAAATATAAATACATGCAGAAAAATCACATTGAGCAAGTAATTACGTTAGAGACTTGTGTTATAGGATACCAACTAAACGATTTTATATTGTATAATGTTTACTTCATGTGATCAAACTCAAGTATTTACTTCTGTACTACGAATTACTCGAACTGTTTGATATTATCCGTCGTTTTTGTGTTTGTGTGTGTAAGTAGCTTATACATTTTTAAGCTTCCTAAAACCATCTAATATACCTAGCTTTGATGAGCCTTTCTAAGGACAGAATAAATATATATATATATGTTATGACAATGTAAAAGTTTGTTGTAATAAATAAATGAAATGAAATATTTTATAATAATCGATATTGATATGAAATGTTGAGGTATACTTCTTTTCGTAGCCATAAGTTAGTTAAAGTGAAAAATGTGACGTGTAGGCAAGAAAAAACCGACTGTGGGACCTCGACCTGTCCCGGCGCTCTAGGCGAGTTCCCACATAGAAGATAGTAGGAGAAGTTGAGAAAATAGACTCGATAAACGATGGATTATATGAAATTTATTATCTGATGTTGACTGTTACATACGAGTATAAAAGAATAATATTTAATTTATTAAGATACAATAGATAGAGAGAAGCAAGTGGTCAGCTTAAGAGATGATGGTGGAATGAGTGAAAAGGGATCAGTCAATGATTTGAAAATGGAATGAAAAGGAATTGCATTCCCAAGGAGGGTTGACGTCAGGCAGGAGGCCGGTCGTAAAACTATAGCCAAATCATTTAAGCTGTTCCGGCTATTTCTTCTCCATTTTGCGAGGTCTTTGGCATCCTTGGGTGACCATTGACATGCATGTTATATTTGGAGAAGAAAAAGCGGGAAAGCGCACCCCGGGCTCCGAAGCAGCACAGCTGGGGATGCAACCGGGAACGCGCTTAGACGAAGAAGAAGAATGAAAAATGGACAGGATGAGATGAAGAAAGGAGGTTTGAACATGATGCATGAAGCATCGTTACAAGACAAAAGCATTTTTTGCCAATCTCGAAACTGAGACGCTTCGCTTTCTTGATTTATTTAATTTTTTTGTTCGATCACGATTTTTGATTGGGAGAGAAATAGAGGGGGGAAGGGGGAACTTTGCTGTAGCGTTATATATGGACGAATTTCACTGTAATAGCTTTGTATCCAGAAGGGGAATGTGGAGGAAAATAAACGGGCAAGTGCGAGTTGGACTCGTACATGAAGGATTCCGTAAAACATAAAAAAAATATTTCTAGATTTCAGTTACTTTTGTTTGATTCTCGTGTGTGTAAGTTGCTAATACTTATATCCTAATTTTCAAGCTGCTTTTAGGCATCTGACATAGCTTGACGAACGATACGTTAGATGAATATGTAAACATACCCGATAAGAAGATAAACGGGCAAGTGCGAGTCGGACTCGTACATGAAAGGTTCCGTACCACTGTACAATGTTTTAAAACGCTGAAGAAACACGTTTCTTATATGACGACCCCCTTTAATTTTTAACTTTATGTTATTTTTAGAATTTTTTGCTATAGAACTCATAATAATACATAATTGGTGAACATTTCAAATATCTAGTTAATGCCATTATAAAGATCTAGTTAAAAACGCTGAAAAAAAAACGCCTTTTGTATGACGACCCCCTTTAATTTTTAACTTTTTTTTATTTTCAGTATTTGTTGTTATAGCGGCCATAGTAATACATAATCGGTGAAAATTTAAAGTATCTAGCTATTACGGTTCAAGAGATAGAGCCCTGTGACAGACGGACAGACAGAAGGACAGACAGACAGACGGACAGACAGATGGACAGACAGACGGACAGACAGACGGACAGACAGACGGACAGACAGACGGACAAACAGACGGACAGACAGACGGACAGACAGACGGACAGACAGACGGACAGACAGACGGACAGACAGACGGACAGACAGACGGACAGACAGCGGAGTCTCAGTAATAGGGTCCCATTTGCACCCTTTGGGTACGGAACCCTAAAAAAGGGGAAAGTTTAATGAAGCGTTATATATGAACGGATGTCGCTGAAATGGCTTTGCTAAGCCAGGGGAAAGTGTCGGTTATTGCATGGTTATAAGAGCTCGCGAGGTCTACTGTTCTCACAGAACCACTAGTAGGTATTTAAAATGAAGAAAATATGTTACTGTATATTTATAAAATATATACAAAAGTTTATTTCTTTACTAACTTTATTTGCAGCTAAGTTAAGCGGCCTATATTCAAACGTCACACGAAAGCAAACGCGGAGGTTTCCGACCCCTTCATGTTCTTGTTAACGTTTTCGAACTTTTAACTATTATTGCAATGAAAACTTTTCTAAAAGAATCCTATTTACTGCTGAACTGCTGACATAGTTATGTTTTTATTCAGCATCGTTTATGTGTTTGTGAATTTATAATTAGTATGATAAATGTGATTAAGGTTTAAGTAGATACTGAATGAAACAGTAATGTTATTAATCGTAAAAGTCAGTTACTGGCCGACATGTTTCAACCTCATCCGGTGGACTGGGTACAAAAAATTTTATAATCCAATTATACAAAAATAATGGACCCATATTTTTCGGTTTATCAAAGTAGTGGAAATTCACAAAGATACAGCGCGTCGAAGTTTCGTACTTGATTGTGACGTCATGCGAAATTTAAATGAGCTGTATCTTTGTAATTATTTGCTAATCCGAAAAAAAAAAAATACGCATACAATATTTTTTCATAATCTACTTGATGAGCTAAAAATATTTTTAAGTCCACATCCGTATTAAATAAGCAGAATAAAGTGACTATTTTTAAAAATAATGCCATTAAGGCATAGCAAACACAATGTAGCGGTTATAGTAATCGGGCCATCTTTACAATTAACGATATCAGCCAATGGCGGCGGGGCACACCCACTCCGCCATGATGCGCGAGGGCATACTAATTGACTTATTACCAGCGAACTATAATACTATAGGAGCATATTTAACAGCAAAAAAAACATCAACCGTACATTCACTTAGGCGGTGCTACAAATTACATTTCTATTTCCGGAAATACCGTTGCTGACGTTACTTCTCGCCGATAGGTTACTTTAATTTGTACTAAAATTTTGAAAAATCGTTTTAAATAATTCTTTATTACACAATAAGCACATGATATCAATGTCGAAGTTTTAATTTCCACAATTGCGCCAAAATCGCAAATTTCTGTCAATTCAATTTAATTCAAAATATCTTTATTATTTATAATATATAATATTTTGTTTTGCATAAATGTTGACGTCAAATTGTTACTTACAGCCTACTAATAATAATCCCAGCTAAGTTTAGTGCTGCTTCCTAGGCAAAAGTGCAGGAGAAGTGGGAACAAACTGCACTGCAGCATTTTCTCCAAAGACGTCACTAACAAACTTAAAATGTAACTCAAAAATAAATGGCGGCGGTTATTTGTTAGATGATGTCACACACAAGTGACAAAGGTAATACGCGCATACAGAAAGTCCATCAAAACTCCGTTTACTTTCGTGTGACGTAATCGGAGAAGGCGCCAGGGCGTTTCCGCCATAGAAAAAAAGATATTTATTCGTATATTTCGCAAAAACCATGTATCTATACTAATATTATAAAGCGGAAGAGTTTGTTTGTTTGTTTGTTTGTTTAAACGCGCTAATCTCAGGAACTAATAGTCCGATTTGAAAAATTCTTTTTTTGTTGGGTAGTCCATTTATAGAGGAAGGCTTTAGGCTATATAACATTACTTTCCAACAACCACGCGAACGAAGTCGCGGGCACAGCTAGTTATTAATATAATAATTAAGTGAAATATGTTTCTATACGCCTTTATCTGATAGGATGACAACAAATTATGGTTTATTTATTTTAAAGATGTTTTCCAACAGTTGCTCACTTCACTATTGCGCCTATTGCAATAGCGGGTTACTCAGTGGCTGTTGTATGACACTGCGTCATAGCCTACATTTGCCGATAGTTGACGCTGCGTCATGCAACAGTCATTTTATGTAAATTTCGTGGGTTTAACGCGACGATAATATTTAAAGTCACATTTCCATACTATTATATTTCGCTGCTTATTACAGTAAATTATGTATAAGAAGCGTGCATACTCGTAGCTAATTGTTGTTTGCTCTGTTTTTCGTGTGGGCAAGTGGCCAACACTGGTGTCAGATTTATCAAGTTGTCTAAAGGCATCTGATATAGCTTTACAACATTTTATCTAATGTACAAGTATCAATAACGTGCTTTCCAAAGCACGAAGTGTGTCACTTGTAGTCACCCATCTTAGTGCGGGCCCTGACTGGGGTTGCTTAGCAAGCGTCAGTAATGCGTACCTTCGTACGCTCACAGTGCTATGCCAAGTGTATTTATTACAAAATATTCTTAACTTTAAAATTTGCGAAAAATAAAGTTAACCGTGGTCTATAAGGCTCTGTCTGCACGTCCCTCGTATTCTTAACCTCGGCACAATCCCATGTGATGGACTGCGCGCTCGTGAGGCCTACCCGCTACCCGTCTGAGGGCAACAGCAAACATTTTTAGACTTTACACGCTTTTTGGAAGTTCTTTATTCCTATAACTCTTCATATCTAAATTAAAAATATATGATGAAAAATTTTGCCACGAGTAAGATTCGAACTCTCGCCCCTCACATCTGTACTGTAAGTGCACTGCCGACTGTGCTACCGTGACTTCGAATCACTCTGACGAATTTCCTCATCACATATTATAAAGCATGCGTAGTTCGTCATTAATACCCACTATTAAGAGTGTGGTATTCAAAAGTCGACAAAACTGAGGAAGGCTTTGTTTTCTAAACTAAAAATATGTGATTAAATGTTTTTAAATATTGTTCCGAGAATTGTAATGCTGTATAAATCGATTAGATTTTTTTTCTATTATCAACTAAGCACCTGGAGCTTCTCGGCTGACAAATTAACTGTAGTGTTATGATTTTTAAAAATACTTACATTATTCTGCTAATATTGAATTATGGCAACGTTAAACTATATAAAAAGTGGTGCCATCTTATAAAAATAAATTAAAGAATGACATTAAAAGTTGTTACTATCGCCGTTTTTTTTTTTTAAAAGTAATGCCAGAGTGGATGATGGGAACACTTTATGTTCATTCTGGTGGTTTGGATTACAAGTCACATTCTCATGGCGGCATCGGCGCAGGGAAGACGACTAGTTAGGACTACGAAGGGCAAAAGGTTAGGATTCACCACAGTAGTGTTTGTTTTTTAGAGTCGTATATGTATGCAACTATTATATATTAAGTAAAATGAAGACCCGGTAGACCTCCTACGACCTGGAGTTAAACTATTTAAAAGGACAAGACAGGACATTAAGTTAGCGGATGTTAAAACTATGACCACGCAAATGTGTCCTGTGGCAAAAACGTAGGAGAACAATAAATCAATAATCAATAATCATTTATTTGCGAAAATACAGTGTTACAAGTTGTTGTCATCATAGTTTAGTACATGTACAGAACTGAACTTAAATGTAAAAAAAATAAACAAATATGGGGCAAAAAGCTATAAAACGTCATTTATTTTATTTATTTAATCACATTTTATTGTTTTAAAAGATAAAATATGGCAAGCACTAAAAACTGGCAATGATGACATATACCTACAGTATCTAAGAAAATATACTGAACCTATTCTATGGCTGAATTCAGTTCATGGTACTGAACAACTTTCCCCAAGAAACATTATATCAAAATAGTTTGGAAAATCCAAAAGTGCACGCCTCATAATCTCATTTTTCACAATTAAATTGATTTTGATTGTTTTATTGCTAACTTAAAACGAAGAAAAGTATGTGTCGGCTTTAACGCACGACTGGAGATTATTTTTAACTTCCCGCTGAGAAAATTGAAAATTTTCAAAATTCGGGACGTTATTAGTTTCACCCCGTTTTTTAAAAGTCGAGTTTTCATCAGATCTCGACGTTTAAAGGTCTCAGGAATCTTCCCTGACCACTCACGAGCAAGTGTCATGCACCCTATCCGTATGTGTGTGTGGGTGTGTATGTGACCCGCTTATATCTCTTGAACAACTAAACCGATCGGAACCAAACAAGTAGTTTTCCAAAGAGTTCTATACAACTCAGATTTCCTGTAAATTTAAACCGATTCGGACCGGTGGATTTTGAGAAATCTCAAAAAAACTAAGCAAAAACAAGAAAAAGACACAAGACTACGTCACGAATGTCAAGAAAAGTGTTACCACTGATTGTTCTTTTCATTCTTAATTAGTTAATGCAAATTAAATAAAATATTAACTAACTTATCGCCTCTTTTACATTTATTCGTCTTTCATATTTAATAAAACAAACAAAATCACAACATTCTTTATTTAAATTTCTTTTTACTTCTTTTCTTACTTGCCAGTTACACATTCGTACTCATCATACATAGGTATTAACTCTTTCAACAAACCTCACATCCAAAATTATTTTTAATATGTCACCTGTATTTTTATAATAATAATTACGATTAAACTACATTGAATTAGACCGTGATCTTCGAAATGACTTAGTTTTGGATAATACTGAAGCGTATAAAAAAAAATGGACTTGATCAGATAAGTTTTTCGGGAGTTATCGTGACCACGCCAGTTTCCATACATACAGACACACGGACGTCCACAAAATGATTTTATTATACATTGTTTTTATTTATTTAAAAGGCAAAATGTCTTTTAAAAAAGTCATAAGTGTTGAAACTAGTGTTTTTCCTTGACATTTATGTGTAAATATTATTGTACAAGTGCGATAGAAAATAAATAGAGACACATTTAGTAAAAAAAATCACTTGATTTTTGTAAGGCGAGAGTAGAGCACTACCTCATGCGCTTCGCTTACGAGGCGTGCAATATGAAAAATAATTTTTGGCCTCCCATACAAGTTGACTGATCTGGTCCGAGTTTTTATGGAAAACAATTTTTTTTTCATATTTCGATATATGTTCCTAAGGTTCCTAGGGCTGTTGTTTGTATCATAGATTGAATCTACCCTTAAAATTGTTTTTGTATATTTTTTTACACGTTATACATATATATACATTATGTTTTTTATAGTAGCTATATCGATAAGAAATTTTAACTTTCAATGATCTGCTTTAACAAAACATTAAAACGTCATCAGATTTGCACAATAATTTCTAGATTCTCGACTATGATTATAAAAACCCTATAAAGCCTGTAAAATTTATGCAAACGGTAGGTACCAGAAAGTTTTTCTATCATCAAACAAATATTTTACCAAGTAAAATATCAGGAAGACAAATATTTTTGTATCATGCCTTATCGGGCAATCTAAAGATCATTATAATACAAAAAATATATTTTTTTGGCAATTTGCCCCTTAACTTTTGCCGCTCGAGCGCATTGACATCAAACGATTTTAACGGAAAGGCATCGTTATTTTCCATTATTTGTCGTTGTTATTTAGGGCAATCAGCATCACGAAATATTACACTTGACCTATTTTGATACATATTTTATCGGAGATTATTATTTCATTGGTAACTGTATAGTGAATAAGATATTTGATAGGATAAAATGCAAAAATTACTCACGTACGACTTTATTTCTGACGGAGTATGCTATTCTACATGACAAGTCTGCTTTCACTTATGTAGGACCTTGGATTATAAATAAACATATTATAAATAAAAAAAAAACTATCCATGTCCATCCATCAAAAACAGCACTTAACACCATAATATGAATCATTTGCTTGTCTCGTGGTATAGGTATAGTAAAAGTTTCATATACCTAACAAGTACATTTCGATTTTACATACATACCATCACGTCTTTATCTCTAAAGGGGCAGACATATCAATTTGGGTCTTACAACTCGAAGCAGACAATGCCAGGGCCGCATCGTCAAAGTCAAAGTAATTTTTTTATTCAACATAGGATAAATATATCACGTATTGAAGGTCATTATTTTAAATTATTTTCAGTGCAAAAGCTACAAACTTCTAGCGTTTCGGAACGATCAGTGTTGGTAAGATACGCCGAAAGAAACCCAGTTCTGTCAGACTCAAAGGCCACTTTTAGTGGTCGAGAAGGTGGAAAAAGGAATCACAGTAGTAATGGGTTGCTAGCCGCATCGCCTATCAACAGCGAGATCTATGTACTTACGTACATTAACATGATTTGAATTTTCGCCCATTCCTTTGATCGGCTTTTAACGTGTGCCGTCCGTACGTGTAGTATTAAGTTATATTATATCTATTTGTGATATGGGCCTCTGGATGTTTATTCTATGTAAACTTTTATTGTCTGAAATAAAATTGATTGATTGATTGATTAATCGATGTTGACTTGATATATTATCCTTCCTGATAAACGTAGTATACAAATCCTACAAAAACAATATTCCCTGCAAATACATGATTTATCTCAAAGCGATTAAGTACTATCATCGTTTCAATGTAACATGTCTTCACAGCTGTTTTTGTCTTCAAAACTCACTGTCAAGTCACTAACGGCCAGTCGTAAAAGTCAACATGGCTAATTTAGTGCCCCATCATGGGTTTGAATCTCGTTTGGGACATTATGTCTGAGGTGGGCGGCGATATGTTGATTCCTAAGATAGCGTTCGTATGGTGTTATTCTGTAAAGCTAGGCTGTGTGATGCAAACAAGTTATTTTTCTACAACTTAGTAGGCGTTTGGTTACGGCAGAATGCCATGTGGTGACGATAGAATAGAATACAAGTTGTCATCACCCTTTTTCTATCCCGTGGGTAAAATGCGGCTAAGAGACTAGGTAACAAAGAGAACTGGCTGCAGCGTCCGGTGCAACGATTTAATGCCATCTTCTGCGATCACCAACTCAGTCTACCCAGCGTCGTGATTACGGCGAAATCCTTTTATTGCGAGAAGTCTTCAGTCCAGCAGTAGACTGATAAAGGCTGAATAGAATAGTGTCTTAAGAGAATAGTAGGTAAGTATGTAAGGTAAGTATCCGATACCAACGAATTGTCAATTAGGCTATAGGGGCCTAATTGAATCGTTGGTATCGTAGCGGACGCGTTTAATGCCAGGAATGCCACACATGCGTTCCCCTTGAAGACATCTTTCCTCGCCCTTTATAAAGGATCTAATGATATAGATTCTAGTGAAAACATCAACACAATTTCACAAAAATCATACTCTTCATTTACTATGTACCTTTTCTGACATGGAAAAATACACTACCGCTCTTCTCGTGAGTGGTGTGGGTTGGCACACCACTCACTCACGGATGAAGAGCGGTAGTGTGGGGATCGAACCGACTAAAACTTCATGGTGCCTCTAGTGATCTTTGCCTGGTTCGTGTGGTCGCTAGGTAAACCCAACATTCTTTGGGGCAAAGGGCAGACGGGTAACACGTTGTCAACACGATCTATCAACCATTCAACAATAGCATTCATGATATCACTCCAGAAGATTCCAAGCTGCTTAGCTTCCGTGATAACGGTGTGGCGCTAAGTTTGTATGGGGTGGCTACGCTTACCCCGTGGCTTCCAATCAAGGGCTTTACGGGGAATATGGTCATTCCAGTTAGAAAAATGCATACATTACATATTCTCATTTACGGGTTAGACAGAGCCAATTGTAGCAAAATCCAGAAGCCACGCTTAACGAGATCATAGTCCCAGGCGGAAATCCGGAATCAAAATTCTATTTGGGAGTTAACTGTACATAACCCTTAAAAGCGCCAAAATTCCGATTTAACAATATACAACACTGAATATACAATTATAGTGTAACAAACATGGGTATAAAAAATTAAATTGCCTTTTTTATACGGCCTAAAAATAAAACAAACCCCCTCAGATATAATCGAATAAGCAGAATTTTTGTATTGCAATATTTTAAACGAACAATATTAGAAATGCAAAACTAGTTATAACTGGCTTTAAAAATATGATTAAAAACGAAGTCATGCGAGAATAGAAATCAAACAGCTTTTTACGTGATTTGATCCAACTAATGGCAAGTCTAGACTTAGAAAATTTCGAATGAACTTTGTAGATCAATTAATTTTATACTATAATAACAGTATTGAAGCTACAGTGAAACCATTTCGATTCGACAAGAAGAAGTATTATAACTAAGTTTATGCATGACGGCCAAAAAAAGGAGTGTAATGTTTTCAGGGTTCATGTTTGTATGTATATAAGTAGGTGAGTTTTTTATTCTGCCATAACTTTGAAATTCAATTACAAATTGGTGTAGGTACATACGTTAGATAGAATCCGTAGGTACATCATAACAATCAAGTAACATCTGTTTTAAGTATTTTTTGGAAATGAAAGAGGATTCGTGTTTATATATCGCTTCGAATGATGCTGCTCACGTAATTTAGATTTAACTTTACTTTGTAAGTTCGTTCGATCTTCAATTTTAAATAAAAATTCCTTGTGTGCGCCAGAATAAGGCTTCAGTAATGGACATCAAGTAATAACATTCTGAGTACATGCTGTTTATCCCTTCAGACGGAAAACAAATGTACATGCGCTAGATGTATTAATTTTCATAAATTTCTGTTTTATAAAACCGATACTTGATTGTAGGCATGTTATTTAGATTTTTATGCTATGAGTAGATAAGATTTTTCGTTTCTTATCGACTATAATCAATGTTAAATATTCGTACGTTATAAAATTGCGTAAGTAAGGAACCTGGGCTTTATTTCCCTTTATGTTAAAACTTTACAAAACTATTCCTTCTTAAATAGCGGATTTTTATATCTGTTATGACAAAAAAAAGATAGAATTAAACGTTACTTATTAGAGCTAGTAGCTCGCCCTGAACTGTGAACTCGCGGAGTCCATATCATGGCAACCCCTTGACCGATTAGGCTCATGTCTAACTTAAAACTTCTATTGGCTATATCTAAACGTCGACCAAATTTTATGAAGCTCCGATAAAAGGAATTCGAGTTATCTTCGAACAAACATACATACATACGACGCCCGGATTGTTCAAGTAAACTCGGAGAACTACGCTCGTATCGCTTGCTCGTTCAAAAATTTAGGTGCTTGCATTCGACGTAACTTTTGTCTATTTTTATCAAATAATGAAATAAGAAATGGTGAAATTGTTTAATTTGAGTACTTTAGTAGGTACTGCATCTTGAATGCCTAAAAAACCTATAAAATTATTGCATTTTTGTGATTTCTGTTTTATTACTGAAATGAAATTTATATTTAAAACAGAAGTAACAACCGGAAACACCGTATTCCTTTTAGAGCCTGAATCAAAAAGGCGATGTAAAATAAAAAAAGATTTATCTTTTCTCCGATAAGTTTAAAGTTAACCGTGTGCGGTACAAGTCCCTAAAAGCAATAGTTAAAAAAGAACACCCAAATTAAGGATCATATTACAGAAATCCATTAGAGCAGCCAATAAAAATAGATCTCGCTTTACGTGTTCGATCCTAAATTCAGTCATACGAAATAAAATACCGATAGAGGCACCTTTGATTATCACGCTACGGGAAGGTAAATAAACGGGCAAGTGCGAGTCGGATTTGTACATGAAGGGTTCCGTGCCACCATACGATGTTTTAAAGCGCTGAAGAAATACGTTTCTTGTATGACGACCCCCTTAAATTTTTAACTTTATCTTATTTTTAGTATTTGTTGTTATAGCGGCCATAGTAATACATAATCGGTGAAAATTTCAAGTATCTAGTTAATACAGATCTAGTTAAAAACGCTGAAAAAGCACGTTTTTTGTATGATGACTCCCTTTAATTTTTAACTTTTTTTATTTTTAGTATTTGTTGTTATAGCGGCCACAGTAATACATAATCGGTGAAAATTTCAAGTGTCTGGCTATTACGGTTAAAGAGATAGAGCCCTGGGACAGACGGACAGACAGACGGACAGACAGCGGAGTCTCAGTAATAGGGTCCCGTTTGCACCCTTTGGGTACTGAACCCTAAAATGAGGTTTTTATTAAAGTTCATTCATCAGACTTTGTGTTAAAAATAGCTAGAATAATAACTTATAAGGATTTATTGTGTAGAAAAAAATATATTCAGAAGCTGTGTAACCTAATTATGAGATGAGAAATAAGCAACTATCAATTAGAATACCGTTTCGCCGTGTATGAACAATTTGTACCAGTAGGTGGGCAGGTAATAGAGTATTGTCTTCAGTAGTCGTAGGCGTATTACATTAAGGGTATGATCACATTATAAAAGCAGAAGCGGTAGATGAAGTACGAGTAGGTTTTCTTTAACAAGATGATATGCGTTTTAATAATGATCGATGCCGGACGTGGGACACGGGTTCAGGTTGTTTAAAATAGGTAAATAATTTTTAAATTTCTATACTTTTTGTGCATTTTGTTGATATACCGTCTTTATATTGCCATATGTTCATATTAAACATTAATTTTGTACAGTACGTATCCTACTTATGTCAATTTATCCATTGATTTTCGTTCACAGATAAACTAATGAATAGATTAGGCAGATAATAGTATGATTTCTAGACTTGATTGTATGTATGACAAGTTTCTTGGAAAAGGTAATTCATGTACAAGTGTGGTAAGTAAGTAAGCAATACTTTATTTTTCACCAAGAATAAAAAATATACAAAAGAATAAAAATACAATAAAATGTACAACGGGCGGTTTTATCGCTAAAAGCGATTTCTTCCAGACAACCGATGTTAAAGGTAGTAAAGATTAATAAAAGTAATTAACCTATTATATTTTAATTGCAACTCAAACGGTTATCGTTATTTATTTATATAAAGCTTGTGTTAACCATAGATATAAAATAAACGTCAAGACAATGTCAATACTTAATAGAATATCCTCAAATACAAAAAACATACTTACATACTAACACGTCTTTATCCCTAATAGGGAAGGCAGAGCATTTTGGGTCTAGCGGCTCTAAGCAGATACGGCCCAAGGCCGCAAGACTCAAAGGCCTTTTTAGCGTGATGGTATATCGCGTATCGGTAGCGTGGTGATATCCTCAAATATGCTGTGTAAAACGTTTCAACCTAGGGTGGCCTGAACCCGCGTCAGTATCCGCTTCTGCTTTGTAACCTAAACATAGTCTAAACTCAGTTTTGATTATTTAACACAACTATGTTTACTACATTATTAATGGCCTCGTTGATCAGATACAAGATGTATGGCAATTCGTTGGAGCAATCGACAATGATTTTTGAATGGAAACTGTAATTTGATTTGAAAGATTGTTTACTGTGTAGGTAGTTCATTTCCTTAATGTAATTGTTTGTGATATGAGTTACTGCATTTTTATATACTTATGATATAACACATGTAACTGCATTGTCTACTAACTAGCATAGGTGAGTCACCATATCTTGATAATTATTTGAGAATGTTACGATACAAATACACATGTTACTCGTAAATTTTCAGTCTGCTTTTTAGGGTTCCGTAGCCAAATGGCAAAAAACGGAACCCTTATGGATTCGTCATGTCTGTCTGTCTATCCGTCCGTATGTCACAGCCACTTTTTTCCGAAACTATAAGAACTATATTGTTGAAACTTGGTAAGTAGATGTATTCTGTGAGATTACGACCGCATTAAGATTTTCACACAAAAATAGAAAAAAAAAACAATAAATTTTGTGGTTCCCCATACTTAGAACTGAAACTCAATTTTTTATTAAACCCATACGTGTGGGGTTATCTATGGATAGGACTTCAAAAATGATATTAAGGTTTCTAATATAATTTTTTTCTAAACTGAATAGTTTACGCGAGTGACTCTTCCAAAGTGGTAAAATGTTGGTCCCCCCCTCCCCTGTAACTTCTAAAATAAGAGAATGATAAAACTAAAAAAATATATGTACATCATATATTTTTTTTACCAATTACCATGCAAACTTCCACCGAAAATTGGTTTGAACGAGATCTCGTTAGTAGTTTTTTTTAATACGTCATAAATCGTAAAATGTTACTTGCTGCTACGGAATTCTTTATGGGCGAGTCCGACTTGCACTTGGCCGCTTTTTAAGTTTTAGTGTATTTTTTTAGTTTAAATAACCACGTTTAAATATCTTTTACATTTTTTATTAACTCAGTTAATCGATTTAGAGGATGACAAAGCTTTAAGATGAACTTTTATTTTAGTTGGAAGGAACTTATTAATTGAAATACCTATTTAAGTACCTAAATATTACACTACATATTTAAAGAATCAAGAATACAAAATTAAAATTGTAAATATTAAACCTTTAAAACAAATATTGTATTTTTTTATGACGTATTTACAGTATTTAATATACAAATAAAATCTAAATTTTACTCAATCTCAGCTAAATATTGTAATAAAATATTTTAGTTTAATTTTAAATTTTAACATAATATTTAAAAACATGTTTTCTGTGTTAAGACGAAATAGAGGGGCCGTTTTTCCATACAAACGTAGTCCCCTGTTTCCTCCCTGGATAATGCAGCCGGTAGACTTATATTTTTTTCCTGAATATCTATAGCCGCTATTAGCATGTCTCTATGTTTGCTTTTTTTTCATAAATTATTTATTAAAAGAGATATGAACGTTTAAAAACCTGAAAAAAAGCTAAATTTTCCGCTGTGTTCAGACATCCAGAAAACAAATTTGAGTAGATTATATAAAAAAATTAAAACATAGGAACATCGATCAAGTCTTTGTTAATTCGTCATGAAAAAAATAGTCCTCTGATTTCTTCTCCCAAACTTATATTGGTTAAGTTTTGGAGAAGAAATCAGGGGACTACGAATCGTTGATTTTCTGTTCTCTTAATAGGTATTTTCAGTCCAAGCTGCAGTAAGTCTCTATGGCACTTGCTCAGTTCTTCTTCTTCTTCTCGAGTCGAAAGGCTATTTATTAATTTAATTAAATCAAATTTGACCAGTATTTGGCCACGGCTATTCCCCGGTCATTTGCTTCATTTAGGTCTTGTATTGTGCATGATTTGACTTGCTCAGTTGTATTTCAGGCACAGCGCGACAGCAATAGATTAAAAAAAACCTATTTTTCATTTCTCTAGCCCTTGAAGTTTCCTCTTAAGCTCAGTGTTGGTAAAAGTTACGTTCGGTTCGTTTTCACATTACATTACTTAGTTATACTATAGTTTACACATATCATTTTATAGTAGTTGAAACCCAACACAAAATAAAAGAACTTAATCTTCTGTACAAAACAAACAGAATATCTTAAACTTCCTCTAGAATTAATTAACGTAATCACACAAATATACATCCAAAACATTTCCCGTTTTCTTAATTCTTTTTTTTTGGCTTCTCGAATAGACGCGCTTAAGTCTTTTCTTGACGTAAATACGACTTAGGAATTCTTATTAACTTGTCTAAATAATGAGCCCTTAGCCTCCTTAATAAAGTCCGAGGGTGCCCAGCAATGAATCGTAAATATACTAATTAAGTAAATTTATTAGGTTCAGCAATATTGATTAAATTGGGCTTAATTTCCAATATAAAAGGTAGTAGAATTCTTTTATACAAGTTTTTAGACTAAGACTCAGATTGTTTTTTCATAATGTTAAGAACCTACATTAACAGTCAGTAGTCTCGAAGATAAGGGTGAATAAATAAAGTAAGGATAATTATTTTTTTCTTGATTTCATTAAAATACTTCAGTTAACTTAACTGGGTTATGTTTATTTTGGTTTATTTGTTAATTTTTAATGACAAAATAGTTATTTAGCCGATATGTAAGCTGTTAGTTACAACTAAGAGCTTACATATCGGCTGGGTAGCCACGATTTACATATTCAAACAAACTAATGAACCATAGCACATTAACCATTACTGAGGTCATAAAAGTAGCACTATAAAAGGCCACATGGCACAATATCGCGAGTTTTAATCCCAGCTTACCAACTAATAACCCTCAAACGCGCAGTCCGGTCGACCACACCCTCGCTATGCAATTTCACCTGATTGCGTATAATACATTTATTATTTACCCTTGCCATATCTACTGCAAGATTAAACGGCGACTTGTGCGAAGATTAAATCCAGGATTTTATTCCCATATCGCCGTACATTTCCACCCCTCAGTTGCGGTAGAAAACTCGAGTATTCATTGCGGGTAGCCGCTCTGGCAAGGGTTGACGACGCAATATTTCTAGGTTAAACTCCGAGTGCCTCTTACCTAAATAAAATTTGTGCTTACATTGAATTTCAAGTTCTTAAAATATAAATTATATTATGCTTGCGTGATGCTTGCTTTCTGGAGCTTTACTTTATTTTAATGATACTTTATTAAAGAGTGGTCTTTGTTGCTTGTTTACGATGTTAGGCCATAATTTTGTAAAATCTCATTAATTGAATTAAATACTTGTACAGAACTATTTAAGGATTTTATGCAACAAGAATCTTATTAGATTGTTGATATGTTGTATTAACTAGTGTTAATGTTAATTTCGACAACCCTAAGTGCTGCAAACCAAGATTTATATGGAGTTGGTTGTTATTTATTCGGACCAGCCTTATTTTTATTCCCCGTGTGATATTTTTAATGAGGCAACTGAATAGTTCTGGCTGCACCTTTTATCAACGTTTAAAAGCATTAATCGTGCCCAAATAGTTATGGTCTATAACTTTGTCTCGAAAACTTTATTTATTTAGCTATCAAGCGTCTTAAGGAAACTACAATAAAAGGTAATTTTATGCCATTAGTATGGCTAGATCAGGGTTTTGTCACATAGACACAGCCCTCGTAGCTTATTGATTACTAGATATTTATTGGAACTGGAGGGCCTAGCTTCAATTTTCTTCGCGGGCAAATGCTTGTAATCATTTACTCATGTATTTATCTGTGGCTTATGATAAAACTTCATTTATTTATTTATTAAGGTGAACTTATACCAGTCAACCTTTAGGAACCTTAGTGTTTGCTTTTATAAACTTTATTACGTAATGCCTCAGCAAATCATCACGACTATTGCGACTCTATTAGTTATTTTAAATACAAAAACTACATAGTTGGAAGCTTAAAAGTCTAAATTGTATCGTTCTGCTTTTGTATGACAAAATCTTTGCTTACATTCGTCTAGACAATCTTATTTACTTATTGGATGCCGTGACGATGAGTCCATAATTGGGCCTCACGATGCTATGCAAATGTAGCAATTAGCCTAATAAAGAGTAGAGTAACCCGCTGGGCTAACGATGGCCTAACAAATTTACTCACACGGCCATTCGCATTAATGGGTTACAATTTTTATTTGTATAATATGCAATTAATTAACTCATGTTTTATGTTGTATTCATTACTCAAATCTTCACGAAAAACCTTTTAAGAAAAGACTAAAGTATCCTTTTTTTAGGGTTCCGTACCCAACGGGTGCAAACGGGACCCTATTACTGAGATTCCGCTGTCTGTCCGTCTGTCTGTCTGTCTGTCCGTCAGTCACAGGGTTCTATCTCTTAAACCGTAATAGCTAGACACTTAAAATTTTCACCGATTATGTATTAGTGTGGCGGATATAACAACAAATACTAAAAATAAAAAATAGTTATAAATTAAAGGGGGTCTTTATACAAGAAAC
Source organism: Acrobasis repandana (assembly GCA_963576875.1). Taxonomy (NCBI): domain Eukaryota; kingdom Metazoa; phylum Arthropoda; class Insecta; order Lepidoptera; family Pyralidae; genus Acrobasis; species Acrobasis repandana. Next base: position 8,462,901 of record OY756223.1, on the reverse strand, counting down.
GTGTTTTTTTCAGCGTTTTTAACTTGATCTTCATAATGGCATTAACTAAATACTTGAAATTTTCACCAATTATGTATTACTATGAACACAATAACAACAAATACTAAAAATAAAATAAAATTGAAAAATAAAAGGGGGTCGTCATACAAAAAACGTGTTTTTGAGCGTTTTAAAACATTGTACGGTGGTACGTTTATTTTTAGTATTTTTTATGCAATGCAAGGAGGACAGATATACTCGTAATTTATTATCTGTCTGAAAATTGATAACTAGAAAAATCACCGCTGTGCAAGGCAAAATATTCAATATATTTACTACTTCTTCATATTAACCACGTCTTAAATTTGAATGTGATAGACTGAGTAGTTTTTAAGATTCAACGCGATTAACTTAAACGTGTGCCTGTAAGTGGAAAAGGGTATAAAAGTAAAATTATTTTTATTGAATTTTTTTGTCTTTTATATTAGGCATGTTTAGCCATAGGCTTGACTTCCCTAAACGACACGACTTCTGTCTTTTACTTAACTTCATTTTTAACGTCTTTCTTGGCCTTTTGTTCCTCTCCTTGCCTCAATCTTTCCTTCCATGATAGTTTTGATAAAATTATTGTATCGTATAAGGTGTACAAGTACAAGCTGAAGATCGGAAAATATGGAGAATACTCCACCGACAAGAACAAAGTTCTTAATTATATTGATGATAAATATGATCAGGAACAGGAATAGGTCGTTATTATTATTACGGTTTATACGGTGAAGTTTATTAGTCCATCGCAACTGGTGCAAGGATAGTAAATACACTTGTACTTCGTGAGATGCAATCAGTATATTACAGGGCTATTTTTCACTCATGCAATCTAAAAGAACTAAGTACTAAATCCAGAGTTACAAATACTTCTCTCCGATAAACCTCAAAGGCAAATTAAATAAATAACCTGTAAAACCCTACTCACAGAGTCACTGCAGTGGTAAGTACGTCGATACCGTAACATAATTAAAAGTCTCAGAAGTCTAGTTTTATATGGAACGTGATTATAAACTTACTTTTTGTCGAAACTAATGACGCGGCATCAGTTTTAATTAAACCTGATGTTGCCTTGACAACCTCGTTCTTTTAAATAATAGCGATCACGACAAAACCAACTTCTATTGTTTTACTATTATTTTCCACAGACCTAGTATTTTTACAATGGATATATTTTTATAATGGATATAGAGGATTAAGGGACCAAGGAGGATCAAGGGACCGGGATGTATGGAAAGAAAGTAGGTCTCACCTACTTGGCTAACAAAAAAAAATGTAATTTCTTTAGTATTAAAATTTGTTAAAGGATAATCAAATTTAGTTGTGATGAATTAGGTACAGGCCAATTGAAAATATCTCTCAAAATCTGGAAAATCTCTCTGACTACCATCACTTACCATTTTGTTATGTTATTATGTTTTCTATAATCTAGTCTGCATTTGAGCTACAGACTATAGCGGTTTCCAGGTGTGCCATGGGAAGGTTCTTTGCATACAGCCATAATCGACACTCAAAGTAGATATTATTATGTATAAAGATTACCTTCTGTTTCTAATAATGTTATGTTGTTTGTCTTCGAGCGCATCTACACGCCTCACTCAAGTCTAAACGACCTTAATATTTAATGAGCTCGACAAGATCAAATAAAATAGCAACAGGATCGGGATCTCGAAGTTTAACGAGGGAGCTTGTAGCGGAATGTGTTATCGGAGGAATATGTTCTCGTGTAGAGCGGTGCACTTGTCAAAGTTTGGTATTTTTGGAAATGAGTGAGTAGTATATTGATTTTCACATTAAGTAGGAGAAGCCTTCTAAGCGCGTTTTTGGTTGCATCCTTACCTACTTTGAATTTTTTCTGACTTCTCGAGATAGTATGCGTTTTCAAATAAGTGGCGAAGTTTAAATATCTAGGATGCACTATTACAGACACAAACACGAGAAAAGCCGAGATTAACATCAGCATTAAAAATGCTCTACGATGCAGTGAAACACAAGCTGTTGACTTTTCAAACATTTCAGCAGATAAAAATGGATCTATAAGACGATCGTCTGACTAATATATGGGTGTGAGGCGTGGATGCTAACATTAAAAGAGGAAAGAAGGCTTCTCGTAGCAGAAAGAACAGCACATCGCAAGATTCTGGGTCCAGTGAGAGGAGAAGATAGAGCATCGAGGATAAGAAGCAATGCCAATACAAAAGACCTAGTGAGCGAGCCTAACATTATTGGCGAAGTTAAAGTGCACTGTCTTCGCTGGCTCGGACACGTCGAAATAATGGAAGAGAATCGGGATCGATTACAGGCCGGTGGTGGGCCATCCCAGGTATTACTGGAGTGACGTGGTAATGGCGGACCTGCGCGAGCTGCAAATTGGTGACAACCGGCAGAGTTAGCAAAGGACCGAGAGCGCTGGCGTGCTCTTGTGCTGGAGGATAAGACTCACTTTGGTTCGCTTAGCCAGGATAGTAAGCAAGACGTTATGCATGTCAGAGTCATTCAAAGTATCCGGTGAAGGAAAAAACGCCAGGAAACCTGCACCTATGTGACTATTAAGTTTACTAATGTTAAAATAGTCAAAAAATAGTCATTATGTGCGTCTCTTTCCACATAATGACACCAAAAAGAAGTTGGCTCTTATATATGTATAGACACAGTCACCAAAAGATGCAAAAATAGATGCACCAGGAGGTTTGTTCTGGAGTTTAAGTATTGGCGTAAAACAAATAAAACAATTGGGTTATGGTTTTTCGAATAGTGGCCTGCCTGACGTCAAACCTCCTTGGGTTGTATTTGTGTAAAAAATATTTTTTTCGGAAAACTGCCTACATTTCATGTGGCTACTTAATACCTATAAGCCTAGACATAATAATTTATCTGAAACATAAAATATTGCTTGGGGTATTTGGGAAAAACAGGTTTATTTTAATGTTAATAATTAAATTTTTAACAAAAAAAACAACCGACTTCAATTTTTTTTTAGGAGTTTCTTCCATATCTCCAAAGTTCTTCACCATATCTTTACCATAATAAAATGGGACCAACTTGGTAGTAAAGGCTTTCAAATAAAAAAAAAAATATCAAAAAAAACATACAGTCGAATTGATAACCTCCTCCTTCCTTGAAGTCGGTTAAAAAAACTACATTTCATACGTGCCTACCTGCCCTCAGAAATAATTACGGAAGAGCAACGAACCTGACCGGTTTCTAGTTTCTTTTTTTTATAATTTAAAAAGAAGAAAGGATATTACCATATTACTCGTAATGGTGTAACAAGCCTTATTACTTACTAGTTGATCTAGCGGGCCTGGCTTCTGCGAATTTAAAGTGCAAAAAATAATCAGTAACTATTTATACACTAATGTTCGTAAAAGGTTTACTTTATAAGTCGAACTGTATAATATAAATATAAATCAGTACTTATCAAAAAATCGTCAAAAATAGATCAAATATAATAAAATTCGAAAGACTTAAAGTTTTCATAAGGCTTCAAAGTCATATAAGTTGAAGCTAAGTCAATAAGTTTGCGTTGTGAGCTGTGAATGGTAAAGAGGAGAGTCAAAAATAGACATCGTGATAGTGACGCATTTATTTAGTTAGTCGATAAAGTAATCTTTAATAAAAAGACGTAATTCGCTTAAGCGCAAGTACGCAGGTCTGGGCGAACTGGGCATACGCAATAACGCCGTGAAGACATTAGAGCCCTGGGGGACGGAATCTCGTCAATTGTATAGAGATCTCCGCACGTTTGATCGACGTCTCTGGGGACCCAAGGGCTGGTGCGCATTTCGGCCAAAGGCTTAGCCTGGCCATACAACGTGGAAATGCCGTTAGCCTTTTGGGGACCTTACCTGCTGACAGTGGTGATTTGGGTTAAATTTTTTATGTTTTAGATTTAATTTATTGTTGTTATATTTAGTTTTAATTATATGCAAATATATTTTAATTTGCTTTATTATTTCTTTTTTTTCTAAATATATTAAATTCGGCCCAATAGGTCGCTTCCGTCACTTGGTCGTCGCTTGGTCTTGTAATGGTCACTGCACAACCATAACCTAACCTACCTTTCGTGACTAATTCGGGTTAAATATTTACCATTGCAACGTGTATATTAGTCATAAATTTCATAAATTTTCGATCGCTATTTAGAAGATATATGCATTTCCTGGGAATTGTATACTATTCATAAAACGGTGACGCATTTACCCCATTTGGAAGAATGAACTGTATAAAACTTAAACACCAAGTTAAATTGATTTTACCCAATGAACTTAACCCGCGAGCACTCGCGCCCTAAAAATTTACACGAGCACTCGCGTGTAGAGCATTTCCCTCACATTTTTAAGGCAGTGAATTTGTATCTAAAACATAAAAACTTTTGAAATATTTTATTATTCTATAATAAAATAACACTGTTTGATAAAATAAAGTAGTTGTTTCATGAATGCAACGGTTTGAATAGTATCAAATTTTAATAACAGATGTAGGAGTTTTATTAAAAGTCACTACATGCAACATTTGGAGGAAAAATACTAAAAATAATTCTTTAAAAAATATTTAAAAGAAAATATACACACTTAATCTTCATCAAATGCACAAATCTATGCGTGATAAACAAAAAGAAAAATATATTAAATATATAATAATTCCGTTTATTAAATTTTAGTGCAGGCAAAACGTGTCTTTTTGTAGCTTGGACTTTTGGTTTTCGGGCTAAGTAATAAAAATAATTTCCAGGTCAAATTTAAGAAAATTTTCCTTCATATTCATCTAATGACTATTTTTTATCAGTATCACGATCATTGTGCTCACTTTCTCCGTTGCTTTTAATATTATCGACCTAAAAAGACAGTTCTTCAATAGTTTTGTAATAATCCTTCTCGATAACAAGCTAACATTTGTTATATTTTTCTATCAGTTTAAAAAAATATAGGTAGTATATATTGCTTACTTTATTTATATTTGCCCATCATTTAAATAACCATGACAATAAAACCTTTATTTTAGTCTAAAAGAGTCTAAAAAATACTTACATCGTCACTCGCGCGATGAGCAAAACCCCGCACGACAAGACCCGGCTGAACAAACTTCTTGTTCCAAGCAAACGGTGGAAAAATAGAGAAGATAGATAGAAGTATAAAACTCAGCTATACGGGAAATCGAGCAAATGCGTACTTCTTTCACTTAATACCACCTGTTTTAAATTTGCCGTGAGGGAAATGCTCATAGCGCGAGTGCTCGCGGGTTAATAAAGTGCTAACATCTTTCAACCGTCTACTCTTCTTTGAACTATGAAGACTAATAAGATCGTGATTAGGGTAACTTAAACCTCAAAGTTACAACGTGGCATATTAGCTTGCAAATAGAGCTCGTATAAAACGCATACTGAGCAAACGTTGCAGCTTGTTTGAATCTGCAGTGAAGCTGAAACAGCTCGAAGCTGTTTATTAACTTTCATAATGTTTTTGTACATTTTATTTAGTAAATGAATGATTAAATTATAAAACCATCCTGGCTTGTGGGATTGGGCGGAACATGTACTACTAAACACATTTCAAACATTTTTTAACAGCAGTGTGGGAGCACCATAAGATATACGTTTAAAAAACTAAAATCTGACTACGGGAAAATTCTTACTGAAAACTATAAATTTGTAAGCTCTGCAGCTATTTACGGCTACCAATGTATATATTTGCTTATTAAGTCCTTTCATTTAGCTCTATACCTTTCATATGCCCCACTCTTTATCGAAGCCCATACCCACCACCCTTTTTTGTATGTAATATTCATCATATTTATTTTATACATACAAAAAGTAGCTTATGTCACCCGGACAATAATGAAGAATCGATTGACAACTCATTTGTATAAATTGGATAAGCAGGATGCTACTATGGAACACACATAGATATCCACATTCATACATAGACTGCTAAAAGCATTACCGTTCCGTAGGCTTTGCCATAGTAGGGTAAAAAGGTGGCCTTCACCTAGCGGTGGGATATATCCAGATTTGTTTAAAAATTGTGGCTAAACATATGAGCTTGCAAAAAGAGCCCATGCAATACAAGTATTGATCGAATGTTTCTATTAAGCAAAATTGATCAAATTGATTTATTTATTTATTAAATATTTATTTAAAACGGTACAAAAGGTGGATTTAATGCTAATGCATTTTCTATCAGTCATTCGGAAAAACAGAAATTTTGTACTAAGTATGTTTATTTGTTTCTTAAAATGTTGTACCCTCAAAAAGCACATTTATACTACAAACTTTATTCCTAATGCATACAAACTTAGAGAGCGTGACTTAATCTAATAAATGAATACACCAAACTATAATCTCATACAACAACAATATTTTCTTCAAAGGATTAAAAAATAATCAGTCTAACTCGATTTGAACTTTTTTGTAACGCGGGTGGCCAACAATTTGATTCATTATCTGTAGGTGGGCTCTTGAACTACAAATGACCCATAATTCCCTTGTTAAAGCTCGGGAAGGTAACTTTACTAACGTATTAATCTAGGACGATAAATATTCCTAAAAAAGGCACTGATAGCAATAAATCTTTGATCGATTATGCAAATTATAGACGACCGAAGACATTTGTTATTCTGTAAATTAGTTACTAGAATGGTTATCGTTAGTGACACCATTTCTGGAAATAGAGAAATGATATGTCGATACAAATTATAGAATTATGCCGCCGTATGGTTTCCGGCGTAGAATAGGACCACTCTATCTCTTCCTGTGGACGACGTAAAAGGCGACTAAAGAACTGAGCACTAATGACTAGTGACAAGGAGTATTGACCAGGGGTGGCAGCCGGTCATAAAAGCACATTGCTTTTCTACACCTTTTAACGAAGTCTTTGGGTGACTAGACCATTAAAAAAAGTTTGAAATAATCTTTGGAGAAGTCTTGGAAATCCCATCCGGGCTCCAAAGCAGCATAAGTAAGGCTGCAACCGGGAACGCCTTAAGATCACGAGTAGAAATTTTAGAATTATATTCATGTATGTTGTCATATCATTATTTCAACATAATTTAAATCTGTAATGTTGTAGTTTATTTCACGTAACCTTTTGATTTTTTTTGTAAATTGAACTACTTACATTGATGGTTTTTCGTGTATGTAAGTGGCCAATACTGGTGTCAGATTTTTCAAGCTACCTAAAGGCATCTGACATAGCTTGACGACTGCCATACAATGACAGCCGGGACCAATGGCTTTTACATGCCTTCCGAAGCACGGAGGAGCTCGAGAAATTTTTGTACCACTTGTGGTCACCCATCCAAGTACGGACCACGCCCGGGGTTGCTTAACTTGTGAAAACGCGTTTGCGAGCAATGCGTACTCCCTCCAGGCCACCGAGCTCCTAAAGCGTAGATAAAATAATTCCTATCAGAAATATCATTCCAATATTCCGTGTATTTTTTTCCCACAGCCCATTGAAACGCGGTTTCATATCGCACGATTCACACGTAAGGCAGAACAAACAGTCTGAACCAACTCGCTGAAACAACACCGCTCCGGTCCACTTATACCAGATTCCTTATTGTTCTGATTTCATTCCATTAACGTTTGTTAGAGACACTTTCCTTAATGTTTTCTTTCAGAATCTTCCGCAATAAGTGATCGACTATTGTTTTTCTTAGAGTGATGTCATATTTTCTTTCGTGTGCCTACATTATTTAAACATTTTTGCTATTGCACTTGTAGTCTATCTAATATTACTTTTAGTATTTTTAAGATAGCTTAAAAATACGTGAAAATTGGACAGAATAATAAAAAAATCTGACATTGTTATATACCGTTCTTCTCTCGATGTCGAACAACTGTTGAAGTATAATTTGTTGAACCAACCAATGACGAACGGTTTTGTATTAAACAGTTTATCGGACAAGGATAATTCGGATAAACGTGGTGAGCTGACCACCATAAACGAGTGCGCTACCATAAGTTGTGGTTAAAATGTTCAATAATATAATAGATGATATATAAGAATTATAATAATTCATTAGAGTAAAATAGGGAGGGTTGAATGTAGATTTAAGATAGCTAGCTATCTTAAATCTAAATTCAACCCTCTCAGTTCCACTCACTCTCGTTCACTTCGCTCCTCTAGCATTCTCATCCTTAGTATTCCTCCTCATCGCTCTACCTTACCTTAGCTTCCCATCAGGCTAGATACAGGTCAAACGCGCTCAAATCTCAAATAACAAAAAAATGGGCAAGTCATTTCAAGTCCATGATATCCGGCTATGAAATGCCCTTCCGGAGTCTGTAAGAAGAGCTCCTAGTCGTTTGGCTTTTAGGCGAGCGGTACATAATGTTTTTCCCCAGCAGTCCTAGTCCCAGTCATCCTGATTATATTTATTAGTATTTATATTTATGCTATATATACAAAGTGGAAGGGATGTACCCGTAATAAATCGAACCACGGGCTATACTAAATGACTAAAGCATATGGAATTAAAATAACAGTCAAAAAACCAAAAATAAATTCGACATTCCGGCCCCAAATGGCCGCACACAATACATTAATACACAATAATCTTCGGTATGGAAATGCCGAAAATTATTTTTGTTTTTTGCTGTTATTTTAATGTTATTATACTATAATGGTCTAGTATAGACCGTGGTTTGATTTATTACGGGTATGTCCCTTCCACGTTGTATATGTATAGTTATTATATGTTTAAAAGTATATTTTTGTATAAGTAAGTTTTTGATTATATATATTTTATTTATATTAAGTTTGCTTATTTTTGTGAATTTTATTACGCCAGCCACACATATTTTCTGCTTGGTCTAATGGTTGACCGGGAGAGAATGCCATATGGCATTAGGTCCGCCACTTGTACGTTTATTTTATTGTGCAATAAAGATTAAATAAATAAATAAAATGTCTGTGTTTTTGACCGACTGAGTAAAGCGTCTCCGTATCAGCTTCGGCAAAAGTTATTTCGTGTCCGGATTTCCGATGTCCAGATTTCCGGCTGTTCTCAGCTACAGGTCGCATTTCTCAACTGATTCTTGTAAAATTTTGGGAGCAACTAATTATATAGATTTTTTTGTCGATTCTGTTTTTCGAATTTTTCACAATGGTGGATATTCAAAACGGGTATTGAAAACTTAAAAAGCATAATAGTTATATAAGTCATTTAAAAAAAAATCAAAAAGACGCAACTTTTTTGTCCGAACTCTTTTTTATCCGATAAACTTCAACTGGTCATGTAAACAGAGACTTGCGAGATCTACAACTCACAAAGTCAATAGCACTTTTAAAAAAATCTCAACAAAAATATCATATAACTACATACATACCATATAACATATATAAATAGTTGACAAACAAACAAAAAATAAAGAAGTTTTGGCAAAGAAAAAGTTTAATAAGAACTCGCTTGGTGCTGCGTGATAAGGTAATCCACAAAGTAGTGAAAAGTATAACCTAATTGCAGTTTTTTTAATTCGCATTTTTTTGGTTTCGGGTATACTTATCCGATCTTTCAGAGTTACACCACACATCTTCTTAAAGCTCGCATTTCAACTGTATTTAGCCGACATTCATTCTTTTTCGGCCATAAGTATCTTTCACTACCATCATATGAAAAATTTTATGTATAAACAAACATAGTATTCATAACACAAAAATTCTTCTCCATGCTTCTAGACCTTCTAGACGTACCCTTTGTTAGCGTAGAGTACCTCTAAAATAAAATTGTAAATAAAGGTAATATTTAAATGTTTGATTTTATAACTTAATTCTGTTTTTATCTAAAATAGAATTAAATGGACTGTAATCTTTTAAAAATTAGCTATTATGAACAAAAATTTTTACAAAATTTTATAAAGTTTATTTGAAATATAATACAGTTTAAATTAAATTAAAGCGAAATAATATACATTTTTTTTATAAATTAAAACTTATAAGTATCTCTAAGAACTAAAACTAAAAAAATTACAAATTATGCAATCCCACTAAAATATTACCCCTCGGCAGCGTGGCTAAAAGGCTGGCAGCATTGTCACGTTATATGGCAATGCTGATTCTTTGTGCCAGATAATTTCCAGCCCTTTGGTCACGGGATACTTCGGATAATCTTGTGGACAAGTATTTAAATAACTTATGGGCTGAAGGACCCCACGGACCAAAAGTTTCTACCCCAAAAGGTTCAAATATGTAGTTTACTCCGATGTCTTCATATTTGCGCCTTTTGAGGCTCTCTGCTGTGGCAGCTGCTGCGCCGGCCTTTGACTTGGTGACCTAAAGATGAGACGGTGCGAGGGTATCTACACAAGTGGCATCCCATACTAAGGGCATTTTACAAAAGAATATTTCGACTAAAAACGCCAAAAAACCTCTTTTCTATTTTTTATACCATTACAAATAATGATGTCTCTTGCTAAGTTAATATTTTATAATAAAAATAAACTTTTATAAGATAATCGACCTACAATCGACTGTCTCCTCAAACTGTACTTCGCTCGGTATAAAAATATCCTTTCATATGATGACCTCAGTTGGCTAATTACATTATCTATCAACTCGACAACCGACCGGCCAAATGTAGTGTTGCTTGACTTGTGTAATTACCGTGTCATTTTTTTTTAAATTCCGCACTGGGAGACGACACAGGCGGTAGAACGAAAATAGCTCGGCTTGTAAATCCGTACATGGTTTAGGATGAGAGTACATTAGGTCGAAACTAATTGATGACTGTGTATCAAATGAACTCATTAACAGCCATCAATTAGATTGAAATATTTTATATTCATGTAAAAGCTTGCACTTTGTTCCCATTTTTTAAAAAATCCCGTGAAACTATTTTCTCTGGGATTCAAGGAAAAAGTAAGCTCTGATGTTGGTTCTCTAATGAGATTTTAAAACTTGATTGATTCTGGTGGTATGTTTTTATATTACAAACAGTTTCAACTATACTCAACAACCTTATTTTGAGTGTCGATTAGAACAAACTACTTACACTTACGTATATTAGTAATAAAGTTATTTTCTGAAATTTACAAAACTGAAATTAAATGTTGTAACCTTAGCTTTAAATTGCGAGAATAGCTTTAATCCCTTAGAAGTCTGTCTTCCTGATCGTTTGATTGTTAATTATTGAGTGTCTAGGAATGCAATATCGCCTGCCAATCCAAGAATACCAGCTGCTTGTCATCCCGCGAAGATTATAAAAGATCTCAATAGTCTTTGCAGCTGGCAACCCGCTCTAATTTGACTCTCTTTTCTACCTTTTACCTGCGCGCCGACATAATACGAGTATATATCCAGGCCAGGTCAGTCATATACATACACTCATCGAAATACCTCAAATTTGAAAAACAATAAATGATACATGATTAAAGTTATATTTAATTTATTTTAACACTTTATTGTTCCAAAGTAAAAATATCCTTTCAACAAATGGCGGACTTAATGTTAAGAACATTTCTCTCAGTCAACCATATAATACCATAACCAAAAAAGCAAAATACCTAACTACTGATATAATTAATACAAATACGAGTACCTTATATAACCTATTATGAATATATACATACGTAATAAAATATTATTTCTCCATACATTATATATGTTTATTGGGAAATTTGAACCATCGATATAGAATTTCAAGATCTTTCTCCCCTTTTCATCCCTTATTCGTATCGTGGTGGTTTTCTAACATCCAGCCAAACCTAGTCGCCATTCTATAATTTTACAATCAGAAACATTCTGTATCCTGCTCATTTCAAGATAATAAATAGTCAAATCAAAACATTTCCCAAGGGCCTAATTGCTATCTCGGCTAATCGAAATCTGGCATAATATCCGGCGATTCTAAACACAAAGGGCCTATAATACCCAGTTATTAGGGGTTAATATTACTGTGTTATGTAATACCAAACGAATGCTTCATAAATTTTAATTAAGCATTTGATACCTTCGACCCGTGATGGCGTACTTTTGAATTAATGACGTCAATTATTTATTCCATAAACATGACCCTTTTTACGTATTATATATAAGTACGTTACGTTATTTGCATTCCGGTTTTGGAGTCGATATCCGTGTTTGTTATTTGTTATGTTGATTTTCATGTTATATTTATAACGAAAAAAATTAAAACGTCATTGTTTTGTAAAAAAAAATTGAGAGTCACGTAGAGGTTTCATATTTTTAAAAGTATCAATCATTTTTGCAATATGCATAAAAAAATAAACAGTTTAGTGGTAAAATGACATAAAGGCATTTACAGGTATAACGTATTACCTGTTTCTCAACTAAGTTGTACAAGAAATTAGATCTCTTTAGTTTAAGGCGAGATTGGTTCACAGCGCGCAATAATCTGCGTGTTTTTGAAAAATTACTGTAATTAAACTACTACAGTTTATTTCTCAAAAAAATTACATTAGAATCTTAAGGTTTTCTTGCAGATACCCACAATATCCAAAATACGATTGAGCATTTTTGACTTGATAGAAAAAAATCACAAACATACTCGTACCTCTTAATTTGCCTAAATGTACATTTAAAAAAGATATTACTACTTTATGCAATCTTTTTATATAAAAATTATACCAAAAAAATTATAATCTAAATTACCTGTAAATTTCACTACACATTTTTTTTTCAAAAATATTATACAAAAATAATAATAATTAAAGCACAGCGAAATATCGAGCACGGGCACGGGTCCAGCCGGCGTCTCTTCGCTCTCGACGAATATTCCGCTGTTTTTTTTTTTTTGTATAATATATTTTTTGTGTAGTGAAATTAACTAGTAATTTAGATTATAAATTTTTTGGTATAGTTTTCACATAAAAAGGTGATTATATAAAGTAGTAATATCGTTTTTAAATATAAATTTAGGTGAATTTAGAGGTATGTTGATGATTATTTTCTATCCAGCCAAAAATGCTCAATCGTATTTTGGATATTGTAGGTGACTGTCGATAAGCCTGAAGATTTTTATGTAATTTTTTTGCGAAATAAACTGTAGTAGTTTAAGTACAGTGATTTCTAAAAACCAGGCACAGTATAGCGGGCTCTGAACCCATCTCGCCTTAAGTTTTTTTTTCTGCGTTTTCATTGCTACTTAGTTTTCCTGGTCATCATTTGAATTTCACATTGTCATAGGTAATTATCTAGTGTAATGCTGATATCGAGTAACATGCAAGTCTCGTGCGTATATTTTCGTACTTTTAATTACAGTCCAAAGTTCATTAACGAATGTTTATTATGCGTATTACGGAGTTCCGATACGGTTGCAATAATACCAAAAATGTTTACATGGTACGGATCCATGTGCAGTGTGCACAGGCAGATGGGATTTAATGGATGCTACATAGCCCTAGAGCTGAGCAATTTTGTTAAATATCCTTAAAATTAAGTTGCATGTTTATCAATACTTTATTTTATATGCAAAATATCTTACAGTAGTTGTTTTCTTGTTTTTGTCTAACGCGGTTAATCATTTTCTCAGGCATATTTTTAGTATTAAAATACGTTATGTATACCACAAAAATAATAAAAAAAGGATGGACAAAATCAAAATATGGTTTAGATGCTTATCTAATACCCAATAAAAAAATAAAAGGGTACACTGTTAAAAATTATGTAATTTTACATAAAATTATGTAATTTTACATGCAAAAAATTACATAAACCTGTAAAATTCTCGAAAAATCTGGGAAATTTACGGAAAAATATGTAAATTTACGGGAAAATATGTAAAAATGACCAAAAATCATGTAAAATTTCACATTTTTCGGTAAATTTTCCAGATTTTTCGGGAATTTTACAGGTTTATGTAATGCATGTAAAGTTACATAATTTTTAACAGTGTAGAACTGTAATTTAAAAAAGGATTCGTCAATTTTCTGAGTTACATTATCTGCGCGAGGTATAGGTACCCAACTTTTTAAAAGACAGGCATAAAGCCTAATAAACCAAGAGCCGTAGAAGTGCCGGACATTACTTATTTTCTAACTGATCTTTTGTACGCGATTAAGAAGTGTTAATATGTATACTTTCGGTTTACGCATAGTCGCTGCTAAACATCCCACTAGGGCCGTTAGATACGTGTACACGGTGTTTTACAGAATGTGCGTCTAGCAGGATGCTTGTCAAGTCCGATAGATCTGACTTCTTATGCCTGAGGCTTTAAGACAAGTGATTTTGGGCCCCTGTGCCAGTAGATCAACCCTGTTTTCAAACTAGTGAGTATGTGTAAACTGAAAGTACAAACTGAAAATGAAGGTCTAGCACTCCTACCACAGAATTAATATAAAATATTAACATACAGAAAGGAAGCGCGCACCGTCCCCCGAAATATGGCGTCCCTGCACTTATCCCCCGTTCTCGGCGACATTTGATGGCTTTAAACACTGAAACTTACACATTAAAGTGCGTATGGGCGTGCAGTTGTGCACGGATGTATAGTTTTGTTTTTAGTAGTAGTAGTAAGCATAAATGTTACTCCGCTTGTATGAAGCGCCATACCTATGCCTCTACGGCTCTTGGTCCATAATCAATCAAGAGACTATTAATAGTTATCACTGTCCGTGTAGTGTCATGTCATGAGCCAAGTGAACGCTACGTGTTGGTACAAATCAATTTTCAAAAGGATATCAATTTCTCTTTATAGTTTACTACCACTTGAAAGATTTCTTGAAAGATTGAAGAAAAAAGTCGTAAATCTTCTTATTTTAGGTAAAGCACAAACTCGAAAAACTCTAAACTAGCCCAATCTACGCTGAATTAAATTTTTACAGAAAACGGGCAAGAGTTACGACTAATAAATAAATCCGACCGTATTTTGTACCAGCCGCTGTACTAGATGAATTGCAGTAGTTTTAAATATGCAACATTAAATCTCACATAAAAGTACGAGGTTTTGATGCTTTCGGGCACACTTCAAATATTTTGACATGAATTTGGGAATATTCAGTTTCTGGACACAAAGGTTGGGATACACTTACGAGCAAATAATATGTCTACTTATGTAGTGTGATATACATGGCAAAAAATCTCAAAACAAATTCAGATTAAAGAAATCTAATCTTTTTAAAGTTAGAAAAATAATGGCAAAATTAAAGGCCTATCAAAGTCTAAATAAAACAAGCTTAATTATGACGTAAATTGAATGTCAGAAATATACCTAGGTAATTAGAGAATAGCTTTTTACTTAAGTTACCTTAGTTTATCGCACAATAATCTGATAATGCATTAGCGTTAAGTTTGACCTATTGTTCTTCTTCTTCTTTCGAGTCGATAGGCTATATATGTACAAGTTATCACTTTTTTAAATAATATGTTTGACCAGTGCTTGGCTACAGTGACCGCCCGATTATTTGCCTCGTACCTATTGAAATCAATTAAACATAAGATTAACTATTATAATTAATTTACACAATTATTTTTAAAGGTCCGGTTAATATTCTACCGTGTGTCCAGATTTGTATGTCCAGTTACTGAATAACCCTAAACTCTCTCGGCCTTTGATTCAAGTCATACGTAGCTTTACACACTGCATATCAAAGTTCATTTACAGTGCAAAGGCGCTTTTAATTCACGCGCAGATTATTTCATGAATGAATAGGATTTTTATGCCTTTTATGGGAATTTTTCAAAACAACTGTCTGGTATGGAATGGCTGAATTTTAAATTTCTTTTTAGTTTTTTATCACTGTAAACTAAAAATCCCCAACTTTGTTAAATACAATTAAAATTTTTGGAAGGTACAATTTCTTAATCCTCAAATTATAAAGTTTTACTTTACTTCTCCCAAACTAAACAATATTTTTATTTAAACGTATTTATTATTATTTATTCTTACAGGTGTGTAAACAAAATTGAAAAGTATCTATAAATACCTACAAGAATAAGTCAAAAATATACATATGTATTAATTTAAAATAAATATATACCAATACAATAACTATAGATAAAATAAATATACAAAATATATAATTATGTAAATTTAATACTTAAAGAACTAATATATATGTGTACGGATGAATAAATACATATATGGATAACTACTACCTAATTACCGCTTAGGGACACCACGAGAAGAAGAGACTTCTTGGAGAAACCGTTTATGAACCGCCCGTTTAAAAGCGTAACGACTAGGCGCTCGTCTAATAGAATCAGGAAGAGCATTCCAGAGAAGGATGGCTTGAATTCGAAAAGATTTATTCATAAATTCAGTGCGATGATGAGGGATGGATAATGTTAGAAGATTAGAAGAGCGAAGATTTCGCGAATTCATAGAGCTTAGAAGAGAAAATTGAGATTTGAGATAAACAGGGGAGTAAGGATTATTGAGGATAGCATAAAGCATTTATTTATTTTATTTTATTTTATTTCGGAAAACTTACAGCTATTTCATTATCTATGTAAACATAACAGCAAATAGTTACAAAACTTAGCCAATAATAAGTTTCCACTTATAGAAAAAGTATAGTATTTAAACCAATTGGATGACACTATTTTAAGTTCAAGGACATAATAGTTCAATGAAAATGAAGGCAAAACTATACAATATGGTGTTTTGAAAAAACCAAGGTTAATAAAAAGAAACTAATCTAAATAAATTGTGACGTTCCACGGGTAAAGGTAGGTACCCTATGGACGGTGGCACTTACGACATTATGTTTATTCAAGCTAAGTTAATTGTACGAATTGTTTATCTAAACGTCTTAAGCGCCACTGTCCACAAGGTACCTTTACCCGTGGAACGTCACAATTGTCTTAAGACTTAAAATCTTACAATGACATTACATGACGAAGGGGGGTTGGGAATTAAAAAACTTTTGTTCAATTACACGCCTGATGTGAAAAGGTTTTGCATTGAATATATCTACGCACTCATTTTCTGAACAAAATTGATTGCATGATCTTAATGCCCGATAAAAAATTGCATGCATAGGATTTTAACGTTTCGACGCTGGGGGATAGGGAGCCAGGCCAACTGTGACTGAAAGGAGGAGATATGGTCATATTTACGAAGTCCGAAGATAAACCTAATGCAGTTGTTAGCTAGTTTATCGAGTTTATGTAAAAGAAATTGATTTAAATTTGTATAGCAAACGTCTGCATAATCGATTATAGGAATAATTAGGGATTGCGTCAAAGTTACTTTTGTATTAAGCGGAAGAAAGTTCTTATATCTATAAAGACAGCGCAGTGTTCCTGTAACCTTGCGACTAACCTCAACAACATGATTGGACAAGCTAAGAGTTGAGTCAATATGCAACCATTAAATTGTATTGGAGTGATGGTTTCAATGTCAATGTTGCCAAGTTGTTGAGAGCTTCCCACAATAATGGCTTGACATTTGCTAGGATTGACGGAAACTCTATACCGTCCTGACCATTATTTAGAAGGGAAATCGTGGAATCAGTATCACTGCGCAAGTATGATAGAGTTGAAGGTCGTCAGCATAAAGATGATGAAAGGATGAAAGAAGAGAAGTAAGAGAATCAATATAGATAGAAAATAGTAAGAAGATAGAAAATAGTAAGGAAGAAAGGATTCCTCCTTGGGGAACACCAGTATGCAGATTTTGCCATTCAGAAACGGACTGATTAACACGAACCGCTTGTTGTTGGTCTCGAAGATGGGATGAAAACCATTCCAGGACTGTTGGTGAAAGATTGAAGCGGGACAGTAAAGCTAATAAGACATCATGGTCAACTGAGTTAAAGGCATTGGAGAAATCGATGAGCACTGTTACCTTGCCATTTTCCATTCTGCTTCTCATGTCTTCAGTAACCTTGAGTAACGCGGTACTAGTGCTATGTCCAGGCCGAAATCCTGATTGGAAATTACTTATAAGATTATTTGATAAAATAAGTGATGACAATTGTGAATTTACAACAGCTTCTAGTGTTTTAGAGAAAAAGGGGAGAATTGAATTCGGCCGAAACTGATTTAAACTACCGGGATTTTCTGTTTTTGGAAAAGGAATGACAAAGGCTTTACGCCATAAAGAGGGGTAGGTCCCAGTGCTCAGGGAAAAGTTAATGATATGAGTGAGAACGGAGAGAATGAAATCAAGAAGGAGATAAATCATACGCTGACCGATTTCATCAACGCCTACGGCTTTAGATTTAATTGAAAGAAGGATTTTTTTAAAGTCATCGACAGTCACTGGAGAAAATGAGAAAGTATCATTATCATATAAGTATCGAATTTTATGGTTTCTTTATTCAGCTCTTATCTATCTTTATTTTTTCTTCTTCATTCCATAACTAGCACGTATTTCCTATGGCTCTGGTCTTTTCTTATGTAAGGCGAAAAGACATGAATTTTATTGTACGTATTTAATTTTCAAACAATGAAATATGGTTACTTACCTAACCGACGAAAAGTTATTTCTTTACACTTTTCTGTGTTCCTTGAATTATTCTTACAGGTGTTTTAACACACATCAAGACATTTTTAATTAGCCGTTTCCGTATGATTTTGTGAAAGTACTAGGCGTTTAAGAGCTAGCAAGCGACTAAGAGAAGTTTACGGAGATACCTACAATTGAACGGGACAAAACAGTGATATGTGTCTTCTCAAATTTTACATAATATTTCTTTGTTTTGTTATCGACATTTATATAAATACATAAGTACATATAACATAATATGAATATTTATCTCATATCTTTAATTTTGAACAATACAGTTCAGTACATACTTAAAACAAGTCCATTTTTAGGGTTCCGGTCCACAAGGAACCCTTATAGTTAACTAACAAATGTCAAGCTATACTGGTTGGCAGCTCACGGCTCCTGAGTCGTATTGACAACGGCTCCCTGCCACCGGTTTTGTATGACAACTCCATCATTCCATTTAGTTCTAGCGTGAAAGACCTTGGCCTTCAGATAGATTCTAGTTTTGCTTGGAATGTGCAAGTTTCTGAGACTGCTCGTAGAATCACCAATGGTTTGCGCTCCTTGTACAAATTGAAAAACTTTCTTCCAGCAAATGTAAAAACTATGCTAATTCAAACTCTTATTCTTCCTATTCTGGATTATGGTGATGTGTGTTACTCTGACTTGAATTGTGACTATCTAAATAAACTCGACAGACTTCAAAATAACTGTCTTCGGTTCATCTTCGGCCTTCGTAAGTACGACCATGTGTCGGCTTACCGTACTCAACTAAAGTGGTTGCCCGTTCGTCAGCGACGCCGGTTGCATATTCTTACAACCCTCTTTTCCATTCTATTTGACCCTAAAACTCCATGGTATCTCAAATCAAAATTCACTTTTCTTGGAAATACTCATGTAAAAAATCTTCGCTCTTCTAGCAATCTCCGTCTCGCTATACCAAATCACCGGAGTGGGTTCTTTGAGCGTTCGTTTACTGTTCAAGCGGTAAAGTTTTGGAACGCCCTACCAATTAATGTCCGGAAGGCCCGTACTCGTGTAGCGTTCAAGAGTGCAGTGCGTGCTCATTATCTTCGTGAACTTTCAGATAGAATATAGATATTATGATATAATATGTAGTATACGTATAGTTTATTATATTATATATTATAACCATGTATATTTTGAATGTAGGTTTATTCATATGTATATATATATATATATATATATATATATGTATATTTATATATATATTATATTGTTACTGCTATCCTCATAAGGTAAATGTGACAATATCTACATAACTTGCACCTCCTTCTAAAATTTTCTTTTTCTCGGCATCACCAGTGGGTTGACTGGTAGATAAAGCCTATGGCTTTAAGTCCGCCTATTACGTTTGTAATAAAGTTAAATAAATAAAAAATAAATAAAAAATAGTTCGTCATGTCCGTCCGTCTGTCTGTCCGTCCGGGCTCGTACTCCGCCGCTACTGCACCGATTGTCTCGAAAATTGGTGGAGAGATAGATATTGAAGTTCCAACAGTTGGTTTTTAAAATTATGAAAAAATTATTTTTTTTCAGTACAACGAAAAGTGAATTTATAAAATTTAATTGGACTAACCCCAACGTGTGGGGTATTGTTTGAAAAGATCTTTTAAAATGCAACAAAAACTGCTTTGAAACTATGTAGATCAAACCCTCCAGTCTTGAGATAATCTAATTCAAAGTTAAAATTTGAGGTGTCCCCCCCACCGTAACTTTTGAAATATTACTAGAATAATTCTGAAAAAAATGTGGTATATACCTCAAAGTATGTACTTTCATGTAAAACTATAACGGTCTCGGTATCAAAGATAGTTATTTTTTAATACATCATAAATCGTAAACAACAATTTACCTTTAAAACTTTTATATTATGTTACTTGCTGCTACGGAACCCTTCATGGGCGAGTCCGACTTGCACTTGGCCGGTTTTTTTTTCTACTAATCTCGGCAAAGTATGATTAAGAACATCACTCACTGGTACAATCTCAACGAGGCTCAAAATACCATTTAGAGGAGCTTTCGTTATCGAACACACAACATAGTGCTTGAGTAGTATGTTATGGGGCGTTTAATGAAATCGGTCATTACCTAAAGTGCCAGTAAACTATCTGCTGGATAAGCGAGGACGTTTTTGTCGGTAGAATATTATTAGGGATGCTACTGTTTAGATGATTGCGTAGTGGAATAATTTTTGCGAGAAAAACAACGTATTTCAATAATATTATTTCCTTTTCGTAAATCTTCAATGGGCGAGAATCTGATTCATATTAAATAGGCGATGCGGCAAGCTACCCATTACTATTTTGATTCCATTTGTCTATCTTCACGCTCTCCAGCACCGTTAGGGTTAAAGACGTGATGATATATCTGGTTAACCTTGACGCATACTCTAAAATCCATCCTGATTTAAAATTATTGTAACTCTTTTGTTATATAAACAAGTAATAAAAAAAAAAATACAAAACAAGCTTATATTTCAAACAATGAACTAAAAAGTTTTAAATGCTCCTCAAGAATAAGCAATTGAGCCCCTCGGTGGGTTTATATTGTTTCATCACAGAGATGCCGTGGCCACCTTCTGGCTTCATCATGAGATCAGATCATTGGTAACATTATATTGCATTGTCACCTTTTTACATAAGTGTGTGAAGTTTCAATTCGATCGAATAATATAATAGGAAGTAAGTCTAATAGCTTGCAAGATTTGATTACGGAAACACAGAAAACGGGACAGGTGAAACGAAAAAATAAAAGCTTGTAAAAATTGGCTTCCACCTAAACATGCAATCGATTATATTTTATTACATTACTAGTGTATAATTGCTGGTTTTCTTTGTAGAAATTTTTTTTACTCACTTAATTTGACAGTCGTAATCTTCTTTGTAATCACCAGCGTGGTGGTTATGAAAATATCATTACCTTTCTTTGCCCAGGAACACCAATAAGTGAAAGTCTAATTGTACTTGGGTTACACTCAATCTTCAAAATGTACAATATGCTATGGTTAGTCTCCCTTTCTTGGAAGACACCTTTAATAGTCTTTCACCTTCATCATCATCAAAATTTAAGAGCCACGCTCTTGTCGGTGGAGTTTCTTCCATTCTGCTCTATCTTCCGCCAACCTCTTGACATCTTGATACAACACTGCTATAACCTTTTCCTTGACTTGCTTCATAGCTTTGATTTGGTTTTTTCCTCTTCCCCTCCTTCCTTCTATTTTGCCTTCTATTTTATAGTTGACATAAAATTATCATGCCGTATCAAGTGTTCCTTGCCTATTTCCGATTACCTCGAGTATGTGCCTCTGATATAAACTGTTAAAAGAGGTGCAAAGTACGTTCGAATCTATTATCTCGCTGGAGACAACCCTAAAATAGTGACAAATAGGTGACTCATAACAAAGTAGTGTAAATGTTGGAGCTTAGATTACGAAACTATGTAACAATGTGTAGTCATTACTTTATCAGGACAGGAAGCCTGTACTGTTACAAAATAAAGAACAATTGTATTTCACGTCTCTATAAATTAGAATTTTGTTATAACTTTTTATAAAAGACAATTCATTTTTATCTCGATTTAGCTTTTCCGCCTACATTTAAATGTAAGGTAAATTGCGACCTCAGATTGCGACATATTAAAATTATATTTCTTTATGTTGTTTTTTTTTTTAGAAACATTAAATATAACGTCTCCTTGTGTCTTATAAACAATAAATATTGCGTAAGTATATCTTTTTAAATTGAGATAAGTTTCCGTTGTATTCCATCTAATACAACCATTTTCAAAATGTTATATAGCTTTATTTTAGGTACCCAATTTATTGTAAAAAGGAAGCAGAATCATAATTTAATTTTTAAAGATATATAGGAGTACGTATAATTTTAATTTGCTCCAGATTGAAGCAGTATTTATTATTAGTCACTTCCCGGCCAAAGTTGATGACTTCGAACCGACAACTCAATGCTCTTGATATATCGATGAGATTATCCATATCTGATTCCTGTTAGGCGATCTACATGCGAGCGACTTGTATCCAATATATTGAAAGTGATGCGTGGCATTAGCCTCATTAGGCGACAAAGGTAAATTGGTAACAGAGAATGGGCAGCAACAGCAACGTCCTCTGCAAAATGTATAGCATCTATAGCGATCATCAACCCTCTTTTGCCTAGTGTTCACCACACTGTTCACACATACGTAGATTAGAGTTGAGAAATTGCATTTGGTCTGAAAATTGCTTTCTGATGAGACTAATTGTCTTGAGTAGGCTTTTTGGTCATGAACTTTAGCAGTTCATCTTTCGAAAGAAATCGTCAACAATTTCGAATGAAGCCTACTAACTGTACATTAAAAAGAGAGAAAGAAAGTAATATAAATTATACATAGATAAAGTATATTTGATATAATATACATTATTAAACTCAGAATATATTTGTTATTATATAGTACCTATATAACACCTGCATCTTGGATGACCTATACACCGCTTCAGAGAATGCAATAGAGGTGGCCCGTTTCTGGTCCAATAAAATATAACCGTTCACACGATAAGAAGAAGAACAATTTAAGGAGTTGGAAAAACAAAGGTAATATCGATCGTTCGCGTTTAGCCACCCTTAATCACGGCTCGCTCGATGTTTATTCAGATGCGGTCCATCGCTGGAGTAAGTACGATTTACTGGAAATTAAGAGGACGAAAGCCGTCATCTGTCGGGAACTCGGGACTACAATAACAGCGACGAAAATAGTCGTGACGAGTAAAAATAAAGTCCTCATGTGGGAGAACTGACATGAATTTATTATGATTATTCGTTGTATGTGTAGTTGTAGGTCGAAATCAAATACAGATTTGTCGACACATGGTGGGTGGAATATTGTGAAAAATGTTTGACAACCGTCTGATATTAAATGAATAAATAAATAGAAAGGGACAAATCACACTGATTGAGCTAGCGCCAAAGTAAGTGTAAACTTGTATTTATGGGTTACTAACTCAACGATAGTACTTATATTTTATGATAAAAATATATATAATAAAACATCCAAGACCCAGAACAATTTGAAAAAGGCAATTTTTCAATTTGCCTTGGTTGGGGATCGAACCCAGAGTCGAACCTCCGAGTGACGGACTAGCTTGTTAACCAATACGCCACAGAGGCCGTCATAATAATATGCTTCTATCTTTTTTAAATGATTACAGTTTCTTTTCAAGTAGTAAAATATCGATTGAGAACAAAAAAAAAAAATTGGTTGCCTGTAAAGTCGGTATACGGGCGAAAGTTTTACGTGACAACGACTTCACTCCACTTCACTCCAAACTTGACTTCCACTCGGGCATGGTTAGCCCGCCTAAGAGCGAGAGAGACAGACATAAAAAGTGAAAGGCACGCGTGCCTCTCACTCGCTCTCATTGTGAGCGCATAACGTGAGCGGAGCGTAACGCAGTTTCTTGAAGTGTCACCCGGCTAACCAATTTATAAGACGTTGTCACGTCAATATTGAACATAGATTGCTAAAATCATTTCCCTTCCTTTTGGCTTTGCCGTAGTCGGGTAGAAAGCATTTCCAAAGACCTAAAAAAATAAGCCCGAAGTAAATACTTCACAATAAATTTCGTGACAAAAGAAGCAATTGACGTAAGTATATTATTATCCTAAATAAAAAATTCTCATTTAAGTTCCTGAAACGCTGTAAATAGACATGGTAAACTGCCGTGTACTCTTAAACTTCGTAATTAGTCTCTTTCCAACATTTAACTCATTCCCTTACATTTGATATTTTAATAAAACTGGGGGCGAAAACATTCTCTAGTTAAAGGGTAGACGTCATTTCAGTAAATCCAATTTCATTTAAGAAAATGTCTTAAGAATTATTTCGTTAGGCTGAAGATAGGGAGATTTGTATGATAATATTTCGCTGACCATGAAAGGGAGTCATTGGGGCCAAAGCGACATCTTTTCATTAAAGTAAAAATTGCTAATGACTTGATCTCCATATTTTAGCATAAAACGTCAGCGAAGTGTAGCATTTTGCTTCTTAAATAAAATCCTCTTGAGTGTAGAAGTACGGTGACTTGTCAGAGTCATTGTTCCGTATACCGTTCACTATTTTATTATAAAAAAATATATTGAAATACTATATTTTTCTATGGAGTACAAAAGTAAGTTATTAAAAGTAAATTTTTATTTTATCTTTATCGTTTAACACTTTTTGCTTTTTTATATAATTATTACTATACTACTACATACGAGTATATTTACCAATAAATGTGGTCAAAGTCAAGATGAATAAAAAGTTCTACGTAATTTGAAAGATTCGAATGTTTATTATCGTACTAACATAGTTTCCCAAAAAAGCTAGGCACCTAACTATTGTCCATTCCAATTTATTTTCAGAGAGTGTTCATATACAATTTTTATTTTAAAAGCACACTGTCTCTATTGCGTACTTTTTTGGTGTTCCGTATTATGAAATATGGAAATATTTCATAATACGGAACACCAAAAAAGTACAACAAGTAATAACAACAAGATACATCTGCATATCTTTTGGCGCGTTTTCGCCATTAGACAACACATGGATGGAGGCGGTATGATTACAAACTAGAGATAGTGCAGAACTTCAAACGAAAGGTCTAAGATTGTACATATAGATATCAGCTAAGGTTAAACACAGTTATATTAATCTTGTATATTTTAACCCGACTAAAGCGAATACAAAAGGAGGGTTATATGTTTTGGCGCTATATATGTATATAGCGCCAAAACATATAACCCTCCTTCTGGTTCTCCGTCCTTCTTTTTCGTCTTCTTTTTGTATGGCCGAAGAAAAACCAGGACGACCAAAAAAAAATATTAGCGGATGATTTGACACAAAATAGACTGTTATATAGTTTTTGGAAAAATATCCAGTGGTTTGGTTGTAAGTCCTCTACTTTATTTATTAAAATATTGAAGAAAAAAAGTTTCACAGGAATTCTATATAATTATAACCAGGCATACCACGTAAGAAAAATGGAATAGTGGCCGAATTGGTTGACAACGGTGAGAAACATTCAAAGTGTACATATCAAAACAGCATATAAAAGAGCTCTAGTAAAAAGTGCAAGGTAAGAAAGTAAGCTCTACATCCATATTATCTTCATTTTGTAGGTACGGATAATGCTTTAGCGTTTTTTACCCGGCTGCGATGAGTTTATTACCGGGAAGCTCTTGGGAAAAATTAATATAACCTTTAGATGCTCTTTGTCGGTCTTACTGTACTCCTTTGTCTTTGTATTCGGATATTAAAAATACATTTTGTTTGTTTGAACCAGCTCGCAACAAAGAAATTAAAATGTTTTAGATAACTAAACATTCGTCTGGCAGACTACGCGACCCCTTGCTTAACTCTAGTTAACATACGCACGTTCGCATTCGCGTACCCCCTGCTCGCACGTCTTTGTCTACCTTCCTAATTAGAGTAAAAAGAGGCACAAATGCTGCGATTGCGCAAATAATTGTCTTTGTTTGTGATTTATAACCACCGCGTCGTCTAGATGACGAAAGTTGAGTTATAACATGTGCAGATTTTCAAAGGTATCTAAATTACATTTTCTTTTATATCACTATTTCCAAGTAAAAAAATATAATAAAATTGTTTGTATTATAAATAGATAATATACATAAGCAAACTAGGAAGTAATATGAGCTCTTAAAAACGGTTATTTTTTTAATGACAAGGGTTTAATAGTAAGATGTAATCTATACTACTAAGTGTTTTCAACTTTTTCTGGTGTATACCTAATATTATTGATGGATTTATAAATGGAAACATATGTCCAAGGCTGAAAGTAGAAATTCATGTTTATTAAGATTGATATTTCTCTGATAAAAGTGACAAGACAATTTAACTTCTGTGGTGATGACAAATAATTGGAAGTTTAAAAGACAGCATTGATACTTATTTCTCATGCTAATCTTTGTTCTGAAGATGATTTTTTAGTACCAAATAAAAGGCAGCACAACCCAAATTATTAATTCAGATGATTTTATATTGTAAAACATGGAAAGAAACGTACCACATACTTCAGGTAGCATCCGACATGTGCTGCAGAAACTCTTCGATTTTTACCAGTAAAACTCATCATAAATGATCATCTGCACCTAGATTACTCCTATTCATGTTATTTTACGTCGCGAATAAAATAAAAAAAAATAAACAAATAATAACACGGCGAGATTTCGTTTTGAAGTTGTTGAACCACCTCATGGAGCCTTGGTTGCGGCAATTTGTTCGGCGGTAACTTTGAGACGTGACATCAAGGTCATGATAGGAGATATCCTTGGTGAATCATATGAAGGATCTGTTCCATTTCCTTATGTATCAAATATTACAAAAAAAATATACGTTTGCCCGTAGAAATTGTTAAGGAGGACCTAACGTTGATGCCTAGATGTAAAAATGTAATTTGTGGCACCCATAATGTAGATGTGTATAAAAGGTATGTGGAATCATTTCTATAAAATTATTTCTACCTGTCTCTATTCACAATGAGCCCTTAAATTGTAACATGGTACGTAATACCATGTAACAATTTCTTACTCACATTAAATTATAATAAATAAATATATAGGGACAAATCACATTGATTAAGCTAGCCCCAAAGTAAGTTTTAAACTTGTGTTATGGGATACTAACTCAACGATACTATATTTTATGATAAATACATATATAGATAAACACCGAAGACCCAGGATAATTTCGTCGTCAAAATCGTAGTAAATTATGTTGATAATACTCGTTTTTTTATTGCGTAATCGGCTAGGCGAATGTTTAGTTACTGTGTAACAGGATAGTTTAATTATCTAAGGTTAAACAGGAAAAAGTGATGATTCTGTTTTACCTATGTTGGATTGAGTTTCTTTTTTTTTTCAAATTTTTACCTGATTTTTGCTTAAAGTTTTTATTTTTAAACACAAAAGCTCCAGAAAAAAAATTAAATTAAAACTAATTTACAAGTTAAGCTTAGCTTTCGCTATTTTAATGTTTTATAATAGTACTTAGATACATAATAACTTTTAAAACTATTGAAATAGAATAGGGAAGGTCATTGGTCAATTATACATGACAATCACTTCAAAATAAAGGTAGAAGGAAAAATAAAAGGCAGACGAAGAAAATGAAGACCGAGGATGAAGTTTTTTCCAACAAATTAAAGAAAAGTTAGGACTAAGCTTCTACAAGGACATTAAGAAATGGCAGAGATAAGAGAGGAATGGACTCATCTCCAATTAACTCCACCGACAAGAGTAAGATTTTAAATTACAAGAAGAAGAATAACTACTATTAAAAACTGCATCACACATTAAAATTAAAATGGCTTATAAAATCAAAACACCCGCCAAATACTCACAATAACAACAAACAATTCAAGGAAAAAATGAAATTAAAAGGATGTTTACTGTAGCAATTTGCATAAAGCACCCCGAGGTATCTCGTTCGTTAATTTGTTTACATTTTGCATATCCCCCCGTGCTATGTTTACGTTTCACATCTAAGCGACTCGTAAAGCGTAATAAAGTTCGCTTCTCGATGATTATGGCCTTTGAAAATAAACTTGAAAATGGGGTGACCAGGTTTGTTGGAAATGAAGAACTGTTTTGACTGACTGTTCTGAGTGACAATGTTTTGGTGAATACAGATTTTTTGACATAATAAAATGTAAGTGGACATATTACATTTTTTAAAAGAACTAATCTTAATCAAAATTACCACTAGATGTTTAAAACAAATGGAATATTGCATGGATATTAAAATAGTGCAACTTTCTATTCGTTTTTAGGGTTCCGTATCCAATGGGTGCAAACGGGACCCTGTTACTGAGACTCCGCTGTCTGTCCGTCTGTCCGTCTGACTGTCCGTCTGTCACAGGGCTCTATCTCTTGAATAATAGCTAGACACTTGAATTTTTTACCGATTATGTATTACTGTGGCCGCTATAACAACAAATACTAAAACTAAAAAAAAGTTAAAAATTAAAGGGGGTTGTCATACAAAAAACGTGTCTTACAGCGTTTTTAACTAAATCTTTATAATGGCGTTTAAATAGATACTTGAAATTTTCACCAGTTATGTATTACTATGACCACTATAACAACAAATACTAAAAATAAGATAAAGTTAAAAATTAAAGAGGGTCTTCATACAACAAACGTGTTTCTTCAGCGCTTTAAAATATTGTACGGAGGTACGGAACCCTTAATGTACGAGTCCGACTCGCACTTGCCCGTTTATTTTTAATAGGTTTGGATATTATGCTTCTTACATAAAAATATAATGTCTAATATACTGAAACTATTTAAAGAGTGAATTCAGTCCATGATACCGAATGAACAACTTTCCCCAAGGAACTTATATTGAAACATGAAAAATATTTTTTGCTTTCCATAACAACTCGAATCAGCTGATCGGTCAACTTGTATGGGACACCAAAAATTTTTTTTCATATTTTGTTATGTTTCTTGGGGAAAGTTGTTAGACCCTGTATATTCTTGTATAAAAAAACATATTTAAAAGCATACCTAGTGGGAAAATCTGGTCAAAGATGACCTCTGTGGCCTAGTGGTTATCATGCCAATATGTCACAGCGGAGGTCCCGGTTTCGATTACTGGTCAGGTCAAGATGGAAAATGATCTTTTTCAGATTGATGGGTCTTTGATGTTTATTTATATATGTATGTTTTGTTATAAAATATAGTATCGTCGGGTTAGTATCCCATAACACAAGTCTCGAACTTACTTTGGGGCTAGCTCAATCTGTGTGATTTGCCCGCAAAAAAAATCTTTAAAACTATAAAATTCAAAATTTTTTAAAATTCAAAATATCTTTATTATCATAGGATATTTATAATATCTCTAAATATTAGTCACTTTGTTTTGTTTTGCACAAATGTTGACGTCAAATCGTTACTTAAAGCTAAGTTTACGCCGCTTCCTAGGCGCAAGTGCAGAAGAAGCGGCAACAAACTGCACTGCACGTTTTTTCCAAATAGGCACTATAGGGCATGTTTATGTAGAAATACATACATCAAATTATAGGACATGCAGTTGAATTAAGCAGCAGAAATTACTTTTATGAAATATTTAGTACATCGTACTCTATAAGTCGATAACTGTGTATCATTTAGATACACAGTTATCGACTTATAGATATATATAAGAATACATAGTATAATGTCCGAGTTTTACTACGGACATTTTACTTTCGTGGTGACCCTATCAGATCGTCGATTCACAAACATGCCTTTATTTTTGTTTAGTTTCTTTCTCTCTGAGTTATGGGTATCATTGTAATAGCAGTTACAAACTTCACCGTCCCCTTTTATTGATACGAATGAATTATTTTTTTATTTTATATGCGACTTTCGAGCTTGTCAAAAGCATCACATCGCTTTATTTCACTTATAGAAAGCATGTTTATCACTCAGTGAATGTAACTTACTAAGTACTTTGCCCCCGCAAATTGTTTAAAGCTATTCCTCTATTATATAAAACTATTTTGATCTTGTACCTTAAATTTTCTTCTCAGCTTTGCCGCTTCGGAGCCCAGGGTGCGCATTCTCGGTTTTTCTTCTCCAAATAATACATGCATGTCAATGGTCACTCAAGGATGTTAACGATGCCTTGCATTGGAGAAGAAATAGTCAAAATAGTCCTAATGATTCGTTAACTCTCCTTGGGAATGCAATTGTAGCACGAGATGTGTGTGCTTAGTTCTTTAGTCGCCTCTTTTGACATCCACAGGAATGTGTATGATAAAATCTTGAAATTACGTATGAATCTTCACATTTTTTAATAGGTATAGCTCATAGATGACATTTATACGTATTCTACAATAAATGTTATACTTATAAATACAATTTATTACCTCGCATGGAAAATTCCTCCACAATGGACTACCACATTCCTCATTCCACTTTGTACTTCGGAAGAACATCAAGTAATAAATATTCGTAGGCTTGTTTCCTTCTTCATAAAATTAATGCACTTATATTAAATGAAATATTAATGTCTAGACGTACATTGTAAGCCACGCATGATAAAATGCTAAGTAAATTTTATGCCGTCATAAAACCGTATTACTCTGCGTATGAATTTCTACTCGATAATGACCTTTCACTTACTCATACTAAATTTGAGGGAGAGATGAATAGTGTTATGGAAAGTGGTATAGAATCATTGATGGGTTATTATTTGTCGCGGGTGTTATTGCCTAATTAATTTTAACCCGTATTTAGTAATGGATGGTATTTTGCAGTATAATTTTAATGTTACGACTGAGATTGTCGTTTTGGGTTTTCAGTGTGAATAGGGAACCAACATCTGAATTACTTACACATCAAAATATTGTTTCAGAAGTCAGAGTACTTATTTAAGTATATTTAAAAAGCTGATAAAACCTCTACTAATGCAATAATTACTGCACAAACAAATACATGCAAAACCATATACAACTGCTTGTTAAAATATTTCCGCTAGTATCCAACAAGTCAAATCAGATACTTTTAACGTCAAAACAAACATTTTCTATAGGACACCTATATGCGTTATAGTTTATTTGTAGTATAATTATAGTAATATTTGTTTTTCCTGCATTATTAAATCTAAAATCACGTATAAAGTGAAATTATTTTGTGACGTTTTATTCTCTTATCAGTACATACAAAATAATTTATTTTGAACCAGAATTTTTTCATCTTAAAAATTATTGATTTCAGATTTGTCAGTCTGTGAATTATGAAACCCTTTGAACACGTAATAAAATTGCTATTTTTACGAACTAGAATAGCTAAGAATTTCCATTCCTTTCAGTGAAAGGACTAAGTAAGTGTTAAATAAAGTCTTGCTACTCAACATAATGAAATGTGAAGTAGATAGTGTGGTGCTAAAAATAAACATTATTTTAGATTGAGGTTACACTCATTTTCTCAATCATTTTCTTTTTTGGTGATTTTGATTTTCAAAATCATATCTCCTAAAAGATTTTAAACTAAGTGTTCTGTTTTATCTTTTTTTATTTTTAACGTTGTACTTAAACACTTATTCTCCCTATTACACAAAAAATTCCCGCTAAGTTTGCCGGTCCGTGGAATGCGCATCACCTCCCGTCAGCGGCAAACTTAAAGCGAAAGAGTAGTAAATTGTTCCTCACTCCTTCCTATGATAACAGAGATTGATGTTCTCTTACAAAACGTCGCGTAAAATACAACTTTAAACTGTTCAATAAAATTAAGAGCTTAATATTATGTTATCTGATCCTAGGTAACCTAAAACGTTGTAAGATTAAAGGCTTCGACAAACATAAAAGGCCATCTTACTGAATTAGATTTTCACAAATCAAACACGAATTTGTTCGTAATATGATAGAGTCGTTATTCTTGGAACTTTTGAAATTACTCTACGATAACTGATTGCGGATGTACCAAAGAAAATTATACTCTATGGAGTTGATATAAAGATTAATTTCTAAGTTGCATGGTTCGTTGGTAGTTCATCCGGCCGGAAGATTGCCCTTTTGATATGATTAAAAGGGTGAAGACTGTTTTATGTCTCAATTAAAAAGTTTGTGTCTTCAAAGTTACTATTTCGACTCGAAAATGTGGTTCTGTGATGTCATCATTGTTAAAAATTATTACTGTGTCACCTACTTCGTTTAAATAAATCATAAACGTGGCACGGAAAATACGTTATGTCTTATTCTTGGTTTTAAAATAATGTTTTAATATATCACTCAATCCAAAGAATAAAATACTAGTACAGGGTCTTACAAAACATACTGAAACTATATTGAAAGGTGAATTCAGTCCATGATATTGAACAACTTTCCACATAAAATATTTTTCATATTTCAATACACCTATGTTCCTTACATATATTTTTTGGCCCCCCATACCAGTTAAACAATCAGCTGATCCGAGTTTGTATGGAAATATATATTTGTTTTCATATTTTGATTTAGTTTTTTGGGAAAAATTGTTTAGTATCATGGACTGAATTTACCCTGAAAATAATTTTCAGTATATTTTGTTAGACGTTACATAATTCTCTTAAAAGATAAAAAAACAATTCTGAAAAATTTATTGGAAAATGTTATAGGTAGAATTTAGAAAAAAATCTACTAGCTATTAGTAATTCTTACTAATACTACTGCGTATAATGATTAAATGTTTTGATTACAGAAACTATCTAGATATATCTCTGTTCCACCCTAAAGGGACAGGCGCAAAGATAAATTATTATTTAGCATGTGTGTTATGTTTAGTTTACACGAACTTAGAGTTGATCAAAGTGACTAAGCAGGTTATTTGTAGTTTCGTACTGTAATTATAACACTGTTTGCGGTAGCTAGAGACAGAACAAGATGACGTTGACAAAAGAAGGCTTATGCCTAACATAAGCCTTCTTTTGTTAACACTTATCTTCGCAAGAAGAGAAGCAGCTGGGCTGGTACATTATATTTTTTTTCTTATCTTCCAGACCACCATGAAAAAGAGAATAAGATATACATATTTGCAAAAAAATATATATATTCTTAAAACTAACAATAATAGTTTTTTATTTGAAATTGTTAATCATATACCGTATAGTACCAGGAAAAATACTAAAATAAAACAAGATGTACACCAAAAACGTTTATTTATATCATTTCACGAGCCCTCATCCCCTGTCCGCAACAGTTTGTATATAGAGTACAAAATAAAAAATAAAAGAAATTGACAGAAGTAAACGCAATCAAATATGCGAGTCCGATTACATGTAACAACCGAATTATCAACCATTCTGATTTACATTGATCCATCTGAGGCTAGTTAATACCAAAGTTTACTAAGTTTATGTAAAGCATCACACGTACGTAAACAAGTCTTCGAATCTGAACATAGTACTTCCGCTCAAACACTATGAGATAAATTTCAATTATCGCGTTTGGATTAGGGTTAATAATGTGTGCACTGGTTAACATAATAATAATTCATATTAATTAGTAATTTGCATTAGTTAATGCGGATTTGTGGCTTAATGTGTGAATGAGGAAAATTATATGTCAATTCACTACCTGTGTTGAGTGTGTTAATTGAAAATTAAATAAATTTTACCATTCATTACCATAATACACAATTAAGTACATCCTTTCCAAAATGGAATAATTCCAATTATTGTGAGAAGATTTAACCCTTGTCATAACTTAAGTTTAACAATGCACAGATATGCAAAATGTGCTTATATATAAAATAAAAATATTTTCGTATTATTTATTTAAGGCCGTACCTAAATTTTCCGGGGTCCAGTGCTGCCCCCATTTAAAATAAATCATTTCAAAGAAAACAGATATTGCCCAAAGTGGCCATTTTTCGCAAATGTGCGTAGTAAAGGTTAACGTTCTCATTATAAACTGTAAACAGTAGTTCATAAAATACTTTGAAGGATTATCTAGGACTTGATAGTTGCAAAATTTTAAATGATGTCTCCGTTTTCTTTGAAATGATTTATTTCAAATGGGGCCTCGGAAAATTCAGGTACGGCCTTAATACACATACTTTTAAAAGTTCGAAATCTTACTGATATTACAACTTTTGTTTAATAGGTAAATATTATAGCCAAATCAAGACAGTGAGGAGAACAGGATTTTTTTGTATTATATAATGTAATTTATTGACCAAGTGAGCGAAGGGTCTCACTTTCGAGATAGGCCAACAATGCTTTTCGTCAGTTTGTCCGGTTGTCCGGTTATCGGTTTGTTCTTGCCTACAGGTCGCATTTATCAACCGATTATCGTAAAATTTTATAAAATACGATTATACGGGTTCGATAATCCGCTAGATGACAA
This sequence comes from Acrobasis repandana, assembly GCA_963576875.1. Classification (NCBI taxonomy): domain Eukaryota; kingdom Metazoa; phylum Arthropoda; class Insecta; order Lepidoptera; family Pyralidae; genus Acrobasis; species Acrobasis repandana. The sequence goes on along the minus strand of OY756223.1, from coordinate 8,428,592 downwards.
CAAGTCAAATCAGACACTTTTTTCTAAATGTCAAAACAAACATTTTCCATGGGATTTGTATGAAATACAAAACCGTGACGTCATAGATATTTGGAGTCAAATAGCGCTCTTAATATCAGTTTTTTTTTTTTTTTAGAAATCTAAAATCATGTTGAAAATGGATGTTATCAATGACAAGTGACACTATTTTGTGACGTTTTATTTTCTTAACAGTATCAAATAATGTATTTTTGTCCCAGTCATCTACCCAATTAAATATATTTTTTTTGTCTATTTAGTATTTGAAAATTTTTAAAATGGCGGAGATATGGGGTTTAAAACTTTCCTCTCTCCTTGCCATTTCCCTATACAGTGTCGGCCCCCCTAATACTTTCACGCTATTTTTGACGATTTTGCGCCAATTATTGGGCTAATGCCCAACGTCCACAAATCATTGGAGATGGTTCGACTCCAGGTAATAGGTGGTCGTCCTCTTCCTCTCTTGCCCTTCTGTATGTGCATCACTTTCCAAGTCATGTGGTTTTCCTCCCGACGCATTACATGCCCGTACCACCTCAAGCGATTTTCTCTGAAAAAAATTAAAACTTTAAGAAAATAATATTTCAGCCATTTCGAAAAATGTCATAAAACTTTTTTGTTACCCTTATTAAGACGCAAATTTATTGTCTGAACAACTTTTTTATCTGATAAACTTCAACGGATTGGGGTTCGGTTCGGGGTTTGGTGAATCGCGAGGTTTACAGATCACAGAGCCTCTAGTTATTATTTTTACCTACACTGTTCCACAGTTGGGCAAAGGCCTCCTTCCATTCATCTGGATTTAGCGCGTCCAGCGACTTAAAAACGTTCCTTCCTAGGCCCGGCTTCCAACGCCTATCTACAGGAATGTGAAATTTTGCCCAACTATTGCCGGATTGCCGGATGCACCCAGGTGCATCCGGCAAACGTAGCCTTCCCAATCCCATTTTATGGATAGTAAATTATTATAAATTGTATGAATTCTAAGTTAAAGTACCTTGGTAATTTTTCGGTAGAGGTTTTTTTTTTATTCTGTAATTTGGAGTCAGAACATCGGAAATAGAATTCGTAACATTTATTCCTGCAAAAGTGTGGGTGAACTAAAACAACAAATTTTTATCAGATATTTACTGCGGCATGAAAATTAAAGTTAAGTTATCATTAAAGGAAAGGTTAACACGGTAATGCCTAGGTGCTTCCTTCCTACTGCTGAGTAATAGTGCCCTTATAACTCTAAAGTCAATTTGAAAGTATTTTGGGACTATAAAGAGCTTTTGTATAATTTAGGTAGCGCCTATTTATAAATTGTTTTTATATTAGGTATAACTTACAGAAACGCGCTCAGATAAAGATTTGCAATATTTTTCTGAGCGCGTTCCCGGTTGCATCCTCTGATGTGCTGCTTAGGAGCCCAGTGTGCGCTTTACCGCTTTTTCTTCTCCAAATATAATATGCTTGTCAATGCAACCCAAGGATGCCCAAAACCTTTAGTAATCGAAAAGAAATAGCCGGAATAGTTTAAACGATTTGGGTATAGTTTTACATCCGGTCGCTATCCGAAGTTAACCTTTTTACCTTGGGAATGCAGTTTTAGCACGAGGTATGTCCTTTAATCGACTCTTACGGCATCCTCGCAGGTAAAGATCGAGTGGTCCTATTCTAGGCTGGAAGCTATACGGCTGAGCTGAGATTTTTTTTTTCGGAAAATTTCAGCTTTTTTCTTATCTATGAAAATTATAACAACAAAAAGTTATAAAACTTAAACATTAATAAAAACTTACAGAAAATAAAAGACTAAGATTTTCAATATTAAAATATAAAAAAAAACTACCTAATTCCGGTAATCTTCAGTTAACTACACTAAAATCTGTCCATATAAATATTAACACTTGTAAAAAAAATATCCAACTAAAACTACAACTCGCTATTGCCACACAAAATAAAAACAGAATACAAAATTAATTGTCGTTTAAACTGCATTAAATTAAAATTAACTTATCAATTCCACAATAAATAACCAAGTTATCGTGACAGGATAGCGTGTTCAGTAAAAACTTCCATAGAATAATGGGAAGGTAAATAGCAGTATTAGGTAAATATAGCTAAGTGATTTATAGAGCACTCCTAATTTTGCAAAGTTATACAAACTTCGCCACTTCATATGTAAACAAAATTAAATTATGATTTCTAACGTCAATATCTTTGATATACAAAGATAGATAGATAACGAAAATGTAAAATTATACGTACAAATGTTTGTTTTTCTAAATTATTTTCTTTTACTATTTTATCTATTTCATTCACATTTAACTAAATATTTTTTAATCTCTTCTCATCTATCCTTTCTAAATGCCCAAACCATGTTAACATCCCTTTCTCTATTTTTTTCACTACGTCCTATTTCACTCCACACCGCTCCTTTATGACATCATTTCTTATTCGATATTTCAAGGTAACACCATACGTACTCCTCAACGCTCGCATTACAACTGCTCTCACTACCGAACATAAGTTCTCCTTTATAACCAGCAAGACGTACCTTATCTGATATCTTCCTTCTGGTCATAATGGAATGCAACGCTCTTCTTTTAACTTAATCCTCGCGCTTGCCATCTTTTGTAAACATACATCCCAAGTATTCAAACTCTTTATCTTGCTTCACTCTCACCCCATTTATAATGGGTGACTGTTTTATATAACTGTTTATGTACGCACAATAAAGATATTCAACGACAACATCAACAACAAAACGCTTTCTCGAAATGTCATTAATAATTACTTTTAAATCATTACTGTGTCTATTAGACAGGTAGTCTATGGTCAATATTCTGTTTTTTGTTCGCTGGTTAAAAGCACAAACAAGTAACTTTTCACTTACATGCGCTTGTTTGCTCCAACGTTCGAAAAATCTGTAAATGTACTCTAGAGTGATTCGAACCTAGATGGATTTTTTGTTTACAATAACAACAAAACTATCGTGCACGGAGAATAAAACGTTGGTAGTTTTTTTTTTGTTTTGAATGAAAAAGCAATTTGAAGAAAACTCTACATACAATACGTCAAACGAGAAGATTAAATCAGACAATATTCAATCAATTTGTATACAATTTTATAGACAAGATTTTGAAACTAAGTGAAGCCTTAGGCCGAAGGCAGAACGTTGAGCTCTGCGAGACCGTAGGCCAAGCCACTCCTACCAAAGGCTGAGCTTTTTGATTAATTAATCCAAGATGGCTGCCGATTCTCTACTGCATGCTATTTGACTGAAACGGTTCGGTTTCCAGGGTTTTTTTTTTGGGCGATTTTTCAGAATAGTGAAAAGAGTGCAGTGCAGAGCATTCTCTGCTGCCTACGTTGATGAACAGGGAGCCACTCAAGCTTAGATTTAAAAGAAGAGATATCATCATATTTGCGAAGACAAAAGATGAAGAACGGTTACAGTTATTAATTAGTCGATCAAGTTTATTGAGAAGACCTTCATTAAGATCAGGACAATACACATCAGCATAATCAACATGGGTAAAATAAGTGACTCCACAAAAAACAAAACATCAATGAATTAAATTTTAAGTTAAGTGTTCATAAAGATTTCGATTTTGCTGTAAGGAACTTCGTTTCCACCGGGTGTACCACGACACCCATCCAATTTTCTTTCCTTTTTCATTAGGTGTTTGATTTTATGGAAAGTAGTTCAGTATCACGGACTGAAATTGCTGCAAAAATTTAGCTGGTTGTTAAAATGTCACCTTGTATATTGCTGGTTTGTAAGTTTAAGTATGTTAAGTTTTTTTATTTGATATTATTACTTTTTATAAAAACTAGGGCTTTTATAATATAATAAATCCTTGGATTTGTAACCTCCTGCAAATTGGATTTGGCACTAGTTCGCAAGCTTTACATATTATGTCGTTTTAACATTGTATTAGGCATAATATGTTTGTAAACTGACAAAGCCTTTTTGGCGCGTAGGCGACCAATACTGTGTAAATGAGTTTCTTTCGGCGTTTCTTCTCAGCAGTGGTAATTGCGAAACTCTAGTATTGGTAGCTTTAAAACAAAGAAAAAAAAATTATATTAATAAACATTACACGTAATGTACACTTAAACTATAGACGTGTAAAAGTCCTGCAAAGGCCTAATTACTGAATAAATATTTGATTATGATTTTGGGCGGTAAAAATAGTAAATAAACTTGTTTTTAAGGATCACATGACAAGTTTAGACTTATTAATGGCTATCCCAATCCTATGTTTGATAATAAATAAAAATATGATTTGTCCTTTAAAAAATACAAAAGATTGGATATCGTTCGAATAAAATTCAATGTAAAAATTACAATTGTTGGAACTGCGCAACGTCTCTGTTTTGTCTGCGGCAGTATTTTGTTTTCGCGACAGGCGGAACCGGATATAGAGGGAGACAGAATAATAGCCGTCGGAAATGGTCAGACATGGTGGCATCTTACTTTTTTTTTTTCTCACATACTGGACATCGCAAGTTCTACGGAGATGGATTGCAAAGAATATTTAACCTAAATACTTTATGTTTTGAATTCAAATTAGTTTGTTTTGTGTGTTTGAAAATTTGTGCATCATTGCAAGGCAAAGGCTTACGCATGTGGTCAGGGATGTGAGATAGCATCTTTTAATTATGAGATTTCCTCTATTTAAAGAAAGGATTGTCGAGACTTATTTTTATAAAGAATTATTTTATTTAAATAACTTTTTCATACAGCTGCAAGTACTTCAATGCTACGAGTAGTCTGGAGAAAAGACAAAATATAGTATGTTAGTACAAGCTTCTTTTTCTCCGCAGATATAAGAAGCCGATAAAGGAAAATAATTGAGAAATTAAACAATTAAGTCAATAAGACATGCAACCCAACAGCAACCCTCAGGTAGAAAATCATACAGGATTTTAACTTCTCGATAATTCAATTCAATTCAAAATATCTTTATTATCATAGGATATTTATAATATCTCTTAATAATAGTCACTTTGTTTTGTTTTGCACAAATGTTGACGTCAAATCGTTACTTAAAGCTAAGTTTACGCCGCTTCCTAGGCGCAAGTGCAGAAGAAGCGGCAACAAACTGCACTGCACGTTTTCTCCAAAGACGTCAACTAACAAACTAAAATATGATATGTATGTAAAAATGTAAAAATATATGATATGTAAAAATATCAAAAATATATGATATGTATATGATATGTATAATATGATATGTAAAAATAACTTTAAGCTACATTATCACGTCTTTATCTCAAATCGGGTAGACAGAACCTGGGTCTGTTAGACCCAAAGACTACGTTTAGCGTGATGGTAGGCGTCCAAGAGGCAAACAGAATAGTGATGGGTTGCGAGCCGCCGCCCATTTCCTCGATCGGCTTCCAACATCTGCTCGGCAAGCGAAGCAGCTGGTATCTACGTTATTTTCTTAGCGACTTACACGAAAGAGAATTAAAAATACTATTGCATTGAATACCCCGAGATTTCCACTAACTAAATAATTATACACACACAATAAAGCGTAAATGACGTTCTTTCTGCGTTTCTTCTCCCCAATAGTCGTTGAGAAATGTTATAAAAAAAAAGAAAATCATATATTTTTTTAAATAAACATTATAAAAATTGCATGCAGAGAGATGTCTAATTACTGAAAAATAATTGATACTTCATTTTTTTTAAAATACACTAAAACAAAGAAACTCTATTTCCCTCTCAAAACTTTTAGTGTCGATAAAAAGTGTTACAAAAAGTGTAGACAAAGTGAAATAAAATGACACGAGGCGAGTTGACACCGCGCCACGGCGGGGTTAAAATAATATTGTTAGTGAGAATTTCACTGGGAATGTCCATTTGCTTTATTAGACTTCTTTTTGATGGATTTGAGAAAGCAAAAATATATATTTTTAGTGGAGTGCTCGGTTATTTAAATATTGTTAGTTTTATTGCATGACTCTTTGCTTTGACAGTTAGAATTTTTATTTTATAGACTATACTTAAGGTGGCATTTGTAAAAACTAAGTTATCGTTCATTGAAGTAGGTTAGATTTTTTAGGCTATCATAGATATTATAAGAAAAAAAATTTAATTTTAAAAAAGTATTACATTTTATTTAGGTAGCTATCGATTTGAAATCAAGTACTTATTATAAACTAATTAATATTTGACGAAGCGAGTTGCGAATTACTAACTGTAAAAGTTTTGACGAAGCATGTTGCGGATACATATTTGTGACCTATTAACGAAGCACGTTGTTGATTTTTTAATGTCTTGTCCAATTTAGTCCTAACAAATATCATTCCAAAAATATTTTGCTTTATTTTTTTAGGTTGTATTTTTAGGTCTATATAAAACTGATTTGTGTGATACTTCAAATACCAAAACGACAAAATACTAAGATATTAAGTGGTGCAGGAGTGGCCTCTATAATGTTTTTTTTTATATGATACCTAAATGTTACTAATCCATAGTCTATAAGCATTACTAACAAAATGAGTCATGGTACTTGCAAAATAAATAATTCATTCATTCATTCATTACAGAAGAACTAAGAAGATGTTTATACTCGTATATGGTCTAAATAACTTTGTATAACGATAGAATAAAAAAAATGAATAAACTACCAAAGGTAGTTACGCTAGTTGCTTTATTTAAACAAAACACATCAGTCACGACCCAAAAAATACCTCCGCGTAGTAATAATACCATAATGATAGAGGATATTAAAATTATTCGGGCAAAGCTTGAGTATGGGAAAATTGGGGTACAGGGTACGGCAAACATCGTCTTAATAACGGCTCAACTCAAACAATTTACAAAGCAAATAGTCAAACAAACTTAATTAGTGTATCTTTAGCCCGTGAAATATGTTGTTTAATAGGGAGTATCGATTGATTTATAACAAAGGGAGCGAATGAAACGGCGAAACGCCTCATTTGGCAGAAGACAGCTTTTTTTTTTATGTCAACGGTTGTAGATATTCGTGGGTCGTCCTTCCTGTCTTATTAAAAACCAATTAGGTAAAAGACTATTCTTTGACATTATAAATTATGAAATCCTGTTTAATATTATTGAAGCAAATAGAAAAAAAAAAATATTTAACTTCAATTTGTATCAAAACTTTTACACATTAAAAACGGCTCTTAATTATATGAAGGAAACTAGTATAGGTAGATTGGTTCTCTGATATAAGGCCTTTTCTTCATTTCTTGTTTTAATAATCCATACAGAGACAGATACATTATCACGTCATTATCCCTAACGGGGCAGACAGAGGCCAGGGCCGTATAGCCCAAAGGCCACATTTAGCGTGATGGTGGGCGCAATGATGGATAAAGGGAAACGAAATAGTGATGGGTTGCTAGCCGCATCGTCTATTGACATAATATATTTTCTAGCCCATTCCCGCTATCGGCATTTACGATCTGCGTGGAAAGGCAAGCAGCTGATACATTCTAAGTTTTTTACTTTTCTAACTATTTAGATCAGCGTGAAAAAAATTTTATACTAATCAAAATTTTTAGGCCATTCGTTTTTATAATCTGGTCTTTTCTCTTGATTCACGTTTTCTTTTAAGTTAGATTTCAAATCTCTTGTCATATGTAATATGAACCTTGTAATCACTTTATGTCCGCCGAGTGTACTGAGGGAGGTCGTAATTATGTCAGTAATAATTACCTCTACCTTGTTTTGTATGTATGTCTGTTAATAAAAAAATCAACTACCTACAGCCGAAAAGTAACATATAGCAATATTTTTATTTAATGTTCTCAACAATGAATGACCAACCTAACTGCAACAGTTTCGTATCGAATGTGAAAAAGGACTAAAACCGGCAACGAGTAATATCCGGCGTCGCATTGTTTGCCTTAAAGTTAATCGAAACTAAGTGATCCATTTCATGATACCGGTCAAAATGTACTTCTGTTTCACATTAGTCGAGTAAACTGTGTGAATATACTCTACTCTGTAGTTCATAGACATAATGTGCTGGACATACCAATAACATGTGCGAAAAATCTGATTGAATGGTACTTCTGTGCTGATTAAATCTGAAATAGTGGTAAAAAGCATTTTACCACTTTTTTATAGTTTCATGACTGGATTTATGAGTATTGATAACACCCTAACATTAAACACTCATCATCATCTGGTTTTTTTTTGTCTCCACTGCAAGAGCACGAGCCATACTTGGCCTGCGAGTAGCTAGAGGATTTAGCCTACTCTCTCCACGCTGGCCAGATAGGTTGGAGAGGTCTTATTGATGTTAATAAGTTTTGTTTAGCTTTTATTTCCTAAGTCGCCTTCAACGATATCCACGAGAAGACTTGGAGTGGTATTATTGTACTCTGGCGGAAACCACACGGTATAACATTAAATACTCTAAAAATAAATAAAATTATTAAATACAGCAGATGTATTCTTCTTACTAATTGACAGATAGAGACTATGTAGTGGAAAAGAAAGCTCGAAATTTAAATGAATATTTCCTTACAAAAAACAAGCACAAGCGACTTATCTCAACCACTCGCATAATGTAAGAAATGTCTTAAAATATTCTTTATTTATTTAAAAACTTAGACTTCTCAGCTTTATTTCACGCATTATTTAATTTTGATTGTATTGTGTCGTAGTTGTGTTAGTTCATTTAGGTATTGATTTTATATTCTTGACGTTTATAAGACCATTATTATTGAAATACCTCGCACAACTTATATAAGACTGCTGCCTGTTATTTATATAAGATACTAAAAACTTAGTCCATTATTTCAAAACTAAACTTGTAGATAAGGCCAGGTATATCATCATCATCGTCAGCTCTCAACGACCCACTGCTGGGCATAAGCCTCCTTTTGTCTGCGCCACTGAATCCTATTCCCAGCCTTAGCGATCCAGTTCTTTTCAGCAATCCGTCTGATGTCATCGACCCACCAGTTATATACATCGTGTTAATGAAAGAACGCAAAACCTCTCAGATGGTACCTCAGCCCATGAAACTGAACAACTTTTGTTCAACAACATTCAGGAAAATAAAAAAGAAATCGGATTTTCATACAAATTGACTCGATCAGCTGATCAGTTTGTATGAAAATTCAAATTTTTTTTTTTAGTTTTCTGGAAGTTCTTGTAAGCCATATAAGCTAATAACGAAAATGCCACTCTTGGTGAGATAGAAGATTAGTATTGTAATAGAAAGAGGCAAGTTAGAGAATGCAATAGAAAGGCAGACTAGAGAAGATTAGATAGATCTTTAAAATGGTGCACATTTCGACTGCTAAAACGCGCTGTATGTATTTTCGTTTTCGCAAAACACACATGGTGCGTCTTTCAGCAGTGTATGTTAATTATTTTCATATTTTTACTTACTCATAGACCGACATGTAAAAAAGATGTATTTTATTGTGCTATTTAGATACATAAGTACGCGAACAGATATATTTTATTATACTCATAAATATCTAAGTAGGCATATAATAGACCTACGACTGAACTAATTGTTATTTAAAGTCTTAAACTTGTGCCACTCTGTGAAACAATAATGAGTTTAAACTTAGGAAATATTACTAAGGTATGTGGAATGGGTCAGTAAATTATGCAAAAATAAAGGATATATATTTTTTGGTTTAGAAAAAAGGTGATAGCAGTGTCTTACCAAGATGTCAAGAGGTTGGCGGAAGATAGAACAGAATGGAAGAAACTCCACCGACAAGAGCGTCGCTCTAAAATTTTTCATTTGATACAGCGTATAGAAGTTTAGGAGCGGGGTTAACCCTTATACAGCCAATGCTCCAAATTCGCACGTCACCATCCAGAGAAAATCGTAGTAGATCATGACGTCATGCGAAATTTAAATGCGCTGTAACTTCATAATTATTTGCTAACTGGAGAAAAGAAATAATCGTTATACTTACAATATATTTTAGTAATCTACCTGATTATTTAATAATTAAATTAAAAAAAAAAAAAGACAACCGACTTCAATTTTTTTAGGAGTTTCTTCCATATCTCCAAAGTTCTTAATCATATCTTCACCAAATTAAAATGGGACCAACTTGGTAGTAAAGGCTTTCAAATAAAAAAAGAATTATCAAAATCGGTTCACAATTGGCGAAGATATCGTGTAACAAACATACATAAAAAACATATAGTCGAATTGATAACCTCCTCCTTTTTTGAAGTCGGTTCAAAATATATTTTTAGTCCACATCCGTATTAGTTAGATACTGGCTTAATAGAACGGTTACAACAATTCATTCTAAAAGTAAGTAATTCTAGCCAAGTGAGTTAAATAACAATATCATAAGTAAAGCCTACGAAGTTTCTATTTGATAAAGAAACTCCTAACTGAGGTTCCGTAAAGGCACTCTAAGATTCAACTGTCGTGAAATAATAATCTACTGCTGTAACTCTGGTCGACCACACTCTCATACAACTTGTATGAAAGAATTTCTCTATTTCTTACGAATACACAAGTATTCGTAAGAAATAGCCAAGGACTAAAACCAGGCCTGTGTCACTCCCCGTTTAGGTATCGAAAATGTACCTACATTATTACTATGCGCGCAGGCGGTCCCTCCGGGTGGTAAATTCAGTTATACGAATCGTTTGTCCAGAGTAATAAAAATTAAATTGGCTTGCAATGGATGTCTAGGTATCTATACGAAAAGGTGCTAAATTAAACCATATCACTAGCCACATTGAGTAGATATTTTTTTGAATTTCTTTGCTGAGTGAGACTTCTGTACGTTAGTATTATTTATTCTGTGCTAAAACACAATTTTAAAAGAAAGAGAGAAAAAATAATAAGGTGAGTGAAGCATCTCTATAACTTAGAGCAACGGCGACATTGCTCTAAAACTTGTATAAAACCTCCCTCTAGAGCAATTAAAATAAAAACATTAAACGTCACGTCGCTGTTTATGTTCATGTTAAAAAAGCACTAACATTTTACGAGTTTACCCTTTTCTTAACCCTACTACGAGATCTCTCTTTGAAGTCGCTCGAAATAAGGGGCAAATAACCAATTGATTTATTTGAGACGTTTTGAAAAATAGCATGTCTGTACTAAGCCGACTTCAGTCGGCGCCCAGATTTACTAGATTTACGGCGAACATATGAATAATCTCTTTATTAATGATTTAATTTAGTTGACAGCCGCGATTTAAAATAATGACGACTGTGCGAAAGAGTTATTTTAAAAAAGGTACCTTCATTAGGTATTATAGATATTGCAGTGACGATATTCGGAATAAATATGGTGCACTATCATGTTTTTATCCCTAACGGGGCAAACAAAGCATTTTAGGTCTTGCGGCTCTAAGCAGACAGAGCCCAGGGCCGCAAGACTCTTTACCACTTTAGTGTGATGGTGAGCGAGAAGGTGGAAAAAGGAATCAAAATAATGATAGGTTGCTAGTCGCTTCGCCTATTAACATGACTCACATTTTCGCCTATCTCCTCGATCGGCTTTTACGATCTGCGCGGGATCCCAGACCAGCATGAAATATGGAATAAATAAACGGGCAAGTGCAAGTCGGACTCGTACATGAAGGGTTCCGTACCACCGTACAATGTTTTAAAACCCGACCCTTTCATTAACTTTATCTTATTTTTAGTATTTGTTGTTATAGTGGTATATATATATATTTAGGTCATAGTATAGGTCATATATATATATTTAGGTCATCATATCATTATTTTTCACATAATCATTGAAAATTTCAGGTGTCTAGCTATTACCGTACAACAGATAGAGCCCTATGATAAATCGAGTTAAAAACGCGGAAAAAAACACGTTTTTTGTATGACACCCTTTAATTTACAACTTTTTTTATTTTTAGTAATTGTTGTTATAGCGGCCACAGTAATACATAATCGGTAAAAATTTCAGGTGTCTTGCTATTACAGTTCAAGAGATAGAGCCCTCTGATAGACGGACAGACAGTGGAGTCTCAGTAATAGGGTCCCGTTTGCACCCTTCGGGTACGGAACCCTAAAAGATATATATTCAAAAATAGCTATGATAAAATGGTGGATGGAAATGTCCTTTCTTTATTGAAAGGGGTCTTTGGTCCAGCAGTGGACTGATACAGTCTGTAAAGGAGAATGGAAATGCCCGACATGCCCAACAGTGTGAAAAACCAAAAACAAAAATAAGTTTACCGACCGACATACTATTTGATAATGATAACATTACTTAAGTATTACTTTATTCTTATCACTTTTTTAGTAATCATCACAATTAAATAAAACAAACTCAAATCAAACTGAAAGATTTAACACTCCTTAACTTATTACGGGTCATTACTGAAAATATGGTATTGGAAACTTCATTAAATAATTTCGAGACTTTTAACTTTGATCTTTAATTTACATTCTACTTAATATGCTTTTTAACTTAATTAGAAGGAGTGAACCGTGTTCAAGAAAGTTGATAAGCCATCGTTCAAAAGGTTTAGTTACTTATAATCAATTATATCAACTTACTCTAAAAATCTCTAAGAACCTAATTAAGGTGCGTTCATAAATATATCATTAGCTATAATAAGTGTTCATTAGAAAAATCTGTCACACTTACAATTCATTGCTAATTGGGATAAAAGAGAAGAGAAAAATAACATTATCTCTATTATATGTTATTTTGTTTTTATAGATAAAACAAAAGATTTTATACTAACAATAATTGTAATCATTTTAAACAAAATAAACGGGCAAGTGCGAGTCGGACTCGTACATGAAGGGTTCCGTACCACCGTACAATGTTTTAAAACATTGAAGAAACACGTTTCTTGTATGACGACCCCCTTTAATTTTTAACAATTTTTTATTTTCCGCCACAGTAATACATACATAATCGGTGAAAATTTCAAGTGTCTAGCTATTACGGTTCAAGAGATAGAGCCCTGTGACTGATGAACAGACAGACAGACGGACAGACAGACAGACAGACGGACAGACAGCGGAGTCTCTGTAATAGGGTCCCGTTTGCACCCTTCGGGTACGGAACCCTAAAAAGAAGCGACATCAGTTTCTGATCTTTTTTATTAGTTTCACTTCATCACTTTCTGTTGCTATGCTAATGCTTGATTTATTAACAAAAACATTTAAATGACTATGTGCAAAGAATATTTGAGGTGTAGGTACCTTCGTTTTCTCAAGAATCCTATCAAATCTTCACCTGGTAACAATAGGACCAACTTACATGCATACAATTGCAAACAAAAAATAATTTTCTAATTCGGTTCAAAAACGTAGAAATTGGGGAATTATTGGGGAACATTTATTGTTCTTTGGGGAACTAATGAAATGAACATACTTTTTTTTGTATATAAAAATCATAATTCGAGCTTCTCAATTCGAATGTAGAGGTATCTACATTCGAATTGAGAATCTTCTTATTTTTTAAAGTCGCTTAAAATAACAATAATTAAGTTATTTTCATAAGTTCTGAAGAACGAAATTCAAAAATACTATCAATTTATTATCATCTACCTACTTTTTATCAGGGCAAGCCAATAGTACTAATATATAACCTCTTATTACTACTACCTATACAGTTTTATAGTACATTTTAAGAAAAACTGTCATTCCTCTCGATTTGAAATATAATATAGTTATTTTAATTATTTCTAGACCTGTCATTTATTTTTTAAACTAGTTATAAAACCAGTAAAAAAAACCCTGACGATGTTTTTCTAATACTAATAGTTCAAATCCAATGATCAAACAAAATATACTTAAGAAAATTCTCCTATAATCGTTTCAAATTATTTGTTTACCAAGATTATAAATTCAAGATAATCAAAACGAATACACGAACCATAATAAATACTGACTAACTTAAAGAATTTCAGATTTATCTTTGTAAATAATTATGGTCAAATATAGCAACAGCGATATGTGGCCAGCATAGTCGTTATATAGTTACAAAAATACTATAATTTTATTAAATAGTCAAAGCGATAAAACAAACAAAATATTGTTGATTTATTTATTTACAAAAATGTACACAGAATACAAACAAATAAATTAAGAAAAATGAGTAAATATGTTCTGCTTATTTCATATTTTTTATTACATTAAAATAAATAATAATTAACTAAATACATAGGGATAAATCACACTGATTAAGCTAGCCCCAAAGTTAGTTAAAAATTTTGTTATGGAATACTAGCTCAACTATACTATATTTTATAATAAAAACATTAGAGAGTATGCATGCATTTTTTTTATATTTTTAATCGATAGTCCTCGTCGAGAAATAGCCGCGAAAAATAAATCAGTGCCGAAAAACATGTATATGGTGTAGAAAATAAATATTAAAAATAGCAAGTAGATTATAACAACTAAAACACGCCATTTTAAAATATGACGTCAAAGTCTGCAATATCCGCTAGAGACAGAAGCTGTCAACGCATGTTTTTCTTTTTTGGGTACTTTCGATATTATCAGCCAGTGATGTTTGTTAAACCTCTATATAAAAGTACATACATTTCGAATGTCATCGATAGTCAAACTACATGGACGGACAGTCCTACCGAACGCACCCGAACTTGTCATTTCCCTTTTGTGAACTTTGTCGTCATTTCCCTTTTGTTTGTCAAAAGTTCCCGCGCAATATTTGCATATTTTCAATAATTAATTTGTAACCCAAATAAGAGTCAATAAGAAAAATAATTAACTAGGCGTGGTAACGTATTAATAAAAATTGTAAAATAAAAATATGAGCCGGATTGGTATCACATGCATATTCCTTTTTATAGATAAACACCTAAGACCTAGGACAATTTGAAAACGCCATATCCCAACTTGTCCTGGCTGGGGATCGAACCCAGAACTTCCGAGTGACGGACTAGCATGTTAAACAAAACGCCACGCAGTCACGGAGGTTGTCCAAAATAAAATCATAAAGATCAGACATCATTAACATATTCTTGTTATTGTATCTAGAGACAGCAGTGTCAATAAAATATTTATATTTAGGTGTTTTTTAGGGTTCCGTACCCAAACGGTGCAAACGGGACCCTATTACTAAGACTCCGCTGTCTGTCCGTCTGTCCGTCTGTCCGTCTGTCCGTCTGTCCGTCTGTCCGTCTGTCCGTCTGTCCGTCTGTCCATCTGTCCGTCTGTCTGTCTGTCTGTCACAGGGCTCTATCTCTTGAACCGTAATAGCTACTAGACACTTGAAATTTTCACAGATTTTGTATTACTATGGCCGCTATAACAACAAATACTAAAAATATGATAAAGTTAAAAATTAAAAGGGGGTCGTCATACAAGAAACGTGTTTCTTCAGCGTTTTAAAATATTGTACGGAGGTACGAAACCCTTCACGTACGAGTCCGACTCGCACTTGCCCGTTTATTTAATATTACTGTAATAATCTTTATTCTAACCCATATCCTTTTTAAATATTTTCAATAAAGCATAAATATTTCATATAAAGGTCTTACAACTTCATCAACATTAACCACCAGTTAACATTGCTCAAATAGTTAATAAGATTAATAACTTCCTCTCAAAGTCTCCAATACCGAACTTGGTAAAAATCTGTGATATTTTAATTAATCCGAAAATACTTATAAAACCGCTGACCGCGGCACGAAAGTTATAAATTAGGGGTGGTGTTGAACTTTTAGATAATTATCTTTCGCTGGTTAGTTAAATTTATAGTTGAACGGCGGACGAGCGGTAAACTGCTACTGTTTTTATTTACCAACCGATAAAAGTGATTGACATTAACTTGGCTTAGCTAATGACAGTTCGGACTCTCACGCCTGTGGGGTCATAAGCGGTAGCGTTTTTATTTCTATACAGAAATTCACTCACATTGTGTGTATTTTGATGGCAAAAATATAGTTATTCATTTATTTAATGAACTGAACACATTATGTAGTGAATTAGAAATAAAATATATTGATTTTTTGATAATTTGATAAGCAGTTTTCCTCAAAAATTTAAAAATTATAATTAAAAATTGACATAGATATCTATAATTTTTCACATTTCAATCTATATCATCACGTATCCAAACGGAATAGACAGAGCCTAAGGCCAGATACAAATTAAACTATTAGCGAGATAGTGGGCATGAAAATGAAATCAAATTCTCGCCCATTCCTTGGAACAGCTTTTACGTTGTGTGCGGGAAAAGAAGCAGCTGGTACATTCTAGGTTTCTGCTTTTCTCCCTGACCAGCACGGTAAATATAAATAATTAAAATGTTTTTATTTTAATCCATATAAAAATCTCACTCCAAAGTCCGTTACTTGGACCAAATCGCATCGAAACCCTAGAAAAACATTGGCCTGGCTGGACTGGCGCCACCAGTTCCTCTAGAAAAACACCGACAGGAAGCTGCTGATCCTGCACGTAAATCACAAAGCACATTAAAGGAATCATTCCTAACACATTCTTTATTTACTTAATATGCAACGGGGATGCACACAAGTATTTGTTAGTTGAATTTATACGTTTGATGGTTTATTTTGGATTTTAATTGGGCTGTGAGAGGAATAATAACTTATCTGTTAATGTAATAAGCTTGTAAGTCAATGCCTAATTCAAAATAATGTTTAAAATAAAATAAATTCATTGGCGGCCCTTTTATTAAACGATAACCTTTTTGTGAAACCAAGCGGTAGTAATCACTTTTAAAATGCCAGTAAAATAACAAAAACAAATAATATATTTTATTAAAACTAACGTGAGATAAATTTATTAATGTTAATATAATTACTAATAACTAACGTAATATAGTCGGAGAGTCCGACTAGGTTTAGCTCGTTTTAGACGAACATCACAGTCAGAGCGAGTGTTAGGAGCGGCGACCAGACGGCATCGCTGCCCGCTCTGCACTGTAGTCGGCCGTTCCAACTATATTACGTGAGTTAATAATATAAATAAAAAAGCAACTAATATTAGCCCATACGGGTAATAGTATATGTATGGGTAGATAGTGTTATGCGTCGTGTGCCAATATCCACAAGTTACGCTTAGTAATAAATCAATCAAGTAATAAATTTAATTAGGTACGCCTTAAATACTCATAATTTAATGCATAAGTATATCAAATTACGTTTCTCTAACAGCTTTTAAATAAAAATAAAAAAATTACAAATTTAACGTTTGCCATCACGGCACGTCCCTAATCCGAGGTCGCCACCGAAAGGAAAAATAACGGGCGATAAAAAAAATACGAGCACCTTATAGCGTGAATGATTAAGCAGCAGTCGTTTTCACTTCATTAATAATAACACTTTTGAGCATTTTATTAACAGAAGGTAATTTATAAATACTTTATACGAAAGCGACCGTCGTAGATCAAGGTAATTGGCGTACCAGCGGCCGGCGGAATATATTTTATACGACGCTAAAACGCACTGGATTGGTCTTTCGCACGCGACCTTTTAAATTTGGTTGGTTATACGCCCTTTTTACTTTATTGGGGAAATAGGTGGTATAGATTAAATGGCCATTTTAAGGTCATAAAATGCAGGTATTTATTATGCAGCCGTTCGTTGGCACAATAAACTTTAGAAGTGGGGAACTGAACCTACGATGTTTGATAAGAATCTCTTTAAACTGTGTGATGTAATTGTTTCAAATTAAAAATAAAAATACGCCACAACGTCGCAAGAGGCAAACCAAAAAATTTTTCGTCCTCCTATACAAAATCCGTTTGGATGAGCGCTGATTTGTATGGGAGGACGAAAAATTTTTATCGATTTTTAATAACTTTTTTATAGAAAGTAGTTTAGTATCATGGACTAAACTTGCTTCAAAAATTTTGCAGGTGGATAAAAAGTCATCCTGTATAAATACCTGTTATAAAAGTTGCAACATTTAACTTGTATACTTTTATCCACCTTTTATGAGTCTTCTTAAATATGTTTTTAATTTTCATGCTGTTAAAAATACAAAAAAATCTTTATATTCTGAAGTTACAAATATTTTTATACAAAAAGCCTAGTAACCCGCTTCTAGGCTAAGGTTATCTATGACAAACGATATTGTCTTCACCCGATAATAAAGTCACGTAAAAATACCGTCAAAAACGTAACCAAATAAACGTTGCGACATTTAGCTGTCGACAGTCTATTAAGGGCTCTCACCCACCGGCTTATAAATGACCGACTGACATGCAAGCCTGGAAAAATTGCCGTGGATAAGACCTTGAATAAACAATTTTATACGGGTTTGAGCACATTAGCTGGTTAATAGAGATAACTGTGGAATAGTTTAACGTTTTTAGTAATTATTTTCTTTTATTTGGAATAACAATTTTTATGTTTGCTTTGCATTTCAAAATTCATATATAAATAAATATGTCAGGACAAATCACACTGATTGAGCTAGCCCCAAAGTAGCTAGTTTAAACTTGTATTATGATATACTAACTCAATGTATTTTATAAAAAATACATAAATATATAAACACTCAAAACACAGGATAATTTGAAAAAGGATATTTTCTAACGTGCCCTGACTGGGGCTCGAACCCAGGACTTGACAGGAGTGGCAGACTGGCGTGTTAGCCACAACGCCACGGAGTTCGTCATATTAAACCAGAGATTTCAAACATTCACACTGAAATGGCAGTGGCCAGCAGTTGAGCACTTTCACTGTCAAACCATATTCACCTTTATTTATAATCTACTAAATTCATAGAAAATCTTGAAAAAAGACACGCGTTTGAAGTTTACTTTGCATATTTTTAGCTTCTACTTAAAAGTTTAGAATGTTGATATAGGTATATGGAATATATTTCTTTGAGACCCAAATTAAGTTTTTTTTATTTTTTTTTTAGTTAATTAAAATTACTGAATATATAATAAAACATTTTTAAACGGAGGGTTCCAATTCCGAATTTGAAATATAGGACCCTCGCAATAGGAGGTTAAAATTCGGTCGCGACTTCAAACAATGGAGCAACCAATTAATTGCTTCATTGTAAACAGATTGCTTAATTAAGGAAACGAAATGAATAAGGAGCGTTAAGCGAGTTTGAAACTTCGATCATAGAGTAATACAGAAATAAAGATTAAACTAATAACGGCCGCTCTAGCAAATCAAGATTTTATAAAACACACGAGTTAGTCACATGACCTGCTAATAGTCATTGCTGAGTCTTCGAGCCTACATATTGCAAATCATGTTTTCGTCAAGAGTACAACAAGTATAACAAGGTACGCACTTTTATTTAGGTAAACAATTTCATTACAAGCAAAATAGGTAAGTAAAAAAAAAGTAGATCTCCCGTTTGAACTCATGATAAGGCCGACACGAGGAATTGTAAATATCCAAGAGTGGTAATAATATTTTCTATAAGACTTAGCATTTGATGATCTACCATCTTTTGAATAAAAATATTATTTCCTTAAAATAAAGCAGATAAGGGCCATCTTATAAAAAAATCACTGAAAAAACGACTGGGTTAAAAATGAATAAAAAATACTGTTGAAAATAATAAATATCACATGCAAAGTTTGTTGCTAAAAACAAATACGTCAACTTTGCTATGGTGGTTGGTTATGTAAAGATCATCATCGTTACCATCCGAGCGTATTCCTGGTTGCATCCTCAGCGGTAACGCTTCAGAGCCCGCGGGGTCCATTAACCTAACCTAGGTAATTTGACGATGTTACTGGTTTTTGCACAGAGCGACTGCCGTCTGACCTCCGCAACCCAAAGGGTAGACCAGAACCAATCATAGGATAGATTTAAACAAACGCTAGATGGTGTTCGGGACCCACAGCTATACGTGCCTTCCGAAGCACGGAACCGTCTTTCTTTTAGGATACTCGATCTCCGGATCACAAGGCGAACGCCTTGACCACTGGACCACGGAGGCAGTCATATGTATGACAATGTAAAGATATTACGTCAATAAAAATATTTTTAATTATGAACGTGAATATATTTATTGTCTTAAACAATATAAATATAGTTATTATATAGTAATGTTATAACTTAACTTAAACTAATTATAATTAGTAAAAAATACATTAATTTATATAAAAGATGAACAATGGACATCAAATCGCTGTGCTCGCAGGGTAGGGTGCCCATTGGGCACCTTGCTGCCCATTTTTAATTTATATTTTGATGCTGATTTCTGCTTACATATATTAGACCTTTACTTCTCTACTCTTAATGTTGTACACTGCTTCGAGTGAAATTAATTTTAATGATAAACGATTTACATAGCAGTCGTACAAACGCTCGCATCGGAAGGCAAGTTTAATTTTCCTGTCTATTATTCAGTGAATATTGTTAATAGTAAGTCAAAGGAGTGCAACTTTAACGAAGTTAGGTATAAGAGGTTACTTGAGGACCTCGGGATAATAATATTTATGAGTTCTTAGAATCGATCTGTTGAATGCAGCAAAACTTAAGCATTTTCTATTTTAACTTAAATAGAAACAAAGTCTTTTTTACATGAACTAGGTATAGAAAGAAACAAGGCATGTAATTTAAGGAAACTCTAAATTTCACCAAAATTTATTTTGAAATTCTGCAGATCTCATCAAAACCTATGACTCTTTGAATATAATGATTTTTAAATGACAATATTAATAGGTATGTATTTTTTAGAAATGTAATGGCCTAGTTAGTAACTTAAAAGCAGCCATACTGTTAAAAATTATGTAATTTTACATAAACCTATAAAATTCCCGAAAAATTTACGGAAAATTATGAATATTTACATTTATTTTTGTAATTTTTACATATTTTTCCGTAAATTTCCCAGATTTTCGGGAATTTTACAGGTTTATGTAATTTTTTGCATGTAAAATTACATAATTTTTAACAGCGCAACCCTCTTGTCACAAGCAACGGATATCACCCCACTTTGGAGTGATCTTAATATAAAATCCCTCTAAATACTGCTCATTTTACATTTTTGTTTGAAGGTTAGTTACTCAAATGCTCAAAGTAGGTACTTTTCTTCTCTTAGCATCCCTTGTGCACAATTTCGTAAGTCGTGGTCCTACTTCCCGAAGCTTTTAGGTTAATGTCTTATAAATCATAAATTAGAAAAAGAACACGTACTCCTAACTTATGGTGTGTGTGGAATACTTCAACTCCATGGAGGAATGTTAAAAAGCGCAAGTGTGTCAAACAAGTGAGAAACTTTTTGCCATAAAAGCTCTTTTTTGCTAGTTAAGCTCTTTTACAATGTGGGTACAGCGTCGTGGTTATTATTATTAACTCGTACTAACCTTGAATCCTATTTTATGGTGAATCAAAAACCTTTCAATATTTTATTATATGTTATTTTATTATATTATTGTTCAGACTTATTTGTAATTCTACTTAGTTTCGCCTGTCCCGTTGCCTGTGTATCCGTAATTAAATGTTGCAAGCTAAATTAGACCTACTTCCCATTATTCGATAGAGTTAAAACTTCACAAACTTATGTAAGTTGAGTGACAATGCAATAGGTATTATGGTACCAATCGCCTGATCTCATGATGAAGCTGGAAGGTGGCCACGGCATCTCTGTGATAAAACTATATAACTCCAACGAGTATCGTCTTAAACTTTTTAGTTCTTTGTTTTAGATAAAAGCTTGTTTTTAACCGACTTCAAAAAAGGAGGAGGTTATCAATTCGACTGTACGTTTTTATTTTATTTTATGTATGTTTGTTACGCGATATCTTCGCCAATTGTAAACTGATTTTGATAATTCTTGTTTTATTTGAAAGCCTTTACTACGAAATTGGTTCTATTTTAATTTGGTGAAGATATGATAAAGAACTTTGGAGATATGAAAGAAATTCAAAAATTGAAGTTGGTTGGTTTTTTATTGGTTAAAAATTTAATTATTATAACTATTTTTAAATAATAACTTGTTACGTTTAAATTCAAAATAACTAAGGTTATTTAAGTAAAACAAAAACTATGATAATAAAATAACAATATTAAAAAAAACTTTGCGCGGAATAAATTCTATTATCCCAGCGGAAGCGTTTTAATATTTAATGTAGCGTATTTTACCTTTTTACGATATGGATACCTCCTATTTAAAACGTAAAAACATGGAGAAAATTATTGCAATGTTATGTTTGTTTAGGCTAATCAGAATGTAAAGGGTAAATCCGATGGTATACGTAAAGAAATAAGTATGATGAAGGATAAAAAAAATTATTAATAAAAGCAGTTTGCTGTTGTTCCGTACTCAGACGTCGGTTTTGATTGTAAAAGGGTATATTTTAAATACTTATATAGATAGATTTATTGTTTACCCTATCATAATCATCAATCAATAATATCAGTTGAATAATGTCCACAGTACGGTAATAACGTAGACTGGACATTAATACTCTATACATTTTGTTTTGAAATTTTTGGAAACGTACGAATTGCGTCTGATTTTTAAACTTATTTAAAACTTGTTTTACAAAATATCGACTAGCAAATAATATGCTTAAAGCTATAACTATTTTTGACAATATCTGTGGCTTATCAGTAACGACGCAAATCCACCTCTCGAAGGTTCTGGATTCGATCCCCAACTAGAACAATTTGGAAAATGACCTTTTTCAATTTTTAGTCTTGGGTATTTATTTATAATATTTATGCATTCATCATAAAATATAACACCGTGGAGTTAATATCACATAACACGTTCAATACTCACTTACTTTGGGCCTAGTTTGGTCTGTGTTATTTGTCCTTATCTATTTTTTTTTTCTTCGAGGTTTCCTCGTGTAGTATTATTATACTGGTCTACTACCCGAGAAACCCGACGAAGTTACAATTCAACATGATTTTCGTTAGGTTTTTCTGTGTGTAAGTGTTTAACACTGATAACAATTTTCTTAATTTTTTTTCAAACACTGAAGCATGAGATAAAGTTTATAAAACATTTAAGATATTGTAGAAAATCTGACGAATATAAATCTAAAATCACAATTATAGCATCGTTTTCTTATAACAAGATAACAAATCTTATTATTTCTATAAATACAGCACTTTAATTTTCAAATTAGGATCTCTGAAATAACCGCTATGATTCACGCATAAATCTCTATTTGCCGCTATATTACTTAGCAAAATAAAAGGGCAATGCCCCGAAGCAAACAGGTGTGGGGTAGCTAAGCACATAAAGGAGGAAAGCTTGAAAAAAGGTTAAAATAAAGTCAGTTTTGGATCGCGAAATAATGTTACGGTGCGTTTCAATTCACAAAAGAGAATGCAAGCTACAAGCGATTAGTTTTGTACAAAAAATATATACTAGATTTTATTTTCAGAGTGTGAATACCTTTAAAACAGCATCAATTTACACTAACAGTTTTTTGGTTAGATTTTTTGTATTTCTTGGCACCTCGAATGTCTCTTTTCTCCTTTTTTTTTAATTTAACCATTATTGTTGGGCAAAAGCCTCCCTTTTATGTTTCCAATACTTTTATCTCAGGTATTAATATTCTTTCTTTTCTACTTATAGGCTTTTTTTGTTTTTCATGTGTATAAGTGTCTAACACTGGCGTCAGATTTTTCAAGCTGTC
This sequence comes from Acrobasis repandana, assembly GCA_963576875.1. Classification (NCBI taxonomy): domain Eukaryota; kingdom Metazoa; phylum Arthropoda; class Insecta; order Lepidoptera; family Pyralidae; genus Acrobasis; species Acrobasis repandana. The sequence continues at coordinate 8,405,055 of OY756223.1, read as the reverse complement.
TAAAGACATCTGACATAGCTTGACGACTGCCATACAATGGTAACCAGTAAGCCAGAAAGAGGGGACCACGTCCAGGATTGCTTAACTTGCAAAAGCGCTAGCAATGCGTACTCTCACTAGGCCACCGAGCTTTGATTCACTTAAACCTACTTATTTTAGTAATTTTTATACAGGCGCACTTTCACTGCTATTAATTTTTTTTTATTTATTTAATAAACTTTATTGTTCCACAATAAAAAAATGGTACAATTGGCGGACTTAACGCTAAAAGTGTTCTCTCCCAGTCAACCATAGGGATAAACAGATACGAATCATGTTGCGGCGCAAAAAACTAGATACAAAATAAAGTATTAAAATATGTGCATAATATAATATATGTCTACTTAACACCATATAATATAATACAATATATAATACACAAATAAATAAAATATAACTCATAGAATATAATATACGTACATAATACTATCTATAATACATATAACAAATAAATATATACAAACCTACAATATATATAAATAATAAATGATGATGGTGAAAAATAAAGAAATATACTAACATCCATCAAAAAGATAAGAGTGCACCCTTCTCTTAAAAGTAAATTTTGTCAAAATATCTTTGATGTCAATGGGTAGAGCCGTATACGAGTAGCTTGTAAGTTAAAAGAGTAGATTAATGTCTGTAGGTTGCGAAAACCACTTTGAATGTAGAGTTCTATTGATGTAGAAATACTTAAAATAAGTTTAAAATAAATGGCCAAGTGCGTGTACTGGCCACGTTCAGAGAAAAGTTCCGAAGTTACACGTTACAAATGGTAACTTTATTTTTCATAATTTTATACTGAAACTACCTGTTTTAAACAAGTTAAAACGTCATTAAGAATTAATTAATTAACTGAGGGTCTTAATTAAGAAGAAGACAGTTACATACCGTAACCATTATCGTAAGTCAATTAGTTCGTCGCTTTTCACTTGTACCACCATAAAATTTCAAAGGTATAAAACATTGTATCGCGACGAATGTTTGCAGCGCCTTCAGGCTATTGAAAATTAAAATTGCTGCTTTTTTATCTACAAATCCACGGTAGGTTTAATTCGGCTTTTGTTATGTTTTTGGCAATATAAAAATACAATGCAGCAACAGATCTTTGCTATTGTATTTGCAACATTTTTTGATATTTTAGTTGCTTCGTGTCGTTTTCTAAAAAAAGTTTACCTACCTATTCAACTAAATATTTAAATTATTATCAATATAACAATCTCTTTTAAGTATAAGCACAGATACTATAATACTAGAGAAGTATACTTAAACTATTTCAAGGGTGAATTGTGTCAATGATACTAATCGACTTCCTCCAAGGAATATAATAGCAAATTACTTAAATTACTTTTTTGGCTTCGCTTATATTGTTGACCAATCAGCTGCCTGCCTGATCCGAGATTCTAAGAAATCTGCTTATTTATATCTTGGTAGAAAATCATTTAAGTGGTTAAAAAATCAAACTGTATAACGTATAATTACTTATAGTTTCAATATACTAAGGGTGGATTATGTGCATGATACTATAGTTTAGTACAACCAACATCCAAATTTTTGAGCTAGTTCAGTCCATGATACTGAACTACGTTCCATAATAACAATCAACGAAAAACGAAAAATAAAATTTCGCCTGCCCATACAAATCAGTGCTTAGTCAAACGAATTTGTTTTTATAGAAAGTGGTTAAGTACCTAGGAGTGAAGCTGCTCCAAAAATTTTGCTGGTTATTAAAAAGTCACCTGTATAAACAATTCCCATTTATCTTTCACATTAATTAAGGTAGTCTAGGTCATCGACATTTATAGCAATATTGCATGCACATTATTTCACACCTAGATACTTTTTCACACCTAGATACTATTTCACTCAGTCTATGAATTAAAACCAAATTAATTTACAAGTGTCATAACCAACTGAGTATAATTCCATTCTTTGAGGTAATCAGCTGATATTTATGACCCAATTCCCTCCAATTGTTTATATTCTTGGAAAAGCGACAATAGGACACGCGCAAACGAAATTAAATAGCGCCAAAATCAGTAAGCTTAATTAAAAGCTATTCCAGTTAAATTGTGGGTTAATTATTGCGTTCCGACGCCAAAATCGTCGAAATTATTCGTGAATTAGGTGCGTGCAATTTAGGACAAAGCTAGTTTATTCTCATACCTATTCCTATGTACTTTCGCATGTACGCTTAAGTACCTAGTACCTCCTACTGACTCAAAACTCCTTTTTAACCTGCATTATCACACTGAGGTACCATCTGAGAGGTTTTGCGTTAGTTCATTAATACGTATAAAAATCAATTGCTGTTTGTCTGGCTAAAACTCTAGAACGGCTGGGCCGATTAGGCTGATTTTGGTTTTGAAATGTTTGTCGTAGTCCGGGGAAGGTTTAAACAGTGACAAAATATGGAAAAAGGAACGGGAACGGGCGAAACGAAGTTCGCCGTGTCAGCTAGTATGAAATAAATAAATAATATTTTTCTTTTTAATTCTATTTAATAAAATATCACAAAATATTTTCACAAAATAGATATACCTCTACGTAAAAAATGTAAATTCACGTTACATAGAAACGTTTCTGCTTATTATATTACAACGGCACACAGATCCCTCCAAAAGGTATTTTTGTCGAGAGCACAGGTTCGTGAACATTATTGCTATGGAAATTCTTTTGTACACACGGGATCAAACGTCCTCGTATCTTATTCACAAAAGATTCGACTCCATAATGATTCCCTGATATTCGAGAGGAGAACTTTAAAATAATAGGGGTGAAAGTGTCCCTTTGAAAATTTGCATGCCAACCTATAAATTAGGCATGCCTAATGTGTTAAGCGTACCCCTTACAGTGGCCCTTTAATAAGAAGGGAACTTGACAGAATAATGGTCAAATTACGGAGGATCATTAATAATGAATCGCTGTATTGATCCTTTCGTGTATGTCAAGTGGGAATTTTGATACTGTTATATTGCTGAAGTAGATAGGTAGATATCATACTTAGATACTTATATTTCGAGTGTATTTATCCCTTATCCCTTACAGAGTCAAAAACGTGAGACTCAAAAACCAATAGGTTGGTTTTTAAATGGAAAATGGAAATCAAAAGAAGCTTCAGGTTCTTATCTATCTTCTATGTGGAAACTTCCCAGACTACGTCGGGACAGGTTGAGCTCCCACAAGGTTACTAAAGATAACATCAGGCCTATTTGTTTCATCCATGACAAACATTTTCTTTAGGTAAAAGTGGCTAGTACATTTTAGATTAATATTTTATTCAACCTGACCAAAACAAGACTATATGAAAAAAAAACTTCCACAAAAGGTTTTACTCTAAAAGAAACTTTATTTATCTTATAATTCAAAAATTGTAATGTGGAATCAATATCCTGCCAGATATCCAAGATTGATTGATGTTGAAAACCCACGTACGAGCATCTACTCCGGCACTAAAATAGTTTCTTGTTACCAAATTTCAAAACAGATTGTCAAGATTAGCGTACCTTGCGTACGATGATTTTAGAAAATAGATAGGTTATTTTGAAAAGGCTGAAATAGAATAATTGTTATCATGATGATATTTAATTGAGCGAATTGACAGTATTCTTGAAAAGTCCAATGTTTGTGTGTATAAGTATGTAGACACGAGTATGTTCGGCGAAAATTAATTTAAGATTTGATTGAAGAATGTACTGATTAATGAATGTACTGAATATACTTATTAAGATCTACTAAATCACAGAATATTTGAAACTTATTGGTTTGATAAAAATAGAAAATAAAACTGGTCAAGAGCGAGTCGGACTGGTACACGAAGGGTTCCGTACCTCCGTACAATGTTTTAAAACGCTGAAAATACACGTTCTATTATTATTCACTTATTCAAAACCTGTGCTGTGGTGTAATGGCTGCTTAAACACCTAATACCTATATAATTTTACAAATAAATTGCGAATTTGATGTATTTATCGTTGTCAAACATTTGTTTACGGTCTGCGGTAACGCTGCACTCTGGCGGCATAACAAAGCAGTAATATATCCTATTTGAATAAAGCGAATACGCCTGAAATGTCTTTCTTATTAAAGTTATCATTGACACGTTGACGGGCGTGGATAATATTGCTGCGTCTTTAGTATCTCACGACATCATAGGAGATAACACGTTAATCTAACGCGAGGTATTTCCATTAATTTAGATGAGAATTCATTACGGTTACGGAGACATCATCAAACGATCACGTATGCTTTGGGTTAATGGCAATATGCGACGGAAATTTTGTAAGGACGTTTAAATTATCAGCGATGCGTGCGTACAATTATGTGAGCAGTAAGCATAGTAAGTACATTTTACTCGGAAAAATTCCGAAAGTGTCTCGTCTAGATATACTCGTGCTCGTAAAACAAATTACTGATATTTATGGTCATGAAGTACACATTTATGGTATTTGTATTTCTGCAAAGCAAACAAAACTGTACAACACATCAAAAATTGTTTAAGGTGAAGATATAGGCAAATGGCCTTGAAGTGTGAAATAAATTGTTAACTCGTAAATATGGTGATAATTTCCATATTGCTCTTCGTCATGCACTAGATAGCCCTTTAAATTATTTTATGAACTGCCGTTGAAACTATTATTGGTGATCCGTCTAGCTTTAAAACTTGCCGTGGCCACTTTTGGCGGAGGCAAGCTTTAAAGCTAGATGGACTAATGTAAATACTTTCAACGGTGGTTCAGAAAATAATTTAAAGGGCTATCTAGTGCATGACGAAGAGCAATATGAAAATTATCTCCATATTTACGAGTTAACAATTTATTTCAAATGAGGGCGCCACTTCAAGGCCATTTGCCTATACCTTCACCTTAAGTTGATTAACAAAAGAGTCTTTAATGTTTAAAGTTTAAACTGAGGTTTAAGAATTAGGTTCTTAACAGTTATGTTTTACTTTACTCGATACATCCCGAACATGTTGTTTCTTTTTCAATTTAGTAAAAATACCATCAAAACATTGAAAGTAACTTTTTCTAATTAAAAGTCCTTTTTATAACAACGTTTCATTTATTTCAAGAGTTTTAATCTCAAACGTAGTTTAAATTTGGTCTGGCAAATAAAAAAATCTTCGAGTTTAAAACAAAATAACAGGAGCGTTTTAAAAACTGTAGTTTGTTCTGCAAGTTTTGTTCTCGAGAGAGCGCGCTTACTTTGCAAGTTAAAGCGAGCTCTCGACTATAGCTTGCCCTAAGCATTCAGTTTCCTAACTGTAATCGGCTATTTTGAGTAAAAAATGGAAAAATAAACTCCGTCGCTAAGAATATTACTAACTTACCCAAGTACTCTTAAAAACAGCATATATTTATTCAGTATGTACCTACATTCTTACATAAAGTTTAGCACGAGTTATTGATTTAATTTTACATGAAATATAATAACCAAAAACATTTTTTTTTCAAAGCGAAGGACATAAAATGTTTACCTACATTCATATCCTTGTAAAACGTGTTGACGACGATATGCATTCCTAATTTATGACGCATGTGTCCATTATTTATTGTTTTAAAACTAAATTCTTCTTTTTTTGCTGGACTGCCAACATTATTTTTGATTCTACCTTTATATACCTACTAATAGGTAGATTAGATTCGCGTTCAGTTTTCAAACTGTTTTTAATCCCAAGACATTTTCTATTTTACTTTGCAGTCCCACAAGAATTTCCAGTGACTTTAGTCCCAAATACTTTGGGATAAAAAAAAAACAAATTTTAGAATAGATGAAAAAAGTTACCGTTTTAACTAATATAATTTAGTATAAATGTTAAAACTATTTTATCGTAAAAATATTTTGATATATATTTCATGTGAAATGTAATGAGAATCATGGACTGAACTAGACGTAATAATTTACACTGGGCAAAACCTTTCTCTATAGGTATTATACGGAACTGTGCAAGAACCAGAAAAACACCGAATGTAGGGCTCCGAAGATTTGAGGGCGTCTCCAATCGGTAATTTTCGAGATCTTTGGAGAAGGTCTATATTAGGACTCCTCTCTTATACGAGTACTTCCTGCGGCCGAAATATACTGATTATATTTTTTTACAATTCAGCTTAAAATATTGCTTATTTTATAAATAATTTTCTATTAAAATTAAAAATTTTTTTTTACATGAAGTAATTATCAAGAGTAAAACAATTTACTTCCTAACATCTTCAAATAGAACCATCATAATTAAACATTGAAGCAAGATGATCGCTGCATATCACTTCATTTGTTACTGCTGACAAGTTAAGACCTCGTCTGGAGGGGTGAGGGGTGAGGAGTAGTGAGGGTAGTCAGTATTCATAAGATACCTTCCTACAGGCGTTTCATTATAACTACGTAGATGTCGTAAAACCATAGAGGCGGCTATTGCGTCTAGACGTGGACATTGCAATGAGTCAAACTGTTTCGTTTAATTTGGCGGGGGTTGAAATCTGTCGTTACGTCTGGTGACAACTTTATCTCATCAAGTTTTATGAAATATAAATTCTTCGTTGGTTTTTAGGTAATACATCTATTACATTTGGTTTTTTTATTCTTTTTCAAAGTTGTTGTTTTTGTACTATATTTCTATAAAATATATTTGCAGCAAATATTTGCAACACATATTTCACACGAACATGACTCGTTATTCTTCAGTTTTTTTTTTCGCTACTAATTAACGCGCCACTCTTTTCCACTAGCCTTTTTAAAATGAAAATGTTAAAACTATCGTCTATACTAATAATGTCTTGTTCTCCACCTAAGTAACGCGTCGCTTTTTTTTTAAGTGGAAAAAGATAACGCGTTAATTAGGTAGCGAAAACATATTTGAAGAATGACTGACCTCTTACTAATTTATAAATGGGAAAGTTTGCAAGTATGGATGCATGGAATGACAGACGTTTGTTTAGCTTTCGAATAGCTAAACGAATTGGAATTGAATTCGGGAAGTTGATAACTTTTTATCTTGATTAACTCATATAAAATACTTTCAATCTCGGAAAAATTAAAACTTCCGTAAAATCGCTAAATAACGAACTAGATTTTGACCACTCCATTGACATTTTTACATATATTTGTACCAAAATCGTAATAGAGTTAGCAATAACTTGTATACTCTTTAAACAAAAAATACACCTATGACTCTCAACGCTGATGAATATTCTCCGTCATCGAATATTCTAAATATTGTTATATCTGTGCTAAGCTTAAGATACTGACTGCAAGCGAGTACACCAGCTTTTGTAAAAGGGCACGAACAAGAACTTTACCACGTGCCGTCGTGTGGTGTCAGGTATTATGCCGACAATTTATTTATTAAGACCTCATTAACTACATTATCTACATCGATATTTAAATTTTCGAGTGTTAAAGACTGTTAAATAACCCTCTCATGATAAAATAAATGTAACTTTCAGTTTAAAATATTAAAAAAACATGCCGTTTCTAAGATTTGTATGCTTTTCAATTGATTTAAAAAAAGATTTAAAAAGCCAACTCAAACTGTCAAAACAGTTTTTCATTACATCGCCAAAATCATAACAAAAAGTTCCTATGATTCACGAGCATATTTTAAACTCGGTTTACAAACAAAACTAGGTAAAACTTAGGTTTACAAATAAACGTGCGATAACGATAATTTCTTCATAGATACGTCTTCCTAATAAGGTGCGAATCCCCTCATCATACGCCACCAGAATGACGTGACAACGTGTGGATTACACTAATGTTTTCAGCACCCTCGCGATTCAGCGACAGACAGAGCTTATCAGATGAAAACTGAATAAATTGCACCGAGACGTGTACAGATTAGCAGTTAATGCATCGGCGACAAGAGATTATATTTGGCGACTTCAGCTCTGCTGATGAATGTATCTTGGTTGAACGGCATGTGCGTTCTGTGTTAAAAATTTTTTGCGATAATTTTTACCGGTTCAAAGAGATTTTTGTGGCGTTATTTTTCTAAGAGTTCAGAGTATACTTGGACAGTCAATGTGTATTAAAGTTTTCAGGTAATTTTAGGTAAGACGTGTAAGACTATGTAAAAGGTTTGATTTATATCAACTGTACAAACCTTCGAAATCGCATATCGACATGTTGTATGTCTGACAATGATGTAGTGATTTGATCCTTGTCTGAAAATAAATCTCTGCTATATTAAATAAAGAGCGTGTAAAGTAATACATTTAATAGACTATGACTCTCATTATTATTTTTATTAGCTAACGAAGATATTGATGCGAGCAGCAAATCCCGTGTCTTTAAATAAAAAAAATAAATAGATTTCATTTGAAAGTTAGTAGTTAACTACTCAACACGTTACTAAGTGCAGACAAAATTAGCAATTCGCCAAATTACTCAATCTGCGACGGTATCACAAAATACTTACGTAACAAGAAGGATAGCATATATCACGTCAATTTTTGTACCTAACTAAAACAATTTAATCAAAGTTTTTTTAGGCATTCAGAAAAAATAAGAGATAAAGTATAAAAGTCCCCAACGTCAATCAAAATCCCACACAAAGGATCAAGTAGGTGGTATAAATGATCACATTGCCTAGCAAAATGTATGATGAGATTTGACATTGCAATATGCAATTTTTGTCGAACCGTTTATAAAATTTTTCCAAAAATTTGGACAGTGGAAAGGACTCTCATACTTTCACTAAAACTATGAAATTAAATGTAAATAAATATTGATTGTTCTGCCGATACTAAACTAATCAGCTAATTGTGCGTTTGCACATTCAGTCAAATTTTTTTTAACAGTTTTATTGTGTTTATGTTTTAGTCATAATATTAGCATGTTATTATGACTAAAACTGTTAAATGTAACTAGAATATTGTAAATACTAGTGGTAGGATACTAACAATGCGTTTTCCCACCGGGCCACCGAATTCCTATAGCAATAAGTTAATATATTACGTGACCAAAAGCTTTTGTTTGTCTGTTTTGTATCTAGATACTGTTTTAACGCAGATTTGTTAATAAGTCTGTGTAAAACTTTAGTAAGATGTACCTACCGTGTGTAAAATTCTTGTTGCACTATTGCACCAAAAACTTTAAATGTAACACAATATATATATGTATAACATTACATGTGTTCCACAATAAAAAATCTGAATCTGAAACTTCCTGTTAACATTGCACGCTGAAAATAAAGAACTCACATCTGTAAATATCGTTCATTTGTGGTACAGACTGCAATAAATATTAAGTGTGTACTCTTGTTGAACTTCGCTCGTGGGGGACGTGCATGAGACAATTTACTTATTTCATTTATTTATTTACAGTCACGCTTGTCTCACAGGAAATGAGCGAAGTGCTTAACTTTGCTTGATAGGTAATGTTCTCAACATTTACATACTTATTAAAGTATATTTTCCTAGTGGTTGCATAGAAACAAGGGGTTCAAAATTGTGTTGTAATGTTCTGGGTTTGCTTAAAACGCAAAATAAAATAACTATCCCTAAAAGTAATGTCAAAAATATATTTTATTCTTGAATACACTTGATATGCTACATGATGATCAGGTCTTTTTTAGTCTCCACTGCAGGAGCACGACCCTCTCTGTACTGCCAGAGCCATATAATAGCCAGAGCAGTCAGAGGATTTAGCCTATAATCTCCACGCTGGCTAGACGGGTTGGAGAGGTCTCATTGATGTTTATAAGCTTTGTTTAGCTTGGTTTCCTTAGTCGCCTTCTACGACATCCACAGGAAGAGTGGTCCTATTCTACTCTGCCGGGAACCACACGGCTTTCATGCTATATGCTACATGCTCGTCGATTAATAATAAAATTGAAATACCTTAAACATAAAATTAATAAAAAAAAAATACTTTCACTACCAATTGTGCTATCGTGACTTCGAATTTTTTTCAAAACTGACTTTGCTGTGTTACCAATGTAACATGCATATTATAGATCTTTCAAGATTTTTGGATTTAAGTTTTTGCATTAATATAACATACATATAATATACCATACCTACATAAAAATAGAACTAACATTTCAAGGACAATACCTCAAGTGCTCGAGGCATTAATATTAGGTAGGTAATTAATGTGGAATGTCTTACCTAGACCTTAGCTCTGCTAAGGTTTTCCACACAGCTTCGTAGCTACGCAACGCCGGCCGCAAGAAGGGATGCATGAAGATACGACATGACAAGTATTTAAGTATTTTTTGACTCAAATACTTAAATGTTAATAAGGGCCCTAGATTTTTTTAAGCTACCTAAAGGCACAATTGAAGACTACTTCCGTGCTGGTCTGGGAGCAAAAAAAAAAGATGTTTTAGTAAGCTTATTCTTTATAAAAGTCCCTACAAGACAAAGTCAAAAGGCCCTTCAAATTTCAAAAGGCTAGAAAATTATCACTATTTTAGATTCTCGTTTTCTGTTTTTTTATTATTATTATTTTACTTACTAAAACTGGTCTATGGGTTTTTGATCCTTGGTTGTGAATCACCTTGTAAAGGATCTGACGCCTAGTAATGATGAGATTGTTTAAACAAAATAGAGCACGGGATAAGGGCCGATGCACACTTAGCCACATTCTTTGTCTAATATACTAACGGTTAACAAGCGCAACACAGTTCTGAACTGGGAAATTTAATGTGCTTGAAATACAAAAAAAAATCAAGTGTAAAATTTACTCGTCAAATCGTCATCTGCTGAGCATACTTAAGTATTCTCAATTTTATAAAGATCAGCAAAGAACTTTTTTACATTAAATAATTACAGACTACTTGACAGTATAATCTTTTGCGATAGCAAAAAAGTCCTTCTTTTTTTTTGCAATAAATATAAAAGACGCTTCAATGTGTTTTGGTGTTTTCTCTAGGTAATATTGTAGCCTAGTGTACAATGGTCCTAATCTAACACGATGTCACGGGTGACTGATGGTGTAAAATTTTTTCGTCAGACAAAATTCTTAGTAGCCAGTCATCCATCCAAAATTATACAGAATTTTCTATTATATTTCAAAAAGCCAATTTAAAATTTTACTATCTTAAAGTTGTTATATATATATATTTTTTTATTATTGGTTTCCTATTCTGGCAAACTCAATTTAAGATTCAATGAAAATGTTCATTCTAGTCATGTTTTTAATTTTGTGATTTTAGTAATGTTAATAGATTTTATATAAAATTATATAAGTCAGAGCTACAATTTATAAAAATGGTTTAGAGGAAGTAGTTTTTTATTTAATTCGAAACGGGATTCATAAAACAAAAACCGTTTTCCTGTTAAGTAATGGTCAATACTTAAGTAATGTTTTTAGACGTTATATATTACATAGAAAATATTACAAAATACCTATGGTAAGAGCTTGACAGCTTGTCTGAAGTCAGTGTCGCTGAAAAATGGCAGCATTCAAGAAAACTGAAAGGTCGTAATTAGTGCTGAAGCTCTTATTAGCACCGCGCTCAATCCAATTAAAATAAGTTAATTACTAAGGTAAAATATATTACCTAAACTTCAAGGTAGAGCTTGCTTCTCAAATCAATGTACAATCGCTGAAGAATGGCAGCATTCAAGCAGACTGAAAGCGAGTAATTAGTGCTGAAGCTGTTATTAGCACCACCGCACTAAATTCCGACGAAACCCGCTGAGGGATTTGCTGAAATATGCGTTTTGGTGTAAATTCGACTTAGTGCAAATACCTAGATTACTTGACATACCAAAGATAAGCAGGGTCTATCATACAAAATTAAAGGATATGCGTTAGATCCTTTAACATTTACGAGTATTTAAATAGCGATTTATGTTTGACTTCAAAAATAAGTTTATTACGGCTTGTACGTAGTATATTATTACCCTGTGATTACAACCCATATTAATGTATGTAGGTACTCGTATCTGTTCTTAATAAAAATGTTAAATTTACTATTTTCTAGAAAATACAAATGCATACGTGAAAAGACCTTAATTCGTTATTATCGAAATTAATTTTTAAATTCTAAATATATTTAGAATTTAAAAGTCCAAGTCCGCCATTGTACATATTATTTGGTCTATTATGGCTTATATGTCTGTAAAATATTTTAATAAAGATATATACAACAACAACAACAACTTTTCTGACCAAGTCGTTACCCTTATTTTCTTTTGTCATTGATTTTTAGAGACAATAATCACTAGTGTAGTGTGTATCGCTATTTGCTAATATTTGTATTCTATTAACTTTTGTTCAGCAGTCATAAAACGTTTACGATATGAGAAACGTGCCGTATTCCGTAAGCAAGGAATTATTACGGCAATTTTCTTTAACACAACTTTAATGTGACTAAGGTACGAGTATAACAGTTATAAAACTATATTAACTTACTTTATCCAATTACTTATTATTAAATCGAAATTAGTAAATATATAATAAAATATTAACCCATCATTTGCTTATAATATAATTTGGTTGTAACTATAAAAAGCAGGTTTTCTGTTAAGCCCGTTAGTATGTTTTATTTTTCTTATTTCTGTAAGAATATAGATTTTTGTTACATAAGGTAAAAAGTCGGATTTAATTTTTAATAATATAAATCTTGAGTTACTTAGGGAGTCAGATTGAATAAGTTAAAAAAAGTATTAACCAGAATTAAATTGTACTTTTTTTTTCTTATTGTAATCTGTTCTCATATACATAATTCTGCCTTTCTATGAATGTATTTTATCTGTCCTCTGTCCAACTAATCGACTGGAAGAGACCCCTTTTGGGATAAGTCTAGCTTTTGTACCATTGTGTTTGAACATATTTGTAATTGCTGTGTGTAAAATAAATTGTTGAAAATAAATGTGTAATGAGTCTTTAAAACCATGGCAAATAAACATATATATGTAGTTTAGTAAAATCACAGCAAGCTCTAAAATATTCATCATTTCAGCATACATTTGGAAAATCGAAGAGACACGATGCACTGTATTTGGCACACGTAAATTGTTGTAAATAAGATATCAAAGGCCCAGGCTAGAGTCCCGGCCTATCCTGGTTTATCCTGGGCTTTTACGTAGATACGATGTTTTTGGGAATTCGGGAATTCTCTCCTCTTTAGCTTCGAACCTGCGTTTTAGGAATAGAAAAGTATAGCAGTAGATAAACTTGTTAGTAAATGATCAGTAGTTCTGTGATTTGCTATTATGAGTTCTACTTGATTTATATTGTAACTTTATAATCAAGTCAATTGATTCAATTACTTCTAGTAAATTGAATTCAAAATTCATCAGAACTGAATTCGGCGATAATGTACAGACGGCGCGAACATAAACTGTGTCACTGTTAATATTGAGTGCGCGAGTTATTGGACATTTAGCTATTTGGCCGGCGTCCGTCCGGTTCAACTAAATAAAGTCCAGTGCATATTGGCCGCTATACCACGAGATGAATTTACTGAAGTAGTGACTGTTTATTTGGAGGCAAGTAAGTTAAATTAAAAGTTAGTGTAAACAATTTAAAATAACTGTTACGAATTGTTGAAATTCATATTCAAACAAAAATATATTATAAAAATTGTATTTTAATAAACCATTTAGGTTTATATGTGGATTTTATATTAATAAAACCTTGGTCAGGGCAAAAAAATAAAATAAAGAGTGCAATTCTGCAACTTTTAAAACTAATTTAGCCAATTTAGTAAATTGAATTTGAATTCAAAAGTTATAACACGGAACTCACAACAACGTACAGATGGCGCGTACATACGAGTACATATAATATAGGTATGCGATTTATTGGAAATTTAGCTATTTGGCCGGCGTACGTCCGGTTCAACTAAATAAGTCCACTGCATATTGAATCTACATAGATTGATGATAGTGAAACATTTAGATAAATTGTTTATAAAGAAAAAATAAATAAAAACAAGTGAAATTAAACTAACTATAAGCTAAAGCTAAAAATAAGAGTCTTAATGTAGTTTTAGTTTTTTTTTTATAATTGCAAACACTGTAATTTACTCAATTATTTTTTGCTATATTTTGCAATTTAATATAATAAAAGTATTTTTTTCAATAATCACTTTTTGATAAATCGACACGAGTTTATTTTTTCAAATTCCTTATTTCCTAAACCTAAACCAAAACCAATAGTGATATATCTCTTATACGGCAAAATTAAATTACAGTTGTCTATGGAATCGTGGTATGGACTAATGTGTCTTCATAAAACGGAGAGTAACCTATGATAGTGTTAATATCCCTGGAAGCAAGACGTATAGGTCGTTTGCCGTTTTCCGGAAAATAAATGGGATGGCCGCGTTGCTATTATAAGCTTAGTTGATTACGTTCAAGCTATATTTTTTTAAACTGTAAATTGACAACAGGGCAAAAGAAATATACACTATTTAAATAGATAGGTATCTGTTTTCATTTATTTGTTCAATTAAAATTTATAATTACATTAAAATTTAGATAAATATATAAGAACTAAAACTAAAATACAAATTTTGTACTTCCATTTAAATATTACCACTCGGAAGCGTGATCAAAAGGCTGGCAGCATTGCCACATAATATAGTTTCCAGCCCTTTGGTCCCGGGATACCTAGAATAGTCTTTTTGATATGTATTGAAATAAATTATGGGCTGAAGGACCCCACGGACCCCAAGGACCTACGGTCTCACGAAAAAAATATATACACCGTGTTAATGAACTAACGCAAAACCTCTCAGATGGTACCTCATGAAACTGAACAACTTTTGTTCTACAACTTTCACGAAACCCAAAAAATAATTTAAATTTTCATTCAAACTGATCAGTTGTTCGAGTCAATTTGTATGAAAATCTGAATTAAATTTTTGGCAATTTTGGTTATTCTTGGCCTTTTGTGAATTTTGGAGATCAAAAGCTGTTCAGTTTCATGGGCTAAGGTACTATCTGAGAGGTTCTACGTTAGTTCATTAACACCTTTTATAATAAATAATCACAATAATAAATGAATGTGTAATCATAATATATATTTTAAGGAAAACATGCAAAAAACATATCGCATAAAACCTTACATGAAGATTTAGATCGCGTAAGCCTCCATCTCAGATTCCCCGTAACGGGAGCTCACACCATTCCCTTTACATGAGCTTAATTAATTAATATTATATTAACTACCCCGCTTGCTTAACTTCTTGCTATAATAATTCTGTTAAATATTTACATGAGTAGTAACGCGCAAGGTTTCATTACCGGAATTACTGCCTGTTTTGTTACGACATTTATGAGTAAATCTAGGCCACGGGTGTGACATTTTACTAAAAGTTAATTACGTTTTTAATGTAATATAACTATGATTTTTATGATTCTTAACATTTATGTGGAAAAATTATGCTTTCAGAATAATTTTAACTGTGCTGCCACATTTTTCAGTGACGGAAAATATTGCGAGGAAACGTATGCACTAAGTATAAAGTAGATTTCTTTTACGTTTTAAAAAGAGAGAAAAAACTGTTAAAAAAAGTGTCAAGTGGTGGATTCAGGCCCCTTGCAATCGGTCGTTTTGATTACTCTTGGGAAAGGTTTGTGCCCTGTGGCTGAAATGATGAATGTCAGATAAATTTTGATCAACACAATGTGACATTGCCAATATTGTACAAAAAAAATAATTGGGAGACAAAAACAATCATAGCATAACTACCTACAACATCTGAGTATTCGTCTCATTTGCTACTGACTACGTAAAGGACAATGAGCGGATTAAACTGGCTCCACTGGTAAGGGATTCACGATCACGAATTTTGTCGACCGTGGGTATATTCGTAAAATGCCCTGCTTCTTTATATATATATATATTTTAATATACCATATAAGTTATACCCAGCTGCATGAACTTCCATGTTCATCTATGAATAAAACATTTTGTATTAAATGATATACACATGAACTTCGTATTTATTTCTTTCGGGAATCTCGAGAAGCGTGAATCTCAATAGTCAGGCTTGTCGAGAT
Organism: Acrobasis repandana; assembly: GCA_963576875.1. Classification (NCBI taxonomy): domain Eukaryota; kingdom Metazoa; phylum Arthropoda; class Insecta; order Lepidoptera; family Pyralidae; genus Acrobasis; species Acrobasis repandana. The sequence goes on along the minus strand of OY756223.1, from coordinate 8,389,060 downwards.
GGTGGACTTAAGCTGGTAAATTAGAATCACAATAAAATAGATTGATGCCCATTCCCTTGATTAGATTTTAGAATCTATGTCAGAGAAGACACAGTTGGTATTTTAATTTATTTTATTTCCTAGACCAGCATATACTGAAAAAAGCTTCTTTCTTAAATTTAGTATTTCGTAAAAACAGGTCATTTTACAACTGCATGTCATTTTAAGAAGATAATGCAGTATAAAATTAAACCCAGCCAATCCTGCTAATTGCGTCCGAAGTCAGTAGACGAGGGATTTTTAATTAAAACTTATTCAATATTATAGAGATCGAGTTAGGTGGTCATTGAGAGTCGCTTAGTTTCGTTTTTACTTTTTAATTGTCATTGCACACGTGGCAAGTTCTTACACTTTTTAATGCAAAAATTAAAGGAGTAATAATACAGTTTCGTAAATTTTGATACTTAAATGTATCCCATAAAATACTTAATATTTTTAATCTACATCTCTAGAATGTTTTTTTAGGGTTCCGTACCCGAAGGGTGCAAACGGGACCCTATTACATAATCTGTGAAAATTTCAAATATCAAGATACTTGAAATTTTCACAGATTATGTATTACTATATATGGCCACTATAACAACAAATACTAAAAATAAAAAAAGTTAAAAATTAAAGGGGGTCGGCATACAAGAAACGTGTTTCTTCAGCGTTTTAAAACATTGTACGGTGTTACGGAACCCTTTATGTACGAGTCCGACTCGCACTTGCCGTTTATTTTATATTAAGGTAAGTGTGACATCGCGCGGGCTCCAGCACTCCTCCGCCCCTCTTAGGCGCAGCGGGGGGGCCCATGCCCATATATAAGGCGCGGCGGCCGGCACTCGTCCTCTTCGTCTTCGGCAGCATCTGAAGCTAAGTAGTTCTTCTACCTAGAAGGGCTACTCAACTGATCTAGTGCCTATAACTCACGACTCTGACTACCTAATCTGTACCTAGTGTTCTTGTGAATCTTTGTAACTAATGTAATGTAATAGTTGTTCATTATACCTATCTCATTTGCCGATATCTGGTCTTTCTTTTATCTCATCTATCTTCCTAGATCCTAAATCTAGGCTTTACTAACCGAAACGGTACATAAGTTAAAACTTTGTTTGTTTGTTTGTTTAATTTCTTTATTGCACAAAAATTACATTTAAATATACATTATTTAATACAAAGGGAAAAAGAAATAACTTGTACAGGCGGACTTATCCCAAGAAGGGATCTCTTCCAGTCAACCCAGTCTTCAAAGGTTACATATTTTTGGAATGGATGGAGTGTCAATATAAATAAAAAGAAATTTTGAAAATCCTAATACTAACTTAAAATCATAAAATCTAAAAACAAAAAAACATAAAAACAAAAAAAGATATTACGTATTTAAAAATAAATAAATATTTTTATATAATACATATACAATATAACATATATATAAAATAAAAATATAATATACTAAATATAAACACTTATTCCCTTAATGAATCTCCTGAATGCTTATAGTATTTTCTTAGTCGGTTTTTAAAAGACCCAATAGAGGAAGCCATTTTAATGTCAACGCGAAGAGCATTCCACAGCCGAGCGGCAAGAACCGAAAACGACTTGGAATACTTTTCAGAAGAATGACATGGTATCTGCAAAGTCGGTACATCACTAGCACGCAATCTTGGGTCAATCTGCCAGAAGGAGAATTTGTCGTGGAGATATGTAGGAAAATGAGGATTAAAAAGAGCATTAAAAAGCAGGGAGAGAATATGCATATTTCTGCGGAGTCTAATAGGAAACCAGTCCAAACCTCCGCAGTCCAAATACAAGTCGCTCCAATCTGGTGAGTGTTCCTTCACCCACATCAAGGAAAGCGACGTCCGCATAATCAAGGAGTGGTAACAGGGAGGAACTTTATGTAAACATTTCAAAATGATTTTTAGGGTTCCGTACCCGAAGGGTGCAAACATGACCCTATTACTGAGACTCCGCTGTCTGTCCGGCTGTCCATCTGTCCGTCTGTCACAGGGCTCTATCTCTTGAACCGTAATAGCTATACACCTGAAATTTTCAACGATTATGTATTACTATGACCACTATAACAAAAAATACAAAAAAAAAGATTAAGTTAATAATAAATAAAGGGGTCGTCATACAAGAAACGTATTTCTTCAGCGTTTTAAAACATTGCACGGTGGTGGTACGGAACCCTTCATGTACGAGTCTGACTCGCACTTGCCCGTTTATTGATATTATGGGTGCTGTTAAGACTCAGTGTAAGGTTTGCAATATGTATTTTTTATTGTAAAATTGTAAGTTAAAATAAGGGAAACATTTATTTCGCCCTGTAGTTAATAGTTGATAATTAATAAAAGAAAAAACATGTTTATTACTTATAAAAGACAATGATGTACAATTTTATGGTGAGGCGAGAGGCATCGACCTGATATATCTTACTCAAAATAGCTTTGTTTAGTTTTCCTTATTCCTAGATAATAAGTCTCATGTACTCTTTGACATGAAAGAATGAACATTGAAGGATTTCCTAAATGATTATTGAAAAGTTTCCACGTACACCAGCGGATCATATGTTTTCGTTCAAAGACCTTAGCACGCACAGATGAAAACTATTTAGATAGACATAGCTGGCTGACTTTTTAAAACGTCCTGTACAATCCCTCATATCCTCCTTATTTGCGTGATCGGTTTTCTTTCGCACGTTCTGTCGACGCTCCTTGTAGATCTGCCCGTAAATCCATCCTTCATTTCCCAACACATAGCACCACTACCTATACTCACTCCTTTTCCGTGCAGGCAGTTAGGCTATGGAATCAGCTACTACCGAACATTCGAGAGTCTAAAACCATAACGACGTTCAAGAAACGAGTAAAAGATCACTATCTGTATTTATCATCCTAATATATTTATAAATATTAATATATGTATTTATTATATGTATGCTTTATGAATATATATTTATTGATGTATTTATGTAAGTATGTTTATGTAGGTATGTATCTTGTTTATTCATTTATTTAGTTTTGTATTGTAGGTACACGCCAATTACCTCTTTTTTTCCCCATTTCCTCTCGCGGGTCTACTGGAAGAAATTTCTTTAGAAATAAGTAGCACCTAAGTAGTATGTTTTCCCTAAATTTTTATGTGTATGTTTGTTAATTTTCAAAGTGTACTTAAATAAATAAAATAAAATAAAAAAAACTGTCCTAATTTTTGGAGCAAGTTCAGTCAATGGTACTGAACTACTTTCTATAAAAAAAGTTATTAAAAATTGATAAAAAATTTTCGTCCTGCCATACAAATCAGCGCTCAGACAGACAAATTTTGTATGGGAGGACGAAAAATTTTTATTGATTTTTAATAACTTTTTTTTGTAGAAAGTAGTTCAGTATCATGGACTGAACTTGCTCTAAAAATTTGGACAGTGTTTCAAAAGTCACCCTGTATCTTAACCAAGACCAAGGATAATAAAAGAATGCTTTTAGCATTAAGTCCGCCTATTGTACTTTAAACATGTACAATAAAGTATAAATAATTTGCAAAATGCTATTTTTCAACTTGCCCTGGCACACGTACATATAAATAAAGGGTCACCTGGCTCCGAAGCAACACAGCTTAGGATCCACAGGGCACGTACTAATATGAAAAATAAATTGTGATGCATTTAACTTTGTTTTCTGTTATTAATATTTTAACTGTAAATTACCTCATAATATTTCGCCAAAAACTTCACATTAATGAGACCTCCCAAACCCGTCTGGCCAGCGTAAAGAGCGTAGGCTAAATAATCTGGCTTCCCTGGCCATGTATGGATCTGGTAGTACAGAGAAGGTCATGCTCTTGCAGTGGAGCCTAAAAAGACCTGGATAATGATGAGTTAATATTTTATTTATTGTCAATTAAAATTCTTAGTCCAATTATCATTATATATATGTAGATTATTTTAATTTACAGCTGCCAGCGCCAAAAAAAACACAACGAACTCAAACATAAGATTTGATTCGTAATGTCTAAAATCAGTCGGTGCTGTATCTTTACTTTTCTTTTGGTCTTCATTCGTAGTTTTGGACGTTGTGTTTTGATGTAACATAAGCTTCGGGAAAAACGAGTTGATTCTTATAGGATTTGTTTGGAGTTTTGTTTGAAGCCACGCTGACGTGTGTCTTCTATGATCATTGCATGTGCATGTTTACGGAGTTTGTTTGAGATGTGTTTATTTGGAAATAGTTTCTTAGCTTCATCCAGCTCCATTCCAGGAATCGAAAACAAAAGAACAATGACATGTTTTTCGAACTATGCAGGGACAAAATATACTGAAACTATTATAATGCTGAATTCAGCCCAGGATAATGGACAATTTCCCATAAAAGATACTACTTATATCGAAATATGAAAATTATTTTTTGGCCCCTATAAAAATGACCGACTAGCTGATCCGAGTTTTTATGGAAAACAATTTTCAGTGTCATGGACTTAATTACTTAATTAATACTTGAATTTTCCGGGGTCCAGTGCTGCCCCCATTTTATATAAATCATTTCAAAGAAAACGGAAACATCATTTAAAATTTTGCAACCACCAAGTCCTAGATAACCCTTCAAAGTATTTTATGAACTACTGTTTACAGTTTATAATGAGAACGTTTGGCATATTTGCCAAAAGTGGCCGTTTTTCGCAAATGTGCGTAGTAAAGCTTAACGTTCTCACTTTAAACTGTAAACAGTAGTTCATAAAATACTTTGCAGGGTTATCTAGGACTTGGTAGTGGCAAAATTTTAAATGATGTCTCCGTTTTAATTGCAATGATTTATTTAAAATGAGGGCAGCACTGGACCCCGGAAAATTTAGGTACGGCCTTAAGCTACCCTTAAATAATTTTCAGTGTATTTCGATAGACGTTATATCAATGAGCAGAATTAAAACTACAGTGACTTTCATAGAGTATTCAAAAAAAAAGTAGATTTTCAGATAGTAGGTAGTTAATTTGTTTTCTAAACCCACTAACTGGAATCTCTTATCTCTATGATCTTTATTTTGTCCTATTGTGAGAGAACGAAAAAATTTACATAGGTAAATGTTTAATAAACTTTCTTCTTCATCTGAACGCGTTTCCGGTTGTATCCTCAGGTATGCTGCTTCGGAGCTCGGGGTGCGCTTTCCTGCTTTTTATTTTCAAAATATATTATGCATAACAATGGTCACCCATGGATTCCAAAAATATAGCAAATTGGAGAAGAAATAACCGCAAAATTTTAAACGATTTGGTTAGAGTTTTACGACCGGCCGCCTGCCTGACATCAGCCCTCCTTGGAAATGCTATTGTAGCACGAGCTTGAAGTGTATTTTTCCTTTAGTCGCCTCTTACGACATTCACAGGAAGAGATGGAGTGGTCTTATCCTGAACTGGAAACACGGTTATTTTTTCTTAATGTTTAATAAACTAAACGGTTTAAAAAAAATATAGCAGATTTTTTATTTTATTTGCATTTTTCTCCTATCAGAGGGTGAAAAGTGATGGATTTTTTATTACAAAAAATATTTTAAAATGTATTCAGTAATAATAAAACTTAAACTTAGTGTTAAAAACTTTATTTAAACAACATTATTATGGAAAAATTCGTTGTTTGTTTGTAAAAACTTTATTGTATATAAACATAAAACAAATTACAAACCACAAAAAGAGAACAGAAGGTTCTTACAAATGCGGACTTATCCCAGACATTCTTATGTTTCAAGTTAAATGTTTCTTCCAATTTTATTTAAAAAAAAAAACTATTTTATGATCAAATACGTACAAGAAGTCTCACTGGTATATGTACATTACTGGAAATAGTCGACTAGTGAAAACAAATTGCGTATGTGAATATTTCATCAAAGAAACGGGCACTGACAAATGAAATGTAATGAATACAATATGAGGTAAGGATTCTCCGAGATTTTGATACAGATACTGTTAATAGTTTTTGAGTATTTACCACAGACTGTTTCACTATTTGTATAAGAAAATTCAAAAATTCAAAATTCATAATATCTTTATTATCATAGGATATTTATAATATCTCTTAATAATAGTCACTTTGTTTTGTTTTGCACAAATGTTGACGTCAAATCGTTACTTAAAGCTAAGTTTACGCCGCTTCCTAGGCGCAAGTGCAGAAGAAGCGGCAACAAACTGCACTGCACGTTTTCTCCAAAGACGTCAACTAACAAACTAAAAACTTAAAATTAGTTATATAGATGGACAGAGATTACATTGTTTATTATGTCATAATTAAATTGAATTATAAGAATTACGAAATTTAAAATAATGTCAATTTGTAAATTTAGTATGTACCAATGTACCTAAATTATGACATGTCTAAGTATACAAACCTTTAAGAGGGACCCGCGCCAAGCTCAAGCCAGACCTTTTTGTCTTTAAGATAGTCATCGGTCCTATAATAAGCCTTCTCACAAAGTACTTTCTTTACATAAGCTTTGAATTTTCTGTCTGGCATATCAAGGACCGATTCTGACAATTTATTATAAAAAAGTATACACTTCCCCATAAAAGACTTACTGACTGTATTCAGCCTGTAATACGGGCTAACTAAGTCATTCTTATTACGTAAATTTCTATCTGTAAAATCACTTACTTTATTGAACATGGAAATATTTTTCCTTACATACATTATATTTTCAAATATGAATTGTGATGCAAAAGTAAGTATACTTATTTCCTTGAATAATTCCCTCAGTGAGTCTCTCGATCCTAAACCGTAAATAGCACGAATTGCTCTTTTTTGTAAAAGAAAAATAGTCTGAATGTCCGCTGCACTCCCCCATAGAAGTATCCCGTAAGACATTAGACTGTGAAAGTAACTAAAGTACACTTGTCTAGCAGTTGCTACATCTGTCAATTGTCTTATTCTCCTAACAGCGTAAGCCGCAGAGCTAAGCCTATTAGAAAGTTTAGTTATATGAGCGCCCCATTGAAGTTTCGAATCAATTGTGATTCCTAAAAAGGTAGTACTTTCAACCAGATCGAGTTTCTGACCATTAATTAGTATGTCAACACAGGCTTGATTCACATTGGGAAGAGAGAATCGAATGCATTGGGTCTTGTTCGCATTTAACATGAGGTTATTGGCCGAAAACCAATCAGAAATTAAAGATAAGGTGCTGTTCACCGCGCTAGCATCACTGTTATGTCGATCTATTTTAAATATTAGCGAGGTGTCATCAGCAAACAGCACCATGTCAGCCTCTTTCTCAACCATGTAAGGCAAGTCATTGACATAAACTAAGAAAAGGAACGGTCCTAGAATTGAACCTTGGGGTACGCCCATTTTCACATTAGACCCATGTGATTTTACGCCGTTTATATCAACAGTTTGAAGCCTATCAGTTAAGTAAGATTCTATTAATTTAATTGACTTATCATCAAAACCGTATTGACGAAATTTGAGCAAAAGTGTTGGATGATCAACGCAATCAAATGCTTTAGAAAGATCGCAAAATGATCCAATTGCATCATTTCTGTTTTCCCACGCGTCGTAGATATTAGTAATAAGTGCTACTCCTGCATCGGTGGTCGATTTTCCAGCAGTAAAGCCGTATTGTTGGCTATGGAAAAGATTATTGGTCTTAAAGTGAAGTAGCATTTGATTGAGCATTATCTTTTCGAACACCTTACTCAAAACTGGCAGAATAGAGATAGGTCTGTAGTTGCCAGGGTCTTTTTTTTCTCCTTTTTTGAATAACCCCGGATTGGGATGAAGTTTACTACATTTCATTAAGTTAGGGAATATGTCTTCATCAATACATTCGTTAAATATAAAAGCTAAATCGGCAGCAATTATGTGTATAATATGACTTACTACGGCTACTGACATGCCCCAGTGATCTTCTGATTTTTTTAAATTTAACTGTTTAAAAGCATCTATTATATCGCTAGGGCTAAGATATTTCCATTTTGTTTATTCTGTACTTTGTAGCGTTTTTTATAACTTACGTGAACTTGGAGATTATTATAGCAAAGAAATGTATAAGATGTATAAGAACTGAGCACAAATCAGTCTAAAAATTAATACAGCCTTATGACAAAAAAAAAATGGATGCCGGCAGTTTGGCGCATACTCCGCCGACAAAAGCCACTAAGGAAGAAGGAGAAATGATAGTGGTAGATAAGTGTCATATTTTTTACTTTGTTCTTTTTTTTAGGGTTTCGTTCCCAAAGGTTGCCCACGGGACTCTATTACTGAGACTCTACTATCTGTCCGTCAGTCTGTTAAAGAGCTCTATCTCTTGAACCGTAATAGCTTCACTTGAAATTTTCGCAGATTATGTGTGTTGTACCAAAAAAAGAGATAAAGTTAAAAATTAAGAGGGGTCGTCATACAATTAAAGTGCTTGTTTTCAGCGTTTCAAAACATTGTACGGAGGTATGGAACTCTTTATATACGTGTCCGACTCGCACTTGACCGGTTTTATTTCTTTCAAAGTTGCAATTTTAGATACTTTTCGGTGAAGTTATTACTTTAATTAATTATGACCGAAATAGATAATATTTCACATATCTAATCGTAATTCTCAACCATCTTTAAGCTGGTGTATTTTACTCTCTAATAAAGATATTATTGGAGCAGTCGTTATGAACGTTGGTGTACATACAACTGTGGAATCTGAGGTTTGATAAGCCTATAGTTACTATCATGAGAGAAGCGTTTGGTTTACTTTGTACATTTTTATACTAGATTTTTCTAAAAGAAGTTTCTTGAGATCCATATGTAAGTGTATTTTAGTTCTATTAGCAGATTTATACAGATAGATGATATATTTAAGACAAAAAACCTGTTAATTAAAATCAAATTAAAGGTCAAATACAAGGTCTTTTTATAAACCTTTCGGCTCCATCATCAGACCAGCTACTTGATAAGAGAATCATAATACATATGCAATATATAAAATAAATAAATATATAAGGACAAATCACACTGATTAAGCTAGCCCCAAAGTAAGTTTTAAACTTGTGTTATGGGATACTAACTCAACGACACTATATTTTATGATAAATACATATATAGATAAACACCAAGACCCAGGAAAATTTGAAAAAGGCCATTTTACAACTTGCCTTGGCTGGGAATCGAACCCAGAACCTCCGGATTAGCGGTCTAGCGTGTTAACCATTATGCCACGGAGGTCGTCATAATATATATATATATGATATAATATAATACGCAATTTAAAAAAAGAATACAGAAAATACTATACGAGTAAATTTAGCTGTAGTATCAATTTTCTGTACTTTTAAGGTGTTTTTGTTTTTTAGGTAATTACTTAAGTATAAAATAATTATACAAAGTTTAGTTATGTAAAATTTCTCGTCTTTATTTGGTCTGTTCAATGTTATTATGTAAAATTTACTTGTGGAAACTTCATTGATTTTTGTACTGTATATATTTTTCTATGTGTATGTAATAAAAAAATGTTTGTTTCCCAAATAAATAAAAAAATAAATAAAAAAAATATTACATTGCCGCCTAGGACGGCACAATAAAACTTTTCTCTCTCGTCGTACAAGGTGACTCAGGGAGGTATGGGTAACGAGCGGTACAACTTTTTTATGTTACGTCGTGTCAGATAATGAAAACTCTTGAATTACTTTACATTTTTTTATTTATTTATTTACAAAATTTATGTACACAACATACAAACAAAGGAACTTACAAATTAAGAAAATAGAGTACATAGGTACTGCTTATTTCATAAGAAATCTCTTCCAGCACACCCAGAAGAGGAAAATTGAAGAAAACAGGTTGTAGGCGTGTACAAAAGACTATAGTTACAAATACATATAAGTACTTATCTAAAATGTTAACCATACATATAAATATACAATACATCAATAAACATACACACATATTATACATAAACATATAAATACCTAACTATAAACAAATACATATATAGTATATAGGTATACTATTCATTACGTTAAGGAAAGATAATACTCTTTTACTCTCTTCCTAAAAACAGGGAAAGATTTGAAGTCTCGTATAATGCGTGGTAGTGAATTCCATAATTTTACCTCCATAATTTTTTTAATCTTGAAATACTTTACATTTTGTTTTGTGTGTGTTAAGTGGCCGGAGTGCCACTGTTTTTTTTTTATGTACAAACCGGGTCACCCTTACGTGAGCGTAGTCGACTAGGCCACAAAAACTGAATCGCTTCAGTATATGACTTTGCTAGCACCCAACAGCTGACCAAGCCGCCTTTAGCCTGCGGCAAACGTCTTTATTGCGGCCCTTTGCATAAGCTGCGATGTGAACTGGAATGCATTATATACGTAGAGCTTGTTTCCTATACAAAATTTTAGTTCCACATCAATGAGTGCCTTAAATTGGATTTTTAATAACCACATACGTTGTAAACAAAGATCAATAAACATTAACACGTTATTCTTCTTCTATTTCTTTTTCTACCCACAAAAATCCAAGTTTAGCAATAATTATCTGATCATTAACTAAACTGTAAGTATAAGCTCAGCAGTGACAGTGTGTGTTAAAAAAACTAAATTGTAAAAATAAACAATAAACAATTTCATTCTCAAATCCAAATCTTACACTACGAGTATCAATAGTTGTATCAACAACTTAACCTAAAGGGGAACAATAGGTACAACGGGCGACTGAACAAGCGTCTCTATTATCTGTCTATACATACCTCTATAGAGGTATCTTGTTTATTAGTACCGGACGCGCCTTAGCCCGAGGCAAGGATTCCAATATAATGGAATACTTCAACATTATTTGCAGATACACGGGTACTTGCGAAGACCCTGAGGCCAGTATTACCGTGAGGTACTCAAATCGCGAACAATTTCGGTTTTGGGGATTAACTAGCAACTGTTCTTTCTGTACTTGACCTGACATTGTTCAAGATTGGGTTATTGTATTGTTAGTTATATTTTGTAACAAAAGAACTCCTATTGTTATTATATTTTTTAAATTATATTCTTTAGCTTGCACTGCTAAGATCAGTTACAATGAGATTTCCGCACGCCTTATCGACATCTCAGGGGATCCAAGAGCTGGCACGCATGTCGGCCAGAGGCTGAGCTTAGCCATTCAACGAGTAAATGCCGCTAGTCTCTTGGATACCCTTACCCTCTGAGTGCAATGCTCTGTGGTAATTTTTTTATATTATTTAATGTATTTTTTCATATTTTTAGTCTTAGTTTAATTATAGATAATAGTTTATTAGCTAATATTGTTATATTGTTGTAATACATAAATGAAAATTATAACCCAAAGTTACATTATAATGTTAAAAGGTGTCTAGATTTGATACAAATAAATTAAAGAATTTATTGGTACATTTTTTAGCTTCTTAGATCTGTTGTTGTTTATGAATACACCAATAGAAGAAAATAGGAAATTAAAGAACTTGGGCAGATCATTAAAGACGATTGAGGGAATGGGCGCGAATCTAACCATGTCAATAGGATGCGACTTGCAACCCATCACTATTTTGATTGCCTTTTCCACTTGATTGATAAATCCATTCAATATAATAGGTATATATTTTAAAAATATGACATACAGAAAGTATTTTTAGATTTTTTTGTAGGTACGATTATACCTATAAAAATTGATGTTTTACCTACGTACCTTAGATTTTCTCTTCTACAAATATTCCAAAAAAAGATAAGTCAATAAACACCTACGATTTCAATTTCTTTGCCTATTGGCGAGTTCTCATAAAATGTTCAAACTCATAAAGACTTCTTAACATAAACGTGAAACAGTAATGGAATTTGAAACTCCGCATTGGAATGACAAAGATATCCAATCAAGTTAATAAAATCAAACAGCAGACTTCCGTTATTAAAAGTTAATCAGTTCTTGAAACGTTAGAAATATAAGTCGAGATTGTAGAAGCTTGCTTGAGTATTTTTATAAAAATAATATTTATGAAAAGTGTTTTTTTTTGCAAAGGGATACACAAATAGTAAATTATAACTTATGTGAGTAAGGCTTATGGAAGCCCTTATTTTTCCATACAAATGTAATCTAGCTGTTATTTTGAAACGACATGACATATTAGGGTCAGTTCACAACGAGACGCGACGCGACGCGACATAGCGCGCACTTTGGAAGAAATATAGAACTTATTTACTAGGCAAAAGTATACTAATTTCAGCGACAGCCTGCTTTGTCGCGCTGCGTAGCATAGATGCATTTAAAAACTTAGGGGTTATTATGGACAGAACCTTAAGTTGGACTGCTCATATTTCCGAGATTAGCCGTAAGTTACATTATTCACTTCACTCTCTAAAATGTCTTCAAAATTTCTTGCCATTTCAAACTAAAGTCTCCCTCTGTCATTCCCTATTACTCCCACTTCTTGACTATGCTGATGCCTGTTTCCTTGACGCTACAGAAGAGCTTCTTACTAAGCTTGAACGTTTGCAGAATTTGTGTATTCGTTTTATCTTTGGCTTAAGGAAATTTGACCACGTCTCTGACTTTCGCAAACAACTCAAGTGGCTCCCCATCCGTCTTCGTCGGAACACTAGAATCCTTTGCCTCCTCTTCAACGTCCTGTACAATCCCTCATATCCTCCTTATTTGCGTGAACGGTTTTCTTTCGCACGTTCTGTCGACGCTCCTTGTAGATCTGCCCGTAAATCCATCCTTAATTTCCCAACACATAGCACCACTACCTATACTCACTCCTTTTCCGTGCAGGCAGTTAGGCTATGGAATCAGCTACCACCGAGCATTCGAGAGTCTAAAACCATAACGACGTTCAAGAAATGAGTAAAAGATCACGGAATTAATCATCCTAATATATTTAGAAATATTAACATATGTATTTATTGTATATATGCTTTATGAATATATATTTATTTATGTATTTATGTAAGTATATTTATGTATGTTTATGTAGGTATATATCTTGTCTATTTATTTATTTAGTTTTGTATTGTAGGTACACGCCAATTACCTCTTTTTTTTCTCATTTCCTCTCGCGGGTTTACTGGAAGAAATTTCTTTAGAAATAAGTAGCACCTAAGTACTTTGTTTTCCTTATTTTTTTTATGTGTATGTTTGTAAATTTCCAAGTGTACTTGAATAAATAAAATAAAATAAATAGCGAGGCGCAGCGGGCTCTCACTCTTTTTGTCTAGTAAACAAGTTCTAGGTATATTTCTTTCACGTGCGCGCTACGTCTCATCGCGTCTCGGTGTGAACTGACCTTTAGAGTAAAACGACATGTCGTTTAATAATCGACGTGTCAAAATAAATAAATAAATATATAAGGACAAATCACACTGATTAAGCTAAATAAAATAAAAGCTCTAGTTCGTTACTATGGAAATATATAGGTAAGATTGTTCTTAAATTTTTACAAACTACTTGTACTAATATTATGTATTCTGTGCTCGAACTTACACTTACACTTTTGGACTCATATCATACTGGAAAGGCAGGAATGTCTAAAATTTAAATTCTTAAATAAAAATCAAGAAACGAAAATTAAACTTTTTACAGTAGGAATATTTAATATCTAAATATCTGCTTATTAAATAAAAATTTTGCTTTACTTTTTCTTTTATCATCCTCCAACTTCGGCAATTAGAATTGCCATCGATAACTTTCTGCAATTATGCTCGTAACTTATGGTTAAAAATACCTCATATATATTCTCAATGCGCTGCATAACGAACTATCCAGTCAAGTTTAAAATACTTTTTTTAAGATATAAAGTATTTTTAAATGTTACCTAGAACCTCGAAAATATACCTATTATTTTTTTATTTGAACGTGGCATCCGTGGGAGGAGTTGTGGTTCACACCACAACATTCAGTAAGCGGACACCATTTTGGTGCTTTTATTATAAAATGTTTTATTGTAGTAGGTACATAATTTGTAATTGTTAGTAAGTATCTTCTTTTTTTTAGCCATTTAGGTCCCGTAGTTGAGCAAAAGCCTCTCCTTTTTGTTTACACTTCTATCTCTAGCTGTTCCCTTCAATTTTTTATCAAAAGCGGACAACTCGTCTCTCCACCTAATGGTTTAGGTTTAGGTTTTTCTCTGGGCCTTTCTTTCTTCCTTATTAATAAAAAATATTTGCATCGGCTCTTTGATTTTAATATTTGTTCATTTATAAACTTATTTACAAGCTGTTTTATTTAAGCTTGCATCTGTATATTATTATTTTCCCTATTCATCTCCTTAAATAACAATAATCCCCATCCCAGTCATAACAAGCTGGATAACAAGATCATATACTGATCCTAAGGCCAAACAAACTAACTACCGAAGCATTAGGATTCCAGATTCTGCATACAAGCAAGCAGTTAATGTAACTTTGTAATAAGGGCTTGTGGCACAAATGAAGATTTAAACAGAAGGATACTTTTACTTTTTTTAAATTTTGGATGTAGGATGTAGCGATAAGGCCGCCTTTTGCGCATTTCCTAGTTTTTAACATAATTATGTCCTGTTTTTTACTTTTGTGCAATAAAGGGTATTGTATTGTATTGTGTATTTTATACTTTATTTATAAATGTGTGATAGACTGCATACCTAGTTCATTATTTATTGGATTGAATTTTGTCAGAGATGGCACTTGTTTGTTCTTAGAAAATGATCGCTTATACCGCCATCTTTCCGAAATTTAGTGGCACCACTACAAAAATACCTAGTTTCGAAGTAGTAGCTCCATTTAACTACAACATTTAGACTAAATATCGTATTACACTTCAAAATATGAGGTTGTCAGTCCTCTTTTATATGTTAGTCCATGTTGAAATTAGCATTGTGGGACCTTGACCTGTCCCGTCGCTCTAGGCGAGTTCCCACATAGAAGATAGTAGGAGAAATTAAGAATAGAGACTCGACAACAACACAGTATAGCGATCAGATGGTGGAATGAGGGAATGAGAGAAAAGGGATCAGTCAATGATTTGAAAATGGAATCAAAGGGAATTTGAAATGTAATGAAGAATGAAAAACGGACAGAATGAGATGAAGAAAGGAGGTTTGAACATGATGCATGCAGCATCGTTACAGCATTAGGTTGAAACACTTAAAACTTGTATTTTTATCAATATGTCTGTGAAACGCAAAGAAGGACAATTTGGTTGGTATTTATTGTTTTACATAGCGTTATAATTTATACGATCTGCGCGGTAAGAGTACCAGCATGGAATAACCGATCAAGGGAATGGGCGGGATTTTGAATCATGTTAATAGGCAATGCGGCTAGCAACCCATCACTATTTTGATTCCTTTTTATTGTTCCGTAGCCAAATGGCAAAAAACGGAACCCTTATGGATTCGTCATGTCTGTCTGGCTGTCCGTCCGTATGTCACAGCCACTTTTTAGGGTTCCGTACCTCAAAAGGAAAAAACGGAACCCTTATAGGATCACTTTGTTGTCCGTCTGTCCGTCCGTCCGTCCGTCTGTCAAGACCCTTTTTCTCAGGAACGCGTGGAGGTATGAAGCTGAAATTTATATCAATTACTCAGGTCTACTCCCTTGAAGCTGTGAAAAAATCAAACTTCTAAGCCAACGCAATCAAAAGATACAGCCGTTTATGCCGCAAATTTTCGACACTTGCAAGGGAATCAAAACCTACAGGGTGCTTCCCGTGAACTCAGAATCTTGAAATTTGGTACGAAGCAACGTCTTATAGCATAGATAAAGGAAAAATTACGAAAACCATAAATTTTTAGTTACATCACATAATATATTTTTTTTTAATAATTTTAAACTTACTACCCATTTCCTCATAAACGCGTAGAGGTATTAAATTGAAATTCATACCAAATACTAAACCTTGCAGGTTTGTACGGAACCCTCGGTGCGCGAGTCCGACTCGCACTTGGCCGGTTTTTTTTCCAAAACTATAAGAAGTATACTGTTGAAACTTGGTAAGTAAATGTATTCTGTAAACCGCATTAAGACTTTCACATAAAAATAGAAAAAAAAAAACTTTTATACTTAGAACTGAAACTGAAAAATGTTTTTTTTTCATCAAACCCATACTTGTGGGGTATCTATGGATAGGTCTTCAAAAATTATATTGAGGTTTTTACATTATTTTTATTTCTAAACTGAATAGTTTGCACGAGAGACACTTCCAAAGTGGTAAAATGTGTGCTGTATTATTATCTTATTTTAGAAGTTACAGGGCCCCCAGGGTCTTCAAAAATTATATTGAGGTTTTTACATAATTTTATTTCTAAACTGAATAGTTTGCACGAGAGACACTTCCAAAGTGGTAAAATGTGTGCTGTATTATTATCTTATTTTAGAAGTTACAGGGGGGGCCCTGTAACTTCTAAAATAAGAGAATAATAAAACTAAAAAAAATATATGATGTACATTACCATGCAAACTTCCACCGAAAATTGATTTGAACGAGATCTATAAATTGTAAACCACAATTTACCTTTAGAACTTATAATATTATTATGTTACTTGCTGCTACGGAACCCTTTATGGGCGAGTCCGACTTGCACTTGGCCGCTTTTTTCCTTCTTTGAACGCCCACCATCACGCCAAAAGTAGCATTTGGGTCTTATAGCTCTGGGCTCTGTCTGCCCCGATAGGGATACAGATGTGACATGAATCTGTAATGTATAATTTATAATGCACGGAACAAAAAATAGATTTGCCACGAATAGGATTGGAACGCACTTTAAACATACCTATTTTATTGAAAAGTGAGCTATTTTTCATTTGGACATTAGAGGTGTTTACAAGTACTTGCATAACTGACAGTATATAAATTGGTTGCCTCTGTAGCTCTCATAGTTTATGCTCGTGGGCCCGTGTGGCTAGCTTTGTTGTTCGCCGTTGCATAATCTCATTATTATGCTTTCTCTACTGAGAAATCGCATTTTGTAAACTATTTTGACGGGGTCATACAAGCTTAGCTGTATGTATCAAAATATTACTTTAATTAGTAATATTTTGATGATGGATTGTTGTAGGAAAACTTGTATCATGTCACTTAAACTGAGATATAAGTAGGTACGAGTAGATATAAAAACTTTTCAATATTTGAAAATGTATAACATACGAGTATAGTAAATAAATATATTTTATGACCTATAAAATAAATGACACATTTCATTAATAAACTAGTTAGCTGTTTTCAGCGCAATCTGTTCAGTGGTTTAAACTGTGTGTTGATAGATCAGTCAGTCAGAAACGGTTGCCTTTTATATACATAGATAAAACTTAAAAAGTCTATCTTATCTTGTTTCTTCGTTCTTTCTTAGCGGATGTCTACGTTAAAAATATCTACTTAATATTCCTGCCAAATTTGAGCGCAATCCGTTTAGTGGTTTGAGCTGTGCATGAACCGTAAGAGCTAGACACTTTAAATTTTCACCAATTATGTATTACTATGACCACAATAACAACAATTACTAAAAATAAAATAAAGTTAAAAATTAAAGGGGCCGTCATACAAGAAACGTGTTTCTTCAGGGTTTTAAAACATTGTACGGTGATACGGGACCCTTCATGTACGAGTTTGACTTGCAGTTGCCCGTTTATTTTTATGTATACAGATAATTATTTTGAGCAATTTTAGTTAATAATACTAACTATATAGTCCATTTAATATAGTATGGCTTAATATAAAAAAACTACATACATCTCATCCAACAAACAATCTCAGCTAACCAAATTAAAAGTACATATTTCACAAAGTGTGCTTTTTAGGGTTCCGTAGTCCACAAGGAACCCTAGTAGTTTCGTCATGTCCGTCCGTCTGTCTGTCCGTCCGGGCTCGTACTCCGCCGCTACTGCACTGATTATCACGAAAATTGGTGGAGAGATAGATATTGAAGTTCGAAAAGTTGGTTTTTAAAATTATGAAAAAATGTTTTTTTTTCAGCCCCCCTCCCATACAACGAAAATTAAATTGGACTAACCCCAACGTGTAGGGTATCGTTAAAAAGGTCTTTTAAATGCAACAAAAACTGCTTTAATACTATGTAGATCAAACCTCCCAGTCTTGAGATAATCTAATACAAAGTTAAAATTTGAGGTCGTCCCCCCACCGTAACTTTTGAAATATTACTAAAATAATTCTAAAAAAATGTGGTATATACCTCAAAGTATGTATTTTCAATTAAAACTATAGCGGTCTCGGTATCATAGATAGTTATTATTGAATACGTCATTAATCGAAAACCGCAATTTACCTTTAGAACTTTTATATTATGTTACTTGCTGTTACGGAACCTTTCATGGGCGAGTCCGACTCGCACTTAGATATATTTAAAAATGGTTTAGAGTATGGAACTCTGGATTGATTTTTGTACAGAAAGAACTCTGAAGATTTATCAATAAAACCGGCCAAGTGCGAGTTAAACTCGCGTGGAGAGGGTTCCGTACAATTGATTGAATTCTTATAGGTTTTCCTGTAATCTACAAGCAATGAACTATATTTCGTATTTTTAGGGTTCCGTAGCCAAATGGCAAAAAACGGAACCCTTATAGATTCGTCATGTCTGTCTGTCCGTCCGTATGTCACAGCCACTTTTTTCGGAAACTATAAGAACTATACTGTTGAAACTTGGTACGTAGATGTATTCTGTGAACCGCATTAAGATTTTCACACAAAAATAGAAAAAAAAACAATAAATTTGGGGGTTCCCCATACTTAGAACTAAAACTTAAAAACTTTTTTTTTTCATCAAACCCATACGTCTAAGGATAGGTCTTCTTTAGGTCTTCAAAAATGATATAGAGGTTTCACATATCATTTTTTCTAAACTAAATAGTTTGCGCGAGAGACACTTTAAGTGATAAAATGTGTGTGTCCCCCATGTAACTTCTAAAATAAGAGAATGATAAAACTAAAAAAAAATAATTGATGTACATTACCACGCAAACGTCCACCGAAAATTGGTTTGAACGAGATCTAGTAAGTAGTTTTTTTTTAATACGTCATAAATCGTGAATTTTTTTGCAATTTACTCTTACAACTTTTATATTATGTTGTTTGCTGCTACGGAACCCTTCATGGGCGATTCCGAATGGCACTTGGCCGCTTTTATTTTCAAAATTTTAGGCTCAGTAGTTTCGGAGATCAGGGGAGGGGGAATGGTCAATTTTCGTCTTCTTTCATGAATTTAAAACTATTTATTTTATAATCATAACTAAAATATATTGGAAATCCTTATAATGAGCCATTTCATTTGATATATGACACATTAAGGTTTGCAAAACTTTTTTTTAATTTCCTAACTTATTCCCCGAAAATGACCCTTATTTTAAAAAAGTTTATATGTATTTACTTTGCACATATGTGTTCGGGTCATAGGACTACACCATCCTACCAAATTTTACCTGATTCGGTCCAGTAGATTCGGAGCAAATTGGCTGTGACAGACGGACGGACAGACAGACACACAAGTCCTATAAGGGTTCCGTTTTTTAATATTTTGTACGGAACCCTAAAAAATTATCAAATAACGGTATTGAGCCCCGTGACATTCATTAAATCACTTTTTCTAAGCTGCATCTGCCGTGGCAATGAAATGGCAATTCATCAATCAGTACAAGTTATGACGTGCCATCCTGTGTTTCAGTGTTTACTCCCAAAGGACTGAACGCTCATATACGTGCGTAGATACACCACGTGTTGGAAAAAAACTCAAGGACCTCGCACTTTAGTTGGTACGTATTTTTTTGTGAAAGCTCTTATACAACTGACTTCAACGAAGTAGTATCCTGGACTAGCTAAGAACAATATTTTAAACAAATCAAAAGTTAAAGTTTTATAAAGCATTAATAATATATCATCTAATGAAAGTTATTTTCCTTATATTCTTTCTGTTTAAAAAAGAATTCAAAATAGGTACTAGCATTTTAGAGCAAGAGCCTGCGAGAGGCAGACCTCCATTATTTTATAAAGGCTGTAAGTTTCTCCATATACAGCCCCAATACAGGTTCTTCTTGCCAAACACTTTAAAAGTTATTTGATGTATCTTGCAAGGTGAAGGAAGCATCGAAACTGTCTGACTGCTGAGGAAATATCATTAGGTACGAGTAGTTTTCCAATGATATTTCCGCTTTTATACTTTAATATGATGAAAGTATAGGTACAGGAGATGGAACCACACAAAGTGTCAGGCAATGTGCAACGTGATTCCTAACATTATAACAAATAAAATATATATGAATCTAACCTTTAAACTATGACAGCAACCCAATTTGGTACAACTTTACTACTTATCTGATATCTACCAAGCCACCGCGACCCAATTTTCATATACGGGGATCGTTCGAACCTGTATTGGAGCTAAACATAGAGACTTTCAGGCTTTATAAAATAGTGGAGGTCTGCCCCTCGCCGGCTCTTAGGCTATTTTGTGTCGATCACTGCAATAAAATACATTTCTTAGTTCATATTTAGTTAGATTATTAAAACTTGATTATGTACATAATATTATATTCATTTGAAGCCAATTAATCGCAAAAAACCGGCCAAGTGCGAGTCGGACTCGCGCACCGAGGGTTCCGTACAAACCTGCAAGGTTTAGTATTTGGTATGAATTTCAATTTAATACCTCTACGCGTTTATGAGGAAATGGGTAGTAAGTTTAAAATTATTAAAAAAAAATATATTATGTGATGTAACTAAAAATTTATGGTTTTCGTAATTTTTCCTTTATCTATGCTATAAGACGTTGCTTCGTACCAAATTTCAAGATTCTGAGTTCACGGGAAGCACCCTGTAGGTTTTGATTCCCTTGCAAGTGTCGAAAATTTGCGGCATAAACGGCTGTATCTTTTGATTGCATTGGCTTAGAAGTTTGATTTTTTCACAGCTTCAAGGGACAGTAGACCTGAGTAATTGATATAAATTTCAGCTTCATACCTCCACGCGTTCCTGAGAAAAAGGGTCTTGACAGACGGACGGACGGACGGACAGACGGACAACAAAGTGATCCTATAAGGGTTCCGTTTTTTCCTTTTGAGGTACGGAACCCTAAAAACGAGTTTTTATTTTCTTTCTTCTTCTATCAATTATGTAAAAGTACGTTTGCAACTACGCTTTATTTATTTATGGATGTTCTATCTTCTTTTTAGATTTAGGATTTAAAATTAGTGTATAATCTTTCACGATACGATCCTAACATAGGTTTTTGTCTTAACTTTTTTATTCAAAACGTTTGCATTATTATTATTTTTTTTAAATCAGTATCAAGTTAATGAATGAGCAAGCGCGAATCGTCTCCAGTTCAGTTTGGGCAAAAATGCTTTCATCAGTCAGTCTGGCTGCCCAGATATCCGGCTATTCTTCTCTACTAGTTGCATTTTTACCAATTATCGTGACATTTTGTAAGCAGGTATGATAATTAAGGTTCTTTTAATAATTTTTTGGAAATTTTTTAAAATAAGAATTGAAAACATTAAAATTATTAGACACATTCACGAGGTCTATAGCTTATAGAGCCAGTATCATTTAAATGTTTATACAATTAGAACGAGTCTAGTACACTAACCATACAAGTCAACGGCTAATGTATTTAACAGCTGAATTTATGTCTTACTTTATAGTTTTGGCGGGTGTTGATATCTGCACTTTTCGAGTGGTTCCAATAAGTGTTTATGATTGCCTATTTTTATAGTTTCGTTCTCAGAATAGACAATAGAAGATTTTATTTTCTTATGTGTACGAGTGGTATAAGTATGTATATGTGTGTGTTTTATTTTAAAATCTAGATGTATACTATGTATCTAAAATATGACTTTAGTTTATTAAAATAATATTGGTTATTAGAACTTGTCAAATAACTTTTGATGTCTTTATAAAAGCCAAATTAAAGAATTTATGAGCCCTATCACTTGATTGCCTACTCCATATAGTGTATCTATTATCTACGTTTACTAAAGAGGTCAAGCAAGATAGACATAAATAAAAACCGGCCAAGTGCGAGTCGGACTCGCGCACCGAGGGTTCCGTACAAACCTGCAAGGTTTAGTATTTGGTATGAATTTTAATTTAATACCTCTACGCGTTTATGAGGAAATGGGTAGTAAGTTTAAAATTATTAAAAAAAAATATATTATGTGATGTAACTAAAAATTTATAGTTTTCGTAATTTTTCCTTTATCTATGCTATAAGACGTTGCTTCGTACCAAATTTCAAGATTCTGAGTTCACGGGAAGCACCCTGTAGGTTTTGATTCCCTTGCAAGTGTCGAAAATTTGCGGCATAAACGGCTGTATCTTTTGATTGCGTTGGCATAGAAGTTTGATTTTTTCACAGCTTCAAGGGACAATAGACCTGAGTAATTGATATAAATTTCAGCTTCATACCTCCACGCGTTCCTGAGAAAAAGGGTCTTGACAGACGGACGGACGGACGGACGACGGACAACAAAGTGATCCTATAAGGGTTCCGTTTTTTCCTTTTGAGGTACGGAACCCTAAAAACAAGTATGTATCTAGAAACCCTTTTGAATGACATACCTATAACGTCTAATAAAATATACTGCAACTATTTTAAGGGTAGATTCCGTTCATGATACTGAACAACTTTTCCCAATAATCATACTTAAATGTCGAATTATGAAAAAAATATACTTTGCTTTCCACCTCGGTTTAGCAGAATGGTCGGCCAAAAATTATTTTTTCATATTTCGATATATTATGTTCCTTGGAGAAAGTTGTTGATTATCATGAACTGAATTAACTCTTAAGGCCGTACCTAAATTTTCCGGGGTCCAGTGCTGCCCCCATTTTAAATAAATCATTTCAAAGAAAACGGAGACATCATTTAAAATTTTGCTACTACCAAGTTCTAGATAACCCTTCAAAGTATTTTATGAACTACTGTTTACAGTTTATAATTAGAACGTTAAGCTTTACTACGCACATTTGTTAAAAGTGGCCGTTTTTCGCAAATGTGCGTAGTAAAGCTTAACGTTCTCACTTTAAACTGTAAAACATAAAATACTTTGAAGGTTATCTAGGACTTGGTAGTTGCAAAATTTTAAATAATGTCTCCGTTTTCTTTGAAATGATTTATTTTAAATGGGGGCAGCACTGGACCCCGGAAAATTCAGGTACGGCCTTAAATAGTTTCAGTATATTTTGCTAGACCCTGTATATGTAATCTCAGATCAAAATCATACGTTTTATCCTAGACTAATTGCTAGATAAATTTTATTAAAATTACGTTAGAATAAAAACCTCAAAACTACCTTCTTTAACTTTTATTTTAAAGCTGTAGAGGCTTAGCAGTGAAATTCTCTTGGTTTAAATGACAATGATGATCCATAAAAAAATCCACAACCAAACCGTTAAAAAGTGTCAGGATTTTCAAGATTTTTTCAAAACAAATATATACGTCCGTATAATATTATTATCTAAACAATTTTTGACCCAAGATTATTTCTTATTCAGAGATTTCTCAATATCACTATTTAATGTAAAAATCTAACACGTGTGAAATCAAAATTCCCAAGAATCCATATGTCCGGTAGCTAGTATCAGAAAAAAACAGGTTGCAGGGTCCCAGAGCAGCTATCCACTTGGAATTGACACGAGTACCAGCTCGCAACAGGAAGCGAGTCGGAACTGCTATTCCGGGAACGTTATTGTGTAATAATTACTTATACCGCACTTAACTGTTCCGCTTTCGGCTAGGGAAATGTGGAATAGCCTTTTTGTGTACAATATTAATATTTTTTTGCAGAAAAGAGAGGCTTAAGTAGAATAAATTGTTTCTCAAAACCTAAATCTTTATTATTTTGTTTTGCACAAAAGTTGACCTACGTTTAGAGCCGCTTCCTTGTTGTTAGTGCAGAAGAAGCGGCAACAAACTGACCAGCAGCATTTACTCTAAGGACGTTAAGATATGTGAACTGAGATAATGTCTTTTATTATATTATATACCTATGTCATAACTTAAATTAAATTTTTTAAATGACGAAATTTACAATAATGTCTATTTTTATGTAAATAAAGTACCCAAATTATAACATTTGTAAGTATGAGAAATTTTTAAATAAGGTATATAGCTATGATATATAACAAAAATACTAACAAATAAAGTTTCCAAGTTTTGTAGGGTAAACCCAATACTTATTACATAAATAAATACATATGTATTTCGAAGCTTTATCACAGAAAATATTATCTTCTTACCTTAGAATAGACTGTCTGCTTTTCATGGAAGCAAATAAAATATATTTCTCCTCCAAATGCAATTAACCCCATCTAAGCGTCGAACAGACACACGATGAGCATTTTCAAGCATAAATCCACATGAGCACTTCACATGTAATAATCGACTAACGTGCATAGTGCCTAGTGCAATGCTTGCTCAGGCAGCAGATTACTATTACAAGTTTACAATTAATAAATTCGTTTAAGTTATAATTATACAGATATAAATAAACTATTGTTTCTATTATCCCTAACGGAGAAGATAAACCTAGGGCCATAGGACTCAAAGGTCATTTTAAGCGTGATGATGGGTGTGAAGGTGAACTGAATCCCTTTTTCCACCTTAGATAACTGCATCACCTTTTGATATGATACAGGCTCTTGCCCGTTACTTCGATCGTCTTTTATGATCTGCACGGTAAGAGGAACAATTTTAAATTCTTGTTTCTCTTGAACCAGCATGAAATTTTCATAGAATCAAATATGAATTGCTTCTCCATATTAACCTAACCCCATCCAAGCGTCGAACAGATACACGATGAGCATTTCCGAGCATAAATCCACAGGAGCACTTCACACGTAATAATCGGCTAACGTGCATTGCGCCTAATGCAATGCTTGCTCCGGCAGGGGATTAGTATTGCAAGTTTATACAAAACAAGCTATACAACATCTTTAATATTATATAATACCACGCATCTGTATTGTTAAGATGTTTTATGCAAAGTCCCGTTAAATTATGGGATACTTCTATGGGGGAGTGCAGCTGACATTCAGACTATTTTTATTTTACAAAAAAGAGCAATTCGTGCCATTTACGGTTTAGGATCGAGAGACTCACTGAGATAATTATTCAAGGAAATAGGTATACTTACATTTGCGTCACAATTCATATTTGAAAATATAATGTATGTAAGGAATAGTATATTTCATTACAAGTGCGGAAAGGCTGTCATTGCAAAGAGTTCCGACAAATGTCTACCCGAGCCGAGGCGCAGCCGAAGGCGAGGGTTGACAGTCGGAACAAGTTGCAATGACGGTTCCGCACGTGTACTGAACGACTATTTTTAATACAGTTGCGAAAAAATGAAGCAATTTAATCTATACTAATATTATAAAGCGGAAGAGTTTGTTTGTTTGTTTAAACGCGCTAATCTCAGGAACTAATGGTCCGATTTAAAAAATTCTTTGTTGGGTAGTCCATTTATAGAGGAAGGTTTTAGGCTATATAACATTACGTTCCGACAACCACGCGAACGAAGTCGCGGGCACAGCTAGTAAAATAATAAAAACACAATAAACTCAACTAACTAATCATTTATTCTTATAAAAGTTATAATTCACATATACATTGAAATTGGTACAGTTTTCTATACTAACTGGGGAAGTTTTAGGTTGCATTTTTACTGTTTGAGACAAACTATTATTAATTTCGTATGATTGTCCATGTATATTTGTCATACAATGGCGTTTGCTAGTTGATGGAGTTGGATCTGATAAATTATCATTATCAACGAAGGTAGATGGACGAACGTTCTCTTTAACATGTAAAGGAGACGGACTGGACCTTAAATTAATGGATTGTGTGATTTTTTTCCCAGTTTCTAGTTTGTTGTTTAATGAATCACCAATATAGCTTTCTGCAACTTTGTCTGATTTCCAACCTCCTAGTCGCTTTAAGGACGTCAAATTGGCTCCTGAATCTGCCAATAATGTAGCAGAGGTCCTCCTGAAGCTGTGCCCAGTATAATACTCAGCATCCGGCAGACCAAGAAACGTAGCTATTTCTTTTGGCATATTACCAAATTTATTTATCCCGATTGCTTGAGCTGTACACTTCCCTTTTTGGTAATTTTGAAAAAAACGGTCGGTTTTTCCTTTTTGGGACCGCTGATTCATTTATTTTTGCACTATTCTAAGAAAATCTCTTTCAACAACAAAGTTTCTCGGTATCTTATTTTTTGTGTTCGGAATCTTGATTAGTAGCATTTCTCCATGGGCTTAAATATCTTTTAAAGTAATATTGGCTAACTCCTCTCTGCGGCAAGCTCCAACAACGCCAAAAATCAGAGCACTTCATTCGATGTTAATATTTTTGACTTTTTACTTGTAAAACCGTCTGATTGTCGTTTTAAGAAAGCATTTAATTTTGGGTATTCACTTATATCCACGTTGTTCCTTATTTTCAGCATACATTTTATCATCGAAAACCTCGACCATAACGTAGAAGGTTTTTATTTTGCTGAGAGTTCAGAGAAGTATGCCAACATAACATTTTCTGAAAAACTATTTGCTTTTTTCTCTTTTCTCCACGCAATAAATTCGTCGTATGTAGATATGTAGCGCCTTTTTGACTTTTCCGGTAAAATTTTCTCCGAAGCATTTTGTGCAATTATACTTAGCTCCGGTGGTGTTAATTCAAAAAAACTAGGGTCGAAATTACTCATTTTGTGCAACAAACAACTAAACTCACAAAGAAAATTTCTGAAAAATGGCGCCAACCGTAGAATATAAGCAGAGATTTTTTTTTCTTCACCCATTCTGGTAGGCAAAGAGAACTATGCCCATACAGCCAAGTCTTCAGTAGAATTTTTTTATTGATATGAAATGAAAATGAAATTTAATGAGATGAAATGAAATGAAACCTAACCTAACTCATTCAATCAAATCATTAAATCTGATATTGAAACAAATTAGTAGCTTCTTTTTAGAAATATACGTATTTGCATGAATCATAAAAACTCCTATGAATTTTTTTAGTAAAATCTTCATGGATTGTTTTTCTTTTTAATAGACATTATTTTGACAGTTGGGAAAGAGAACGCACGAGTTCGGGAAAGGTAAAAAAAAGCACGAGTATGTAATAGCCCACATCTCGAACGCTATACGTCCCTGCAATACGCCACTGTTTGAGCAACTGTATTAAAAAATATTTCCATGTTCAATAAAGTGCTTTTACAGATAAAAATTTACGTAATAAGAATGACTTAGTTAGCCCGTATTACAGGCTGAATACAGTCAGTAAGTCTTTTATCGGAAAGTGTATACTTTTTTATAATAAATTGCCAGAATCGGTCCTTGATATGCCCGACAGAAAATTCAAAGCTTATGTAAAGAAAGTACTTTGTGATAAGGCTTATTATAGGACCGCTGACTATCTTAAAGACAAAAAAGTCTGGCTTGAGCTTGGCGCGGGTCCCTCTTAAAGGTTTGTATACTTAGACATGTCATAAATTAGGTACATTGGTACATACTAAATTTACAAATTGACATTAGTTTAATTTTCGTAATTCTTATAATTCAATTTAATTATGACATAACAAACAATGTAATCTCAGTCCATCCATATAACTAATTTTAAGTTCTAAGTTTGTTAGTTGACGTCTTTGGAGAAAACGTGCAGTGCAGTTTGTTGTCGCTTCTTCTGCACTTGCGCCTAGAAAGTAACTTAGCTGGCGTAAACTTAACTGTAAGTAACGATTTGACGTTAACATTTGTGCAAAATAAAACAAAGTGACTATTATTAAGAGATATTATAAATATTCTATGATAATAAAGATATTTTGAATTGAATTGAATTAAGAATGTAAACAACTTAATAATTTATTAATTGGAAATGAGAATGAAAATGACTAAGCGTATGTTTTTAATTTTTTTAAGGTAGGTCGTTATTTGATAATTATTCAGCCGGAACCTCAACTTTTTCTAAGATAAAAATAATTGTATGAGTCAATCCAGGTAATAAATGCCAAGTTTCAAGCTCGGATATTACATATGTTAGCCAATTAGTCTTGAAAACGGACCTATCATTCGTACATCTATAGATATAATGGAATATCTAATAGACAGACTTAATTTTAACCAGAACAAAAACAATGTGGGCGCAGATAGCTAAGATTACGTTCTGATACCAAGATATTTTACTAACTATGCTCTTGGTACGAGTCCGGCAATCCCACCGGCAACAAACAAACACCCAAACAACCTACGCAGTCTGCTACCACCCCAGATGAGGTCCAGGGAACCTATCCTAACCTAACTTAACCTAATTATGAGTTGAACTTAATTCTAATTAGAGGTAATTACAATAATTATAAAACTTACCGCGTCCACGCAGTCTTCAGGCAGCCTCGCCTGGCCTTCGCGTCGCGGCCTCAGGTCCCTCCATGGATCCCGAGTCAGTGGTGCAGAAAATGTGGTCCCTACACTAACCTCCCCATGAGCTCATGTATGTCGCCCCAAACGAATACGTCGTATTTATAACACCACTTCTATAGCATCACTCCAACAAGCACCAAAAGTTTCTTCCTTTTCTTGACACTTCTTATTCACATAACCTCACAGCGGAACGTAACATGGAATGTCCCTCACTCCGATTCAATCACTTATCACTGTTTATAGGTTTATGGGCATTCACGCCACCACAATTAGTTCCTTTTACAGTAAATTCACAAACACTTCCGTATCACACGGGAAATAGACAAAATCAAAATTTACAAGGCCGCATGGCACGCGTTTTACATTTGACACAAATCATTGTTCTTTACGCAATACAAATAATTTCGGCTCCACGCCGTTCCAAACAAATTGGGCACAAAACAATTAACGACAATTCTCCACGAAACATTCGCTATATATATCAAAATTACAAAATTAGTGCCACCATGGCTATTATCTTTCGCGACCGGAGAACGCAAGACAAGTCAATTATAATGGCCTCGCCCGCAACTTGACATTCCCAATGTCAGTTGAGACTTTGACGTAAAGACAATGATTATTTTTCTGGTCGGGCAAAGACAATCCGCGCAGGGCGGGATATCGATGAATCGATAATCTTGCCCGTGTTTGTGGAGATCACACGCAGATGGCGCTAGTTAGGAGACTACAGCGCACAAAGCACTTTTATTCAAAACAAACAATTAAAAAGATCATTAGGTATATAACTTGAACAACATTGTCTTAACACCCTTCTTTCCTTCGTCGTCTATCATACCATCTCCTCTTTCCACTTTCTTTAACTTTCATTCTACTACAGCTCCTCTTTTTTTCTTCTTTCACCATAAGTGTTAAAACTGTGTCTCTATTAAATACTATACCATGTGTCCCATATACCTTGGTTACTCGTATATTTATCCATGCACAAACTCACTGGTATTTTTAATAACAATTCCCAAGTTAATAACAAAGTAAACAGTGCGGGGCCCGAGTAAACAATAACATTCGAGCAATGGAACCGTGCAAAATTGATCGCAGAGCTACGTTGGCGATTAGAGAGGACAAAAAAAAAAAATGTTAAAACTTTTTAACTTGAGTTAAAAATAATATATAAATCACCATAAAAGTATTTGAGTGTTAAACGAGATAGTGTTTAAGCTTTATCTGTCAAAATAAAGGACTAAAACAATAACAAGGTTCTCATGGACCCTATTATAATGTCCATTTATGATACATGGATATTATAAATAAATATTTTCTTCTTTTAGTAAATTTATCTCATTTCAGTAAAATGTTTAAAATATATACCTTGTAAGTAACAAATTTTAAGATACATACATATACCTTAACCGTTACTTTGCACATTATCATTTCTAAATATTCGTATGTCTACATATTTATTCACTGTATTTTTCTCTTTAACTAAAACTATACTTTATGTTTGTTTTCTTTGTAATTGTAACGCAAACTATATTTTAGCGTCGGCGTTTGCACTAATCTGCTTGCAAAGTTACTGAAAACCGGATGCCTCCCTGTTGACTTTGTTTCGGCCACATTAAATTAAATTCAACTAAACTGTTGGACTTCGTCTATTGCAATTACTATAAAAACAAATAATATTACCGCGGATTGTTTGCTCACGAACCCTTCTAGTTCAAAATTTATGCACCCTATTGAATCGCGCGGCAGCATCCATACTAAGTATAGGTTACATGCCCCATTTCAAAGTTTCCTGTTGATTTTGAACATAAAAGATATAATCTACCGCACTAGTGTAAAATAACCGTATTTTTCTTTTGTGTTATGATTCAAAGTTACCCTTCCATATCAGCGGGCGTGCATTCAGATGGAATTCTTTGGGTTTGCAGCAATAATGTGTGGTTAGAGTTACAATTTGGTGTTTTAGTTAGGAGTTTAATATTGTTATTTGGAATATTGGCATGTATTAATTAACCAAGTTTGAAGAATTAAGTAGCAGCTGACCTTTATTTTATTTTTTATAGTTTGTCGAAACACGCGATCTTAAAATGGTTAATAAATCTTTACTTTTATTTCTTTTTTTTAGAAGACCTCCGTTACGTATTGGTTAATACATCGGTCCGCTACTCCAAAGGTCCTATGTTTGATCCCCAGCCAGGGCAAATTGAAAAATTACCTTTTTTAAATTGTCTTGTGTGTTTATCTATATAAGTATTTATAATTTATGTAGTACCATTGAGTTAGTATCTCATAACACAAGTTTAATTTAACTTTGGGGCTAGTACAATCTGTGTGATTTATCCATATATAGGTATTTATTTATTTGCTTAAGGATATCTGTATGTGATCAAAGACCGTCACAATCAGAACTTTGAAAAATGCACGGAATGAGGTCGTATTTTAGTTCTGATATGCAGAAGTAAGTTTTTAATATTTTTGCCAAATTAATCAAATCTGCTGATATTTTATCCTACTAATATTAAGTCCATAAGAAAATATATTTGCCTCTATTACATACCAGATTTAACTCATAAAATGTCCTGATAACATTAAACTAAGTGATATAGATTCAGATTAAAAACGTGGTAGTGTACGTACCACAGTCATGTTTTTATCCTGAACCTAGTATTAAAAAACAAAGGCTACGCTTAAACAAACCTTCGCTCCTGCCCATCATGCCCCACCAGCTGCTCTAAGCGTGACCTATGTGAGGCTACAGACAACGCTGTGAAAGTGGCAACCTTCTGGAGGGAAAAAAAATTATTACATTTGAGCTTTGAAGAAGAAGTGAAACAGTGGACTTATACGAGAACATCATATTTACAAAGGAAATTGGAAACAAAAATAATGTCAGTTTTTATGGCCTATTTTCAAACCTGATCTTAACTAAAACAAGATATATTTCCGTCTACATTAACATTTACCATATGACAAGTATATCAAACTTGATAGTCGAAGTTGAAGATAGCACATCCCAACAAATCCCTAATCAACATACGGGATACCGCCTTGATCCTCCACATCCCTAGCACATGTTCAGTATTAGTAATAGTACAGGTTAAGTCCAACGATCATAATATACTGCGGAGGGGATTAAGTAAGCAGTCTGCTGATTTAGGCGTTTCGTTGGTGGTCTGTTTTTTGCGATTAATGCGACATGCGGTGAAGAGGTCACACTCGCGCATCTGCTCATAGTTTTGTCATTTTTAGGGTTCCCTAGTGACGTTGGTATCTCTTTTTTCATAAAACTAAGTAGATAAACAGAATTACTGTAGCCAATGGACACTTGCAATGCAATACCAGTGTAGTAACATGATAATATGCATATTCATGCTTATTATTACTTTATTATATATATACTATTACTTTGTTTTTGAATTTACTTATTTGAAGTTACGTGAAATAGATTCAAATAAGATAACCAAAGAACGTTATTACTAGTAGTTTAAGATAGTATATAAGCTTTAGAAGTATTGTAAAATGTTAGTGTTAGAGTATAACATGAGGAGTAGGTTTAAGAAGATGGAACAATAAATACATTCAACGACTCTTATGTCTCTATCACTACTCCCAACCACAACGTTATATGGACACCGATATCAACCCCACAGCGTGGCCCATATTGTTATTGTACCAGGAGTACCACATGCGCGTTGCCACTATAAATTAATTTTTTCAAGCTCTTCTTAAAGGATCTCATATCACATTTCCTGGGAAAAAGTAATTGGTCAAAACTTTGTT
This sequence comes from Acrobasis repandana, assembly GCA_963576875.1. Taxonomy (NCBI): domain Eukaryota; kingdom Metazoa; phylum Arthropoda; class Insecta; order Lepidoptera; family Pyralidae; genus Acrobasis; species Acrobasis repandana. The sequence goes on along the minus strand of OY756223.1, from coordinate 8,356,898 downwards.
AAAATCATTAATTTTATTTAAATACAGGTTACTTGTTACTAGTAAGCTAGTCCGCCAATCCTGAGGTTCTGGGTTCGATCCCCAGCCAGGGCAAGTTGTAAAATGGCCTATTTCAAATTGGTTTAAGGTGTTTATCTATATATGTATTTATTAATAGTATCGTTGAGTTAGTACCCCATTATACAAATTTAAACTTACTTTGGAGCCCCAAAGAAAGTTTACATTTGTATGATGGGGCTTATTTGTATAAGCTCAATCAGTGTGATTTGTGCCTATTTATTTATTTGTTTAGTTAACGTCGAAAGATAAATCAAAATCAAAGTTACAAAATTATTAAAAAATCATGTCCTATACAGATTAAAAGCGAGCGTTATGTGACAGTGGATCCAAAGGGACGAGCCCTCAACATTTGTTGGGTCATTCAGCCACCCTTGAGCTAATACTCATGTTCATTCATGATTTAGGGGCTGTGTTAACACTGAAATTAGTATCACAAGGTGCGATATAAGTACTCGAGATTTATGCCAACGCACGAACGAACCAGTTCTTATTATGATTTTATAGGGTTGTCCATGAAAGTACCCTTATGGCACGGGTACAACAATGGATATAAAAAAGTTGGGTTAAATTACGCTTTATTAGGTATGATATTTTGGGATTGGGTAACATCCCTGCGTTATTTTTATTAATACTTTTTGAATAAACGTTTTGGTTCGTGAATTATACAAGTAGTTTTGCGTGGCGCTTTTTAAAAGAGTAATCTCGGGAGCGAAAAGAATAAATACAGGATACAGAAGCATTTTCATCTGGACTAAGAAAAGTAGAAAACGATATTCAATTTATAGAGATGTCGTTTCTCTTACAAAACATAAACTTTCCAGTGTTTCCAGTACAAATAGTTGTTTCAATAACAACATTAATACAGTATGCAACATTTGATTGTACTGAAATACTAATATCCACCTCTAAACTTGCTCAAGAACACTGAGAGAAAACTAATGTCCGTGAACTAACGGCGAGTCCGTGCAATATTAATATGCAACTTCGCAATACGTTTCAATGGATTTAATATATTTAAAGCTAAGGCGTATTCACAACAAACACCACACATTTCTATTTACTTTAAGCCTGTATTTTAGACATTAATAATAATAAATTAATATATAAGGACAAATCACACTGATTAAGCTAGCCCCAAAGTAAGTTTTAAACTTGTGTTATGTGATACTAACTCAACGACACTATATTTTATGATAAATACATATAGGTATAGATAAACACCCAAGACCCAGGACAATTTGAAAAAGGCTATTAGGTTAATGGAAATTACATTTGAGTTTAAATTTTAATTTTTTATATGTCCCGCAGTTCGATATGCTTTTTGGCATAGGCCTCCTCCAGCTCTCTCCACTGTGCTTTATCCTCCGCCACTCTGGTCGAGTATGGCCCCAATTTAAGGCAGATGTCGTCTCTCCACCGTGTAATTGGGTGACCCTGTCTTCTGGTCCCATCCCTCGGGTACCACAGTGTCACTTTCTTTGACCATTTGTCCTTCCTGCAGCTCAGCAAATGATCTATTGACTTACTATAGATATTTAGCTTCTACATCTTAGCTCGTGCTCTGCTTCTCCTCAGCTGTGCGGCTTCGGAGCCCGGGGTGCGCTTTTCAAATTATTCTTCTCCAAATATAATATGCATGTCAATAGTCACCCAAAGGATGCCAAAGACCTTACTAAGTAGATAATAAATAGCCGAAACAGTTTAAATGATTTGGCTATAGTTTTACGACTGCCTAACGTCAATCCTCTTTGGGAATTCATTTATGCGAAAAGTTTTACAACCAGCCGCCCAACGTTATCCCTTCTTGGGAATGCAGTTGAAGCACGAGATGTTTGTGTTTATTATTTTAGTCACATCCGCAGGAAGAGGTGGAGAGGTCCTATTCAAGACCGAAAGGCACACGGCATAAGTGCTATGGATATTATGCTAGGTAATTTGAGTTCAAACAAGTAGTGAGAAAATAAGATGCATGTTGATCGAAAATTGACAGGCTCATTTCTTGATTTCTCTATATCATTTGTTAGTTTTTATAGATATGAAGTATCTAGTTCCCAATTATTTATTTATTTCAAACTTAATTTACCAAAACAAAATGGAACAAGTAATGTTTAAACAATTTTTATCTACTGAATTTATTTTAGCAATCCTCTTTAAAATTCAATTCATGTCAAAAAGGGTCAGCATAATCTATCTAAAGTGGCAATATTCTGCCATTTCTGCCACATATGTCGTCAAAAGACAAATTTGTAATAAGCAACCCCTTAAAAAAACTGAAAGCTACTATAAATATGCATTGGCAACGTATTCTAACAGCTAGCCGTATATAGGGATACATGCAAAATACTTCACTGACAGGTATGTTTGTACCGATGAACATATTAGGGTAATCACAATATCTGCACATTTTTGTGTTCTTCTGAAATCCTGAAGTATGAAAATAAAAATAAATTAAAAATATTTTATTTGTACTATTTAAGTTGGGTTACAATATTGTGGAGAATCCTTATACGCATTTAAAAGCCTGTGCCAGGGTTCTCTACTCTTTAGTCCGTGAAGCGAACTTAATAGTGTGTGTGTGTGTGTGTGTATGTGTGTGTGTGTGTTGTGTGTGCGTGTGTAAATGTGTGCTGTGTGTGTGTGTTGTATGTGCATGTGTGGGTGTTGTGATGTGTGTGTATGCGTGTGTGTATAACCTTATACTTGTAGGTATATTTAGTGTCAAAAACTCATCCATGTAAACAATTCTTAACTATCACTTATACCCAAACGTTTAACCGAGTGGAATTTTCTATGGATAATTTGCTTAAACGCAGTTTACAAGTTAAATCGACGGTCAAGTGCTCTGGACCGTCCGGCGGCCATTTCTTAATTAAGCTGTGAATGTTTTAGTGCGAGACGTGTCAATGGGTGAAGTTTGAAGTGACCGGCTGGGCTGGGTAAGCTGCTAAATGGGTTTTAGATTAGCGAGTTCACTAATAGTTTTAGTTTTTACGACACTATAGATATTTACAGCGCTGCTGGCGGCTAAAAGGAAGAAAAGCAAGAAAAGGAGTACATTCTCGAACTTTTCAAAGTGTTTTGCTTAAACGTACGTTAATTTAAGGTTGTTGTGTTAACAGTGTAGCTAGTTAGTCTTAACAAAAGAAGATATTTAATATGGGAATAAAGTAAAATGATGATAGGGACTACTTTAGTGCGAGACGTGACAATGGGTGAAGGTTAAAGTGACCGACGGGTAGACTGCTAAATGGGTAACAGATTAGGGAGTTTACCAGTTTGAGTTTTCTTGACATTGTTTTAGTCAAAAATTTTATAGTGGCTAGATAAAAAAGAAGTAGAGAAAATATATAAATAATAAAAATATATATAAAATCCTCGTACCCGTCGGTACTCACCTAGGTCTTCTCAATGCTGGCTGGGTAATGTTAGGTGTGTAATTGTAAAACAAAATGTGCTACAAAGAAGTGTATATGCAAGGCTGTAGGAAAAATGTGCAATTCCAAGTGCACAGTAGTTTGTCTTGCTCAAATAAATAATATTATGAACTTAGGTCTCTATCATGCATGACATCATTAGAAATTTATTAATGTTTAATTTTTTACTTGCTTCCATGTACATTAAGTACATGTCATATGATAAAAAAGCAATGATTATTTTTGTACGTTTATTTAATTAAACAAAAGCTATAAATGCACTTGGTTTTTAGTTTTATTTAATATTCAACATTGATGATGACATAAGTTACATTTTATGACTCATGGCTAGGTCAATGACCGTGTGATGACAGCAGAGCAGAATATAATATGTCATCAACTCTTTCCTCTCCTAAGAGTGTCATAAAAGGCGACTAAAGAAAAACGTAGAGGTAACAGTAAACGGACAGCGATGTCCTCTATGCAAAGAGCTCATACCATTTACTGCAATTACCAACCCATATTCTGTCCAGTGTAAAAAATCCTCCCTTGATTTCGAGAGGCATTTAGTCCAGCAGTACCAGTGTACTGCTCCTTATCTAAGATCTTTATAGCCTTTATCAGTATATAGGCTGTAAAGAAGGCTTGGTTAAGGAGCAGATTTTTAACACGGCGCACAATATTTATTTATTTATTTATTTAAACTTTATTGAGCCAAAAGCTACAATAGGTAGACTTAATGCTATAGTATTGTCTCCCTGTCAACCTTAAAGAGAAGAGAAACAGATAGAATAGTTGGCGTCTAAAATAGATAGAAACAATCCAGAAATAATAAGTACTTTTAAATGATCATACATAAAAATCGTATAAAATAAATACTATATTTATACATACAACATATTATATACATACATATATTTATAAATATATTTGAAGATCAGAAAGAAACGATGAATTCTCCTAATTGTTGAAAGATTCAAAAAGTAAATCATGCACTTTTTTCTTGTATATATGTTAACAGTTTGTTTGAGCCGTACCCCACTGCTGGATGTGCTCTTGTAAAGTTTCATAACTTCTTATCGAGTTGTCTCAAATTGTATTTCACTACCTTCTCTGTTATAGGAAGTAGAAACAAGTTTTAATTTAAGCCAACGACTCAACCCCAGAAGGTTGTGAACCAATAACCTTTATGATAACTAAGTTTAGCCAAATTAAAACTGTTTATAACAAAAAGACAAACAGACGGAAAGACAATATTTGTTGATTCCAAAAGATTTTGTAGAACCTGACTGTACACACTCCTCTGTCGCACAAAGTCTCATCGGTTAATGAAAATCGGCTCGGCTTTCTGCATATAGAGAGGCAATTTACTGAAACGGTCGACTTCGAACTAATGCGAAATATCGTCACAGTTAACGAACGAAAATGATCTTTATTACCTAAACCATAAAGAGTAGACTATTAACGCCAAGACTAGGTTAAGTAATGACTATGGAAATACTAGTTCTAATAATGTGAACAATATCTTCGTAATAAATTGATAAAGACGAGTTTCTGTTCGGGTTGATGGTTAGCTTGAAGTATTACTTGAACTAAATTAATTATTGGTTGAACATTGATTTTCTCTAGAAACTAGATAGACGATGGTATTTGAAGTAGATCTTATATTTGGAATGGATAAGGTTAAACTAATTGTTTCGCATTTGAATACATTTTTAAACAAAGAAAAATAAATAAATACATACAAATACAAAAATACTATAGATAAAGTCACTACATAAGTAGGTATAAATTATTCTGAGATTCCAGACACTATGACTATGACGGTCTTATATTAAAAAAAAACTCCTGCCTTAAGTAATCTACTCAAAAATTCGAGCTCGGTGGCCTGGTAGGATTACCTGTGCATTGTTAGCACTTTCGCAAGTTAAGTGACACTGGGTGTGGTCCAAATTTTGGGTGGATCACCACAAGTGGCATAAAAATTTCTCGAGCTCGTCCATGCTTCGGAATGTACGTTAAGCCGTTGGTCCCAGCTGTCATAATTATATGGCAGACGTCAAGCTTTGACAGATGCATTAAGGAAGCTTGAAAAGTCTGACACCAGTGTTGGCCACTTACACACACGAAAAAAGCTCATAAATTATACTTACTTAATCCCTGATGGTAAACTGCGTTTCATAACAAACGAATATCTGGCATGTAATCCGTTTATAGTCCATTTCTTTGTACATTTCATCTTCTAATAAACCTCTTTTAAGAGTTTTTATGCCTCCTTTAAACTTTTAGGATGCTGGACCAAAACCACGTATACTTGGCGTCACATTTACGTAAGGTGCACCCATCGAAATATTCACCTCAACCGCGTCGCTTACCCAACTGAACCCGATTTAATAAGCGCAGCAACTCAGAGTACTTTTCGTCCATTTCAAGTTACAAGCCGAAAGTTTACGGTTAGTTTGACGGTATCTGGACAATTTAGGTCGAAAGCCAGCGGTCCATTTTTACATGTCAAAATCTGAATTTTTTATGAAGCTCTTTCGGTAGGAAATTTGCTTTTCAGCCGCGGAATGACGAAATTATAACACCGGAACGAAACTGACTCGAAAATTCCGAACTATGCTAGTTCAATTAAATAAAATTTTAACTGTAGCGTGTTTGGTTTTGAAACTACTTTGTTCAGTGAAAATTTTAATCAATTTATGAATTTTCGGATGAAGTCTTAAATACCTGTTTTTTTTATAATTACCAATTTAATTTTGGTCACCTGAACATTTACTCTAAAAGCAGAATTCGTACGTAGCTACGTGTCAGCGTTGCAGTGTCAAGCTACATTGAGAGCTGTGCAATAATGACAAAGTCTAATTTAGTTTGACATTGAAATAGAACGACACTATGGGACGAATGTCCTGTTATTATATGCAGCTAAAAAAATTAGTCACTAGTCATACATCTAATTCACGCAACTTGCACAGTGGACAAGTCAGAGTCAAGTCAAAGATAATAAGGGTCTAACAAAATATACTGAAACTACTTTCCCCAAGGGACACATATCGAAATATGAAAAATAATTTTTGACCTCCCATACAAGTTAAACGATCAGGCTAATCCGAGTTTGTACTGAAAGACAAAAAAAAAATCATATTTCGATACATGTTCCCTGAGAAAAGTTGTTCAGAATCATGGACTAAATTCACCTTTGTTTTTGTTAGACATTAGATATCTATACGTAACAGATACCCAACATCATAAAAAAACTTTTGTAGGGCACGTATATCATAAACTTGGTAACAAATTATAAGCACCAGCTTCTCGCAGAGATGGCAGCACACAAATTACAAGAAAACTTGCTAAAGGCATGTAAATGTAAACGCAAAAGCAAAATAAAACTTTTCAATGTTTATACCAAATTAGGCTTTGGTCAAAATGATTACAACAAAAACTACATAATACTAGACTAGACTACCCAACCCGGTTTCAACTGGTCACTAAAAACATGTATTATCTTTTCGCAACTTACATGCCTACTGAAGAAAAGCTCAACATATAAACATTTAAATAAAGAATAAACAGAATGATGCCTCAAGTCTAGTATCCACAACACAGCTCTAAGTCTGAATAAGGACACGATTGAAGTTAGGAGGCCTCCTAAAAAAGGATAAAGGCGAAATAGAAGTACTGTTTGCCAACGTAGTGTAGGCCAAGTCCTTTGAATGCTCTGGCCAAGTATGGTAGTACAGAGAGGGTCGTGCTCCTGCAGTGAAGACTAAACAAGACCTGATGATGATAAGAAGTACTATTTATGTAAACTACTTATATATGTACGTCACCCTTAATAAATGAGGAACGAGGCATAAAGAAGAACATTTCTGAGAACACAATCATGAGAAAATTTTGATACTCGCTTATGTGCAAATAAAGGTTTAAAAGATAAAAAAACGCCTATCAGTGACCACACTAGAAAAGATAAATTATGGCTTTGGCCATATGACCATATAGGCGTACATGGCATCCACTTCTAGGCAGGATATTCTTCGAGTAAGCTGTTGGTTGCGCAACGGTCTAAATGAATAATTCTACATCACAACAAATCTTGGGTCATGTATCGGATTAAATAAAAGATATCGGATACATAATCGAGTCTGATTATATATCCAATCATAAAAAATTGCCTGGATAAGAGTTTTACTGCATTTATGTTAGCGTGTGTCTTTTGAGATTGCTCTAATAAAATCTTTAATCAACACAAAAATGCTACTGGATAACACGTTACCTACAAAATCAAAGCAAAATTCTGCCCGCTTGAATCTCAAATAACATTTACTGTGAAATCAGCCTTATTTCACTACTTATAAAGTGTTTTTCTCCTTATCTGAACTAAACAAAATAAGAGCTCACCGCCGACAATGCGCTCTTATTTGACTGATATCGAGTTGTATTGTTGATCAGTAGTCATAAGAATAAAATATACATGAGAACCATATAAAATAAGAGGTAAAAAAAATACTGAAAAAAAAACAGTAAAAAACTTGGGTTATCCTTACGTACTCTTTTTATTTCGTCACAATATTATAATATTTATTAGGTTCCTCGTACAATAACCGTCACTTCGATCATTCGGTAGCCGGACGCCACGCTGAGACAAGTCCATAAAACGTGGAAATAACCTTATTACCATAATAAACAGTCAATAATACAATGACAACGTTATTTTATGGAGTTGTAAATAAAACTCAGCGAGGGACACTTTTGAACGCCGTCGATTCGTACTAAACGGTTATTGCTGATATATTTTGTACAAATTTTTCGATTTATGTGACAGATTTGTAGGAAAAATATTTTAATAATAACAATATTTTAAAAATTAGTATACCTATATAATGTGTTTTATCTGTTAGCATAATATCCGTATGATTAAGTTAAAAAGAAAGTAGGTTCCTACATATTTTAAAATAATATTGTTATCATTATCTTCATTGACCTCTACATCCCGCTGCTGAGTATTAGCAGGCCTGTGTCACTCCCCGTTTAGGTATCGAAAATGTACCTACATTATTACTATGAACGCAGGCGGCCCCTCCGGGTGGTAAATTCAGTTATACGAATCGTTTTTCCAGAGTAATAAGAACGAAATTGGCTTGCAATGGATGTCTAGGTATCTAAACGAAAAGGTGCTGAGTTCTGACGTGAGCTAAATTAAACCATATCGCTAGCCACATTGAGTAGATATTTCTTTGAATTTCTTTGCTGAGTGAGACTTCTGTACGTTAGTATTATTTATTCTGTGGTATTAGGCCACTGTTAATGTAGCCATCCCTTTCGTAAGTAATAGTTCTAGTGTTGTTTTCTTATATCCGTCACCATAAAAAAGTATACGTTGAATCTAGCAAAACAGATTCATCTCAAACATAAACAGAAGCGAACAAACCAACTCCATCGCATTTCTGATGCAATTGGAACTAGTTTAATCAGAAATGCAACTTGATACTCTTTGGACAAATCCCGGGACTCGTCGCGCAATGTTGGGATCGTGTGTGGAGTTGAGTATTATTTTACTTTTGAAACATCAGTTTAAAAACAGACTTTTGTTTTTGACATTTTTAATTTGTTACAAACTTTCGTATTTATTACCTACTAATTATAGATTTAACTCGCTTCTTTTTCTAAAGTAAATATTAGTTTCAAGATAAGACAGTTGTATCATAGTTCCTTATTATTTTAAATATGTAAGACTAGCTGTGGTCCGCGGCGTTGCCGATGTGGTTAAAGGGTAATTGTCATTTGCCAATAAAAACGCTCGGGAACATAATAATGTGTTAATCTAGGTAATAAGGTTATATGTAAAATTTCATTCTAATCCAATTTTAATTCGATTCTACCATTTTTAGGGTTTCGTATCCGAAGGGTGCAAACGTGACCCTATTACTGAGACTCCGCTGTCTGTCCGTCTGTCCGTCTGTCACAAGGCTCTATCTCTTGAACCGTAATAGCTAGACACCGATTATGTAAGTATTACTGTGGCCGCTATAACAACAAATACTAAAAATAAAACAAAGTTGAAAATTAAAAGGGGTCGTCATACAAAAAACTTGTTATTTTCAGCATTTTAAAACATTGTACGGTGTTATGGAACCCTTCATGTACGAGTCCGACTCGCACTTGCCCGTTTATTTTGTGAAAGCGGACCAAACATCGATTCATACATATATTGTGTTGACAATCCGACTTAAAGAGGTTCCTATTTTCAAAATTAAATTCTAGTATTGCACCTGTTTGTCTCAACATTACAAATATAGATGAACTCAGTTCAATCCAAAATGTAACCTGACACTCTTTAGACAAATCCGGAGATATATCGCACGACTAGACACGCCTGGTGACGTTTGACATCGAGAGGGGTATTCTGGATGTAAAAAATATTTACATTAAATATATAGGAGCAAATCACACTGATTAACCTAGCCCCAAAGTAAGTTTTAACTTTTATATACTAACTCCACGACACTATATTCTATAGTAAATACATTTATAGATAAGTGTGCAAAGTATGTCAACATATATTTTATCGGTATTGATTACCTTTATGAAAATAACTACGTATGTATTGTATTGAAGATATTGTATGTTACTTTTAAATATGTTTTTGAGTTGTATTTCTTTTGTTGGTTATCCGTGATAGCACATAGATAAAAATACAAGTAAAAAATTCGTATTGCATTATAATATATGTAGCTTTATTTCAAATCTAAATTCTGTAACATATAATTTTCAATTCTTTTTCTAATTTATTTCATACCGACGGTGACGGTTAGAATATTAATGTTTTCCGAAATATTGTTTCAGTAAACGAATTATCCTTACCAACCTTAGTGATTAGGAAAAATATCAGTAATAATTCGAACTCATTTCGGTTTTTTTATTATTTATTGCCCACAAGTCGTCCTATTTCGTGACAGTTGCTTAATAAAACTTTAATTGTTCCTGTACGGACTTATACGTCAAAATCACAACTATAAAAAACGTCTCTCCGTAATACCCGCCAAGTCAGTAGCTAAGTAACTTAATACTGACGCGCGTCTACCGGTTTCCAAATAAACATTCTTGTATCCGAAATAACATTATAAATCATTTTCCCTTCGATTTTTTGTTGTGAATTTGTTAGTTTCGTGACAATCTGTTCCGCTATTTGCTTAGCGTCACTAAACAGATGGTGGTGCATCCATCATTTTGGAATATTAATTTTTGAATGCACATTTGGAACGGTATTTCTTTATTATAGAAACAAAATTGTCATTAAGATTGTCATAAGATGGTTTGAGAGTTTTATAATTTTGTTAGCACAAAATTTGTAATAGTAAAAAACATCCGTAAATAGCTTTCAATAAACGGGCAAGTGCGAGTTGGACTCGTACATGCAGGGTTCCGATTGATCTAGTTAAAAACGCTGAAAAACAAGTTTCTTGTACGACGACCCCCTTTAATTTTTAACTTTATCTTATTTTTAGTAAGTAGGTATGTATTTTTTGTTATAGTGGCCATAGTAATGCATAATCTGTGAAAATTTCAAGTATCTAGTTAATGCCATTATAACTATCTAGTTAAAAACGCTGAAAAAACACCTTTTTTTGTATGACGTCCCCCTTTAATTTTTAACTTTTATTTATTTTTAGTATTTGTTAATATAGCGGCCACAGCAATACATAATGGGTGAAAATTTCAAGTGTCTAGCTATTACAGTTCAAGAGATAGAGCCCTGTGACAGACGGACAGACAGACGGACAGACGGACAGACAGCGGAGTCTCAGTAATAGTGTTGAGTTTGCAACTATTGGGTACGGAACCCTAAAAAGGGGTTTCTAAATTAGATTTTTAAAACAAAATAAGGAGTTTATGTCGAAGTTTTGTTTAATTATAATGAATAAACCAACTTCAAATGATCTAAAAAAAAATATATATACTTATACCATGGTTACGGCATCATCATCATCATCATCCCAGCCCTTCTTCCGCCCACTGCTGAGCATAGGCCTCTCTTCGTCGACGCCACCCATTCCTGTGCTGCTCTCATCCAGGTGCGACCCGCGACTTTGGTTATATCGTCAACCCATCGCATAGGCGGACGGCAGATTATATATATTTTGGTCAATCTAGGTACTGATACATTAAGTTTAGCATAATAAAAAAGTATAAATTGGTGCAGACCCAATTTCGGAAACTGTTTGATTCACAATAGTGAATCTATTCGATATCGAAATGATAAAACTAAAACAAATTTTATAAATGCGGCTTACACGATTTGACTGCAACATCATGACTTCGAAAACTAATAAACAAAATGAATACTATACGGATAAACGATACAATATCACTAAAACTCGAAACTAGAAATAGAATGGCGTCTCAATACAAAATAAAAAGAAATATATGTACTCATGAACAGGCCCGTATATAGGGTTATATAGGGGGCACAACATTTTTGGATTTAAAATATATTACGGATACGTATAAAAATCATTAAAAGAGACCTATTTCCTAGCAGTCGGAGATTTATGACTGCAAAAGATACGAATAATGAAAAAGTTTGAATTGATTTTGTTTCTCTTGATGTTTTAACAATACTTAAAACTGCATTGAGCGAAACGGCGAGGCAAATTTCTTTCTAGGGCAAACGTGCGACGCTACGCAGTGCATCTTAGCATTTAGATTATCAATACACTTACCTCTATATTAAGGAAAGATTTAGTTCATGATACTGAACAACTCTCCCCAAGGAAATTATAACCGAAATATGATAAAAATAATATCTTTCCATAGAAACTCGGGTAAGCTGATCGGCCAAAATGCGTTCCTTGGCGAAAGTTGTTCAGAATCATGTACCAATTTCAACCTAAAATTGTTTCAATATATTTTGTAATACCCCGTTTAAATTTGAGTAAACTGAATTTGACAATTAAGTAGGTATTTTAATAGTCCCCTCTCGTCAGTCCCTGGCTACAGCCCTGTGTTTCTACAAGAAAACAAGTTCAATTACAGGCACGCTGAAAATGCTATTAGGAGGTTGACATTCGCTCTTTTGCCGCACGAGCATTTAGAGAATCTCAAAATTACTCATCGGCATTACAGTCACGAGTCCGCCATACCGATCCGGCGCTGATTTTTACTTCTTTCGATTCCGATTGCACTATTTCACCCGGCAATTTGTCTTCATATTACTCTGAATAGTGGTTTTGATAGGAGACGTTATATTTAATATCTCGAGGATCTAGGTACTGTGGATTACTATGGGTAGCTATATAAATGTTTTTTTTAGAGATCACTGGATACCTACTAAGTTGGATATTTCTATTTTAAACTGTGTACAATGTATTTTGTGGTTTTACATCCTCATCTGTAGATAGATGCTAGTGTAGCACGATAGTAGTGCAAGTATAGGAGAGCTTAGCCTTAATGTCTATTGCACTTTTGTTGTCTGTAAGACCAAAGTCTAGAAATTATTCCGCTTGGCAATAGATAGAGAGGAGTTTTGGAAGCTGACATCATCCAGTAATGGAGGAGCACTTAAAAGAAGTCTAAATAATCTATCCGATGGATGTATGTATGCTTTACAAAAATATAATAATATTATATAGCTGAGATAAAATGAAGGCATTCCGTTTAATATGGTACTTAAAATAAATGTATATCAGATTTTCCAAACAAGCAGACTACGTACCTACATATTTTCAACCATATAAAGTCTACTAACTATTAATTACACACTACTCAGTGTCACTTTACGATTATATTTACTTTTTTACCAGCAACGTTGTGATACGCGGATTATTTCCACTAATTTAAGGCTACGCTTCCACTCGTCACATCATTCTGAGATCGCTAATAGGCGTGAAGGCGTCAATATGCGAGAAAAATGGGATTTTGTAGGAAAAAATGCGGAACCGTGTCATGTAAACAAGCTAGAAAAAAAGTGATTAGTGACGCTATGTAATATTTAAAATTTGGTGAGGAGTAGAAAAGATAGTGTTATAGTTCTAAATTGAACAAGCGACCAATATTGTGTAAATGAGTTTCTTTCGGCGTTTCTTTGAGCAGCTTTTAAGCAGTGGTCTTTAAGAAACGCTAGTTTCAGTAGCTTATTTTTAAAATCATTAATATTTTAAATATCAATAATATTTAGGTAGGTACACGTATTGTAAACTAAACTTTTTTACGTTTAAAAGTGCCTGGAAGGCCTAGTTACTGAATAAACATTTGAATTTTGAATTAAATTTTAAATGCTTTGAGTGTAGGTTTAAAAATTAGAAAACAAGAAGATCAAGTGTAGGTCGATATATTATATATAGTATTATATTATAAGACCTTATTAGAGTGAAAGCGAAAAGCAAGCAAGATAGATTCGATTAAATATTGTAACATGTAACCTTTTTCAATACATAAAATAAATAATTGTTTGGTCGTATGGTTTACAGGCTAGAATAGGACCACTCCATCTCTTCCTGAGGATGTCTCTAAACTATAGCCAAATCGTTTAAAGTGCCGGCTATCTCAATTTGGCATGGTCTTTGGCATCCTTGGGGGACCCAATAGTCTTCTTCAAATATGGCAATGCATGTCAATACTTGTGCTGACATATTTGGAAAAGAAAATAAGCGGGAAAGCGCACCTGGGCTCTGAATCAAAACTCGATATATTTATTCGAACTCTATTTAAATACCTAACTAACTGTTCAATAGAATTAAACTTAATCCTTTTTTCGACCTAATTATCTGAGATATTTCTAACCGTTTAACACTAATAAGTTGGAATAATTTCTAGATAGAGAAATTATTCCATCTAGACCAATATCAGAGTACGTGCAAAACTTTTTAAGGCACCCTCGAGATCAAATTTGTTAGAAGGCTCCTGAGTTAGTGAAAGAAAAAGTCCCGAAACAAATTGTTGGCAAACGAGAGAAGTGTCCAACAGCGAAAATATGTTGATTGAATAAAGAAAAACTATTAAAAGTTTCTCTCGAGTTTCTGGTTCAGCGACCACAGACAAACGGGGCAGTGCGTGGAACGGAGACTGTGATCGTCTTGTATTTATGGTTCCAAGTGCATACAAACTGTGGAACTTCTTTCTTGATTAGTTTTCTGGATCCGATAATGTATTGGTTAAGATTAGCAGGGTAGCCTTTAGCCATCTTGAAATATATGAGGAAGTATTGAGTCACACGAATAAGTTATACAAAAAAATTTTTTTCGTACAAGCTTTTATTGTATGGCCTAAGTACTTATAAAGAAAATGTAATAACCCAAACACGATGGAGTTGCGTCATCTTTCAGCTCCATCATCAGATCAGTTTCTTATTATACAACGTGGATGAGAAGTACCCGTAATAAATCAAACCACGGGCTAAACTAGATCACTAAAGTATATTGAAATTAAAATAACAGTCAAAAAACCAAAAAACAATTCAACATTCCCACACAAATCGCCCGCTGTAACTTTTGTATGGAAATGCCGATATTTTTTCTGTGTTTTGGCTGTTATTTTGATTTCATTATACCTACTATAATGCTCTAGTATAGACCGTGGTTCGATTCATTATGGGTATGTCCCTTCTACGTTGTATACGTAATTATATTGCATTGTCATTTGATTTCCTTATGTAAATCTCATACAAAATCTCATCTCAATCTGAAACCGGGAAGTGGGTCTTTAACTTGCAAGGATTGACATTTTACATACAGATACATAATCACGACTTTATCCCTCATAGGGTACACAGAGCCCAGATCCGTAAGACGCGTGGCGTGAAGTTAAAAAAGTGGCCAAGTGCGAGTCGGACTCGCCCATGAAGAGTTCCGTAGCAGCAAGTAACATTTTACGATTTATAACGTTTTAAAAAAACTACTTTCTAGTTCTCGTTCAAACTAATTTTCGGTGGAAGTTTGCATGGTAATCATGTACATCACATATTTTTTTTATTTTTATCATTCTCTTATTTTAGAAGTTACAGGGGGGGACACACATTTTACCATTTTGGAAGTGTCTCTCGCGCAAACTATTTTAGAAAAAAAAAAATTATTTATTTAACTTTATTACAAAAATTGTAAACGGCGGACTAAAAGCCTTAGGCTTTATCTACCAGTTAACCGACAGATGGTGCAGAGACAAGTGAGGCTAAAGTAGGAGCAAAATTTCTCATTACTTTCTAAATAGTTAGTATTTGAACTTTTAACTTACATATATATTGCATGGCTATGAATAAATTACATAAACTACAAAATATAATACTTAAATATAGTATATTAATTTAAATTACCTACTTCCTAATAAATATATATACATAATAATACATAAATATCCATAATTTATTTATTATCTGACAGTCCATGAAGAATGTAACCGCGCACTGCTTTTTTAAAGGCAAGTCGACTAGGGGCTTTACGAATTTGGTCGGGAAGGGCGTTCCAGAGCTTCACGGCCTGTACGGTAAAGGAATGCTCGAAGAACCCACTCCGATGATGCGGCATAGCAAGTAGAAGATTGTTAGAAGAGCGAAGTATTCTGACGTGGGAATCCTTAAAGAAAGAAAATTGAGATTTTAAGTACCGCGGAGTTTTAGGGTCGAAGAGCCTAGAAAAGAGAGTGGTAAGTATATGTAAGTTACGACGTTGCCGGATGGGCAACCATTTTAACTGCGAGCAATAGCTCTAATAAAATGGTAAACGCTCAAATTATCATTCGACAAATGGTCAAACTTACGGAGGCCAAACATGAAACGAAGACAGTTGTTTTGGATTTTCAGTTCTAAGTATGGGGAACCCCAAAAATTTATTGTTTTTTTTTTCAATTTTTTGTGAAAATCTTAATGCAGTTCACAGAATACATCTACTTACCAAGTTTCAACAGTATAGTTCTTATAGGTTCGGAAAAAAGTGGCTGTGACATACGACAGACAGACAGACAGACATGACGAATCCATAAGGGTTCAGTTTTTTACCATTTGGCTACGGAACCTTACACATTGTATATCGTCATCATTTCAACATCTGTTATCTGTGGAGGTAAAGAATAATATTTTGGTACTGGAGTTATTAAATCGTTCAATTTATTAGCTTGTTCAATGACTTTCTTTAGGCAACTTGAAAATCTAAATAATATTGCCGATAGAAATAGTAGTGAAATTTTATGGAGAATTTACAAACACCAAACTAATTTAAATTCCTATTTTTTCTACGACCTGTCTCAGCCTATGCCTCGCATGCCCTTACTATGGAATAAGATGCCTAGCTATAAAGAAAATACATATATTGTATGTAACAAACAATCTCTTGTTTACCAAATACGAGTAGATAGTTACTCTATGAAGTATTGGGTAACTTTTTTAGTAGTTCATCACAAAAATCACCAAGCTCACAATGTTTACAAGAGTAATATCTTATACAACACGTGAAAGTTATCATTGCACAAAGTTTTTGCGGATGTAATATTAGGGGGGGTAAGTTAGCCGCTCTTAAGATTCGTATAACTTTCTTAATACCTCACGAGATTACCCTCTCGAAGAGATTATAGATATCAGGAGATATTTCTACGGTGAATAAACCGCGATGTCCGCGATTGAGCACTTATTCTTACAAACACTATCACTACTGTTTAAAAACGGAGGTCATAAATTAAGGTTATATTGTTACTTACCATATTTGTAATATGAATCTGGATTTATTATAATTTTACTAAGTCAGTCAGGTCTAAGTAATTTTAATTATGATATCACTATATTTACCGCGTTCAGTGCTTTGCATTCGTTTTAATGAGATTGAAATCTGATTGGTCTGAGTTGACTATTTACGTAGATGACAGTTAAATAATGTAACCAACAGTTACCAAATTTAAATATTTAGGCTCGATAATCAGTTATGATGGCAAAATTGAAGACGATATTTCTCACAGAACTGGTTCGTTAAAATGGTGACATGCTCACTGGCGTAATGTGCACCAAAAAGATGCCACTTAAGATCAAAAGTAAAATATACAAAACTGCTATAAGACCAGCAGTTTTGTATGGATCAGAATGTTGGGTATCAAATAAACAACACAACAAAGTTACACACAACAGAAATGCGCATGCTATACTGGTCAACGGGTGTCATCTTACTGATCAAAATCTGAAACAAGGTACGTAAGAAGGAGTTTTAAAGTTGCCCCTATAGCAGAGTAACTTGTTGAAAAACGCCTTTACATATTATAGACACGTGCAGAGACGTCCAGAAGACAATTTAGTTAACCTAGCCCTAAATTTACCAACGATTAAGCGAGAATGTGAAAGATCATCATCCACCTGGATGATGATGGTCAAAAATGACCAGAAACAAACACTGTTCAACACCATCCCAGCTCAAGACCGTGCAAAGTGGAAAAGTAAGACAAGTAAGCCGACTCCAAGTAGACTACCTACATATGGTCTAGAGAGAGAAGAGAAAAAGAAGACAGATGAATTATGTATACTTACTGTTTTCACTTTAACTTAGTTGAACAAACATGATCTTCTATATAATTT
Organism: Acrobasis repandana; assembly: GCA_963576875.1. Classification (NCBI taxonomy): domain Eukaryota; kingdom Metazoa; phylum Arthropoda; class Insecta; order Lepidoptera; family Pyralidae; genus Acrobasis; species Acrobasis repandana. The sequence goes on along the minus strand of OY756223.1, from coordinate 8,338,883 downwards.
CAAGGTGTCAAAATCTCGCTAGCTGACATGTCAACAATGATAACCGTTTTAACCCATCTTCTTACAGAGAGATAAAAACACCTCTCCTCTATTCCATAATCTAATTCCACGTCCATATGTTGTACATCGGAATAATAATAAAAACGTCGATTTCTTTTTATTTGTATTATAACTTGTTACAGTAACATTCTGTTATTAATTCCACTCGATAAAATTGTATTATTATAATGGAAACGTAATGTCTCCGAATTTGAGATTATTTGTTGATTGGGGTAAAATTGAACTGTTAGGGGTCCCAATCGGTATGTGTTATAATTATTGATTTAGCTTACGAATTATATACGTGTTTAGGGTTCTGTACCCAAAGGGTGCAAACGAGACCCTATTACTGAGACTCCGCTGTCTGTCCGTCTGTCCGTCCGTCTGTCACAGGGCTCTATCTCTTAAACCGTAATAGCTAAACACTTAAAATTTTCACCGATTATGTATTACTGTGGCCGCTATAAAAACAAATACTAATAAGAAAAAGTAAAAAATTAAAGAGGGTCAGCATACAAAAAAAGGTGTTTTTTTCAGCGTTTTTAACTCGATTTTTTTTATTATTAATTATTATTTAAATTTTTAATAATTTTTATTATTGATATACTAACATTTTTTCCGTAACTTGCGTGTTTTTTCGGTTTAAGTTAATGACTCGTAAGTAAGGATTTTATCAATTTGCATTACAAGTTTATCAAAATCTGTTCAAGGGTTGTAAGTAATTGAGTAAAAAACGTTTTATACTCTTGAATTTGAACTATATACCTTTGTTACTTTCATTTTAAGAAGTCTTGTCTATATCTATTTCAATTATTATACAAAAGCAATAAGTTTATTAGTGAGTAAAAAAATAATTGTGCTCTTATAAATTCATATACCTTCCATGTTTATATCACCATCTAATATCAAATAAGGTTTTTCACTAATGATTCATTAAACATCTACTCGTATTCAAAAACTGAACTACTTATGTATCTATAAAATTCGTAAACAGATAAATAACTAGCTCGATACCCAAAACCGATTCTCTTTATCATTCGTTATTCCTTATCGTAGAGAGACATCTCTACAGAATTGTTGAACAGTCCGATTACCACTGTAACATAGCCTTATATGTCTCATTGGTCGTTTGGACCGTCCGCGTCCCGTCGAATTATTTGCATACCACAGTCCAAATAATTCCCATACCGGTAGGCCGAAATAATTCACTCAAGGGACGTTTAATGGGACCCAACGTCAATTAAAATAACCAAGTTTTTTTTCGTTAAAAAAGTGTCGAGCTCAGCGGCCTTTGAATCTTTCCGTACGATAGCATTCTACAGGTGCTATGTCTGTTGGTGGTCAACCGTGTCAACTCAACTTCAACAATTTATTTTCCGGTAACTTTTAATGAAACAAACAATTTTGAACTCTATTGTGAGAGTAATAACACAGTTGTTAAATATTGCTAGATAGATGTCAGAGAACCGGGAATTAGAATGATGGATTCACAACACCAAAGGGTCCTTTTGACCCTTATCAGCACAGAAGTTTTATTTTTAGTTTTGTAAATTTCAAACGTAGTGTTAAATAAGTAAACGGCTTCCTCCAGGCGTCGGAAGGAGGTAATTCTGAGAAAAATTAAAAAGAGGGTCCTCTCTTAACCTCAGTCGGGTTTGAGAAAAAATATTAATTACCCACGGGATGTATGCTTGGATTATTATTTAATAAAAGAAAATAATGAAAAGGGTGAACTAGGGTATGCCCTTACCAACATTCTAAATAGGTAAGTATATATTAGGTCCTTACATATGAAATTGCCGATTTTCAATACTGGCAACTTTAAAATCAAATATCTTGCGTTTCATTAGGAATTCCAAATTAAAATTTATTTCGAAATAAAGCCAGAAAAATATTGTTATAAAATTCGTATTTCATTTGTTTTAACATCATTTGTTTAAGTTTCAACATTGCTATAACAACAACTATGGACAAATTGAAAATTCGCGGTATTTACGAATACAAGTTTCACCGTGGCACCAGTGCTGCAGAAACGACTCGAAGAATTAACGACGTGTATGGACCAGGCACCGCTAACGAACGAACGGTGCGTTTTTGGTTTCAACGTTTCCGTTCTGGAAATTTCGATTTACACAATGAGCCTCGTGGACGACCTGATACTCAAGTGAATAACGAAGAATTGAAGGCGATAGTGGAAGCGGATCCATCTCAAACCACTTCTGAATTAGCAGCAGCCTTCGGCGTAAGTGACAAAACGATACTTATCCACTTGCGCCAAATCGGAAAAATTAAAAATCTCGAAAAGTCAATTCGTGCGGTACCCCACGAATTGACTGAAGCAAACCAACAAACACGCGTTGCTTGCTGCGTTTCTTTGCTTAATCGCCACAATAATGAGGGGATTTTGAACCGTATCGTGACTTGTGATGAGAAATGGATCCTGTACGACAATCGGAAGCGATCATCACAATGGCTTGACCCTGGAGAACCGGCAAAACCTTGCCCTAAGCGAAAACTAACCAAAAAGAAGATTCTGGTTAGTGTTTGGTGGACCAGTGCTGGTGTTATCCACTACAGCTTCTTGAGATCAGGCCAGACGATTACTGCAGACTTGTATTGCCAACAATTGCAAACAATGATGGAAAAGCTCGCCATTAAACAACCGAGACTGATGAATTGCTCTAGCCCACTGCTCCTTCAGGATAACGCTAGACCACACACTGCACATCAAACGATCGCCAAGTTAGTGGAGCTGCGATTGGAACCTCTGCGTCACCCACCATACTCTCCAGATCTTGCCCCAACCGATTACCACTTTTTTCAAAATTTGGATAACTTTTTACAAGGAAAAAATTTCAAATCTGATGAGGCAGTCAAAACCGCCTTCAAACAGTTCATAGACTCTCGCTCCCAGGATTTTTTTCCAAAGGTATCAATGATCTGCCTATAAAATGGCGGAAGTGTATCGATAACAACGGCGCATACTTCGATTGATTAAATAATAATTTCATTAAAAAAAACTTGTTTTACTTTTTTGATACTGAACGGCAATTTCATATGTAAGGACCTAATATTCTATATTAAGTATATATATAGATGTACAGTTCAATAAATAATTTTAGCAATTTGTCGTAAAATTGAATTATCAATTTAGTTTAACTTTGATATATTTTTAATAAATCAGACGAACACTCCACGTTACAGTCCTTTCTTTTTATCTAATTAAAAAAATCTAAATATTTGAACACAAATACTGTTGTACTGTATTAAAAAAAAAAGAGTATTTTATGCATGTATTGCATGTATGTAGACTTGTTCATACCTAATATAGTGTGTGTATTTAATTACATGTCTATCGTTAATAAATTTATTTCTGCTTTTCCTAAAGGAAAAGGAGTCGTAGGTAGAGAATGCATTAAAGAATATATTATTTACTTGAATTACATTCACAAAATTAAGTGCAAATAGTTTTGTTTTTATTCAAATGAAATTTTAATCGACGCACTATTATCTAAAAATATAATAAACTGCGATAAGACCCATCAAACGTCAGATTGTGTCGAACATAAATTCAATTAAGCAGCTGTATTCGATTTCACGAGGGTTCAAGCGAATTTGCATACATGTACTCGTATCCCCAAAAACCTATATTATGACAATATATTATTAATCTTTAATTTACTTTATTAGCGCAAGCTCTCCTTTCTACGCGCCTACGCCCCTATCCCTAGGGATTTGTCGGAGAGCAGAATTTAAATTTGAATGACCCCTGCTGAATTACCTAATGCTATACGTGTACATTTGAAACAATGCAACGATTGGATAAAAGATTTATTTGTTGACCTGTGTTAGATGTACATAAAAAGTCACTTAGCCTAAACCCAAACGGTTCACTCCCGAATGCAAATATCCTAGTAATGAGTAGCAAGCTAAATGCAAATTGAAAGAAATAAATAGCTGTTCTGGAGTCTTAGTTGGCTCGTACGAGCAGATTACATGCTTTGCCAAAAAGATAGCCCGAAACAGATATGTACATACAGTTTGAATACTTGAGAAGGTTGAAGTAGATTTAAGCGTACATTAAGCAAGATTTTAGTCAAAAGCTTAGTTCAACTTGCGACATTCGTTTACATGTACATATATTAAAGTAACACGATATAGTTTTAAAACACTAAAACCTAATTCGGGGTACCCGAATTGGTCGATTCTATCACTAGGTCGACGCTCGCTCGCGTCTGTGATGGTTACTGCTCAAACAAATCCTTATATATCTATGACTAATTTGGGATAAATAAATTTTGCAACGTATACATTTATCATACATTTCATACTTTACCTGATCTTCACCCGGCATTCTATGCAATACCTAGGAATTTTATTTATTGTCTAGGCAATGTGTATAAATAATGAAAGATAAAAAAGAAACAATATTTCAATAATAGAGAGTATGCATTATTTTTTTTTATTTTTTTAATCGATAGTCCTCGTCGAGAAATAGCCGCAAAAAATAAATCAGTGCCAAAAAACATGTATATGGTGTAGAAAATAAATATTGAAAATAGCAAGTAGACGTCAACGTCTGCAATATCCGCTAGAGACAGAAGCTGTCAATGCATGTTTTTCTTTTTTGGGTACTTTCGATATTATCAGCCAGTGATGTTTGTTAAACTTCTATATAAAAGTACATACATTTCGAATGTCATCGATACTCAAACTACATTGGACGGACAGTCCTACCGAATGCACCCGAACTTGTCATTTCCTTTTTATGAACTTTGTCGTCAATTTCCTTTTGTTTGTCAAAAGTTCCCGCGCAATATTTGCATATTTTAAATAATTTATTTCTAATCCAAATAAGAGTCAGTAAGAAAAATAATTAACTAGGCGCGATAACGTATTAATAGAAATTGTAAAATAAAAATATGAGCCGGATTGGTATTACATGCATATTCCTTATTGCCTAGACGAGCTCGGAATTGTATAAAATGCGTGAAACATTTTGCCGGTGATAAGTATGATTGAGATGAGTAAGATACGTATTTATCGTAAAATATATAGTATCGTTGGATTAGTACCCACCATACAAATTTAACGTCACTTTGGGGCTAGTTCAATTTGTGTGATCTGTATTTATGTATTACTAGCTGTGCCCGCGACTTCGTTCGCGTGGTTGTCGGAACGTAATGTTATATAGCCTAAAGCCTTCCTCTATAAATGGACTACCCAACAAAAAAAGAATTTTTCAAATCGGACCATTATTATTATTCTTATATTTATATTTTGGCTTCAAAAGTCAATCTGGCCACATTATACAACTTTCAAATTCTAGCTCCGTAATATCCCTAATAGTATTTAACGTTTTTTAAGCAGCAATGTAAAGCTCTGTTTGGTAAAAAGATAGCCAGGGGCGAATTAAGAATGAATACGACCACTCAGCAGTTAGTGTTACCGCAGATTTGTTCCGGAATGTTTAACAAGTGGTACTGTTTATATCAGTGCTTTGCGCTGTTTTGATTGTACTTGTATATACAAGAATGTAAATATTTCATATTTTAAAGTTACGTACACAGTTTTGTGGTTGGAAAGATATCATGTAACTAATATTGCATACTTTTAACATTACACACAATTTCGGGGTTGGTTCAGTTTTCTTATTTACCCTAGGAAATAGTAGGCTTAGAAAATATCTCATTTATATAACTAAAGGAAAAATGATATAAATATTTGTCTAGGTATAGAGGAAAAACTTTGTTATTGTTTATAGAGTTCCGACTTCCGTCATAGACGAGTTTCTTCTGTAGGCTATTTGACTTTGCGACCATTCGATACTATTTCCTTGTTCACGCTTTTGATATTTTATTATAGAACATCTTAATCATATATTATGATGCTTTTTGCAGTAAGTTATTTTTAAATATCAAAGTTTTTAGGGTTCCGTACCCAAAGGGTGCAAACGGGACCCTATTACTGAGACTCCGCTGTCTGTCTGTCCGTCTGTCACAGGGCTCTATCTCTTGAACCGTAATAGCTTAACACTTGAAATTTTCACCGATTATGTATTACTGTAGCCGCTATAACTTAAAATACTGAAAATAAAAAAAAATAAATATTAAAGGAGGCTGCCATACAAAAACGTGTTTTTCAGTGTTTTAACTAGATCTTTATAATGGCATTAACTAGATACTTGAAATTTTCACAGATTATGTTATACTATGGCTGCTATAACAACAAATTAAAAACTAAAGGGGGTCGTCATACAAAAAACGTGTTTTTTTAGCGTTTTAAAACATTGTACGTAGGTACGGAACCCTTCATGTACGAGTCCGACTCGCACTTGCCCGTTTATTTAAACAATATCGTACTAAGTAGTGATTAATTAAATAATATTTAAGCAGCAATTTTAGAAAAGTATCTTATTTAATAATTAACAAAGCTGTTTCCAAGATTATTAAAAATAGCATAACCAAGACTGAATTTTCTAATAAAGCCGAAACAAAAAGTTTTTATTAATAAAGAACAATAAGCCTTTGAGAAATGAGCGGAATAATATTATGAAATTCTTCAAACATAGCGTAAGTTCAAAAAGCAACTCATTAAGTGACGGCCAAAGAAATGTTCGGTTGTAATCAGCTAGCTGGCGGCGATTAAGACGTACAAACTTTAGCCAGCCCTGAGACAAGGGTCACCATCGAGCCGGGAAATCTGGTGATATCATTAGCTTCTAGATTAAAAAGAGAGGTTAGAGGTTCTGTGAGAACAGTAGACCTTGCGAGCTCCAAATAACCACGCAATAACCAACACTTTTCTCTTTCCCCTGACTCAACAAAGCCATTTCAGTAAAATCCATCTATATACAGGGTCTAACAAAATATACTAAAACTATTTTAAGGGTAGATTCAGTCCATGATATTGAACAACTTTCCCCAAGGAACATATATCGAAATATAAAAAATAATTTTTGACCTTCCACATAAGTTGACCGATCAGCTGATCCGAGTTTATATGGAGGGCCAAAAATTATTTTTCATATTTCGACATATGTTCCTTGGGGAAAGTTGTTCAGTATCACGGACTGAATAAATCCCTAAAATAGTTTCAGTATATTTTGTTCGACGTTATATAATGCAACAGCAAACTTCCCCCATTTTCCCCCCTTTAGCCCCCTTTTTGTTTTTTTTTTGCAAAATCATGTGCAGCATGAACTTCTTTAGTGTGTTTTTAAGTTATTTAGTGAGCCTCTCATATTTGAATGAAATCCTTCAAAAAATAATAACACTACAGCAAAGTTCTCCCTCGTTTTCCCCCTATTTCTCCCTTTATTAAACATCTAGATCGATTAAAAAATAAAATCAAGGAGCTTGAGTGCCAATTTTCATAAAAATCGATTGAAAAATGCGACCTGTAGGCGAGAACAGACAGACGGACAAAAGTATTTTGGCCAAACTCGAAACTGAGACGCCTCGCTCGTTCGGTCAATAAAGAAAATCATAATTATTTGAGAGAGAATTATTGTTCGTAGATGTATTGTATAGTTTCTCAAATTTATATTATGGAAAGCCTACGTATAACAATAATTTAAGGCAGTTTCAAAGTGTACTCATCCAAGTAAAAAACTCATGTTAAAGGTATTGTAGGTAACCTTAAAAATTAGGTCGAGAGACTGATCAGTGACTTTAACTGATTACACGGACCAAATGGGTTAGATCAACGTTTGTGACAATAACTCAACCACATAGTTCTAGAAAAAACTGCCGTATGGCTTTCGGCCTAGAATTGGACCATTGCATCTCTTCCTGTGGATGTCGTAAGGACTAAGCACACACATCTAGTGCTACAACTGCATTCCTAAGCAACGGTTAACGTCTGGCAGGTTGCCGGTTGTAAAACTAAGCCAAATCATTTAAACTGTTTCGGCTATTTATTTTCTACTTCGCAAGGTCTTAGGCATCCTCAGGTGACCATTGAAATTCTGTCAATAAAGAAAATCAGATGTCGTTGACATGATTTAATTTTATTTCTTAAATTCCAGCGTTACGGCTGAAGGCACAGATTAATAAATAGTTACTGAAAGCTTCAAAAGTGATTCAACATCGTGGTCGGACTTGTGCTACGCGGTTCACTTCGTGACAAGTTTACCCGAATGTCTTTATCTTTGCTACGCAGCAGTGCCCACACAACTAGGTCTGCTTTGGATAGGCAACTTTTTGTTTGCCCTGGGAAGTCCACTCTAAGACCTGGATTTGTGGGCTATCTGTGCAGTCTTATGAGGATATGGCCTACCTACCTAGCGTATACCTTGAACTTAAAACACAAGTACAGCTTACAATGACTGCAATTAGAAAAAAAGCGTGTTCAATATAATACCAAATTGGATAATGCAAAATTTGAAAAGGAGAAGTTGCTTTTTAACTACTATATATACACCTGAATCCTATTATCAAAGACCGAGACAAGCTTAAAAATGTAGTGGTTAGTGCACTTGTAGGATTCACCTTGTCTTTTTAAAGCTCTGTTTTTCCAGTATGATGATGTCTACAATATTGCCGCATCCAAAATTCATTCATATTATTTCGTACACTCCACCCCGTTTATTTACCAAAAACTTTTCCGTCGCAGTTAATTTATTTTCCGACCAAATCTTCATAAACCGCCGCCGTCCGCACGCAATACGAAACGTCGACTTTTTGATAACGCCATTATAAATCGGGATTTTTTACTTAATTCATTTGTTATTCTGGAAATTCAACTTTTATGAAATATGGCTTACCTTCACTGCCCGCGCGGTGTTCATCCCCGCATATCCTGTAAAGGATAAAATCGTGAATATGTGTTAATGATTTTCTATGATTAGCTATGAATTTGATCCAGAAATGAAATGTTCAACACAACTGGATGACATCAAGTGTTATTTAAAGAATTGGCGAATATTAAAACGCTTATTATACGTATTTATATACTAAAAACCCCTTTACATTATGGTTGACGATATGGTTCAAGTTCTACTCGTCCCTACTCAGAGCCACAGACTGCCATTCAGCAATGTATGCATCTAAGTCATCTGGTATTATCTTTTAAAAGTTCTTATCTACTCAAAATTCTCATTTAAGGGAATTGTTAGGTTATCGTGCTAATCAACAAACATGTACAAATTATACTTACATACGCTAAAACATGTTTAAAAAAGAGCTGCTACTGCCGAGCGTTTGTTATGAATTCGTTATTTCAACACATAAAAGAAATAAAACACTCGTAGTTTGAAGCTCAGTTCAAACTAAAATAAAATGCAATACTCGGAACTCCGTTCACTAGATTTTTCTCCGACATGTTTTACATAAAAGCTGTTGACGGCCAATATCAATTTTGAGCAATTTACAACAGGCATGTGTAAAATTTCCAACAGCAGAAAACAACGATCAAGCAAAAGTGCTCTGAAAGCCCACTATAAAAGGAGCTCGTAGTAAATTACTTCAAATAAAAATTGCGAACGTGAAATTCAGCATCGGAGCAAACCATTTAAATTAGGCCCGATAACTTGAAAACCGAATGAAAAGGGTTTATCCAGGAGTGCGCCAATTAGTTTGCTGTTATTTTTCCATTCCGTTCGACGCCATCGAAACTGGGTCGCTGGGACACTATTACGTGTGTTAATGGGAACGATTTTTACGTATAAATTAAGAATTTTTTAATCTTAGCGAGTTCCTGGTTCGTCAGCTGTGCACTTTGGAGCCCGGGGTGTACTTTCCCGCTTTTAGTTCTCCAAATATACCATGCATTTCAAGGGTCACATAAAGATGCCAAAGACCTTGCGAAGTAGAGAAGAAATAGCCAAAACAGTTTAAATGATTTGGCTTTGTTTTACAACCGGCAACCTGCCAGACGTTAACCCTTCCTTAGGATTGCAGTTGTAGCACTAGATGTGTGTGCTTAGTCCTTTAGTCGCCTCTTACCACATCCACAGGAAGAGATGTAATGGTCCAATTCTAGACCGGAAGCCACACGGCAGTTTTTTCTAGAATTATGTGGTTGAGTTATTGACACAAACGTTGATCTAACCCATTTGGTCTCTGTAATGAGTTAAAGTCACTGATCAGTCTCTCGACTCAATTCTTAGGGTACCTACAATACCTTTAACATAAGTTTTCTACTTGGATGAGTACACTTTAAAACTGCCTTAAATTATTGTTATACGTATGCTTGCCATAATATAATAATAGAAAATATGTATACAATAAACTATTGCACATTATTAGTAACATTCTTGCAGAAAAACGAAATCTATCTATAATTTTTAAATTATGGAAAATTAATAGCCTACGTATATTTAAGTTGTTACGATAACTAAAAATGACGTATAATTAATTAAAATATATTCGACTCTCCTAATCGAGAGAGCAAACTAAGATGATTGATGAGACTTATTAATTTACCAAATATTTGTTCCGATCATTCACGACGCCAGACAATGCCTTAAGTGCCCTCCCTTAATTTTACTCAAGAACTCGCAATGTAACCAAGCCAGCAATAAATTCAAGTGTTTTCCTTTAATTTATTACCCGGCCACTCGATTAAAACTGAAAATCCTTTATTTAAAATAACTACGCGCCTAAATGAAAGCGATACGGAGTACGATCAATAAACTGCGCAAATTTTTTGGATGTTAAATTGGAATCCATAGTTTTCCAATGGTTTCAAAATAGGAAAATAGATAAAAAACATGATATTATAGTGAGATTTCTTTTTGTTATACAACTTTATATAATCTAGGGATAAAAAAGCCCCTGCTATTATAAAGTATAAAAATCTCGAAACGCCTCTTAAAAAAGATTATATCCTGTGTTGACAATTGTCATCATCATCATATCAGTCACAGGAAGTCCACTGCTGGTCATAAGCCTCCCCCAAAGATATCCGAAATGACCGATCCGAAGCAGCCTGCATCCAGCGTTCTTCTGCAACCTTGTCCAGGTCGTTCGACCACCTAGAAGGTGGGTGTCCTACGCTACGCTTGTCGGTACGCGGCCGCCATTCGAGAACTTTTCTGCCCCATCGGCCAGTACTTCGCGCTTTGTTTCCCGCCCACTGCCAATTCAATGAGCTAATTCACTGGGCTATATCTGTGACCTTAGTTCTTATAAAAATCTCCTCTTTAACATTTAATAGAATTATTCGTCAATAAATTTAAAGTAAAATAAATAAACCTAAATTAAAAACTTAAAGTAACAACAAGAGACTTACGAATTTTTCAACAAAGTTTAAACAAACACTTTTTAAATCACATTATAAATGTTTGATTCATTTATACGATTAAAGGAAGTACTTCCATTATAATTATAACAATTTTATGTTAAAAATTTGACTTAGTGACACTAATATATCACGCAACTATAACACCTAAGCCTTATCTGGAATAATTAAATCGCCCCTACGAATAATGCTCGCCTCATTATGAACATTTAAAAACAAAAGACATTCAACGCCTCAATTTGGCGTTTCGTTTTCACGTTAGAAATTAATACGAAAAGAACGTGACATTCCCCTTAAAGTTTGTAAAGTTGCGTAAAATACAATAAACTTATTATTCGTAGGAGGTCCGTTTCATATATTTTTTTTTCTTTTTATGAACACTAGAACTTAGAAGTTTGACTGTTGGAGAATACTTTTAGCATTAAATCTGCCTGTTGTACTTGTTACATTTGTACAATAAAGTTTAAAAAAATAAATAAATAGATTGTAAGTTCCATGCTGAAAAAAAACCTTAAAAGAACCAGTTTCTTCTTGTTCGCTTGTTCGCAAATAGTAAAAGACGATAGAGCCGATCTTATTTTGATTGCCTTTTTCTATCTTTACATCCACTATTAATATAACACACATTACACTAAAATTGCGGCCCTTAAGCAAACTGGGAAATAATGCATTAGCGTTAAGTTTGACCCATTGTAATCAATAAAATATAAATATCAATATATAATGCTCGTTAGGGTTGCTACACACATAAGCGGGCCGGTATTGTCGGTTCGACAATATTTGCCGAACAATATTTCCAGCCTGCTTATGTCTATATCAACCCTAACTGACGCGGTTTTTGTGATTGTTTTTTTATAAGATTGAAAGATATACTGTAACCTTTGACACGGAGTTTTTGGCGGGAAGGCAAGGGGTTCGGTTGAGGTTTTCTTTAAATTATTTTGCAATTTGATTTTAGTGGACTTTGTAGTATGAAATTGGTGTTGTTTGGAGTTATAAATGCTCATGCTCATGAACAATATGTAAAATAGTTAAAGTGGACAGTCATAGTATGGCTGTAGTGATATTTGTTTCGCGGACTGTGTGGGCGTCTTCGGGCGTCGTCGTCCGCCACTCAATCGGCTATGTAAACCACTGGACTCGTATAGATTTGTCGCCAGAAGCTCCCTTAAAGCAATCAAAGGCCTACACCAACCTTTGATTGCAACGTTAGGAAGAAAGAATTTCCCACGTTTTATTAACTTGTTCCTGGCTAAATACGCAGTAGCGTCAAAGAACCTTTGACACAATGATATGAATAGAGCCTTCTGTTACTAGTCTATAATACCCATCTCACGGTCGGATGAACAATAAAGTAATGAGCCCGGTGACTGGGCGGCGACACCGAGTCGCCGAGTCCTTATGACACCCCTTATCTCTGCACGCGATATGTGTGTGTTCAGAGTTGAGTCTAATGCGTTTTCTAATAAGAACTGGGGAATTTTAAGAAGAGATAACTATTTTCATTTTGAAAAATCTGCCTTTCTATGTCAGCCATTAATATGCTAACAATTTAAAGAGTGGCTTATAATAAATTTGACAGATAAAATCAGCGCTTCTGAAATCAGTAGCTTTTAAATGAAAACGACGGTCTTCTGTAAACGATACAAAATATATAAACTAAGTATATTACCGATGGAATATGCAGAAATATTTTACACAAACTTTTTTCCTTTCGATTCGATGTACTTATTAAAAAAATGTCATTTGTTACTTGTTACAGTTACAAGTAAAAAATCAGCTTATGTTAATAATAAACCGGTCAAATGCGAGTCGGACTCGTACATGAAGGGTTCCGTACCTCCGTACAATGTTTTAAAACAATAAAAAAGTTTATTGTATGATGACCCCCTTTAATTTTTAATTCCATTTTTATGGCCACAGTAATACATAATCAGTGAAAAGTTCAAGTGTCTAGCTATTACGATTCAAGCATCGACATATAATTCTCTAGATACCTAACGCTACTACATTCACTGCTTCGATTCTGATTCCATTTACGCAAACAAACGAACAGTAATTACAACAAAACACTCGAACGCACACATAGACAAAGATGCATGCGATTGGTCGCGACAAGGTCACGTACGCGTCATGTCGGTCAAGCAGCTAGCTCCCCGAAGCCGGCTGCTCAACCGACACGGACGCGGTCAACGCCACGAGCGGTGAGGTACAATATTAAAATGTTTATTAACTTACATATGAAAGGTGAGTTCTGTGTTTTTCATGTCTGTATAGCTTTTACACCACTTCACGGCACATGACAGCATTTTTAATGAATCGATTATCGCAAACACACAGCAATATTCTCAAAGGAAACTTCTTGCGATGCAACCGCACGACTCGAGTGTCACGGCGAACTGTCGCGCCGCGCTGTTAATATTTTAAGCCCCGCCCGCCCCGGTACATATCGCGTGGAATGATTTTTCGGGATTATTTACGATTCTAGAGATTATTTTTCGTAGGATTCAAGAGATAAAACCCTATGACAGACGGCCGGAGAGACTGCAGAGTCCAGTAATATGGTCCTGTTGGTATCCTTTGGGGACGGAACCCTAATAAGTTGTGTCCAACACATATCTGAAACTGCTCAAAAATTGTCTAACCTTAAAATACACATTAAAATTGTAAAAACGATTTAGATTTGGACAAATATCTAAACAAACTCATATAAATCAGTGTTTATGGCCCATTTAAATACCTATAACGCGGGTAGTTCGTTCAGTTTTGCTTACTATTAAACTACGAAAATTGTTTTGTGTCGTGACCGCGGACTTTTAAGGAAATAGGGTAATAAAGATAAAATTACATATTTAGAGATTTTCGAAGTAAATAGAATTAGAACAAACTTACGGCTTTTGGAGAGGCTGACTTAGAATGCAGCTAACGTTACATATATATGTAGATTTATAAAGGGCTAGAGATGAGGCGTTTACACATCAATAGGACACCATAGTCAAAAACTTGTGAAGAAGCAAACACTCAAAAACTGCACTTTTTTAGAGTTCCTTACACAAAGGGTGCCAACGGGACCCTATAACTGAGACTCCGCTGTCTGTCCGTCCGTCTGTCACAGGGCTCTATCTTTTGAACCTAGAGACACTTGAAATTTATGTATCTGATACACCGATTATGTATTACTGTGGCTGATATAACAACAAATACTAAAAATAAGATAGAGTTAAACATTCAAGGGGTCGTCATACAATAAACGTGTTTTTTCAGCGTCTTTAAACATTGTACTCGTCGCTCTTGACCGATTTTGTTATTTCTTTGTCTTTATTCTCAACCGCTTTTTAATGTATATTTGATTTTCTTAATACGTTTATTCCAGAAGAATACCATTATTTGTTGATAATTTCATTTAAAATTATTAAATGAATACCTAATCGAACTTAAATCAAATAAAGGCCAATCTACTTGAGCCCTAAAAATTTAAGCGGAAGTTGAAAGTGAAAAATCTTATCAAGCTCTACCTAATTCAACTATGTCACATTACATTTTATTAGCCGCCAAATTGGGAAGTAGACTATTCCCTGAAAACTCAAGTGTTTGAAGTGCCAACTTATCTGTTCGTATAACAGTTGTCGTGTTCCAGGCAAATAATAATAAAACGTTGGGTGTAGCGTCTACTCCACCTTTTGTATATAAATTTTGAGGCTATAAATTTATTTTTTACTACTTTCCGAGTCCGATAGCAGTGTCTGTTAGTCACCCAACTTTGTTTTGTCGCGTTAACTGCTACCGTTATTTTGAACTCTTCATTTTGTTTAACTTCTGTTGCTACTTGTTTTGTTGAGGATTTTTGTAGGATGCTTGGCGTGATGGTAGTCAAAATAGTGATGGGTTGTTAGCCGTATCGCCTATTAACATGATTTGCATTTTCGCCCATTACCTTGATCGGCTTATACGAACATAGAAGAAAATTGTGTGAATGTATTCATTTAATTTATTAATACGTACATCGAGATATTGTTACAATATGTACTTTAGTAACCATGTAGGTACCTTAGTTATCTTTAATTGTGTCCGCCCTTCCTTCTGCTGCCTGAGGCTCTATCTGCGCCATTTAAAATAAAGACGTGATTGTAAGTACAGCTTTATTGTGTTTTATTTGACATTACACAGATACAGATAGTAAGAGCAGATTAAGAGAAAAAGCAATCTGAAAAATTAAATAATAGACGTAGTGGCAGACCTGTGTCACTCCCCGTTTAGGTATCGGAAATGTACCTACATTATTACTATGCGCGCAGGCGGCCCCTCCGTGTGGTAAATCCAGTTATACGAATCGTTTGTCCAGAGTAACAAGAATGAAATTGGCTTGCAATGGATGTCTAGGTATCTATACGAAAAGGTGCTGAGTTCTGACGTGAGCTAAATTAAACCATATCGCTAGAAACATTGAGTAGATATTTCTTTGAATTTCTTTACTGAGTGAGACTTCTGTACGTTAGTATTATTTATTATGTGGTAGTGGCTAGCAACCATCACTATTTTAATACCTACCTTTTTCTCCCCGCGTGGCCTTTGAATCTTATAGCCCTGGGTTCTGTATAGCCCATTATGGATAAAGACGTAATCAATATAGATGTATAAATACCTATAGGTAGATATTATGCAAAGGAGCAAAAGTGAGCTAATTTCATTTATATTTTTCAAGTTTTATTACGAATAGCAATGTTTACGAATACTAATGTTTTATTCAAATCATAAAAGATATATAGCCGTTCTATGAAGATTTGTATAAGAAACTGAATCTAGTATCTTCACACCGTACTCCAAGTAACATCTAGAACATTTTGTATGTTTAATTCAAGAAGTCTGTTGAATATAACATTAGTTATTTTATTAACATGAATGATTCATTTAATGCTCAGTCGTGATGAAATAATCTGAATTGAATGGTTTGTTTTATGTTATATTATACTGAAAAAGAATATAAAAATGTCTACTTTGACGTTATTTACATTATTACCTTGGGGCCCTGATGCAAAGTTATTTTTTAAGGACGTCACAACGCGCCTCATCGAAGCAACTGGTGACAATAGAGCTGGCGGCTTTTTTGCTCAGTGAATAAGTCTCGCTATACAGCGAGGAAATGCTGCCAGCATATAGGGTACGTTGCCTCGATGTGGTGCGGTGGAAGAGATATTTTATTTGTAAAAATGTTTCTGTATAATTTTGTTTGTAAAAAAAAAAGAAAAAAATTGACATTGTTCTTATAATAATTAAAGTTTAGAAGTCTAAACATTTGTATCTCAATTGATTCAGTTGATTGCCTATTAGACTGATTATTTATTTTATTTTTATATATTTTATGGTTGACTGGGAGAAAATGCTCTTAGCATTAAGTCCGCCATTTGTTAAAAGTATATTTTTACTTTGGACAATAAAGTTTGATAAATAAATAAATAAATATTTCATCATCATTATCATCATCATCATCAGGTCATATTTTTTTAGTTGTGAAGACAAAATATGCAGGAGCACGACTCTCTCTGTACTACTAGAGCCATATATCAGCGAAAGCGGTCAAAGGGTTTGGCTTAAACCATGGTATTTATTCTGTGCCTACACTCTCCACGCTGGCCAGATACAATAAAATACAATACAATACAAAAATCCTTATTGCACCAAATAAGATTTTCAAATACAGGAAAATGTCTATAATATAAGGTACAAGAGGCTTAGAGAAGATGTGTTGGATAGGTCTCATTGATGTTTATAAGCTTTGTTTAGCTTGTGTTTCCTAAGTCGCCTAGGCTAGAAGCCTAGGCGACATCCACGGGAAGACTTGGAGTGGTCCTATTCTTCACTGCCGATAACCACACGGCTAACGGATTTTAGATATTTATATGTTATTAATTTAATTATTAAACGGTTTTACTCACGCGATCTAGTCGAAAATGCCGAGTAGGTTTCGATCAATTCAAGGGATCATCGTAAGGGCAAGTGTTGCAATGAATTTATCTTACGTTAGTTTAAATAGAATAATATCTATTTGTATTTTTTTAATTAAATCAGTATAAGGTAAAGTGCATGTATAGTTCAGTAGAGCCTTCATTTGAAATATCAGGAAATTACTGTAACCCTTGAAAGTATTATTTGTAGTCTTTCTAGCTTTAAAACATGTTTTGATATGTTTAAGTAAACGCCACAGCTTTACGTGCCTTCCGAAGAACGGAATCATCTTTCTTTTTGGATAATCAAAGTACTCGTATGCTTCCCAGTGGGATTTGAACCCACGACCACCGGATCACAAGGCTAACAAATGCCTTGACCACTGGACCACGAAGGCTTCCTTTATTTATACTATTTATCTATATACAAAGTGACTTTTTATATAGTGGCAAATTTTTTGGAGCAAGATCAGTCCATGATTCTAAACTACTTTCTATAAATAAGTTACTAAAAATCGATAATAATATTTCATCCGTCCATAAAAAATCCGTTTGACGACATAAAATATTCATCGATTTTGAATAACTTTTTTTATTAAAAGTAGTTCAGTATCATGGACTGAACATGCTTCAAAAATTTTGCCGGTGGATAAAAAATCACGCTGTATAAACAAAAACTTTTTTTTTAAATTATAGACAGATAAATAAATTAAAGTTTATCTATTTAATTTTTATTGTGAACTATTTATGCGTCAGCTCATTGTTTGTTGCAAACAAAAACGTATTTCCACCACATCGCGTTTCAAGAAACGTGTCGCACGTCACTATTAACGTCAAAACGTTTTTACTTTTGTATAAAAAGCGAAGATATTCAAATTAGGCTCTCATTACGAAGGCTTACGATAATGAATCGCTTGGAATTTCACTATTTCTGTTTTGTTTTTATTTCTCGATTTCATAGCTGCTTTATATTGGAAATACAACATGAAACATGCGAAAAAACATTTACATGTTTGTTGATGCATGTCATATATTTCATCGAATATATAACATGCACCAACATGTAATTTTTTATTTTATTTTTTCATATTATCGTGGAATAACTTGCATTCTTGCAACAATACAAAAATATTTTGTCTTGACCTGACGTCTCGATATGAATCTGAGGTGAGCCATTTACTAAATTTTCCCCCTAAATAGAAGGTACACATAAGGTTTTTATTTCAAAATAATCGGGTACCACTTCCCAATCGGACTGCAAGTAACATGCACACAGCATACTCGTATCTAGAATGTCCAAACTGCATATCAGCATAGCGCACGTAAACCGACATTACAACATAAAGATATAACCAGAAGAATACACAGGGCATACTAAAAGTTTTGCACTTCTTAATTAAAATTTCAAATGACATATTTTTTTAGAACGGCAAACTAGTAAGTTACAAAGTTAGGCTAGTGCAGTGAATATGGAATTAACGCGAAAAGATTTTAGAACAATGATTTTTTATATTTTCAAAAGTGATCTTTCTGCTTAAGATTGTGCCATCCGGCTTCAAAATGCTTTTGAGAGGGAAGCATACATTTAAGCAATGTGACGCAACACCGAAATTCAGTGTGGACGGGTTTCTTTGCATGATGAGATTCGTAAAGGCCGTCCTCTAGCAGCTTCTAACGAGGAAAATGTGACCACCGTGAAGCAGTTAATTGAAGAAAACCGACGTATAATCTACGTGACCATTTGGGGACATCTGGGAAATGAAATGAGTTGGGTATAAAAAAAATTGCATACAGAATTAAAAGGCAACTTTGTTGCCGCTGGATCTCTCATGAACTGACGCTAGAACAAAACGGGGTCGTGTTAAAAGCTGCTCAATGATATTAACTTCAATACGTCCTTTGACATTCTAATGCACTCTATGACATCATCACAGGAGACAAACCTGTATTTATTGTTTAGAACCAGTTAGAAAGAATTTCAAGTTGATACTTTCGATAAATTACTTTGTGTGCATCACTTTCCATACAGTGACACCGAGGAGAGTCTGGCTCTTAAATGTAGACAGACTGACTTTCAATAAGTACTTGCAGACTACTGGTTTCATGAAGTAGAAAGATTCAAGTGCAAAAAGAACTGCTATTTTAAAAGTTATGTTTCATACCTTACATACGGCACCTTCCAGCTTCGGCACGATTTTTCGTATTATAAGACCCTTTATTCTAAAAAGAATGCTCATTGTTATGAAGAGTCACTTTTGTAACGTTATAATTTGTGTCAACGTGCTCGCTATCACCAGTGCCACTTAGCATATCGCGGCCACCGCTGCTTTTTGTAGCCTAGGTGACCGTATGCCTATTGCCTACGTAAACCTTGCCATTCAGGTAAAGACTTTTTTGTAGTAGAAAGAAGTATGTAGAAATAATAATAAGTACAGAGTGGCTTCAAGATGAAGGGCTTTACAAAATTAAGAATGATAAAAGAAATATATATATTGTCAGTACTATTTCATGATGCCAAGGTGTTGCCAAGATATTCTTTACATAAAGAAAGAACTGTCTACCAAATATGTTGGCAAAAAATACATACAAATATTTTTTGTTAACATTGACGATATCTAAGGCGCAGTGGTAACGGAAGATTTTCATTGAGCTTGATTTTATCAGTGTATATCGTGGAATGTAATGTAATTGAGACAGTCTTATCTGATTGTATATTATTGTTATACATACCTATAAACACTATTACTCTTTATCCCTAATGGGTCAGACAGAGAATGAGTGCTCGAAGCAGAGCCGAGAGTCGCTAGACTAAAAGGCCTCTTTAAGCGTGATGGTGGGTGAAAAGGTGTAAAAAGGAATCAAAATAGTGATGGGGAGCTAGCCGCAACGCCTTTTAACACAATTCGCATTTTCACCCATTCCCTCGATCGGCTTTTACGATCTGCACGGGAAAAAAGGAGGATCTCTTTTGTGAAAACTGGTAGATTAGATGCTACGCTGGAAAACTGCTACTAAAATCATTGCCCTCCCTTTTGGCTTTGCCGTAGTCGGATGAAAAATAAAAATCAAAAAATACTCGTCGTAAAAGTATTTTAAAGAGATCGTTTTTGATAATTGTAGGTACATATTTTTCATACAGTCATCGGTAAAAAGTATTGGCACTGATTTAACGAGACAGTTGTAAATAGCAGTTTTGGTAAGTTAAAAATTATAAATGGCATGTTTAATAACCTGTTCAGCAGTTAAAACTAAGCAGTAAAGTAAACAAAAATGAGTAATAAAAATTACTGAACTGGATCAGTGTATATAAATGAGCAGGAAAATAATTAAATGGGCGGTAAAAATAATTGAACAAGCGGTTCAATTATTTTTCCTAATCTAGTAAAATGGATAAAACCAACCTAGCATGTGTTGGTTGCAGCTCTAACCTAACCTAACCTATAGGGTTTCCCTAACCTAACACAATGAATAGAACTAGTAATATGATAAAATAACCGACTAATTGATTTTTTGTTACTGTTCATGTTTTACTGTCGCAATAATTAATCCACCGCCATTAAATTAAATAACTGCTCAATATGTTTTCCAACTGATCATAATAACATCTCGAATATTTAAATAACTGCTCAAAAAATTAGTTTCCAAAAGTATTTTTGTTATGATGCAACTTTATTACACTACATAATTGAAAAGACGATGTAAAAATTAAAATCGTGTAGTTTACGAGCAGCCTTATTTTTCAGTTCCGTGACTTCTCGCTTTGTTACGTCGGAATGTCGTTTGAGGTATTACCTGTCGTTATTTCTGTAAAATATTTTTTCACTGCGAATAATTGTTGCTAGGAAGCCATTTTCATTTATTATTTCAACTATGTTTGCGTAGCTTTCCAAAAAGAATGTAGTAATGGGTATGGTTTAATTGTACGTTGTTATGGTAGGTCGTGAAAACTGTTCTTTCAGTGCGAGTTATCGTGAAACCATCGTTGCACAAATTAAACCTTATTGCTAACCGCAACTAGAAATCCTGTAGCCGTTACGTTTTGCAAATAGATAGTTACTAAAACTCTTTTATTTTATTTCATTTTAAAAGGGTTTGTTTTACGTGTGCGTAAGTGGTAACCCTAGTTTTTTTAGTTGGTTTTCGATAACTCGGTTCTCTTCTGCAAAACGATGGCAATATAGACCGAGACGTAAAAAATTACATAAACGCAGATTGGGCCAAGTGGCGGCAAGTGACGGGGTTATTTGTGATGTGCGAATACCCCAATACAAAGAAAGCATCGTAAGACTGGTTGTTCTATATAGTTCAGAATGTTGGGTTACCAAGGTGACGGATGAAACTGCATGCAGCGGAGATGAGAATGTTAAGATGGATGGGTGACAAGAAAGCATAGAATTAAAAATGAGGATAAGGAGGGAGGGGAACCTCGTTACTAAAAAGGTGCTAAATTTGAAGATTACTGGATATCAGAGGATTAGTCTACACTCTCCACGCTGGCCAGACGGGTTAGACAGGTCTCATTGATGTTTATAAGCTTTGCTTAGCGTGTGTTTCACTATTTATTATCCACGGGAAGACTTGGAGAGGTCCTATTCTACTCTGCCAGGAACCCCACGGCATTGCTTTATACTCTGTACAAAAAATAAACATTCAATGACAACTTTACGTTTGAATTAAAATGAAATAAACGGGCAAGTGCGATTAGGACTCGTACATGAAGGATTCCGGTGGTACGGAACCCTACCCACGGTACGGTATGTTTTTAAACGCTGAAGAAACAAGTTTCTTGTATGACGACCCCCTTTAATTATTAACTTTATCTTATTTTTAGTATTTTTTGTTATAGTGGTTATAGTAATACATAATCAGTGAAAATTTCTG
This sequence comes from Acrobasis repandana, assembly GCA_963576875.1. Taxonomy (NCBI): domain Eukaryota; kingdom Metazoa; phylum Arthropoda; class Insecta; order Lepidoptera; family Pyralidae; genus Acrobasis; species Acrobasis repandana. Next base: position 8,316,777 of record OY756223.1, on the reverse strand, counting down.
GTGTCTATCTATGACGGTTCAAGAGATAGAGCCCTGTGACAGATCGAGTTAAAAACGCTGAAAAAAAACACGATTTTTGTATGACGACATCCTTTAATTTTAATCTTTTTTTATTTTTAGTATTTTTCGTTATAGCGGCCACAGTAATACATAATCGGTGAAAATTTCAGGTGTCTAGCTATTACATTTCAAGAGATAGAGCCCTGTGACAGACGAACAGACGGACAGACAGACAGACATGTCTGTTGACATTTGTTTGTTGACATGACATGTTTTATTACGACCCGAAGCGTTCACACGCAGGGTGTCCCCTTCGGGTACAGAACCCTAATAAAAAGCGCTCACTTCTTTGTTTATTTTTACTATTTGGTGAGAAAATAGCCTAAAAGAATTACGTGTGGAAACTCACAAAAACCAACATTTAAGGTGTTGACACACATAAACACTTTTACTTTTACGCGACAAGGCCACGTAGCCCAAACACATAAATCATACAGCACTAAAACCCACTACAAGTCCTTACGAATGATTAGTTTGGGCAATTAAAACAAATTAGGTTAATGTGTGCGGGTTTGACCAAAACCCCTTTTTTCGTGCCGCGCCGCCGCGGCTTTGCTTATCTGATGACATTAATCACAATTTCCACCCCCAATTAAAAGTGCTTCAAGCCTGTAAAGGTAGAAAGTACAGAAATTACGCCCATGTTTTCTCTATTTGGCTATTTGTTAATATAATATATGAACTTATATATATTCGCTGAAAAGTGACTGCAGCGTAGATTACAATTTATCACTTCTATCCTCTCCCACGGAAGTTATTGGTTACAAAGGACCGATATTAAAGTACCCTATGCAACGACTTCTTTCCATCTTATATGGTCCCTAATCCGCATGCAGTTATTATGGGTAATTCTCATAATGAAACAGGCCAGTCCAGCAGTACACTGGAAAATAGGCTGGAAAAGAAAAAAATACGTTCAAATTTTGTTACAGTATGTGGGAATTTTAGAATATGAGCGCTAGTTCCATACTTACGTTATATTTTGTTAAAGCTTTATACGGCAAGAACTTTTGTATAGAGTTTATTACGAACTGTGCCTGTAGTTTTCGCTTTACAATTGTTTTTATTGCGATTGTAAAATTCTGTGGTTTTAACAACTGTGATAGCAGGAAAATCAGTTTATTGGATAATTTATATAATAAAGTAATTTTATATTTATTTTTAGTGGTTTTATTACATACATTTCTATAGTTATGAGAACTATAAATTGTAATTAATGAACATACTGTGAAAAACACTATTTTTATGTAATTCCATTAGCTGTACCAAAAATAAACCTATCCCAGCTGTGTATCGTCGTGTGTTGTGTTTCCTCAACTCAGAAAAAACGACCATGTACTGTGATGGTCACATATAAAAATACCGAATCAGTACCGTCGATAAAAAATTCAACCCTTACTTTTATGACTGAAATCACCTTGCTAAACCAAATTCAACGGACTCATATAATTAGCGTCCCATCTAGTAAGATGTAATAAACTCAAATCATTTTAACACCGTGCGTTCTTACGATTACATTAAAACTTACTCTGAAATTATGACTAGCCAAAATAAAAAAAATTGCGTGATGTCTTTGGTCACCTTCCACGTTTCGCACCCATATAGCAAAAGAGGAGGGAGCCTACTCACATTCCGAGACAGGCATTGGAATGGACCCCTCAAGGAAAGAGGAAGCGTGGTCGACCAAAGCAGACCTGGCGACGATCGGTAGCGGCGGAGATGAAGACAATCGGGCTGTCTTGGCCCGAAGTGAAGCGCGTTGCTCATGACAGAGCGGGATGGAGAAGCACTGTAGCGGCCCTCTGCTCCACCCAGGGGACATAGGAAAATAAGTCAAGTCAAAATAAAAAAAACAACTGTGAGTGGGTACTCTACATTGTACAATACAAAGTCCTAGTAGACATACCAAGAGAGTCCTACTAGTATCATTCTAACACCTAACCATGCGTTATTGGAAACACATTAAAAATTATCATCCCCAAAATCATCATCATCATCATCATATCAGCCACAGGAAGTCCACTGCTGGACATAGGCCTCCCCCAAGGATTTCCAAAACGACCGATCGGAAGCGGCCTGCATCCAGCGTTTTCCTGCACAAAATAATCAAATATATTTTTTTTTATGAATTACTAAGTAAATAACCCAAAATAAAATCTATTCTAATGCATGCATGAAGAGAGTGACGAGTGTAGATTATGAGAAAGAGGTCTGTCAGGATCGTAGCAAGTGGAGGGCCAGAACCCCTGTGGAAAACAGGCGTCATAATATAAGGCATATATGTTTGCAAAATCTAACGGACTCTTATGAACCTCCCAGATAACAGTTAAACGTCAAACTAACACCCATTTGCACTAAACGTTAGTTAGGCTTGTCCTAGTTAAGATACACCTAAGCCTAAGAACAGCCTAGCTAAAAATGTTGTTTGCACTAACAGATTTATCTTAACCATGTCGTAGCTTAGGCATTGCCTAGTTAAGCGAATGATTGAATCAATGAACAGATTGATTGTTTATGGTTTTTATATGTTGGCCTTGTCTTTACATTGATTGATAAAAGATAAGGTCTTTGACCTTGATGTATTTTGTTTGAAAACCTAAAAACGCCGTAAGGAGCAGGCAGATTTGAATTGTAAACATTTTGGACTTTTGGTACGTTGAATTGGTCTACAATACAAATATGATCGTGGAATAATATGGAAAATAAGCTTAAGGTGAAGTTATAAGCAAATGACGTCGAAGTGGCGCCCTCATTTAAAATAAATTGTTAACTCGTAAATGTGGTGAAAATTTCCATATGTCAGGCAGGCAATGTCTAATATCCACAATACTGTTCTTTTGCACATCCAGTAGATATCACTTGAATAAGTCGATTTCATAGAAATTCTTAAACCAGTTTGGTCGTGGTCTTGTTATACGAATTCTCGTGTGTTTGTCATTCGTCGTCGTTATGAATTCGTCATTATGAAAATTGACTTTTACAAATTCAAAGAAATTTAATATATCCTCTGCTATGTTGAATGCGATCTGTCTAATTTTGAAAAAAGCTTTGAATTTAAAAGCCACTTTATTACAAAACTTAAAAAAAACTGCTTGACCTAACTAAATCAAAACCGAAACACAATATTTTGTCACAAAAATTATCCACAGAACACAACTTAAGAATAGCCTAAACTCAGGCTCTTCCTAATCGGGCGCATAAAGTTAAGAGTTTCCTAAGTGGACTTAGTAATGGCCTAGGGTTAGTGCAATCAAATTTTTTGCTAGGAGCAGCCTAAACTATTTAGGAAAGAACTTAGGCGATTCTTATGTTTAGTGCAAACGGGCATAAGTGTCAAACTAAAATTGACCTGACCGGAATTGACCGATGCGGTTCCACAATCACATAAAAATATTCACTAAAGGCGAAATTTGTTAACATCAAAGCATAAGAAATAAACGGGCAAGTGCGAGTCGGACTCGTACATGAACGGTTCCGTACCTCCGTACAATGTTTTAAAACGCTACAAAAACACGTTTATTGTATGACGATCCCCTTTAATTTTAAACTTTTTTTTATTTTCAGTATTTGTTGTTATAGCGGCCACAGTAATACATAATCGGTGATAATGTCAAGTGTCTAGCTATTACGGTTCAAGAGATAGAGCCCTGTGACAGACGGACACACGGACAGATGGACAGACAGCGGAGTCTCAGTAATAGGGTCCCGTTTGCACCCTTCAGGTACGGAACCCTTAAAACGATCCAGACAACGTACCAACCATAAAACAAGCTTCCCACTCAACAGAGTACCGGTTAATGTTTGCCAAACTAGTGGTAACTCGGTCACATCACAAATCATTCTAACACCTGACCGACCGTGCGTTATCTCGGTCACATGAAAAATTACCATCAATGACGACACAATGTAAAAACTGTTGAGTTTTACAAATTTCATAAAACAAAACCAAAAAAAATGAATTGATTTTACAAACAATAAAAAAGCTTCCCACTCAACAGAATACCGGTCAATGTTTGCCAAACTTGGGGCAGCTGGGTCACAAATCATTCTAACACCTGACCGTGCGTTATCGCGGTCACATGAAAAATTACCGTCTCTGAAACGACGACACAATTTTCCGTGTGTTACACAGGGGACGCGGTCATTAAAATAAATTGTTGACGACAACTGCGTAGGGTTGGCTTTACGAGATTTTATTTATAGGATTAAATTGATTATTATTTATTTAACCTTTTGTTTTAAAATACAGGAAAATCTAATTAATGATGGGTTCATAACAAATTCACATTTTATTCTTTCGTAATAATAATATATCAACTTCGTAATACTTCGTAAGTTGTATTTTTTAAAATGGATTTATTTTAAATTTAATTTGACCTCAAATAGCTAAGCTTTGTGAAGATTTTTACGAGCTAATGCAGAAGCAGCGATCTGCCGCTGTTTCTGCGTTACCTTCTAGAAATTGTTTTTAGCCAAATCTAGATAAATTATTGAAAACGATATTTAAAAAAATTGGATTTTGTTTAGGATGATAAAATAGTTAAATAGAGTTTTCAAATACACGTTACATGCCGATAATAATATATAATGATTATAATAAATAATAATAAATGATGATGAGAAAAATGATGATGAAAAATGAGATTTTAACGCGTCTCCGCAATGTCACGGGCGATCCGAGGGCGGGCAGCTACTCTGCACAAAGGATTTCTATCGCGGTGCAGAGGAGTAATGCTGCCAGCCTTTTAGGTACCCTGCCTCGCGGCGAGGCGTTGGAGTCTCTTTTTTATTTGTAAATTTTATTTTATTAATAAAAGAAAAAAAAAATATTATTTATTTTCTCCACAATTTATCTTAAAACTAAGTTAAGACCTAAGACAAGGTATAAAAAGCCGATATAACAGCGTTATAAATACAAACGTTATACTTTCAAAGAAGACGATATATTTTTATTGAAACATACAATAAAGCCACGTAAAACACTAAAAACCCGCCTAATACCCGAGTGTATCCGAACGCCAACAAAATAAATAAAAAACAATTTTGGTACAGCGCTAAAACCGTGACTCTACCAATATTTACGTTAGAAGCCCCAAGCATTACCAATCTTTGATCCCGCCAACTCTTTGACTGGACTTCGCTGTAAATACCTGAATACGTTTGACCCGAAATGTTTCTGCAATTGAGGAAAAGTTGTAATTTGTTGCGACGAGTTATTTGTGGAGTATAAATGTAAAGTTAAGTAAAAAACAAGGTTTTCAAAATGAAGGGTTTTGAGTAAATCCTCTATAAGAAGTAAAACTTTCTTGGTGCTTAAAAAACCTACCTTTTTGGTCTGGGCAAGAAAAACGTAGAATGTCTATATTCTATATGTCTTTAAGAGTAATATACTACGTACAACTTTAAAGTATATTGGTAAGTAACAAATAAGATAAGGGACGAATTGTAGGCAACGGAATTTGGGGCCAATTTATGTAAAGTGGGAATCCAGATAAGTATAGGTACAATAAAAGATCACCAACTCTTGCTATAAAACTTTACAAAACCTTATAAAACTAAGCAATATGCCTTTAAAGACCCATAAAACTGTCTCGCATGTCGTTTGACTCGTACTCATAAACTAAGATATACTCGTAATTTGTAAATGACTCCAACGACTAACATCACAAATGATTTTTTCTCAAAACTCGCAAAAATGTGAAAATAAACTCTATTTTACGGAAATAGGTTAGAAATTTGTTTGTGAATAAATCATATAAAGTTTTTCATATCGTTGAAGCAGAAAACATCGGCAGGGCGCCTCACCCGTCATAAAGGGGGAAACTTTACAAATCTTCGGATTTCTTACGCTTTTAGAGGCACATAATGTGTACAGTCAGCATTACAAATATCACAGTGCTACATAATTTCATAAGTTCTAACAGTTTCAACATTATCATTATCATACCAGCGTATTCCTGGTCGCATCTTCAGCGGTAACGCTTCAGAGCCCGGGGTCTGCTTCCTAACCTAGATGATTTGGCGAGGTTGCTGGTTTTTACATAGAGCAACTGCCGTCTGACCTCCACAACCCAAAGGGTAGACCAGAATCAATCCTAGGATAGGTTTAAACAAACGCTAGATGGCGTTCGGGACTCACAGCTTTACGTGCCTTCCAAAGCACGAAGAAGTTCTAACAGTTTTTTTTAAACAATAACCATGACAGGCAATTAAGACTCAGTCGGTAAAGTCAATCAAAGAAATAAGCGTAAACCTAGAGAGCCATATTTTTTCTATATAAGGTTATGGGCAAGAAATCACTATTTCTGATATCCGATCTTCGTCACCACTAATAAATATAAGGATACACAAGTAAATAGTACAGTAGTTGTTTATTGATGTCATTAATATCAATCAAATAAATGAATAACAGACAAAACTACCAATACCCATTTTCAATCTACCTGTTTCGCAAAATATGGCTTTGGGTCTTCCAACTTGGCTCAATCTACCCCTTAAGGATAAAGATTTTCACATCTTAATCATAAAAAAATACATTTAAATACCTATTACTGATTCATCAGTAATAGGTATTTAAATACTTTTTTTTAAAGCTGAGTGTATATTTATCTGCCCCTCGACACATGGACAATAACTGGAGTTTTGGCACTGAGGGATTTCCTGACTTCGTTTTACTGATTACGAAAATTTTAAGACGTTTCAAGGGCTGAGTTTTCGACTGTTTACATCCCTCTTCGAATAAATGGAGTGCTCAGAAGTTGTAAAGATAAAATGTTCTTTTTATGAGACGACAATTAGGATAATTCAGGTTTAATGTGTTTGTCTAAATTGAAGTTATAATTTGATATTATGTATTTCAGAAAAATAATACAAAAATACAATATAATTACGTCTTTTTTATTTTATTACTAACGTGACAGAACCTACGGTCGTAATACCCAAAGGTTTATCCTAAGCAACATGACGGGCGTAAAGATGGTTATAGGGAATCAAACTAGTGATGAATCGTAAGCCGGATATCGCCTACTGACCTGATTTAAATCTTCACTGATTCCCTCGATCGACTTTTACGATCTGATAGGCAAGAAAAACAGCTGGTTTATAATTTTTTTAGATCCGATACTTATGTTAATAATAAAAAACAGGAACTTTGTCAAATCACCTTGGGTAGATAGCAGACCCCCGGGCTCTGAAGCGTTACCGCTGAGGATGCAACCGGCAATACGCTCGGATGATGATGATGACTTATGTTCATAGGTATGTGCTTTTGTATTTCGTTTCTTCCTGAGCATGCTCTTCAAGGATTATCACGCCTTTCTTCTCACATTTCACATTGTATAAAAAAAACACAAAACTAATCAACTTTTTGGCACATAATCAATCATTAAAATCTAACTTTTAAAATGTCAAAGTTAACAACTTTCACGTAATATACATGAAAGGGTTCGCGGCGCCGTCTGGAAATGAACTCATAACACTTTTATGAGAACGCTGCTGTTAAGGCCCGCTCCCTAAGATATGGTCATTAAAACCGCCCACCGACCGAGCAATCACACGGTTTATGTCTCGTGTCATCTTAATTAAAATCTGCTATTTATTTTAGTTTTCATTATAAGAAAAAGTGTTGTTCACCCTTGTTAATCTAGTTTGATCTTATTTATTTTTTTTTACAATCGTGTGCCTGGTATATCCCATAACTTGGCAAATGCCTTGCAGGATAAGGATCTTATTATACAAACATGTAGCACTGGGACTAAATGATAAACACCTGACCAAAAATGTATCTGTTCAGTAATCCCTACAGACATTAAAAATTTGATGTCTTACATTTATGCAAGATCATGTCTTTATTCCTTATGGGGCAGACAATTACTTTGTGTAAAAAACCCGGAAACCGGACTATAGACAACGAAGCAGCAAAGGATGGGCCCAAGAAAGTGCTAAAATAAGGATGAAACTAATTGATATACATGTCGCAATGAGGGTAGATAGATGTTCAATAATTAAAAATGGGACGGTAAGGGTAAGGTAGGTGAGAAGCCCAGTGAACCATGAGATTTCGTATCACACATTTTACTATCTCTCTCGCCCGCACATTTATCCTGTGCCCACAGGGCTTACCGTCCAGGTGAAGTAGACTGTCATTATAACGAATAGGTCAGGTGATCCGCATTCCTTATAATAATCTTTATAAATGAGTCATGGCTACGCCTAGTCACAGCTACACAACTACGAATATTCACGAGATGTGCATCGTGCGGCCGCCCGAGCCAGACTGACCGGTAATTGACCGTGCGACACTTTTATAAGCCGAACAACAAGGCAATAGTGGGGATTAACGAGTTTTATTATTTAAACTACCCACGTGGCGCCTCACGCCACGTGTTAACCACTATCCCGACATACATATAGGTACACTATAACGTCTGTATCCCTAATGGGGCAGACAGAGTATTTTGGGTCTTGCGGCTCTAAGCAGAATTTCGATATCTCGGCAACCTCTTAACCGATATGGCTCATGTTCGAACTTAAAAATTCTATTAAGGTGAAGGTATAGGCAAATGGCCTTGAAGTGGCGCCCTCATTTGAAATAAATTTTCGTAAATATGTAGATAATTTCCATATTGCTCTGCGTCATGTCATGCTCATGAACCACCGTTGAAATTATTTACATAAGTCCATCTAGCTTTAAAACTTGCCTCCGCCAAAAATCGCCACGGCAAGTTTTAAAGCTAGACGGATCACCAATAATAGTTTCAACGGCAGTTCATAAAATAATTTAAAGGGCTATCTAGTGCATGACGAAGAGCAATATGGAAATTATCACCATATTTACGAGTTAACAATTTATTTCACACTTCAAGGCCATTTGCCTATATCTTCACCTTAACATCTACACGCTTAACAAATTTTATAAGGCTCTGATCAAAATAACTCAACTTGACTCAATCGTCGAACAAACATATACAACGTGGAAGGGACATACCCGTTATAAATCAAACCACGGTATATACTAGCTAGACTATTATAGTATAATGAAATTTAAATAACAACCAAAAAACAAAAAAAAAATTCGGAATTTCCATACAAAAGTGTGTGGCCGCCCGGGCGATTTGTATGGGAATGTCGAATATTTTTTTTTTTGACTGTTATTTTAATTTCATTATACTTTAGTGCTCTAGTATAGCCCGTGGTTTGATTTATTACGGGTATGTCCCTTCCACTTTGTATAGGTATACATGCTCACTTGCATTCAAACGCCGGATTTTACAAGAAGACTCAGAGAACTTTGCCGCTTTGCTTGCTCGTTTAAATAATAAGAAACCAGATCTTTCTAGGGAGAACTGAAACAGACAGCTATTAGACAAGGTACAGCCATTTGTTCTATTCTCGAAGCTTATAAACTCTATCTGTCAGCTTAAAAGATCCCTATTTGTACCTCCTATTTGCACTTCCTGTTTGCTTGATTAAACGCATTTATTTATTATAAGGTAAAGAAAATTTTAAATGAATAATCTAGTAATATACCCTTAATATACTCTTATTGGTACTAATAGTAGGCGAGAAGGTTGAAAAAGGAATTACAATAGCCAGTATAACTTGTCAGTTGTTTTCCACCTACACTACAATAAACGTGTATATTACGGACATTCAATAGATTTTTAAAGAGTGCAATAGCCCTGCTGGAGTACACGTACGTAAGCATAACTTGGCAGCCCTGGGTGTAGTCCGCACTTGGATTGAATTGAAATTACAAATATTATTAAACTACGTATGCAGTGCACCATCGTCGTACTGTTGATAAATGACGGTTTTCCCTGTTTGACGGCAACGGACACTGTTGTAAACACTGAAATAACAGTTATTTCTGGTTTGATGCTCATTTGGAAAGTTAAGCATGGGCTAAACACCCGATACGAGCATAAACGCACGCATTAGCTGTTTATACTCATATGAATTTCACAATAACTTCACTACAAAATAAAAACATTATAGAAGATCCGTGTGGTTTTCAGCTACAGAGTCGTAGAACAGAACCAATGCGTTGCATCTTGTGCATGTTGGTAAAAACACCTAAAAGGACTTAGCATAAACATATCATGCAAAGGCTTGTATTCCCATGCAAAGTTGATGTCGAGCAGCTAATAGACGGTTAGTTGCAAAACCACAGAAAAATCCTTGTTCTAGAGTTTTTTCCTCCACTTCGCTCGTTCAATGGCATCTTTGTGTGCTTGCCATTGACATACATGTCATATTTGGAAAAGAAGAAGCGCTGTTATAATACCTATATACAAACTATCACGTCTTTGTCCCTGATGGGGCAGACAGTGCATTTTGGGTCTTACGGCTCTAAGCAGACAGAACCCAGGACACTTTTAGCCTGATGGTGGGTGAGATGGAAAAAGGAACCAAAACAGTGATTAGTTGCTAGCCTCATAGCCTATTCCCTCGATCGGCTTTTACGATCTGCGTGGGAAGAGAAGCAGCTGGTACATTCTAAGTTTCTGGGAGACCAGCATAGAAGAACCACTGATAATACCACAGGAGACAATATTATATGTCGTTCGTTAATTCATACTAGGTATGTATAATATAGGTACTTTGGACATTCGGTAAGTTCAGTATAAATGTTGAATGGTACAAATAAGGGTAGCAAGTTAGACTTTATCATTCCATAACCTCATTATTTTATGTTATTTTGCTTTAACAATTTAATGTTATACGTTTTTCGTTGTATTTTGTGTTTTCAAATAAAATAAATCTTGATTGAATTTACAGCCGGACATTACCAAATTATTAGGCCATAAAATATGATTGAAGTTTAATATGTACTAAATGTGGATGTGTACAGTTGATACATTTTATAGTGTCACACACTCAACTTTGCACTAAGTACTTAGATAAATGACATTTTCCGATTAAACTTTGCTTCATTTTATTTTATTTTTCTATATAATATTAATGATGGGTGAGTTAAGAAACTGTAGGTTCTTTAATATACAATCTATAAAAATACATTTCTCGAGTATAACGAATGATTGGATTTTACGTTATTAAACGTTGATTAAAAAAAACACACTGAGATAGGTAAGGCCGTAGCGACTATATATATGTCGCAGTTGGATCGTATAAACCGCTAATTCACTAAACCTCTAGCTGTTTGGCATTACAGCTCGGTTTTGTTAAACAGCTGAATATCGTTCAGCTGGATTGTCAATGTGTCACGTTAAACAAACAAGCTAACCACGTTTAGACCGCAAAATAGGTTATTTGCAGGCATGTTATAAACAAACAAATTAATGACGGGGCATTAAAATATAACCTCAACTCAACTTCTTTCTATGTAATCTAGTCTCCAACATCATAGAATGCCAATAAAGAATTATACAAAGTTCGATGCAAGTGGATGCAGAAAAGTTTGTTAACGCGACATAATATCAATAGCGGCGTAGCGGTTTCTCTCGGCCTTCGTATAATTCAAGTAAATTCTCCATCTTTCCGGGAGGCGGGCGTCAAAATAACTATATGGAAACCAAGATGAAGATCTGCTTTATTTTTCCTAACCATTTGCAGTCCAAAATCATAAACGATGTCTCCGATATTTCTCGATAAAAACAGCTTACTCTCGGAACGCTGTGAAGAATTCCGAACTAAATCTATCTTACGTCTTGCGCCGCGGCATTGATGAATACAAATCGTTTATGCCATTCTGAGTATCAGGTGTCAGTTATTTAACGCTGTTTTACGAAACCGAGCTGTAATGCCAAACAGCTAGAGGTTTAGTGAATTAGCGGATTATACAATTCAACTGCGACATATATGTCTATGTATATATTTCGCAGTCATCTGGTTGAATTTGCTATTTGATTTAATGACTAGCGCGTTCATTGAATGACGACATTTAATAGTATGACTAGGCTGAACGTTGATTGAACAAGCGCCACTCAACGTCCAATTAGTTAGCGTATTGTAACATAGCCCTTTGAACAGAGCGGACCTAAAATCAGTCAGATCATTCAAATTTAGTTCATTTTTTCCTACTGCGGCGCTAGTAGTCACCAAAATGGCGTCAAACAGCTCGCACAGATAGCACTGTGTTGATATTTTTTGATTAAATTTACTTTAAAGTACGTTATTTGTAATAAAAAAAATTATTCAAATAATGTTTTATTTGTAATAAAACATTCTTTGAATTCCTTGAATTAGTTGGTAGAAATAGTAATGTCCTCATTTTTTTTATCTAAAGTAAGATTAACTGTTAAGTTGCGAACTCATGGTCACCCTAAACAAACATTACAAAGTCGGCTATATCCCATTCAACGACTTCGCTAAATGACCTTCAGTCAAGACGTTGAACGTTACATTCAACGACTTGACGAGTTGTCCTTTAGTCATTCAATCAAATAGCAGATTCAACCAGATGACTGCGACATATATAATTCCTGAATTTCCGGTACCGGAAAATGTGTGAAATTCAAAAATTCTATACAAGTCCTAGTATACAATACTAGGAATTGTATAGAATTTCTGTATTAAGTTCGGCAAAATTAGTCGCTTCCGTCACTTGTTCGATGCTTGTTCGCTTCGCTTGCTCGCTCAGGTGGTAAATAATAATAGGTTACGGTATAGGTTAGGCAACGTATTCCTTTCTCAAAAATTTTATATATTTCCGATAGCTATTTAGTAAATGTATACAATTTCTGAATTTAATCTCTTTGTACTAATATACGTCATAGTCATTTCTACGTCTCCATGACGTGTAACTTGCTATACAAGTAATGCAATGAAGAAATTATCATTTGAAGCACACTTTTAATTTAAAATCCCAACTTTCTGAAGGGAAACATGCGAGGGTTACCTTCGTAAAAACCTTTGACGGGCTTCAGTGTAGTTTTAGGGCAAGCACTCACTGGAATGCGGACAAAGGTCATTTTATAAAATAAATATAAAAAGGCGATCTTTCGGATTGCAGATTTTTTAAAAGAATCATCATTTCAGCCGCATAACGTCCACTGCTGGACATAGGCTTCTCCCAGGGATTTCCAAAATGACCGATCTAGAGCGGCCTATGTAATTAACAAGAATGCAAAGAATTAATGTCTTTTAATTTACCTTTGTATATGTATGAACTTTTGATTGGAACTTCATGAAATTTATTTGGTGATTTGTAAACCAAAAATGTATTTATAAATTCAAATATATCCAAATAATTAATTTGACTTTAAGAAAGTTGCTTCTCATATCTCGCCAACCTTTTGACCGCAAGGAGTTTGCGACATAAGGGTACACTTTCTCTATTTATTCCTGAATTATTATTATCTTCCTGAATCAACCCTTTTTTACCTTTGTTAGGGCCCTGTGCACGCTGACCTTTACAGTGTCAGATTGCTAAGTCTGGGATTGTAACATAAGAACGTTGTCAACGTCAAGTGTAAGGCAAATCCCTTGATTGACGAAATTTCTCAGCCCTTCGTCGAGGGGTGGATAAACATAGGTGTCTCGTTCACGAGTTTTCTTTCAAATGTTGATAAGGTTATCCCTGCTATGTGTCTTCGAGTATGTCTGATATATTGTAAAGGTGTTTTACAATATTTGGGGCGCAGTCTGAACTTTGTGACAAGCCTTCAAATGTACTTACTTCAATTGCGAATGAATTTTTATTGAAATGTTTATTTACATATGCCAATTACCAAACATGATTTGCTTATTAATTTTTGCTCTGTTTAGTTAAGAAAAGATTCAAGGTCCAATTAGAATAAAAAATATCTAAGGTTATAAACATTAAAGTATTTAAGCTTAATCTTATGTAAATGTAATTAAGATAAGAAAATCAAAATAAAACTTTTTATATTGTTTTTACATACATTACATGTTAAAAAAAAATATTAATTTATACAGCATTACATTGCTCGGGACAATATCTAAATTAAATATATGTGATGAAAAAATTCTGTAATTTGTGATGAGGAAATTCGTCAGGCTGATTCGATGTCACAGTACTCACGGTATCACAATTGGAAGTGCCCTCACAGTACAGATGTGATGGGCGTGAGTTCGTGTCTGACTCGTGGCAAAATCATCACATATTTTTAATTGGGAACTAATTTTTTGAGCTGTTATTTAAATATTCGAGATGTTATTATGATCAGTTGGAAAACATATTGAGCAGTTATTTAATTTAATGGCGGTTGATTAATCATTGCGACAGTAAAACATGAACAGTAATAAAAATTAAATTGTCGGTTATTTTATCATATTACTAGTTCTGAATAGAACTAGTTATATGATAAAATAACCGACTATTATACTAGGCTAGGGAAAACCTATAGGTTAGGTTAGGTTAGAACTGCGACCAACACACGCTAGGTCGGTTTTATCCATTTTACTAGGTTAGGAAAAACCGCTCGTTCCATATTTTTTATATCCCAATTAATTATTTTCCTGCTCAATTATTATATATTCACTGATCCAGTTTTTTTTTTACTTTACTGCTTAGTTTTAACTGCTAAACTAGTTATTAAACATGCCATTTATAATTTTTAACTTACCAAAACTGCTATTTACAACTTTTTAATTTAGTAACAAACGTTTATTTTTATGTTAAAAAAATATGCAACACATACACGTATTATACAACACACGTGTATCTTATAGTTGATACAACAGTTACGAGGTGAAACAAGGTACATATCGTAAAATATTTCCTCAATGACATAAGCTGAGATTTACTCCCGAGTTTTTCCTTTCATGTTTATGTCATATGTAATAAACCCATTTCAATGCGTGCATAAAATTTACTACGCTACGAATCAGAAGAAGAGGGAGATAAAATTGTTTTTATTACTGTCAAAGTCACACTGCAGCTTTGATATAAAAACCTGTAGATACAATCTCATTTTAAGCTCCGTCATGGTTGCATATTTAGTTGTTCTGAAAAAAAAAATGTTTGTGAGTGAATGTTTGTAACTCGATCACATAGGTATGATATTTGGCATAAATATCTGGACTAATCTGGACTAAGGCAAAAGGATAACCTTATCTTGAAAATATGTAAGGTTTCCGTGGTAGTGTCAAATAAGGAACTGCCCCATTAACCACGCGGACAACGCCGTAGGTAACAGCTAGTGTTTAATCCAAATTAAAGTCATTTATTTATCTTTGGATGTTTGTATAAGTATATAAAATTTGTTGACGTCAGATTATTTACTTACAGCTAAGTTTAGTGCCGTCACAGAATAGTATTAAGGCCCCATCAGTTCAGAGCCAAGAATACTGTAAGTGTTTTTGAAAAATCACTGTAAATAAACTACTACAGTTAATTTCTTAAAAAATTCACATATGAACCTTAAGGCTTTTCTACAGACGCTCACAATTAGGGTTGCCAGATGAAAAAATCTAAGTCCGGAGAAAAGGCCTGATTTCCATTGAAAAATCCTGAGATTTGGTTGCAGTTTGAGAATTTCCTCTCAGACGTATTTAAAAATTGTAAAAAGTCATATTATTATCGTTTTTAGGGTTCCGTACCCAAAGGGTGCAAACGGGACCCTATTACTGTGACTCCGCTGTCTATCCGTCTGACTGTCCGTCTGTCTATCCGTCTGTCTGTCCTTCTCTCTTGAACCATAATAGCTAGACACTTGAAATTTCCACCGATTATGTATTACTGTGGTTGCTATAACAACAAATACTAAAAATAAAAATAGTTTAAAATTAAAGGGGGTCGTCATACAAGAAACGTGTTTTTTTTAGCGTTTTTAACTTGATCTTTATAATGGCATTAACTAGATACTTGAAATATTCACCAATTATGTATTACTATGACCACAATAACAACAAATACTAAAAATAAAATAAAGTAAAAAATTAAAGGGGGTCGTCATACAAGAAACGTGTTTCTTCAGCGTTTTAAAACATTGTACGGTTTTACGGAGCCCTTCATGTATGAGTCCGACTCGCACTTGCCCGTTTATTATACACTGCAGATCTCGGGGGTCTCGCTCACGCGTCGCAATTACAGCCCAGAATGCAAACGTAGAAAGAATTTTTAAGCTTCTACTTGTTTGGATAAATAAGTATTGAGTTTAATTGTGAAATTATTACCAGAGTTATTACTTAGTCTATTAAATGTATTGTATTTTATTGTAAATTCTAAAAATCCTGGTATTTTCCAAGATTTGCGAAATCCGGCTGCAATCCTGAGAAGAGTCCAAAAATCCTAAAATCTCAGGACAAATCCTGAGATATGGTAACCCTGCTCACAATAGCCAAAACCCGAGTGAGCATTTTTGGCTCGATGGAAAAAAATCACAAACATACCTCTAAATTTGCCTAAATTTACCTTTAAAAAGATATTACTACTTTATACAATCACATTTTTATAAGAAAATTATATAAAAAAATTCTAGTTACTAGTTAATTTCGCTACACAAAAAATTATAAATATAACACAAAAAAATAACACAATATTCGTAGATAGCGAACAAAGGCCCGGACCCGTGCTCGACGACATTTCGCTGTGTTTTATTTATTTTTATTTTTTTACATTATTGTATATATATTGTAGTGTTTTTTTTTTACTTTATACTTCTTTATTTCGTAAAAGCATATTAAAATAGTGACAAACTAAAAATACAACGTAAAACTAACAAGTAACTAAATTAAAACTAAACAAACTAAAATATAACCTAAGTTAAAACTAATAACTTGTAGTAGTTTAATTACAACAATTTTTTAAAAACACGCACAGTATTGCTCGCTATGAACCCATCTCGCCTAAGTGCAGAAGAAGCCGCAAGAAACTGCACCACAGCATTTTCTCTAAGTACGTCAACTTACAATTAAACTGATAGTTAAATTAGGTGGACTGAGAATACATTTTTATGTCACCCTTTATAACCAAAGATTCTTTTTAAAATAATAGAGGTGAGGCATGTTAACAAAATATAACATCATTTCACTATACTCATAGTTACATAGTCGGCTGGGTTTAATCCACTACGTTTACGCACCGTTTGCACTGAACTACCAACGAGAATTGGCAACTTTTTTGTGTTCTGTGTCCCTGGTACTTGCATTACATATACGAATATATTCATGTTCTGTTTGTTTTCTCCTTACAGGATATACACTGTAAGGTACACTACAAAAGTGCTGACCGTATTTTAAGGCGCTATAGGTCCACAGCTCACAAATTTGTGATTATTTTTAAAAAAATGCTGTAATTAAACTACTACATTTTTTTTTTTATTTTACATAGAAATCTTAAGGCTTTTCTACAGAAACACACAATATTAAAAACACAATTGAGCATTTTTCGTTCAATAGGAAAAAAACACAAACATACCTCTAAATTTACCAAAATTTCCCTTAAAAAAAAATCGAATTATTTTATAAAATTATCTTTTGTTATGAAAATTATACCAAAAATATACATATAATCTAAATTACGAGTAAAATTCGCTACAAAAAAATTATAAATATAATACAAAAAAATACCAACCAATTTTCGTTCAACTTTAAAAAGTCGTCCCAACTCAAATTATGATAGAATTAAAATTTATATTTCCTCTTCACGCAGTAGCTTTAATCGCCTTTTAAATTATCCTGTTAAATAAAAATCCAAATATAATTAATACTGAATTTAAACCCATCAATCTTAACCCTCGCATAAATATCGCTCAGGTACGAGTATGTCAGAAAAAAGTAAACGTAATCAATAAAGATTATTCCCATTGCTCCTGATTCCGAAATAAAGAGAACACAAAGCTTTCACATCATGATCCTGCACTTGTCCATAGGAAACTGTAACCGAGCTATCTTATATAAATCATGAACGAAACGTTCATTACTTATTGTGCTTATGAACGCCCTTAGCCTAGATTTTTTCATACAAACATACTTAAGCTTTTATTTTGAATCGACATGTCAGATTTCGTAATTTTAAAGAAATTGCATAATATTGATTGATGATATGAACTTGAAAGAAAATAAAGTGTGTAGAAGTTTTCAATGTTAATAGTCAAAAATGAATGTCAAACATAGTTAAGATTTATTTTCTGGCAAGTAAAACATGAGAAAAGACGATTGTACAGTACATAAAGAAGTGCAAGGAATGGTGAAACAAAATTAGACAGATTTGTGGTTTCAAATAATGAAAGTTTGAAGGTATGATTCCATTATATAAAAACAGACAGTAATCTAACTATGTGATTTTATGTAATTTTAGAACTTGAACTAAACTTCTGCTTTCCAAATACAGAAGTTAATTTTATCTATATATACATACATATATATATATATATACTTACATAATATATTTTTGCAATGTATTATGTAATTATAGCTGTTGGTCATCCGAATGTATAAAATATAAAATAAAATATCTCTTTCTAGTAAAAGGTATCCTATATTTATCTCACTTTTTTATTTCATTTTAACAATATCTAAAACAATGTAATACTATGATAAATTTTATTTATTACTTCGCATCCGACGGGCTCTTGTTCCCTCATTTGACGCGTAATGACTGAAAATCCGTGTACTTGCTTTCTTGTTGCATTGCTGTTTTGTATCACTGTGGTACACCAAATTTCCACAACTGTTTGTCACTATTTTAGTGTTGATATTATGTGTATACATATGTGTGTACCCCAGTTATGCACATTAAGTGTTCGTTTATAGATATTAGAGTACCCAAGTACAATATTATCTACAAAGCCTATTCTTTTATATTCTCAGTATATTATATTGAGAGTCGAATCCCTCATTTGTGCTGACGTATTCATACCATCGATCGTGCCCGATAGCTACTATTTTGTGCAGTTAATTATCCGGGGCAGTACTTAATCCGGCCAGTCACGTGACGCGCACGTGCTGTTTTCGAGGCAAATATTATCGAAATATTCGAAATTCAGAAGTCGTATGCGAAATTTGGTAGGTTTTGGAAAATACTTAGAATTTGATTAACTCTGGCTGGATTCCTTACCAAGTTTAATGGTAAGAAACAGAAAAGTTATACCGCATATCTCATACTTTTTTCATATCTTACCCAGTGGAAACATGAGCGAAAATAATAAAAAATGTGTTTTGGATTATTTATTGTGTGCAAATAAGAACAAATCTACTTAATTAACTGAAAATTAAAAAAAACTGTTATTTTTACCTAACCTATATCTTTCCACTGCTGGGTAAGGGTGTCTCCCATTTCTGTCCATTGCCTTCAATGATCATACGCTGAAAAACGTCGAGATCATCGAGCCTTCCTTTTCTCGGCCTTCCCCTGCGACACCGAACATCCTTGGCTATCCATAGCGTTAGTTAATACTTATACTTAATTGATATTAAAACTACCTACTTATAAGGAAGAAGGAATAATATCGATAATTTTCCAGTGAAAAACTTACTGCCGGGAATAAAAGTAAGAAATACTTGTTTGTTTGTTTAATATCTTTATTGCAAAAAAATCACATTCAAGTACATATCAAATAAATACAAATAAGAAAATAAAAAATAAACTTGCACAAAGGCGGACTTATTCCACGAAGGGATCTCTTCCAGTCAACCCAAATTTTAAAGAAAAACATAAATGGGTATAGTCTCCATAGAATACTTATTGGCTCTTATATTTTATCAATTTATATATTTGAGAATATTCGTAAATAAATAAAAATAAAAAGTTTAAATACAGAGTGGATAACATTCAACTCATTGCAACAAACATAAATAGCAGTTTTTGATAAAAAGTTATGCCAAGCCTACGAGTGATTTGAGAATAGAACGCAAAATTCGTCGTTTCGTAACAGGATTAAATTTAATGTTCAATATTTACACAAAGACAAGATAAATTAGTCCTTGTTTGTAAAAATATGGAAGGTTAAGGTTACATGCTGATTTCGACGTCACTAGTGGAAGATATGAAAATCCTTTGCTGTCTGCACTCCTACGGCCGCGGCGGTAAGAGATAAATAAAGAAGAAGGATTTTTGACTTTTATAACATATATATTGATATGATTCACAATTTCGGCCTATAGAGTTGAATGTTGAATAATAATAGAGAGTTGAATGTGAGGCGATGCGGCTAGCAACCCATCACTATTTTATTTCACTTTTCCATCATCCGGCCCTCATCATCACGCTAAAAGTGACCTTTGGGTGCTGCGGCTTGCGGCCCTGGGCTCTGTCTGCCCAGAACCGCAAGACCCATCATGCTCTGTCTGCCCTATTAGAGATAAAGACGTGATAGTGTATCAATATAATAACTGTATCTTCATTCCATCCCATGCTATAAATCCTCTATAAAAGTTTCTGAAACAGTTAGCTTATTGCCAACATTATAACAACCAGTGTCATAGTAACCATAATATCATCCAAACGCGTGATATAATGTTGTACTAAATTTCATTATGCAACGCAAACTCGATCCCTCTATCATTATGAATTAAAAAAAAAGAACCATAAGTGCCATTTTTGAAACCCGGATTCATTTCGCTGATTCGGAAACTATGATAAGGGTAGATTCAGTTCATGATACTGAACAACTTTCCCCAAGGAAGATATGTTAAAAGATAAAAAATAATTTTTTGCTTTCGCTACAAACTCGGATAAGCTGATTGGTCAACTTGTATGGGAGTTTAAAAATTATTTTTTCATATTTCGGTATATGTTCATTGGAGAGTTGTTCAGTATCATGGACTGAATCCACCCTTAAAATAGTTTCATTATATTTTGTTAGACCCTGTATAACGACTTCCGTTAGTCAACACGCTAGTCCGCCAATCCGGAGGTTCTGGGTTCGATTCCCAGCCAGGGCAAATTGGAAAAAGCCTTTTTCAAATCGTCTTGCGTCTTGGGTGTTTGTTTATTTAAGTATTTATTATATGATATAGTATCGTTGAGTTAGTATCCCATAATACAAGTTTTAACATATTTTTTGACTAGCTCTATCAGTGTGATTTATAAGGAAATTTGTGATTTGTCCTTATATATTATTCATTTATAAAATCTGTTGCAAAAAGAGAGTCAAATTTTCTATACAGTGGTGGTGAGATATGATACCTATCTCGAGTTTTAATCATCGGTATGTTCAATAATCGTTCATATATCAGCGTTTCAGCGTCATGATCTTCATCATCCGTCTATCCATAGTGCTCATTTAATAATAGTGGGGATGACTTAGAGCAGCTCTCACCCTCCACACTGCCATTCTGCATAGAAACGGACTCTCCAACATGGCGACTGTCAACTTGTCTTATATAGCTAGCAAATAAAAAAATTTTGATAGCGCGATTTAGGTATTTAGGCTAGAAGTCCTTTTCCTGTATGGAAAATATCATCATATAATGTACAAATGAATAGCTTTTTATGAATGTTACAATTTAAATAGTGTAATAAACATTAAAAGAGTGTCTAAAAGTTTTAAACAAGCGCAGTATTGTATGTGATATGAAAAAGTGCCAGTGCCGCCCTCTCTTAGAATTCCAGAAAAGTACCGGTTGAAAGTTTTAATTGAACTAATATGAAAACAATATTCATGTACTTTGTGTTTCCTTGTATTTGATTTTAAGACGATACACGGAGTCCAGTGCTGCCCCCATTTGAAATAATTATTTGTAAGCAAACGGAGATATCATTTAAAATTTTAAGTAAAACCTAGCTGTAAAACCTAGATAAAGGGCTATCTAGTGCCTGACGATTAGCAATATGGAAATTATCTCCATATTTCAAATCAACAATTTGTCAACAATTTATTTCAAATGAGGGCGCCAGAAACTATAATGTGTGTCTAGCAGGATTTTTAACCTGTCTGATTGGTCTGGCTGCTTACCGTATTTATATTAATATTGTTTTCATTTATTTTATTTTCCATGCTGCTCTGGAAGACAAGAAAATACCTAGAATGTACTAGCTGATTCTCTTCCCGCAGATCGTAACAGCCAATCGAGGGAATGGGTGAAAATGCTAATCATGTCAATAGGCGAGGCGCCTATATAGCCACCTTTCGCTATTTTGATTCTTTTTCTATCTTCTCGCCCACCATAATGCTCGTTATTGCCTTTGGATCTTGCGTCTCTAGGCTCTGTCTGCTTAGAGCCCCTTTACTTAAAATGCTCTGTCTACACCTATAGGGATAAAGACGTGGTAATGGATCTGAGACTACCGATATTATGATCTCTGATTTTTCTATCAAATTCAATATAAGTCTGCACTACTTATAATGAAGAATTGAAGAAAAGGTGCTTTCATCCTTTCTCTCTTCTTTCATCATCTTCATCATCATCATCAGGTCTTTTTTAGTCTCCACTGCAGGAGTATGACGCTCCTTATACTACCAGAGCCATATATTAGCCAGAGCAGTCAGAATATTTGTCCTACCCTCTCCATGCTGGCCAAACGGGTTGGAGAGGTCTCATTGATGTTAATAAGCTTTGTTTAGCTTGTGTTTCCTAAGTCGCCTTCTACGACATCCACGGTTGGAAAGGTCCAATTTTACTCTGCCGGGAACCACACGGCACTCTTCTTTAAAATGATGATAAGCAAGTTTGGTCCTTCTACGAGCATCCTGAGGTAAGGCGGTCATTTCTTTGGAATTCATTTTCAATTTTTTGCTCAAGACTCTGACTCTACACTTAAATACTTACAGTAGAATCCAAGAACACGTAATGCTATTGGTTTGCTATATATTAAAGGCTTGCGTGCAATTCCATTCCGTAAGCTCATCTGGCCAATGCACTACACTGCTCGTCGCAGAAGCGCCGCACGTTAAGTATTGTTGATATTCTAAACCACCCTGCAACGGCAGTCTCTCTGTCGCAACCGCATGGGTCTGTCTGATTGCAAGCATGAATGAAGTGCGGCTTATACATGACGAATTACATATATATATATATATATATATATATATATATATATATATATATCTTTGGAGTAAAATCGATCAATATGTCGATCGATTTTATAAATCTAGATTTTATTTCTGCCAACCAGTTCGTATCATGTGTCAATGTAATAAACCGGTCAAGTTGTTAGCTATTACAGTTCAAGAGATAGAACCCTGTGACAGAAGAACGGACAGATGGACAGGTCGTGGAGTCTCAGTAATAGAGTCCCATTGGCACCCTTTGAGTACGGAATCCTAAAAATATTATTTACTTCTGTGTTATTATATCTTACTCATACTTGTTTTTAAAGATATTGTAAAGATGATTTGCATAATATTACTCATAGTTACTTCATAGTTAATAAAAAAATAGTCTAATGCCCAATGTATTGTTTTAATAATTTTACAAAACTTAGTACATGTTCGTCATCCAGAGGCCACGCGCGGCTGGAAGTCATTCACAGTTGGCAGCGCGTTAAACGCTACATTTTCCCCGGCCATTTGCAATTTGATTCCAAATAGGCTAGGCGGATTGAACTGTGGATTGAGTTTGTCTGATGATACTGTTATCATAATCATACCTTTTGAATTATAAAATGGACAAGTTTTATACATATACAAATACACTATCACGTCTTTGTTCCTAACGGAGTCGAAAGGCCCTAGGACCGTAAGACTCTAGGGCCACGTTTAATGTGCTAGTGGGAGAAAAGGTGAAAAATGGGTATCGAAATAGAGATGAGTTGTTAGCTGTATTGTCTTTTGACTTACATATTTCCTATGCTCGCCCATGCACTCGATCGGCTATTACAATCTACTCGTATGTGGAAAGTGAAGCAGTTGGAACATTTTACGTTTTTCTCTTCTCCTAAACCAGCATAGAAGATCTCCAATAATAGTATTTCTATAATTATACAAAACTTAGTCTAAATTCGTCATTCATAGACCGCAGGCGGATAAAAGTCGTTCGCAGTTGGCAGCGCGTTAAACGCTACATTTTCCCCGGCCATTTGCAATTCGATTCCAGCTAAGCTGCGCGGATTGAACTGTGGATTGCGTGTCTCTGATGATATTGTAATCATGCAGATCACTATCTCATCTTTATTCCTAACGTGGTAGACGGAACCTGACTGCTTCCGTAGTCGAGTGGTCAAGGCCACATGATCCTGAGGCCGTAGATTCAAATTCCGCTGGGAAGCATACTTTGTGAAAAGTTGATTCAGTCTGGTTAGGATATTGCAGGCTTAAATGACCTGATTATTCAAAAAGGGAGAAGATTCCGTGCTTCGGAAGGCACGTAAAGCTGTGGGTCCCGAACGACATCTAGCCTTTGTTTAAACCTATTCTAGAATTACTTCTGCTCTACTCTTTGGGTTTCAGAGGTCAGAGGGCAGTCACTCTGTGTAAAAAAACCGGCGTACGAACGTATTATATTGAGTTTACCACTTTATTTTCAATTGATAGAATTCTCGCCCGTTCCTTCGATCAGCTTTTACAATCTGCTCAGGAAGAGAAGCAGCTAGAACATTATGTTTATCTGTCTCTAATAATATTTTTATCATAGGAGGAGCTTAGTGTCCACAAGTAACATAAAAAACTATAACTTACTAAAAACTATACTTATATAGGTACATACATACGAAAACAAAAAAGCTAGAGAAACATAGACAGATACCATCTTTCAACATCAGGGGTTAAAATCAGATAACGCGTCCTCGTCATGAAGCAGAGGATAAAGTTAGAGTCCAACTCTTAATAACGCTATTTCAACTTCGGCCGAACCATCTCGCGGCCGATTTCCCTACACGCTTCGCTAGGTATTATTTTAATGCTAAACTTGAGAAATTCTAGCTAACGGTGCAAACTAAACAAAGCTACAGAGTGACACTTCCACCATTCGTGCTATGACTTAAATACTTTTGTATATCATATCTGGAGACCAATTTTTGATCGCGGGTAGCGGCACACAACGAATGATTAGCGCGTAAATTATTATTATGACTTCCGCTTTCAAATATAGGACTTCTGGGGAAAATCAGTACAGTAACTTGATGGGCGGGTGTTGTATGCGAAGTGAGGCCTATTCTCAGTAGTTACAAAAAGGTGTAGATGATGATAACTTTTCCTTTGTCATCTTTTAACATTGGCCAGCAAGTGATTTTTTTTTTTATAATATCATTTTCACCTTTCTTCTTCTTTTTTCGCCTTGTTCCGTTTTTTTACACAGATTGAGCTAGCCCTTAATTAGGCTCTCCGGCTCTCCTTGTACCGCGGCGCCAGGACGCTTGGTCCCGGGTTTTGTGGATGTTAAGTTGTGCCCCTTGGTATTTATATTTACAAATGTCGACCACGTGAAAAATGGTCTCCCTTTGCCTTTCTTCTTGATGACAATAGCCCTTGCCCTTAAGACGAAATACAAGGAGCATTGCGTCTAGTCTCATCACATGCCCAAAAAACCTCATACGACTCTCTGTTATTTTTTCCTGCTATAGGTGTCACCTTGAACGAGCTCTTATATACTCATTACTGACTTCGTCAAGTTTTGTAACTCCTGCTGCCCACCTAAGCATCTTCATCTAATTTGTGTGCATTTTCTGTTTATGTACTTTATCTACTTTCTTTTCACCTAATCCTTGATTAGCCAATAAAAAGGTAGATGGAGTACGCACCAACCTTTTCGTTGTCTTGCCTTTGTTACTAAACCTAGTGACGTTCTACGTGATACTCTTCTGTGCTCCAGATATAGTGTGCTAACGGTTATGGTTGCAGTTAAAGAAGTTGCGGCTAAATGACTTCGTCTGGTCGGCTACTAGTCTTCGTGGTTCGTTTGTTTTTTCAATGCAGGTGGAAAATATTTGCCATACTTACTTTTTATTGGATTAACCCGGTTCAATATACGTGTGTGTAGTTAGTCGATCACTATTATAAGCTGGCCTGACTTCGACCTCCATGGCATATTGGTTAACACGCTAGACCATAAACTCGGTTCTAGGTTCGATCGCCAGCCAGGGCATGTTGGATACTATTACTATTTTCAAATTGTCCTAAGTCTTTATCAATATATTATCATTACTATATGTTACATACAGGTAACTCGCGTGAAAAATCAGCTACTGGCCGACCTATTTCGACCTCATCCGGAGGTCGTCATCAGGGTCACGTATGTAACATATAGTAATGTCTGTGTCTCACGTTAGTTTTAATCAATATATTATCAATTTATTATAAATTATAGTATCGTTGAGTTCGTATCCCATAAGTCCCATTCACAATTTTAAACTTACTTTGGGGCGCTAACATACCTATTTACTTATTCATTTATTGAAGTAGGGTATAGCAAAAAGAAAACCTACAAATTAAAGGAGAAATATGTAAATATACCTACTACTTATGTGCAAAATAACACCACATATACAGGTTGTGTTATTTGGAAGTAGACAATATCACAAAGCGTGGGCTGGGTGGCACCTTTTGTTAACGCAGAACTTATTACTTAAGTACATACTCCCACAAACGCTCTTACAATAAAGTCCTCATCTTTCTGTGTCCAGTGCTCTCTAAAGAAACAAATTGCTCATTCTTCGTATCCCAAACGCCCACATGTTAGGCTTTGGATTATGTACAAAATAAATGAAAGCGAAAAGCTCAATACAGGTTTTTGCTCCGTAGAGGTCTTTCCTGCTGAATCGTATCACGACACAAGTCCCCAGGGCCAGGACAACCAATGACAATCGTTTCCCATCGGAACGCGAGCATTCTTTATAAAATCTTCATCATCGTCGTCATTTTAGATGCATGAACTACACTGCTGGACTAGTCCAGCAGTGTAGTTCATGCATCTTCATTCATGCAGTTCATCATCTTCATCAGTTGAAAATTCTTGAGAGAGGCAAAAATTACAAAAGTCGCTTGCGTCGATGATAACCAGCGACTTGGGTCAGGTTGTCTGACCACCTTGTAGCTGAATGTCCACTGCTATACTCGTAAGAATGTGGTTGCTATTGAAAAACCTTTTTGCCCTATCGGTAATCGATTAGCACCTATCTTAAATTCTTAACAGAACAAAATGAAGCTTAGTCTAAACATATTACGTGTTTCTATGATTAGTTTTTAAATTCAACATATATACATACATACTATCACGTCTTTATCCCTAATAAAATAAATAATATAAAGAAATAAATAAATAAATGTATAGGGACAAATTACATTAATGGGGCAGACAAAGCAATTTAGCTCTTGCGGCTTTAAGCAGCAGAGCCCAGGGCCACTTTTAGCGTAATGGTGGGCGAGAAGGTGGAAAAAGGAGTCAAAATAGGTTGATGGGTTGCTAGCCGCATTGCCTATTAACAAGATTTGCATTTTCGCCCATTCCCTAAATCAGCTTCTACGATCTGCGCAGGAAGAGAAGCAGCTGAAACTTTCTAAGTTTTTTCTTTTCTCCCAGATCAGCATTGATCATACATATATGGTTGTATGTGTGACCGAAATAAGTAAACTATTATTGAAGAGAATTTGAAATTCAAAGTATCCAAAATGTGTACTTTTTATCTAAAGTAAAACACAGACTGAGTTTAGTAAGTAGTAGACTTAGTTTGAAACAAGCCTTCTGTGCCTACTTATGTTGCACCCAGGCGCATCTTAATACGTTTAATGCCAGTTCTACTGTATGCAGGAGATTATTCGAAGCAGACAAGATAAACAGTAGAGGCGGTTACTAAGATTAGTACGAAAGCGAGGCCCTGTCTCGGAGATTTCCTCAATGGACTAAATATTTATGCAGAAATGTGTTGGTATTAAGTAGATACTAAGATTGGTGTCTTATGTAATGCTGTATAATTGTGCAATACAATGATGATGGTCACATAAATTTTTACTACCAGTCTGTCAGCATGAATAACCTATCTTATGGTAAGACTGTGGGATCTCGTTTTTTTATCATATTATACAAAATTAGCTGACCGGTTATGTTATATATAAAACATTTTTTGAGATCCCAGCGTTGGTCTAATTGGAAAAGTTATTAATATTGACAGACTGGGTTACGCCGTAAAATATGCTTTAGTAATTATGCTATTTAGGGTTCCGTAGTCCACAAGGAACCCTTACAGTTTCGCCATGTCCGTCCGTCCGTCCGTCTGTCTGGCTGTCCAGGCTCGTACTCCGCCGCTACTGCACCGATTGTCACGAAAATTGGTGGAGAGATAGATATTGAAGTTCCAAAAGTTGGTTTTTAAAATTATGAAAAAATGTTTTTTTTTTCAGCCTTTTTTTTTCCCATGCAACTAAAAGTGAATTTAAAAAATTAAATTGGTCTAACCCCAATGTGTGGGGTATTGTTGAAAAGGTCTTTTAAAATGCAACAAAAACTGCTTTGAAATTAAGTAGATCAAACCCCCAGTCTTGAAATAATCTAATACAAAGTTAAAATTTGAGGTGTCCCCCCACAGTAACTTTTGAAATATTACTAAAATAATTCTGGAAAAAGTGTGGTGTATACCTCAAAGTATGTACTTTCAATTAAAACTATAGTGGTCTCGGTATTATAGATAGTTATTTTTAATACGTCATAAACCGTAATCCGCAATTTACCTTTAGAACTTTTATATTATGTTACTTGCTGCTACGGAACCCTTCATGGGCGAGTCCGACTCGCACTTGGCCGCTTTTATTACTAGAATCGGTACATTTTAAAATGATGATACATAAAAAATTTCAAAATTCATAAACATTACACGTTATGTTATCAAACTTATTGACGTGTAAAATTGCCTACATAATAAACATTTGATTGACTTCATATATTGAAATAAGAACAATAAAAATCTTCAGACAGCTAAATTGAAATATAATATTCGAATCAAAGTTATTTTATTGATATTGGTATTACGGTATCTAAATCAAAATTACTATTATATGAAACCCTAAGGTAATTACAAAAACTATTCGAATTTAATTTTAATGGAAATGTTTAATTGAAAAGTGTAAGTATGAAGAAAAGTAGATCAAAGAAATATTCAAATATATTTTTTAAGCTACTCTTTGCCAACTAATTAATTAGACGCTTAAAGATAAGTAAATTGATAATTTTAGAAGTATACAAAAAGCATATTTTGGAAAAAAAAAACAAACAACAACCAATCTATCAATAATATTTTTATGCAATAAATAATGTATTTTTTTTCGTCCATACATACATGCTCAAATAGCACATCTCTTTTTAAACCTGATCCAAGTTACCCAGCTTTCAGAAGCAGTCTTAATCTGAGAGAACTAGCTACCCTAATGATATCTCCAGAGTCGCTTTAAGAGCCCATACATTACACTCTATGAGACGTTTTTAAAATTTAAGCCAACGTTAATGCGTTTTGCCCTGTTTACTGTAAATACTTATTCAAATTTGTAGGCGAGTTGCTAGGAGTTCAGAAGAAATGGAGTTTGCGCCTTCAAAAAAAGAGCTTTTTATTTAGAGTAAAGGTGAAATATTGGATTTAGGAATAAGCTGTGAATATAAGTGAAATTTGTATCAAAACTACTGTAAAGATTTATCAGTTTGAGAAAACTACTCCACGGTTGAAGTCTCACCAGTGCGTCTGGTGAGACTTCAACCAAAGTCACATTCTCCTTGCATACACCATGGCCACAGTTCACACTGCATATTTGGTCGACTCGCAATATATAGGTAGATTTATTGAGTCTTTACACGGCTAAGCCAAATGGATGGTTATGTGTTTAGTCGCTATGTACATACATAGCGACAAAACACATAACCCACATACATAAATATATAGGGACAAATCACACTGATTAAGCTAGCCTCAAAGTAAGTTTTTTTTAAACTTGTGTTATGGGATACTAACTCAACGATACTATATTTTATGATAAATACATATATAGATAAACACCCAAGACCCAGGACAATTTGAAAAAGGCCATTTTCCAACTTGCCCTAGCCCTTGGATCGAACCCAGAACCTTCGGATTAGCGGTCTAGCGTGTTTACCATTACGCCACGGAGGTCGTCATACATACATACATCTGTATGTTCATCTGTTCCCTAGTATCTTCAAATATAGCCATGATACCTTGATAAATGAGGTATTGTCGGAATTGACTAGGCTGTCCGCTGGTGATGCTATGTGATGCCACAGTAAATTCACGGTGGCGCCCTCTATAGGCCATAAAGTAATGAAACAAACATTTAAATAATCGAATCATACCTTTCAAATGAAAGGGCATAAATTAATAATAAATAAACTTATTACATATTTCAAAAATGTATACAATATTATATGTTGCTCTCTGCTGTTCTGCACACTGGATAAATATACTTTTCAGCAAGAATTTATCCGTAGTCTGGTTTTAGTTTTTACTTTTTTTAAACACTCATTAATTTTGTGAGATATCCGTCCGTTTGACTTTACCCATGCAAAAATTAATTGTTAAATCTAATCAGTTTAGAATGCATGAAGTTTAGTAGAATGTAGTACTAATAACATTCCATTTCTCTCTAACCTCCTTAGTAAGCTTACAATGCGGAGTCCGTGCCTTTGTGATGCGTCCACATTAGCATAACACGAGGTGTATTCAATGGACAAAGTAACCGGTATAAAATAAAATTTTACGGTTTACCCTTATATTGAAAAAGGGAGGTCGCGTTAGGGCATAATAAAATGTCTACGTGTTCTGTGGCCGGCCTTATGGGAACTGAATTTAGACTTGTCGTGGACTAACCGGTTTGGTAGCTTTTACACGGTTATAGTGCATTCATGATGAGGTAGAATTTATTCGCGAATATAAGTCAACGTTGAAATAGATAAATGCAGGAAGATCTGTTTTTGTGTGCCATTTTTTTCTGCCAGTATAATTAATTCCAATGATACTGAACATCATATATTTACGAGTTAATATTTTATTTTACACTCCAAGGCCATGTGCTTCTATATTCACCTTAAGAGAAACCGTATTAAATCGGTATATTCGTTTAGGAGTTATGACGCCACAGACAGACACAGAGACACACAGATACCCCTCTTTTCGTTGGCGGCTAAAAATAGCATTCTATCCCTTTGATTTCTATACATTTTCACAATGCTAGTGGCTGTAACCCATTATTTTATTCAAGATAACGTTTCAAATACTTGATTGGTTTAGTATTGAAACAAAATTAATAATCAAATCTTAAAGTTTGAGTAACGATATTCTTTTATAATAAAGTGTGCCCGGCCGAAGTCTAAATACTTTATTTTGCTCGCCAGTGCCTCGGGCATTTCTCCATTATTGAAACGAATTGTTTACTCAAGTTTTAATATTAAAAGGCTCTGTTGGGCTTTGCTTCGGCTTATTTTTATTGCTCATAAAAAATACGATTAATCACGCCATATTAAAATTATTGCGCAATGCCCATAATTCCGTTATGTTCATAAAACTTGCCTGAGAATGCACGATTTGTGAATTTTCCGCCATTTAATTAAAATTGCTTCGTTAATATATAGCTGTACATCTGTAAATTTAACGGCAAATACCATGTGACTGGAATCAAATATTATATTATTTATATAAATAATATAATTTTGAAGTTTTTATAGACGATTACAGATCTTACTAGATTTCAACATTTGCAGTAATGAGAAAAATCCTTTTCTATCGAGTCAAGTTGAAATTGCATAAGTACGTTTATTGTCTTTTTCTTTGAGATGTTTTTTAATAGAATTGAAAGTTTTAAGGTATTGTTTATATCTAGCCATGGGTAGGTGCGAGTCGGACTCGTACATGGAGGGTTCCGTACCACCGTACAATGTTTTAAAACGCTGAAGAAACACGTTTCTTGTATGTCAACCCCTTTAATTTTTAACATTATCCTATTTTTAGTATTTGTTGTTATAGCGGCTATAGTAATACATAATCGGTGAAAATTTTAAGTATCTAGTTAATGCCATTGTAAAGATCTAGTTAAAACTCTGAAAAATCACATTCATTTGTATGACGACCCCCTTTATTTTATTTTATTTTTTATTTTCATATTTGTTGTTATAGCGGGCACAGTAATACATAATCGGTGAAAATTTCAAGTGTCTAGCTATTACGGTTCAAGAGATAGAGCCCTGTAACAGACGGACCGACAGCGTAATAGAGTCCCGTTTGCACCCTTCGGGTACGGAACCCTAAAAAAGAAGTTATTAATTCGGCTGTATTTTTTTAGTTAAGTAAGTTGAAACCTCAAAACTTCGTCATTTATAAACCGATTCGAAAATTATCATTTTTTTTTATAGATAATCTCTTGATTGATTCCATACCAATTTTGTCAAAATTGGTTTAGTGATTTGGTTTTTAAACAAAAATATCTCTGGAAAAAACATGTCATCCATGTAAAAATTGATACGTATTTGGCATTGAAGTCGGTTTTTTTATTAAAAAATGTTATTATTAATAACAATTTCCGAATGTAAATTAAAACAATCGATGAAATAAGAAAAAATAAGAGAAAGTAATTACTGAGTGTGTCTCACTGTTGTATATTTGCTGTCGATAATGATAATGATGGAACGAAACTACTAAATAAACCAACTAAACGTTTTTTGCATAGGAAATTATTAAATACGTCATTAAAAAAATCTTATTAGTCCCAATCTCCACCTAAAAATGTACGTAATTTTACTACGTTTCAATTAGTATTCAGTTCATACCGTTTGCATTTAAAGCAGCAATGAAAAGGAGCTGAGAACTCGTATCGGAAAAACATTTTCTTCGCTTCAAAGTTTCCGAACACTTTCGTGTTGTTTTTAATTGAGGAAAAATAGCCCTAATACGTTTTCATGAAGTAAAGTGATTTCGCGTTTAATTACGATCAGCTATTCGGAAGGATGTTAAGTTAATCAAAGTAAGTTTACTTTCCTTCATATAATGAAACCTTTAAGAAAATGATATGTCTATATCCTTAGGTAGGTGGGTGATCGTCTGATCTTTAATTCTTATTTATATGTATAAGATATATCGTCTCTGATTACCATTTATATAGGTAAAGAGGATTCGATTAAGATTTTTTTGTGACGGGAAAAGATCTTTACTACTTACTACACATCAAGCAGTTGGTTTAATCTCAAATGTATCTATCAGCTAGTTTTAATTTAATTTATAAATGTTTAACTAATAAACTTTGTATTCGTAGGTTTTATGAACAATACATCTATTCGTAAATTGCGTCTCAAAATGAACCTCAAAATTTCTTTAAATAAAATGTAAAGCACAGTTTCTTACCTCAAACTATTACACCGCTGTATCTTTACTAGGTATGCTAACACTAGCGCGGAAACTAAAAAGGAAAAAGCTGCTAAACAGTACACATTGTCCAACAGTAACTGTTGTGTTCAACACTAAAATTAAACGTCAATCGTTATGTCAGCAGCACACCGTAGTTTGTTATTTCAATTATCGACAAGACCCTGCTAGCTAGGAATTTCCTATGCATAGATGATTTAATAAATAGACTCGTGTAACAAAAAAATTATAAAATTTAATTCGTATTAGAATTTTCAAGCATCCAAAGTTTTCCTGCAGCCTTGCTCAGATCGTCTGACCATTAAGTCGCTGCGCTTGCTGAAATTCTTGGGGGAGCCCTTCTTACTGCTGGAGATGGGCATCTCCAGCAGTGTACGAGTCTCGTACTTCCTTCGACTAAAAATATGATATTGTTAACATAAAAACAAAAAGTAAACAGGCTATTTTCTGATAGATTATTATAAAGCCTAAAAATATTTTAAAAATTCTTTATAATCACAATTACTCAATATGCGGCACTAAATTATGCACGTCTATGCTTAAGGGCGTCCGTCACAAACTCTACGTGCCAAAGATATAGCAGAGTCAGTCACGTGCAGCCTCTCCGTTGTGCGTAGAGTTTGTGACAGAGACAGACTGAACTCGTCGCCAAAAAAATTTTAAAAATATTGATTTTTTATAGTAGTACTAGCAGCCTGCCCAGGCTTCGTACGGGTATTTTTTATATATATAAACCTTCCTCATAAAGCACTCTATTTATTTAAAAAAACCTAATCAAAATCCGTTGCGTAGTTTTAAATATCTAAGCATACATAGGGACAGACAGACAGCGGAAACCGATTTTGTTTTTATACTATTTAGTGATAGTGATTATCTAAAAAGGGTTTCAAATAGCTACTAAAAAAATTCACAATTTAAAAATATGCACAATGAAAGTTATGTTCTCTGTATCCTCTATTTGAATCGTGTCGGTGTACCTATATCGCATCTTTTGTAGGAATTTTTAATTTACTCACCCGCTGTGTAGACGACCGTGTAGGCGGTTATTATGCAGTTTTTGACCGAATAAACGAGTTAAATTGTGTAGGTACCTTACGCTCAATGGTGAGAAAATTCAAATAAAATCATTAATAGGTAATAGGAACATAAGTTCTGTCCTATAATATATTGTGATAATGTAAGGTTACGCTACATTGTAAATAAAATTGCTGGCTTTACACATTTAAAAAAACCCAGCCAAGTGCGTGTCGGCCCACGCGCAGTGTAGGGTTCCGTAGTTGCGAATTTATGAAAATATTTATTAAAGAGTTCACGCCTCACGGTTAAACGACTAGAACGTTTAAAAAGTATATATTTTTATTTTATTTATAATTTCAAAAGTATTCATCACAGGGTACCCGAAACAATTTTAAATAAGAGTTTCCACGCCTGTTTTTTCACGTGACTGATTTGAAGTTTATAGGTCCAAGACCACCGTGTAAACGACTTTGGCGGGCTATATCTCGCAAATAATAAAGCTGATAAAAAAGTGTTGTATGGAAACCCTACCTTATTTTCATAGTCCTTTTCAACGATACCCCACACAAGGGGGTGCACTCAAAAAAATAATTCACCCCCCCCCCTTTACATGTATGGGGAGGTACCAATTCAATTCAATTCAATTCAATTCAAAATATCTTTATTATCATAGGATATTTATAATATCTCTTAATAATAGTCACTTTGTTTTGTTTTGCACAAATGTTGACGTCAAATTGTTACTTAAAGCTAAGTTTACGCCGCTTCCTAGGCGCAAGTGCAGAAGAAGCGGCAACAAACTTACCCTTAAAAAGGAGTAATTTTAAATTTTTGTATTTTTAAAAATGAGGTCTATATGTGAAGTATCCTCGAACCAAGTTACATGCAAATCAGTCCATAAACGTAGAAGATATTCTGCTGTGACAGACTAGGACGGACGGACGGACGGACTGAACGATCTTATAAGGGTTCCTTGTCGGACTACGGAACCCTAAAAAGTTACTAAGAGAAACAAGTAGTAACAAAAGGTGGGTTTGCTTACGTTGAGCTTGTCGAGTGATAAGTATGAAATAGCATCTTATGAAACAGATGAATTAAAATAATCATAATTTGCAGGCAAAACTGGGTCTAAAAATATTATTCTATTTAGTCCGTCCATAAGATTATCCAAAAATAATGAACTCATATTTTTTCAGCAAAGTAATATTAAGTTAAGAAATATACAGTGCATCGAAGTTAAGGAGTGGGGGCGATTTACGTCACCGTATAGTGAAAATCTTACTTGATCTTGCGTGACGTCATGCAAAATTCAAATGCGCTGTATTTTCGTTATATTTGCTAATCAGAGAAAAGAAAAGATCCGTATACAATCATCATCAGGTCTTTTTTTAGTCCCCACTGCAGGAGCACGACCCTCTCTGTACTCTTAGAGCCATATATTAGTCAGAGCAGTCAGAGGGAGGACGTACCTATACAATATTTTATAATAATCTACCTAATGAGCCATAAATTTTTTTTATCGAGGATGGTATAGACAAAAGCTGTACGGTAAAACATGTCATCCTAGGACATTACCATGAGTTTTAAACGTGAATACCTAAGTGAATTTTACCTATATTTTCTTTTTTATCATTTCTCATTTTTGAAACATTTTACAAAGAAACCTACAGCTGTTGAATGGACCTCATTTAACAGCAGTAGGTACTTATTAAGAATGTTAAAATAGTCACCGGTATCATAGAACTCGCTGGGTGCTGTCAAAGTTGTGTACAATGCGCTTGCATTCGTATTATTTGCATGTGCATTGTAAAACTGTATTGGGAATTCGCAAGGGACTGGTCACTGGATACAAACTTTTGTCATTTTGTGTCATAAAGGTATAACAGTAAAATGAGGCGTTTTGTAGTGAAAAAAAAAATTGAGATTAAAACATTCTCGATAGATGGCATTAAACGTTCTCAATAAGATTGAAATCGTTCTGTCAATTCCAAAAACAAACACACCATGAAAATTTTGAATGAATTTGACATTGACAGACCGATTTAAGTTATTGCTGCGCTATCTATCCTAAGTTACTGTACTAATATTTTTTTTTAAGAAAACGCCTCAATGCTTTTAAAATTGTTTAACATAAAATTAAATTAAATTCATGCCCACCATCAAGGTAAAAGTGGCCTGGGCCTTGCCGCCCTAGGTTCTGTCTGCCCCGATAGGGATTAAGACGTGATAGTGTATCTGTATAAAATTAAAAGATTGTTTTGCGTAGAAATAAAAAACTTTTGATATATGAAAAAGATAATAAAGTGTTTTTGTGAATAATAATAATAGTAATCCGTGCTTGTGACAATACTGAACAGAAAATAACTTTCAGAACTAAAAAAGACCTAAATAATTGGTGGATCTCAGAATTCACTGGACGCTATTAAAGTTGTGCAGAATGCGCTTACAGCCGTATTATTTGCATGTGTATTGTCAAACCGTATCAGGAGTCCGCAATAGATTGTCCACTGGTTACTATTTTTTATCGTTCCATTTCATATTAGTGTTGTGAGCGGAAAAAATGTAGTCTTGTTGTAGTTGTAGTCATCAAAAGCTTTTTCTGAGGATATTTTTTCTTGTTTTATCGTAGTTTTTAAGAACTAATAACTAATTTAAAAATATAAGCTATATGTCAAAAGTACTACGTTGTGCTCTGATCTAAGCGCACGATAGTGCGCAGGCCAAGTTCCAGCAACAGGCCGCGCGCATGCCGTGCACTATTTACATGAACCGTTTCGACCCACTTTTAAGCCCCCTATAGCTCAGTGCTTATTGCCAGTACAGAGATAAAATTGTTTCTACGTAATTATACACTAGTACTAAAGCAGTGTGCTAAATTTCATAGATATAGCTTCAGTAGATCCTGAAATATGACCCTGTGAATATAGCTAATTTTGGCACTGACTGACTCACTCACTGACCGGTAATCAAAACCTCTAGGCCACTTCCAATTGTCCTAGTGTTATGAAATTTGGCACGTAGGTCGTGTTTTATATTTAAAATAAAAAAAAAATATAAATTTAAGAAATCGGTCAAGCATGAGTTGGCTCAATCGAATATCGAATTTTTAATAAAAATATTTATGAACCAATGATACAATGAGAATACGATGATGAGGGGGGAAGGAGGAGAGTGGGAGGGGGTATAAAATATTGTCAAGTATAATAGGTACGATTTCTTGAAAAAAAGTATTGAAATCCCACCAAAAACATACCTGTTAAAAAGGGGGTCAAGTTCCTATCGGCTAATTGTTCGCCTAAAAAAGGGTTGAAATCCAATCCAATGCCAAGTTAAGATGTACTTTAAAATCGATCATAATCATCTTCATCAACAGTCTGATTCACTGGTAAACATTTGCCATTCCCAAGACTCGCCACTACACCCAGTCCTCCGCCTTCAGCATCCAGCCACTACTCGCCACCTTATTCACGTCAACGGTCCTTCTGGCTGAAATTCACTTTACCATACACCCAACTTAAAATATGGTATAGTTGTGAAAATACGTAGGTACTTGGTTAAAAATATCTAAAATTATAATACTTCTAAATTTGAACTTGGCAGGTCTGGGTGTGGTGGCGAGTCTTGGGAATGGCATATGTTTACCAGTCGATCAGGCTGTTGATGCAGATGATTCTGATCGATTTTAAAGTACATCTAAACTTGGCATTGGATTGGACTTCAACCCTTTTTAGGCGAACAATTAGCCGATAGGAACTTGGCCCCCTTTTTAACAGGTATGTTTTTGGTGGGATGTATCTTTATAAGACACAATAGTAAACAAAAAGCACAGATTGCCATTCACTTTCTTTTCAGAACTGAAATGGAGCTCGCTGGACGCTATTAAAGTTGTGCAGAATGCGCTCGCAGCCGTATAATTTGCATGTGCATTGTCGAACCGTATCGGGAGTTCACGATGGATTGGCCGCTGGATACAAACTTTCGTCATTCCATTTGGTATAACTTTGTGAGCGGAAAAATAGTAGTCTAGTTACTCGTGAGATTTCTTTGAATTCTTTGAGTTTTATACTATACAATACTAGGTTTTGCCCGCAGCTTCGCCCGCGTAGACTACACAAATTAGATTTTTTTTTCAGACTGGTGTAGCAATTCATTAAAATCCAATGAAAATGCAATGTCTCGCTTCAAAAATTACGAAGATTCATACAAACTTGCAATCACCCCTATAAGAATGTAATTTTCAAAATCTAATTAATGCATTATTATTCTTTTCTACTAACTACTAAAATACATTAAAGATTTCACGTGTCTCTGTCTTGACTTTAAAAATTACGAAGTTTTTATGGAAAGTGGTTCAGTGTCACGGACTGAACTTGCGCCATAAAGGTTGCCGGTTAATAAAAAGTAACCCTGTATATATATCTATAATTTGTGTAGTCTACGCGAGCGAAGCCGCGGGCAAAAGCTAGTAAGTACTTCAATAAAAATTTAAGGCTTTCAAAAAAACCGGCACACTCTTTAATGTATTTTTAACTCGGTATCATTTAAAATATTTTGAATTCATTAAGAATTATTTTTAAATCTTCATTATGAGATATTAACAATTCAAAGTAATAATTCAAAATAAACATTAATAATTTGTCTTCATTAAATTATATTCAACTTTCGTCCCATTTCGGTCTTCCTGTTTTTGCCCCATAAATTTTTACAACGTCTACTAATCAGCGGAAGGTACCTTAGTATTTTAAAATATATTGCTAATGGACGTTGAATATTTAAACAGCTACTTTGATCATCATTCGTATTAAATTTTACATTTTTATGTAACCTTTAATGATTTGAGTACCTCGGAAAATAAGTTACTTAAGATCCTCAGA
Organism: Acrobasis repandana; assembly: GCA_963576875.1. Taxonomy (NCBI): domain Eukaryota; kingdom Metazoa; phylum Arthropoda; class Insecta; order Lepidoptera; family Pyralidae; genus Acrobasis; species Acrobasis repandana. The sequence goes on along the minus strand of OY756223.1, from coordinate 8,277,672 downwards.
ATGTAGTGATGCCCCCGCTTGGAATCTGAAATAGAATATTACTTTATTTGTATTATATATAAAATTCAGACTGGGCCTAGTGCTAATAATCTAAGTTTTGCTCCCACTTCCACGCACACAAATTTACTCTAGCCGAAGCGAGACAGTGAGTCATTGCCGGGTCAAAAGATCACGGTAGGTCAATGCCGCTGATTTGGTTTTGAGATTTAAAAAGTAAGACATATGATCGCTGCCTTATGTTTAATAATCTAAAGTTACAAGCTAATTTATTTTATTTCTTGAATTCTTACCGTTTTAGTATAATTCTGAGGTGATTTGGAGGCAACTTCACAATGTTTTTCTATCGAGAAAATTTTGAGCAATCGCGTTGTCGAAATAAAATTAGTCCTGAACTTTGCTGTGTTTTTATTTCGTTATTATTGATAATATTTAAGATCACTCTAAGAACTTAAGGGTAGTACGGGCTGTTAAGTTTCAGAAACATAGGTATCTAAATCATAATAAAATAGTTAATAAACAGGTAACACTGTACCAAAATAATTAAGTAGGTACCTATTACTTTTTACAAGCTTTTATTTAGCTTGCCGTTTGTTACTTTTTGGGTCAAATCTTTGTCAAAAGTTGAATTTGAGGCATTTCTCGGTTTCTGATTGAGATAAAAAAAATGTGCTTAAGTACCCTGAAATGAAACGACGCAACTCCATCGAGTTTGGGATTATTACATTTATCTTAATTTGTTCTTAGGCCTCAGAATAAAAGCTTATACGAAAAAAAATTATTTTTCAAAAAAAAAATTGGTCAATCATGCTTTGAACTTGTAATTTTATGTTTGATAACGAAGCTTAGCACGAGCATCACATAATAGATTACCATTTCTCAACCATTAGGTAATAGGTGGTAATAGTTTCGATTACAACAAAAAAAAATCGTGCTAAGAGCCATTTATACCTACACATAAACCATGAATGAAGTAGTCTAAGATTTTTGCGAAATACTAGACAATCATTCAAAGATTTATTGAAATATTTGAAATTTAAAAATTATCAGATTAATTTTCTATTCCTCGTAAAACGTTTATTTTAAATAAGAGCGCCATGGATCTGAAAACAAGGCTTATTTTTTACATTAAATTTGTATAAGAAAAGTGTTTCGCGATGTTAGGAAAGTATAATCCTAAAAATTTAATAACTCTTGATTAACTTTTTAATTATTTTTTCCAGGAATTTGCTTAGTTTCCTCTCTAGGGGTGGATATGATATTGTTAGAAAGATCTTCATAACTGAATATTGATTGTAATAAAACAAGAGATATTTTCCTGCAACGTGTTATTGCTTTTGTCAAGGAAAATTGTGTATTGTTTTCGAGACAAAACACCCGTGATGGGCTCGCTACACTTTATTACGACATAATATAACGAAAATATGTTTTCTTTGTGTTGTGGAATTCCCGTGGGGTAAATAAGAATTTAGTAATTTTTGGCATTGTTTTAGTAAGACACGATGAGATTAGTTTGTTTTCAATGACACGTTTGTACTATTTTTTATTGTAAATTACTTTTATTCTTTATAATCAAATCACAGATCTAAGGCAAAAATACTTCAGTCAAAAATCCAAACTCGATGAAATAGCGTCAATTTTTTTACTGACTTCTTCTTTACTGACAATGATTTGCTCACTAGTGGGATACATGATAGCTTGAAATAAAATGAAAATGTAAAGATGCACACTCACCTTCCCAAGATTTTGATATCTACATATCTATTTGTTGACGTAACCTGAAATATTGCAAGCAGGTCAGCTTGTGCTTATCGAAATCTGCAGTGTTTATGTAATGCTATATCTGACACATCAAAGAACACCGTACGTGTATTGTGGCAGATACATAATGCGTGTATTTGTTGAAAAAGGTCACATTGGTCGAGTTATTCGATATAAGTACGTATGTCATTATTTTTACTCAAAGATATATTTATATAAAAGTCATGAGGTTAGTAACACACCGTGATATTACTACATACATAGTATCACTTCTTTATTTGTAATCGGGCAGACAGAGCATTCTGTGTCTTGCGACTTTAAGCAGACATATAGAGGTATACCTATGTGTTAATAACCGTCACATATTTAAAAAAACAGAACTTGAAAATCACTACAATTACAATTCATATGTAGAAGAACATGAATTGAGTATGTCAATAAATAATAAAACTAGTTTTCTTTGATTTAGGTAAATTTCTCAATTTTTTTTATTTATTATGACTTCCACAATATAATGAACACAAAACCTTACTAACGTAAAAAACATAGACATCAAAATAAGCAGGTAGGTGATGCTTACAAAAGAAATTGTAAAAATATTATCGAGTGTACTCGCTATTTTACTCTCATTTATTTTCTAGGTTACTTGACCAGTGCGAAATTGGTCGTAAAGTCAAAATTTAAGCAAGTTGCGATAAAGCACCATTACCTCTGACTTTGACGTATGGTCGAAGATAATTTTGGACATTGTTGTGAATATAATGGATGTGATTAAATCTTGAATAGTTTTGAAAGAGATGATTAAATAAATGAAAAATCTTGAGTTTAACCATCAACATGAATAACTCTTCCTATAGGAACAATGCTGGGATCTCGAGGAAAAATATAAACATTGAAAACAATCCGAAATTGTCCAGTCAATTGAATGTTTTTTAGGACAAAGTAGTTAACAAAAATATTTTTAGATCTCACTGGTAAGTCCTTTAAGAAAAATGTTTATATTCTTCTTCTTTTTGAGTCAAAATTAATAAAAATAGGTTTGTTTAGATCAAAATTTGGCTATTTTTACATAGCGATACTTTTGCTTAATCAATAAAAGATAATCATAGGCTGTGATTAACTTTAACACCAAATTAAATAATTGGCGTCTTTGTCAATAAAGTCATAGATTCCAAAAACACAAAAAGGCAGTTCTTCTCACGCGATTTTGACATGTGATTAAATACCTGTCCCCTACCACTGCATCGATAACAATCGCGATCGGAAATGTGCTAAATTACATATTGTTCGGTAATATATTGTAATGAAATGCGTGGAGTGATCTGTCGGTGATTGGCGGTGCGTTAAATTGGTTAATCAGTCAGCTGTGTAATACGCGTGGGTGATTAGGCATCGATATGAAATCGACGGTGAAAATTTTGCGGTGTGTGCACAGTCTAGATGGGGGAAATAATGGTAAGTGGCTTGTTGGTATGGTATACTGATTTTATTGCATTTTTAGTTAAAATATATTTTTTTACGCTTTATCGGCCGAGCGAGTGAAGTGAGCGAAGCGTCTGTTTCGAGATTGGCTTTTGTCTGTTCTCTCGCATTTTTCAACCGATTTTGACGAAAATTTTCACACAGGTTCCTTAATTAAGGCCGTACTTGAATTTTCCGGGGTCCAGTGCTGCCCCCATTTAAAATAAATCATTTCAAAGAAAACGGAGACATTTTATAAAATTTTGCAACTACCAAGTCCTAGATAACCCTTTAAAGTATTTTATGAACTACTGTTTACAGTTTATAATGAGAACGTTAAGCTTTACTACGCACATTAGCCCAAAGGGGGGCGTTTTTCGCAATTGTGCGTAGTAAAACTTAACGTTCTCACTTTAAATTGTAAACAGTAGTTCATAAAATACTTTGAAGGGTTATCTAGGACTTGGTAGTTGCAAAATTTTAAATGATGTCTCCGTTTTCTTTGAAATGATTTATTTTAAATGGGGGCAGCACTGGACCCCGGAAAATTCAGGTACGGCCTTAATTTTAATTTTTTTGACGATCGCGATTTTTGATTAGAAGAGAAATACAAGGGAAAAGGGAAGAACTTTGCTGTAGCGTAATTTATTGATGGATTTCTATCGAACTTGAGAGGCACACTATGGGCTTCATTCTACACAAAATGTTGTAAAAGAATTTCCAAATAAACGGGCAAGTGCGAGTCGGACTCGCACATGAAGGGTTCCATACCACCGTACAATGTTTTAAAACGCTGAAGAAACACGTTTCTTGTATGACGACCCCCTTTAATTTTTAACTTTATCTTATTTTTAGTATTTGCTGATATAGTGGTCATAGTAATACATAATCTGTGAAAATTTTAAGTATCTAGTTAATGCCATTATAAAGATAATACCCCACAATACTCCATTATTTTCTAACTCATTCTCAGTCCAAGCTGTTCGTCTGTGGAACTCGTTGCCGGTGTTGATTCGAAAAGCACGAACTGTCCCTAGTTTTAAAAGTCAAGTAAAGTCTCACTTTCTTTCTTTGTACTGAATTTAGTATTTTCTTCGTTTTAGTATTTTCTAGTTATTTTGTGTATGTGTCACTACACTTTCACAAGAAACGTGTTATGTATGTAAGGATATATAGGTATGTATGTATTTTTGTATGTATGTATAAATAAATAAATGTATATATGTAAGTTTATTGCATGTATTTATGTACTTCTGCGCCATACCCACTTTAGAACTTGAAGTCCTACTAGCGTGGTTGCCTGTAAGAAATTGCTTTTGCGATAAGGCCGCCATTGTACATAACATATTGTTAACATTATTTACTTTTACGTATTCTTGGTGCAATAAAGAGTTTTTATTATTATTACTAAAGATCTAGTTAAAAACGCTGAAAAAACACATATTTTGTATGACGACCCCCTTTAATTTTATTTTATTTTTTTAATTTTTAGTATTTTTTGTTATAGCGGCCATAGTATTACATAATCGGTGAAAATTTCAAGTATCTAGCTATTACGGTTCAAGAGATAGAGCCCTGTGACAGACGGACAGACGGACAGACAGCGGAGTCTCAGTAATAGGGTCCCGTTTGCACCCTTCGAGTACGGAACCCTATAAAGGAGTGGAGGGAGGAAAAGAGGGGAAGTTTGCTAGCGTTTTAAATGGACGGTTTTTTTTTTTTGGAAAAATCACACTTATTGTTAGCTCCTATGTAAGTTTAAACTTGTGTTATAGGATACTAATTGAACCATACAATGTTAAATAATAAATACATATTACATAAACATCCAAGACCCGGGACTATTTTAAAAAGGCCATTTTCCTACTTACCCCGGCTGGAAATTGAACAACCTCCGGGTGACAGACTAACGTGTTTTAATACGCCAAAATATTTAACCCAATAAAACTTAACTACTTAAAATATACACATTTCTATTTTTATGAACAAATGGCACGTGAAAGCTTACTAGCAAAGCAATACAGTGCATACCAATAATAATTCAACATTTTAATGTACCACACTTCAAATGTTCCACAATAAATACCAACAAAAACAGAGTCAACGTTCGACGCATCTAAATATATTATTGTTAAACTCTGCAGACTATAACAACCCTTCACACGGACTTCATGAGCCGTAAATTTGCCAGCAAATGGCCCCTGACGCTTTTCACCGAGTCAGTGAAATGAAGGAAAACAGTCCTCTAGTCCCCGCCATGGAGATATATGGCACGAACTGGACACCAAAACATGCAGTGTCATGATTACAAATAATCGTATGTATATTTTATATAAGGAACAGTTCCGAATGTGACGACATTGTACAATATTTGACGAAGAAGATCAGAACATTTGACGAAAAACAAAAATGAAAAATAGTACTAAGAACAAAGCGAACATTATTAGACGAAATAAAAGGTTTCCGCGATACTGTAGGAATAGTAAATTTACTGAATCTACCTTATGGTCTTATTTTCTTCGTTCTTTTGAAACTTTCTTGTTAGAATATCAATTTGAACAATACCATGAATACGGTTCAATGTAATTTATTATTTTATGCAAATCATAAATGGATAGGTATTCTTAAATTTTAAGAAGATGATTTAACTATAAAAGAGTCTAAGAAATTGTAAATTTACCCATTAATTTACATTTGTAGAGGATGACAATCAATAAGATACAGTAATGTTCCGAATCATACCTTAAAGTCACCCCTTTGTCCACGTTCGAGTTTGAATATAAAAATAAATTATTCGATTTGTGACGTGATTACCGAGTCATCGAGCGGTTTATATCAATTACTCGATTTCTGTTTCAATGCGCATGATTTCAATATCGACGGGGGAAAGTATTGTTACGTTAATTTCGAGGTATAATAGGCCTCATAATTTTGTGAAATGTGCACCTGCGTATATGTAATTTTGTACAGACAAATTGCATTATTGTAAACAATAAACCATTTTAATATGTACACGGGTTTTAATTACACCCAGTGTTACAATTAATTTAAATTGACTGCAGAAAATGTAATTGATAGGATTGAAATTATTAATTGACTTTCATCATTTATCGCGAAAATGTAATATTAAATGGAACTCAGTTATTTTCGTCATTTGTAAAAACTTGCGTAAAATACAGAACATAAAAATCTTTCTTGCATATGCTAAGTAATTGTATGTCTTTATATTTCTATAGAAGCATAACAATGTAAAGGGTGAGAGCAGCACTGGAGCTAGCTCCAGTTGCTAACATATCTAGATGTGAAAGCGTTAAAGAAGAGAGGCATAGGGTCAGCATAAGCATTAGAAGGGCTGAGATTTTTTTTAGTTTATTTGGATATCCAACAATGACACTGGCGGCAACCCATCTTCGCGGTACAAGCTCCAAGACTGGCGCTGCTGCAGCTACTGCCGAGATCCTAAAACGGCGCAAATATGAATGCCCAGAGAACGGCTTCATATTTGAACCGTTTGGGGTCGAGACAATGGGTCCGTGGCCTAATCATTAATTTCCATGGGCCTGCCCATAATTTTTTTTAGATTTTAAATAAAATGCTGGTCGAGGTGTCGGGTGACCAAAGGGCTGGCAATTACTTCGCTCATCGAGTAAGCATTGCCATCCAACTTGGCAATGCAGCCAGCGTTTTGGGCACCCTACCGCAGGGCAATGAACTGAACGATATTTTTTATTTGTAAATATATCCTGAAATTTTTATTTTATTTAATATACTTAGTTTTTGTGTTCTAGTTTTTAGTTAGTTAATTATTTTTTATCTAGTTATAATTTCAATTCTATTCATTTCTTTTTTTTAATTAAAATTACTTACCAATGACACAATATACTTATGACAAACTATATGATGATGCAATATATAATTATGTCATTATGAGATTATTATGTTGATATCTTAACAATGCGTAGGTATATTCATGTAATACAATAATTAGAAGAAGTATTTTGATGTATTATTAGTTAACACTAGTTTAGTCTGTCATTCGGAGGTACTGGGTTCGATATCCGCCAAGACAAGTTGGAAAATATATTATAAAGTATAGTTGGATTATCCCATAGCAGAAGTTCAAAAACTTACTTAAGGGCTAGCTCGATCAGTGTGATTTGTCCATATATATTTCTTTATTTTTTAGTATTTTCTATTAGAGAAATAAAAAGAAAATAGAAAAATATTAATTTTATGTTTAAAAAACTTATGAAAAGGTTTCAATTTTTATAAATGCCAATTCCAGCTCAGACTCATTCAATTAGGCCCTTTCACAGTTCTCTGAGCAAAAATTGTCCATAGACATGTGCGCAGAATGAAAAAACCTTTATCAAATCGGATTTAAGTTTCCAACCTACTGAAAGTTTGTTAACACAGAAAGAAATATGCTGGCCAAAATATACTGTAAAGCTTACTGGACTTACTAGCTTTTGCCCGTAACTTCTTGTATTGATAAACTGACTGATTCAATATTTTGGTTAAAAATATTTAAATACCTAAATAAATATAAATAATATATAAATATATAGGGACAAATCACATTGATTAAGCTAGCCCCAAAGTAAGTTTTAAACTTGTGTTATGGGATACTAACTCAACGATACTATATTTTATGATAAATACATATTCCAACTTGCCCTGGCTGGGGATCGAACCCAGAACCTTCGGAGGTCGTCGTAAAACTAACGTAGGACACAGCCATATGTTACTACTATATGTTATCTCTGGTCACTCACATGAAAAATCAGCTACTGGCCGATATGTTTCGAGTGATAACATATTGTAATGACTGATTCAAAGTCAAAGTCAAAATCATCACTTGATAATTGACAATTTCCTCTTTTTATTTCATAAAAGTTGTTGACGTGAAATGATTTACTTACAGCTAAGTTTAGTGATTAACTATAAAACATTAGTACAGATACCTTAAACTATTGTAATGTTGTGCAATGGACTGTCAGTAGATTATTTAAGTCGATGTGGGACAGACCTCCTTTTAAAGAAAAATCATAGATTTAATGCTGATGTTCTACTCTAGCAACACACTTAAATAACCCTATATAAAACTAGATAAAAGTTACGTTTATTCTATTTGGCCGAACAAAGACAGATATTAGAACTGAAAGAATTTAGCTAGGAAACTTTAATAACGTCTCATAGAGTTAAAATTACTACAGGAGAAAATGATAACTCGGTAACAACTTCATACTTATTCGAAACTTAACTAATAACGGTACAAAAACAAGAAAAACGACACAAAGAAGCTTGGAGCTCGGCACCCTTAATTCTCATTCAAGACATTCATCATTTAGTATTCAAACCGTGGTGCCTTAAAGTGAATCGGAACACAGACTTTCCATTGCAAAAACATTCCACTTGGAACCTCCAAATTAGCGTTGACTAGCTCGTATCGGTACAAAGGGTGCAAAAGAATTGTGCTCAACGTGAATAATTGGGTATTATGGTGGGTCAAAAATAAATTATTTGGTACTGTTAATAGAATAAAACGTCACAAAATAATGTCACTTGTCACTGATCATATCCACTTTGAACGTGATTTTTTAATGAAGAAAAACGGATATTGAGAGCGCTATTTGACTCCAAGGAACTATGACGTCATAAATCGATATTTCATACAAATCCCATAGAAAATGTTTGTTTTTGACGTTAAGAAAAAGGTGATTCTGATTTGACTTGATGCAAAATAGGGTATTACGTAATGATATTTTTTGATTTATGCGAGAATTTTACTCTTGCACTAATAGAACTACCGACTAGAGTAAAACATTAGGCAAATCATTGGCGAAATGCGTAAGTAAGTAGGTACTTACGCATTTCGCCAATGATTTTCAATGATCCTTAGAATTACATTGTACAAACCTTTGTACAATGTAATTCTAAGGAAATGAGATATACACATTAAAAAATGATTGTAGCGGTAAATTCATCTACTTATTTATTTGTTTATGATTCTGGTTATTTCTATCTTTGGGCTCTATTATCTCATCATCATTATCCGGTCTTTTTATATTAAGTCTCCACTGCAGGAGCACGACCCTCTCTATACTACCAGAGTCATACTTAGCCTGAGTAGCCTGAAGATTTTGCCTACATTCTCCAAGCTGGCCAGGGTTGGAGAGGTCTCATTGATGTTTATAAGCTTAGCTTAGCTTGTGTTTTCTAAGTAGTCTTCTACGATATCCACGGGAAGAGTTGGAGTAGTCCTATTCTACTCTGCTGGTAATCAAACCGAATATTCTATAAATTATCTAATCATAGCTTTTGGGTTTTGGGTTTTGGGCTTGGTCTGATCCGCTGAGTACACCGATAAAAAATTGCAATATTGGACGGTCACCAGTCAAAACCCTTATTATGTCTAGTTACTGAATAAGCAAAATATTAAAAAAAAGAAAAACTTAACACAGAAACCATTTTACTAAAGTAGGCTAGCGTAATCTACCGTCCTCTAATAAGACTTGGTGACGTCATCTAGTTCACATTAGTTGCAACGAGAAAAGAGGTCATCTGTATAATGCATATGCTAACGAACATTATCTTCGATGAAAGGGAGTATCTGGGTTAATGTGATAATACGGGTTCAAGCGACCATGTAAATATTGATGCACTGGCATAGAGTAGGGATCTTGAAATTGAATTAGGCTTTCAAGCTTAGGCTGTGGGGTTATACTCGTATCTTAGGAAGATATTATCTTGCTATTTACTAGTTCAACTTTTAAGCTCAGCAGTGTGCGTGATTATTACAATCTTTTATTTAGCTTGACCTGTTTATTGTTATTTATTTGTTTTTGGAGTTCCGTACAAAAAATGAAAAACGGAACCCTTATAAGATCACTCGTGCGTCTGTCTGTCCGTCCGTCTGTCACAGCCAATTCGCTCCGAATCTACTCGACTGAATCAGGTGGAATTTGGTAGAATGGTGTAAGCCTTAACCCAAACACATAAGTGCAAAGTAAATAAATATTTTTTTTAAATAAGGGTCATTTTCGGGGGATAAATTAGGAAATTAAAAAAAAAAGTTTTGCAAACCTTACTGTGTCATATATTAATTGAAAGGGCTCGTTATGATGATCTCAAATATATTTTTCTTATAATTATAAAATAAATAGTTTTGATTTTATTCAAGAAAGAAGACAAAAATTGACCATTCCCCCCCTGATCTCCGAAACTACTGAGCCTAAAATTTTGAAAAAAATACGAAATATAGTTAATTGCTTGTAGATTACAGGAAAACCTATAAGAATTTAATCAATTGTACGGAACCCTCTCCACGCGAGTTTAACTCGCACTTGGCCGGTTTTTTTTTGGGTTAAAGAGCTACTACCCGGTTTCCGATTGAGATAAAATTTTGTAAGCTAATGTAAATCAGATGAAAATGCAATATTATTATAATAATAAGCTGATCTGATGATGGAGCCGGAAGGAAGAATAGGAACTCTGTAAAAAATTGTTGCAACTCCATTGAGTTTGAGCTTATTACATCTGTCTTAATAAGTCTTAGGCCTAACAATTTCAAAAATTTGTAAGAAAATTTCTTTTTTTTTCTTTTTTTTTTCAAAATACTTATATAGTTGAGTTTGATGCGGTGATGACCAAGTGGCTTAGGCACTGGCTGTGCGACTGTGAGGCACTAGTTTGATGCTCACTAAGCGCGACTTGGATCTCTGAATTTATACTCGTGTACGGTCAGTTTTAACTGCCATCACTTCCTACCGGTAAAGGAAAACATCCTGAGGAAGCCTGCGCACTAGTTCACTAGTATGTAATAATGACTTTTGTCAGCAGATCACTTTCATCAAGCTCTGATGGCTTTAGGCAACTTGAAAATTCAATAAACAGAAGTGCGGGCTAAGTTGGTGCGCGTGTTAGTATCACTTTATCTTGAGCAAATTTTTGCGTGTTACTAAAAACTGACATAAAAAATTTATGGAAATTGAAAATTTGAAAGATCGCAACCTCAATACAGTTCTATTTTATTTCACAGTAACACTTACAAGTAAATCTATGACGTCATTTATTTTATTCTTTAAAGGATTCGCTTGTTTGGGTCTTGTGATCCAGCTCTCTATCAGCTTAGAGTTACAAGACCAGAAATGCTTTGTCCGCCCCATTAGGGATAAAGACATGATAGTGCTTAGCGCGTTCCCGGTGGCATCCTCAGCTGTGCTGCTTTAGAGCCCGGGTCGCTTTCCCCCTTTTTTCACTCCAAATATAATATGCATGTCAATGTGGTCACCCAAGGATGTCGAAGACCATGCGAAATCGAGAAGAAATAGCCGGAACAGTTTAAACAATTTGGCTATACTGTTACCTATGCCTATGAAACTTAGAACATTGCAGAATTTTGAAAGAAAAGAATTCAATAAAACGCCATCTAGCCAACGAGTTCTGACCTAACTCCTAATGCGTTTTATAGAATAGGAATATCAAATGGTACAGAAATTCGCCATGCGATGTAGAACACGTGATAGCTCCGTTATTTAGAACATGGTCGTATCGTATTTGAACCGAGATCGCGAGTTCAAGTCCCGCTCACGGAGTATTTTTTTTCCCATTTTATTCCTTTGATGTTGCGAAACCTTGATACCAGATGGCGCCACTGGTTTGATCTAATGTTAAAGCTTCAGTTTCTTATCTCTTTTAGTATATACAATATTAATCTATGAGTGTTACTACCGGCCGTTTGCCTGATGTCAACCCTCCGTGGAAATGCAGTTGTCGCACGAGACTGATGTTTATGCTTAGTCCTCTTAGTCGCTTCTTGCAACATCCATAGAAAGAGATAGAGTGGTCGTATTCTAGGCCGAAAGAAACATGGTAATTTTTTTTTATAATAAAGAAATATTGTGCCTCAATGCTTTTTTTACTGAAACTTTGTCGTTGTTTGTTTTATAACCTAACCTAGTTACAGAGTTATGCAGTATATTGCATTTTGCAGCATGAATTAGCTTATAGGCCTAATGCTAACTAATGATGTGCATAATAGTGCTATTAAATTAAGCAACGCTCGCGCAGCCGGTGTAATGGAAAGCTATGAGCTTTTTATTACTACGCCAAGCAGTAGACGAGCTAGTATGGAAACGGACTTCTTTTTTTAATATTAGCTGATTTGTGTTTTTAAAAAAGAAAATATTTGTTTTCTTTATTGCATACATTTTATGAGTATTGCAATAATTACAAGTAAATATACAATGCAGTTGATTCAAATACGGGCCCTCCGTTAAAGGAATTTCATCTAGCCAATAAATGTAGACTAATAATAGGATTGGATAGGACAAGGAATAAGATTTGAGTTCCTTGGTCCATTCTTCCCCATATGAATATGCAAAGACATATTATAATGAGTATGTATTTACGTTTTATACTATATTTACGTATGTTTGATGATAACTCAATTATAATTTTAATAAAAAATTCATGAATAAATGAAAGATATATCAAATTTTAAGTTTTAATTTAAGCCTATATTGGACTATGGATTGCACAGTAAAGATTGCCTATTTGTAATTTCCATCATGATCTAGAGTGTCTTCTTTTACCTTGTCCTTATCCTACTATTAGTTATGTGGGGTAGGAACAGCATGTGAGCTTTTTTTATCCCATTCTATCCTTTTTTCAAATTGTACATTACTCCTACCTTACCTATCCGCCGTTTCCTAGGTATGTAAACGGAAGTACCTTAAACTGTTGAATATGTTTTATGTACATGATTGTGAATAAAATAAAAGCCTTCTCTGTACTCGAATTACATTTTCTTTAATGTCTGTATACACTGTAAATATTCCATATATGCTGGCAGTGCTTGTGACATTGTGGATAGGTTTAAATCCTTTATTTCATGTAACATAAGCTCAAGAAACGTTGAAAATAGTTTAAACTAATTTAAAATCTTTTCATAAAGTACTCCAACTATGAAAGAAACTGTAACATAAGAAATATCAACTACATCGTACGAGAAAAATTGTAGATATCACTCGTAAATAAATAGTAATTGAGATAATTCTTTTTATTTTTTTCAAAATCAAAACAATTCTAAAATTGGGTTATTGACAATGCTATATTTTTTAAAAGTTTATTATTACGTACAAAATCGAAGCAACACATGTTACGGATTCAATCGATTTAAAATAAACCATGTCGATTCTGTTCACCAGTTGACTTTTAACGAAATTTGAATATTGAATAAAACCGATCTTTGAAACTTGATTAATTAATGTTATTATGCTTTCGACACGACCCGACCCCTATTGTGATTTTGATAGTTTGTGTATCAAAGGATGTAGGAGATATGCGGCTAATTTAATAATATGAAAATTATACCATACCTTTTTAAATTATATTAAACTTAACAAGCATAACAAAAACAAATTTTTAAAATAAAGTTTTTCATTAAAAAAAAGTTACATTGTTACTTAAGTTTTTAAGCAACTTTAATAAAAGTGGAGCTTCTCAATTCAAATGTACAACGTGTATCAAAAAGGGGGTATCAACCCGAAAGGGAGTTAACGTACTCGTACTAACCAATGTGAACAACTTTTATTATGGGACCATCTCTGAAATCGCGTCGACGATCGTGATTTCAGGGCTGGTTCCATAGTAAAAGTTGTTTACATTGGTTAGTACGTTAACTCCCTTCCGAGTTCATTCCCCCTTTTTTTTACACGTTTTGGAACCGAATTAGATTTTTTTTTTTATTTAAAAGCAAGCAAGTTTGTTCCATTGTCACCAGGTGAAGATCAGATGATGGGATCCTTAAGAAATCAAGTGAACTCCTCAAATATCCTATGCACTAATATAGTGTTTTTAATGTTTTTGACAATAAACCAAGCATTTGCATTCAGAAAGTAAGTATAGGTGAAATGGAACTGATGAAGAAGACTAGAAAATAAAGTAGCTTTTTTTGTTTATAGTTTGTCTCGTATTAATAACTATTGTTACTTTAGGTGTATAATCATCATCATCATCATTTCAGCCGCATAACGCTGCTGGACATAGGCCTATCCGAGGGATTTCCAAAATGATCGATCTAGAGCGGCCTGCGTCCAGCGCTTTCCAGCGACCCTAGTCAGATTGTCCGACCATCTTGTGGGTAGACCAACAAGGTGTATAATAATCAGAATAAAATCTACAACTGTAATGAAATACCATTTAACTTTGTGTTGTAATTTTATAACATTTCTGTTATAGTTGTTTTGTTGTGTTTTGTGTGTGTATGTGACTGGTACTGGTGTTAGCTTTTTCAAGCTGCCTAATAGGCATCTGAAATAACTTGACGACTGCCATACCATGATGAAAACCGGGACGTGCTTTTCGAAGCACGGATTAGCTTGAGAAAATTCTTTGCCACTTGTGGTCAACTATCGAAACTCAGACCACGTCCAAAGTTGCTTTACTAGCGAAAGCGATGAGTACTCCCAACGGGCCACCATGCATATCTACAAATAACTTTTTGATTGAATTTATGTATATGTATGTTAATTACTTACATATTAAATATTCAAACTTTAAATGGCGATGTCAGAGGTATTAATTAATTACCAAAGCTTAAGTGTCAAACGAATTATCGACCGTTGTAACTAAAGTGGGGTGTCCAAGCTAACTTAATTCACAAAGACAGGCCAGGCGACGGGAAATTAAACATGACAAAATTGTTCAGACACGGCAAAATAATCGCCACTCCTAACAAAAATTAAAGATAGTTGGGAATAGCCTCATCACAAATCAATCAATTAATGCTGATACTCTTCGTCTCTCTATTTCTTTTAATTGCACAATTTTTTCGCAAACTCCTTTAACGCTTCACGGTTCTGAAACCCTTTGCCAGTCGACATCAAAGAAATTTTCCTTTAAGAGATGAATAAACTGTCATCTCCTAATTTAGTCTTTACGTATCTATTAATTTTATTCATCAACATCATCTCTCTCCATTGTGCCCTATATTTATGTATATTTTTAACACATATATATACATTTGTTAGTATGTGTTTTGGTATTTTATAGGTATGTATATGTATTTGAGAGCCGCAAAAAATATCTGTTTATCACTATAATTAACTGGGAAAGTGCATCAAATGTAGTCAATTTTAATGTTGAACAATAAAGTTTTTATAAATAAATGAAATTAATTTTTATATCTTCTTCTTGTCTAAGCGCGTTCCCGGTTGCATCCTCAGCTGTGCTGCTTCGGAGCCCGGGGTGCTCTTTCCCGCTTTTTCTTCTCCAAATATAACATGCATATCAATGGCCACCCTAGGATGCCAAAGACCTTGCGAAATGGAGAAGGAATAGCCGAAACAGTTTAAATGATTTGGCTATAGTTTTACGACCGGCCGCCTGCCTGACGTCAACCCTCTTTGGGAATGTATTTGTGCGAAAAGTTTTACAAATGGCCGCTGCCCGACGTTAACCCTCCTCGGGAATACAATCGTAGCACGAGATATTTGTGCTTAGTCCTTTAGTCGCCTCTTACGACATTCACAGGAAGAGATGAAGTGGTCCTATTCTAACCCGGAACCACACGGGTGAAATTAATGTTCATGTCATCGCAACAAATTATAATTTTCATTGTATCTTCCATTTGAGGATCTTGATAACCAAAAGTTACTTCTAATTTTATTATTTTTTTAAACATATTTTCCTGTGGATAATGAACATCGTAAATGACGACTTAGCGACTATTCGTAATTGTAAAACATTTCGTGCAATTATTGCATCCTCAAACAGGATTGACATCAGTCAAGTGGCTAGTAATAAAACATTAAATAACTCCTGAATATTTCTTCTCCATTATCCCTGGAGAAGAAAAATCAGATTTTTACACAGTCGTATCTAGCTCATATACAAAGTGTTAATAAACTAACGCAAAACCTCAGACCATGAAGCTGAACAACTTGTGTTCTACAACTTTCATGAAACCTAAAGAAATATTTGAATTTTCATACAAACTGATCAGGTGTTCGAGTCAATTTGTATTAAAATCCGAATTTTATTTTTGCCATTTTGGGAATGTAGTAGAACAAAAGTTGTTTTAAGTTTCATGGGCTGAGGTACCATCTGAGAGGTTTTGCGTTAGTTCATTAAAACGTTGTATAGACAGAACGGGTTTACAGAAATCAAAGGAAATTTAGATGGAGTATAAAACAATGGAGTGTGCAACAACAACTTCCACATTCAATACCATCTATGTAACTGGTTTGTTGTTCTTGCAAACTTACTTAGAATTTATTAACGTCGGTAATACTTCTGTGTTGTTCCTATTCTATGCTCCTAATTATAGCAAATGACAAAGTACAGGCGAGCACAGTTTCCCTTCAAAACGAATTCTTGGGAATGTGACAGAATTCGGACAGAAGTTAGGAAAGAATTAATTAGTGAAAAGCCATCAGTCATGATAAAGTTCCCCGTACTTGTTGTATTTTTCGACTTGTAAATGATGTTTATTAAGAAAGCATTGTTATACGACTTTCGTTTTTTTTAATTAGAAAATTAATTTCAGTTTTAAATCGATTTTATTTGTTTTTGAATTTTTATATTTATTTGTTTATTTATAAGTAGTTAGTAATATTAGCGTGGTTAATTCTTAATATTAATCCATTACGAAGTAGTCCCTTCATTTAGGGTCCATTTTAATTCGAAAAAAAACAACAATAGTCTAAAGAAAATGATATGTGTACTTTTATCGCATAAAAATTTAACCTTTTCGCATTTTTCGCTTCGGCTGATCTGTTTATAATATTATTATTTTAACGTCATTATTTTTAGTGCAAAAGCTACAAAATACAACGTTTCAAAACGACCACTGCGGGAAAAATAGGCCGGAAGAAACCCAGTTCAGTATATGTCCGTACCCAGCCTGATGGGCTTAAAGGAACACAATGTCCGCATCTCAGACAAGGGATCTTGCGAATTAATTCAGTTAAAGCTGTTTTCCACTTTGTGCGGTCCAGAAAAGCTGATTCCAGTCTTTTGTCCGCGCTGCATGAATACTGGAATTAATTTTAAGAAGATTGCAAACCGCTATCGATACATCCCGCTGTGTATTTTTGTAGTCATTTGTTATACGAGCAAAGTTCTTGGGATCTACCGTTATATACGGTTTTATTCACTAACGGGGTAGACAAAGCCTGCGGCCGTGAGACACAAATGTTAATTTTAGCGTAAAGGTGGGAAATAGTAATGGGTTGCCTCATCGCCTTTTAACATGATTCTGATCTTCACCCATACCCTCGGTCGTCTTTATAAGTTAAAAAAAAAATGTTTTTTTTTCATTAATATTTTTTTATAACCCGTCTGAAGGGCTACTTAGAAATTTTCACTCATCATGCTTAATGGCAAGGAGTTGTAGACTTATGGGGTCTCAAAATGATCACGAATTTACAGTTTGGGGCAAACTAAGTACTATCAGCAACTAGGATCACTACATGAAGTTGTTCGCGATTGTAACATTTTACCATCGAGAAAAGCATTGCTTTTATCTTATTATTGGTTTTTCTTTTTTAACTCTTCCGTGTTTCTGAAGGTACCTAAAGGTCTTAATTTTTATCACCAAACTTCATAAAGCCACGTAAGATGTCTTGAGGTAACTTGATAAATTTTACAAAATAATTTAAAAAACATTTTTAAAGCCCTTATCTATTACTTGCTCATCTTTTCATGAGGTTACGTTTTTAAACTTCGTTATTAAAGCCGCTTGACTTATTATAAGCACCCACGCTTTATGTGTAGAGTACAAACGCTATCATACATCGCATACGCTTATCAGCCTACCTACTGAAAGCTTGACGTGTCGTGATATTAAGATTGATCACGGGAACACACTAATTAAACATCCATGATTACAAACGGTGTAAACTTTGTTCGTTTCAAAAATAACTTACGTAAAAACTCAACGGAAGAAAACGAAATAAACACAAACATATTTCATAGTAGTTATGATACAAGCGTGGAAAGTTGAAGCGAGTTTCACTATGAAGCGTATCACTACGAAGTCGACATATCAATAGCACTGGGCAACAAGATTTAGGCCGCAATAAATGAACTAACTCTTTCTTAAGGGCCCAGTCCTTATTTTTAATGATTTTGACTGCTTTTTCGGAGCTGATTGGAGCCAAACTATCTTAGTAACAATATGTTAAGATATGTTAAATTGAAGTTTATTTAAGTATAAAAATATTGAATTCGACAATTTATTGATTTTCATTGTAATAGTTTGTTTAATTCCAAATAACCTGAGACGTGTTTCGATTTTTTGCGGTGTGCAACGTTCATGTCATTGTTGTTTACACGGAATTTAAAACATGAAGTTGTGTTTAAATTACAGAGAAATAGAGACAAAGGAAAATCCTAAAAAGTGAATGAGAAGATTTTAATTAAAAAAAAAATCATTCAAAAACTTAGTTAAAAATGTTAAACTTTGAAGAAAATATAAGCGAATACGTCGTCGGATTACTTGCGCATACGACTGACTTAAAAAATAAAAAATATACATATATGAAGATTGATTCCTGCTTAAACACGTACAATAAATAAATAAAAATAATTTGTCTTTTGTAAAAAGATAGAAAAATTTAAAGCTCACCGAAATTCTCTAATAAATATGGGGACGAAAACGCTGATAAGGCAGACCGCTCGCTGCGCTTCTGAATTCGTATAAATTCGTCTCCATGGTGCATGTACAATACAGCGCAATGCGTATGTGTAGATAGAAAATATAGATTCGGGTGTTCAGTCTTAACTAAAATATACCTCACAGTTTTAAACTTTATGATATCTGTATGTAGAAAACTGCATTTTTTATAATTTTCAAACGATGAAAAAAATGATTAATAATTCAGTTTTATAAATAAGCGTGTGCTATAGTAGTCTTGCCCATTGCTACAGCATTTTAATCATTAGTAAATTTAATGTTAGTACGGAGATATAGAAGATATCGCTGAAGATAACATGTCCTTATACAATTTGCACTGTAATTTTTGTATTAAAAATAGCATGGCAAATTTAACCTCACATCACATTGCAAAAAGAGATGGCAGAAACATGGCTCAAATTTTGTTTTCAAGGAAAAGAGTGGACAAGAAGAAAAAGCAGTGGCACTCCAGGAGTTCCGACAAAAGTGAATACTTGAACAAGGTGGTGTCGGTTACGGTAACAGTGTCGCGAGTTCAATGGTTTTTTCAATTCTCAATAAGTGCCAGACGCGCCTAAAGAAGTTCTCACTTCAAAAATGTAAGAAATTTCTTCAGCGTCCACTCAACGTCTGGATCTTGAGACTCTGCTCTATCTTTTTCTTCTTATACAAGTACGAGTAGTCCAGTTTCTACTTCATCTTTTTTCTCCAGCAGTTTCCCGCCAATTATCATCCATTTCGTCTTGAGTTCCTCCAAGTTCTTGTCCAGTCTCTTGGTTGTAATTATGTGAGGCTTTTCTTACTGGTAATATGCAATTGTTGAAATAATAGTAATTGCTACCATAACACAGTTCTAACTGCGCCATTAGGCTGTAATTTGCTGAATTTATTTCAACACCGCCTCTAATGAACTGCATGAATTTCAGCGGATATGGATATGGAATGCACATCCGAGAGAATTAGTTTTCATTACTCTGTAACTTCCGGTTGGAGTTGAAATAATTAATAGTATCTATTTAGTCTTTCATAAAAAAATTGGAGGTGATTTTTTATGTGACCACACTTCCAACCTACTGGGTGGGCGCTCCAAAACTTTGATGCTATATATGTTTGACAAATAATAAACACACAGACCTACCACTACTAGACCTGCATAGTGCGTGGCCACTTTAGTGCATCTCTTTCTATCTTTGATTGTTGCCTCCACCCATATTTTACACACGTCACAGAACACACTATGGTTACTAACTTCTATTAAGCTCAAATAAAACCCTAAATCACCTTTTAAATGATAAAATCCCTAAAATTAATAACTTTCTTCGATCGTTTTGTGGTTTGTTTGGCCCAGATTTTGACAGTAGGCCAGCTTTTAGCAGCCACGCCGATAGAGACAAAAAACATATCAGCGTTTCTTTTACACTTACGTTGTACTGTATTTGACAGTCTCTTTCTAGCAATATCGTTGCAAGTCTAGTAGGTAGTGGTAGGTCTGTAAATGAACACGTTGCAAAAGTCACTGAAGATAGGTTAGGTTATTGATGAATAGTGACCATCACAAGATTGAGCGAGAGTTGACTAAGTGACGAAAGAAAAAAAAAGCTAATAAATTTCCGATCTCTATTTAGGAAATGTAAAGATTTCCTAGGAAAAGTGTAGTGTGTGTAAAATTATATTTTTTTAGCATAGCTTAAATCTAACATTACAATAGGAACCAATATTTTTTTTACGTATACCTAGCCTAGGCCTGCCTAAGCAATTTGTTTTGTTTAAATAGTTTAACTATTTACATAGGTACTTAAAAGCTTTAAACAGTTTATTTTGTAGATAACATGTACATATAGTATGTATTCTATGTCACTTTATAATTACTTTATTCATACTTCATTAAGAACTAAAAACAAATTTACCCTAAAACACTGATCAAAAGTTTGAAACCTATTTTTCATAATACGTTGAAAACTGAACGTCCTAATTAACGTTTTAAAATTTATGTGAAAAATAACAAGCTTACTCGTATTCTCCGAGTCGAGCATTAAGTATAGCTTCCGGGAACTTGTTAGTGATAAAAATGGCCGAACGTTCGTGTGGAATGTTAACATTTCTCCTAAACTTTTCTTTTTATTACATCAAAGTCTTCATAACGAGATTGAGTCTTTACAAAGGCAGAGATAGCTTTGTGTTATCAACAGTACTGTTGGCAGGGATCGAATACCTGGGTAAATAATGATAAGATAAGATAGACTTTGAAACGAAATTTGATTATTTTCATTCTATTTTCTATTTTTTTTCCCGCCATTACGCTAAAACGCTTTGTATCTTGTAGCCCTCGGCTCCGTTTGTTAAGAAAAGCAAGACCAAAATCAGCCCCATTAAGGATACGGTATACGTATGTATGATATAAATGTGCAGATGCGTTTGACAGTTAAGCACTAATTTATAGTAAGTGAACCTAATTAGGCCTAAGTATGATTTTAGCTAGATGATACTAGGGGAAGTCAGACATGAATCATCATTCAATAAACTAGACAAGTTTGTATAGAATTTGAATTCGATGCTGCGGAAATCTATGGGTGACATTTTAATTCTGGTCTAAGAGTATTTCAAATCGTTTTTCTGTTCATAATACCGGGTAAATGTTGAAATATTTTGATTGCATTGCTTTTTTTCACATTCCAAAAAATATAGCGTTATCCACACAAAAAGCGTACTCTGCTAGAAGGCAAAAATCCTGTATTACTTCTAGATGTCGCTACTATCCCGCCCGCTAGTCATATAAAGGATGCTGGGTACTTAGGCTGACGGTACCCACGAAAAATCAGAGATGGCGCTTGTTTATTCATAGAAAATGAACGCTTATACCGTCATCTTTCCTAAAGTAAGCGATATCACTACGAAACTACCTTCTTTCGAACTAGTAGCTCCAACTAGCTCCAACATTTTAAACTAAAAATTAAATTACGCTTCCAAGTATGAAGGTTGTTAATCCTCTTGTATTTCATCGTCCATGGCGGTAACCTGCAAATGAAATGAATAAAAAATACAACGTAAGAACACCCGCCCAAATAGATGCACCGGTTAAGCTGAAGTGGTAGCATAAGTGGCGCCCTCATTTGAAATAAATTGTTAAAAACTAAATATGGTGATATTTAAAAAAAATATTTATATCAATGTCTAAAAAGACCTTTAAACTATTTTATGAATAACCTTTGAAAGTAATATTGGTAGTCCGTCTAGTTGTAAAACGGGTTTTCGCCAAAAGTGGCCACTTTTGGCGAACCCGATTTAAAACTAGAAAGACTATTAGTAATAATTTCAAAGGTTATTCATAAAATAGTTTGAAGGTCTTTTATAGACATTGATACAAATAAATTTTTTAAATATCACCATATTTAGTTTTAAACAATTTATTTCAAATGAGGGCGCCACTTATGCTACCATTTCACCTTAATATAGAAAAAAATCCAGAATACCACTTGTGATTGGTAAAGTACTTTACTACAGGCGTACAAGCACTACTGCAGGCGTACTGAGAAAATATACTTGTATTTTAACAAATCAGGTTTCCATGCCTGGCTGTTGGTATAAATTAGTCTAAATAGCGGTAGTTCAGTTTCAATAATGCCTTTGCCTCAGATTCATTTGATGTTCAATGTGGCTAATAAATCGGTTCCTAGAGCAACATCTGTATTTTATTTTGTTACGTTACATTTTTTAGTTCTACGTTACCTAAGTAATTAATTGATAATGATAAAATTATGTATAGGTTGGACAAATCACACTAATTGAGATAGCCCCAAAGTAAGTAGTTTTTAAATTGGCATCATAGATACTAAACGGTACAATAATTAAAAAAATAAAACATTCATTAACACCCAAGATTCAGGACAGTTTGAAAAAGGCGATTTTTTATCTTGCCCTGGCTGGGGATCGAACCCAGAACCTCTGGAGTGGAGGACCAGCGTGTTAACCTTTACGCCACGGAGGTCATCATGATGAGTTGACTAAGAGATCTACTTAGATCAGTGTTGGTGTAAGTAGATAGATAACGCTGGTGTAAAGCAACGTTTTGACGTTTTCATGCTAACTTAATGTGAGTACGTCAAAATTATGGGCAACTTGGAAGGAGTTTGGTCAAGGATTATTGAATTTTGCATAGAAAGTAGTCTATCTATATCGACTACTTCCTATTCAAAATTTACTACCTTATACAAAGGCGCATTAGTCTGTAAATAAGAGTAGATCAAGTGATTTAGTAACCATAATATACATTGTGTTTCAGAATAGCGAAATTATCCTTGAAAGGCATGCTCAATAGTTGATACGGAACAGCTTACTCTAGAAAGAAATGTTGAAATACGAAAAAAAGAACAATATTTCACAGAAAAAAAATATTTTAGTATTTCGAAATATATTTCATAGGCAAACTGTTTAATATAACGGACCGAGCATGCGCTTAAAAGAGGCGTATTTAGTTTTTCTTAAACACCCTGTATTTAGCGCTCTAGACTTAGAGAAAACAACATGAAAGCCCAAGAAAACAAAGCTCAATAAATCTAAAAATCCCCTTGCATACGCCCACAGTACTCATCTAGCCTTGTACTCTCTCCCCTCGATGGGATATGCACTAAACCAAACAGCCTCACAGACATAAAGGAAGTCGAACTAATTCATTATCGTGCGCGAAAACAATAAAAGCAAGAAATAAGATTACAGATAAATCTCAAAAGGGAATTTTTCTACAGAAGGGCTTATGTACTTTGCGTCGTTTTGGGAATAAATACTTTTACGTCATTGATTTATAAGGAAACTGCGTGGAACGGACAAAAATTAAATAGGTACTTCTTTTCAGTTTCTCTATTTGCTGTGACTTTCTTTTTTTAGCCGTATCAATATCTCATAGGCTTTCGATTAGGTATTTTTAAGAAAATCATAGTCGTGAATGTCATGTTGCCTATGCGCCAATTGGTTAAACTTATGATCCTTTACGAAATTTAATTTATGATATTATAGCTATATATACATAACGTAACTTCAAATTAACCTATTTGCTTAGCAACGTCGCTAAAATACATAACCATAATATCGTTGTAACAGAAATATTAAAATAATTTCACAATTCAACATAAGACTATACATATGTACAGTGTGTCCCGACTCGGGACACACTTTATGTATTTTTATCGACAAATCACCTATTGTAATTATTTTTTTTTATAAAATATTATTTATTTCTCTAATAATTGTAGTTTAAGGGCACAGACAAGACAGACAGACGTCGGCGTCAGGTGTCGCGAGCATACTGTCGCTCGTCTGTGTTTATTAGAGCCGTCAAACTACATTTTTTATTTTCAATATTGTCGCACGTATAACTGTCGGTTCCATACAGAAGTGAAAGCTTCAATGTCAATATTACTGCAATGACGACGCCGGCAAGTTAAGTCCACCATTGTCTGTTGGATAAAAAAGGTACACGGGAAAGGACCTCCATAATCTCTTTATTTACTACGAAATCTGCTACTGACCTAATCAGTTTGTTTGGGACCGTACGCCATTGATGGGATCTATTGGTAAAAGGTGTGTTTGTGTACTGTACCTATACGTAAGGCTCCTTGTAAAAATAGGGTATCTATTTATAGTATCTGATACCAATACTTTTTTAACCAACGATGAATAAGAGGGGTGTTATAATTTTGACGTTTCTGTAGACCGATTTTGATGCGGTTTTTTTATCAAAAGCCTTTTCTGTCGACATGGTTCTTATCTTAGCTATGTTTGATGGAAAGCGGTCCAGCCCTTCTAAAGTTATTGGGGGTGAACGCTTCAAAGCCGAGGGTTTTTAATTTATCTGGAAAACAAAATTACGACAATAATAAAATGAACTATCTACTTAACGAAAAAGAAGTGATTGTTTTAAAATGTTAATATGAAGTTACGGCACCTTGATTGGGAGCATTTTAGACGCAAAAACAATTTTTAATTTTAATAAATTAGTATTTCGATACCAATAAATGAGTATATTCAAACTTACATAAAAACGTGATATTACTGAGAGGTCACTTTGGGACTTTGATGCTGCTCTTGAAATGCTTATAAATCAAACCCGAAATAACATTTAAACAGAAGTTAAACTTAAACTACAAATATAAACTGTGCACAATGTTAGTCAGCATACATCATCATCATCAGGTCTGTTTTAGTCTCCACTGCAGGAGCACGAGCCACGACCCTCTAACTACCTGAGCCATATAATAGCCATATCAGACCGAAGATTTGGCATACACTCTACACTGTGTACACACAGGTAGCATACAGTAAAGTAATATATTCCCAGACAAAATTTAGTAAAAGTTATAGAACCTAACTCTTCAAAAATAAATGTTCACTACAAATCATTGTTACCCCTATAGAGCAATGACCTTGTGTATGGAAGGTCATATATAGAGCATTTAAATTACCAGCCAAGACACAACGACAAGATTTAAAAAAAAATCACAAAGCAAAAACAAAAAGGTTTTGTAAAAGGTTTGTAAACACTTTGTCATAATGACAAGCAACTGTTTGGTATCAGACTATTAGTCGTTGCCGAAACGCCTCTGCGGCGCCAAGTTATAGAGTTACAATGCTACCCGAAATAACAAATCGAGGATTACTTTATACTCCGAGTTTTTGTTACTTTCTTTTCTTAAAACCACAGCCCTTTTGTCTAATGTAAAGACAAATCACACAACTAATGTCGATTTTCGATATTTCTGCACTTTAAGGTGAATATATAAGCAAATGGCCTTGAAGTGTGAAATAAATTGTTAACTCGTAAATATGGTGATATATATAGGTATATATTTCCATATTGCTCTTCGTCATGCACTAGATAGCCCTTAAAATTATTTTATGAACCACCGTTGAAAGTATTTAGATTAGTCCGTCTAGCTTTAAAACTTGCCTTCGCCAAAAATGGCCACGGCATGTTTTAAAGCTAGACGGAGCACCAATAATAGTTTCAACGGCAGTTCATAAAATAATCTAAAATGATATCTAGTGCATGACGAAGAGCAATATGGAAATTATCACCATATTTACGAGTTAAAAATTTATTTCACACTTCAAGGCCATTTGCTTATATATTCACCTTAATGACCACTTCCGTGGCGTAATGGTCAACACGTTAGTCCACCAAACAGGAGGTTCTGGGTTCGACCCCCAGCCAGGGCAAGTTGAGAAATTATCTCTTTCAAATTGTCTTGAATCTTGGGTGTTTATAGTACATATAATATAATATAATATTAGGTCTTTACATATGAAATTGCCGATTTTCAATACTGGTAATTTTAAAATCAAATATCTTGCGTTTCATTAGGAATTCCAAATTCAAATTTATTTCGAAATAAAGCCAGAAAAATACTGTTTTAAAATTCGTATTTCATTGTTTTAACATCATTTGTTTGAGTTTCAACATTGCTATAACAACAACTATGGACAAATTGAAAATTCGCGGTATTTACGAATACGAGTTCCACCGTGGCACCAGTGCTGCAGAAACGACTCGAAGAATTAAAGACGTGTATGGACCAGGCACCGCTAACGAACGAACGGTGCGTTTTTGGTTTCAACGTTTCCGTTCTGGAAATTTCGATTTACACAATGAGCGTCGTGGACGACCTGATACTCAAGTGAATAACGAAGAATTGAAGGCGATAGTGGAAGCGGATCCATCTCAAACCACTTCTGAATTAGCAGCAGCCTTCGGCGTAAGTGACAAAACGATACTTATCCACTTGCGCCAAATCGGAAAAATTAAAAAACTCAAAAAGTGGATACCGCACGAATTGACTGAAGCAAACCAACAAACACGCGTTGCTTGCTGCGTTTCTTTGCTTAATCGCCACAATAATTAGGGGATTTTGAACCGTATCAAACGTAACCGAACAAAAAAGAGTATTAGTTCATAGTAAATCACAGTTTAGTGAATGGGCTACTACCGGCATCTACATAAGTAGAAACAGGTTATATGATCTATATGTCCAAAAACAATATAACTTTAATCCTTCTTTTATAGAATATGTTAGAAGTTATTCTAAAATATTTAAAAAAGTTTGTAGACGAGCCAAGTCGAATAGTATTAGCAAAAAAATAAATAATGCTCCTAATAAAATTAAAGAAACATGGAGTGTCATAAATAAGGAAACAGGTAAAAATAAAACCAAAGAAAATATTTGCCGAATCAAATGTAGTGGTAAAAATACTTCAAAAACTGAAGAAATAGTAAATATATTTGATGATTATTTTACTAACATTCCTTTGGAACTCACTTCTCATGTGAGTTCTAGCGCCCAGCGTGCTGAGGCTTTGCTTAAGAGTAATGTTAGCCCTTGTGATTCTAAATTTAATTTTAAGCATGTTAGCCCTAGCGATATAATAGATGCTTTTAAACAGTTAAATATAAAAAAAAATCAGAAGATCACTGGGGCATGTCAGTAGCCGTAGTAAGTCATATTATACACATAATTGCTGCCGATTTAGCTTTCATATTTAACGAATGTATTGATGAAGGCATATTTCCTAACTTAATGAAATGTAGTAAACTAATCCCCTTATTCAAAAAAGGAGAAAAAACAGATCCTGGCAACTACAGACCTATCTCTATTCTGCCAGTTTTGAGTAAGGTGTTCGAAAAGATAATGCTCAATCAAATGCTACTTCACTTTAAGACCAATAATCTTTTCCATAGCCAACAATACGGCTTTACTGCTGGAAAATCGACCACCGATGCAGGAGTAGCACTTATTACTAATATCTACGACGCGTGGGAAAACAGAAATGATGCAATTGGATCATTTTGCGATCTTTCTAAAGCATTTGATTGCGTTGATCATCTAACACTTTTGCTCAAATTTCGTCAATACGGTTTTGATGATAAGTCAATTAAATTAATAGAATCTTACTTAACAGATAGGCTTCAAACTGTTGATATAAACGGCGTAAAATCACACGGGTCTAATGTGAAAATGGGCGTTCCCCAAGGTTCAATTCTAGGACCGTTCCTTTTCTTAGTTTATGTCAATAACTTGCCTTACATGGTTGAGAAAGAGGCTGACATGGTGCTGTTTGCTGATGATACCTCGCTAATATTTAAAATAGATTGACATAACAGTGATGCTAGCGCGGTGAACAGCACCTTATCTTTAATTTCTGATTGGTTTTCGGACAATAACCTTATGTTAAATGCGAACAAGACCCAATGCATTCGATTCTCTCTTCCTAATGTGAATCAAGCCTGCGTTGACATACTAATTAATGGTCAGAAACTCGATCTGGTTGAAAGTACTACCTTTTTAGGAATCACAATTGATTCGAAACTTCAATGGGGCGCTCATATAACTAAACTTTCTAATAGGCTTAGCTCTGCGGCTTACGCTGTTAGGAGAATAAGACAATTGACAGATGTAGCAACTGCTAGACAAGTGTACTTTAGTTACTTTCACAGTCTTATGTCTAACGGGATACTTCTATGGGGGAGTGCAGCCGACATTCAGACTATTTTTCTTTTACAAAAAAGAGCAATTCGTGCTATTTACGGTTTAGGATCGAGAGACTCACTGAGGGAATTATTCAAGGAAATAGGTATACTTACTTTTGCATCACAATTCATATTTGAAAATATAGTGTATGTAAGGAAAAATATTTCCATGTTCAATAAAGTAAGTGATTTTACAGATAGAAATTTTCCGTAATAAGAATAACTTAGTTAGCCCGTATTACAGGCTGAATACAGTCAGTAAGTCTTTTATGGGGAAGTGTATACTTTTTTATAATAAATTGTCAGAATCGGTCCTTGATATGCCAGACAGAAAATTCAAAGCTTATGTAAAGAAAGTACTTTGTGAGAAGGCTTATTATAGGACCGATGACTATCTTAAAGACAAAAAGGTCTGGCTTGAGCTTGGCGCGGGTCCCTCTTAAAGGTTTGTATACTTAGACATGTCATAATTTAGGTACATTGGTACATACTAAATTTACAAATTGACATTATTTTAAATTCGTAATTCTTATAATTCAATTTAATTATGACATAATAAACAATGTAATCTCTGTCCATCTATATAAATAATTTTAAGTTTTTAGTTTGTTAGTTGACGTCTTTGGAGAAAACGTGCAGTGCAGTTTGTTGCCGCTTCTTCTGCACTTGCGCCTAGGAAGCGGCGTAAACTTAGCTTTAAGTAACGATTTCACGTCAACATTTGTGCAAAACAAAACAAAGTGACTATTATTAAGAGATATTATAAATATCCTATGATAATAAAGATATTTTGAATTGAATTTGAATTTGAATAGAATTATCGTGACTTGTGATGAGAAATGGATCCTGTACGACAATCGGAAGCGATCATCACAATGGCTTGACCCTGGAGAACCGGCAAAACCTTGCCCAAAGCGAAAACTGACCAAAAAGAAGATTCTGGTTAGTGTTTGGTGGACCAGTGCTGGTGTTATCCACTACAACTTCTTGAGATCAGGCCAGACGATTAATGCAGACTTGTATTGCCAACAATTGCAAACAATGATGGAAAAGCTCGCCATTAAACAACCGAGACTGATGAATTGCTCTAGCCCACTGCTCCTCCAGGATAACGCTAGACCACACACTGCACATCAAACGATCGCCAAGTTAGAGGAGCTGTGACTGGAACCTCTGCGTCACCCACCATACTCTCCAGATCTTGCCCCAACCGATTACCACTTTTTTCAAAATTTGGATAACTTTTTACAAGGAAAAAATTTCAAATCTGATGAGGCAGTCAAAACCGCCTTCAAACAGTTCATAGACTCTCGCTCCCAGGATTTTTTTTCCAAAGGTATCAATGATCTGCCTATAAAATGGCGGAAGTGTATCGATAACAACGGCGCATACTTCGATTGATTAAATAATAATTTCATTAAAAAAAACTTGTTTCACTTTTTTGATACTGAACGGCAATTTCATATTATTATATTATATACTATGTATTTATTATAAAATATAGTATCGTTGAGTTAGTATCCCATAATACAAGTTTAAAACTCACTTTGGGGTTAGCTCAATTAGCATGATTTGTCATGATCTATTTAATAAAAAAATGAGATCTAAAACTAAGTTTACTGAATGTTAAATTAACCACTATATCATAAAATAGCTTTTACCCGTGGCTTAGCCCGCGTGACCTTTTTTAGGATTATCCCTCAGAAATCTGTAATTATTCTAGGATAAAATGTAGCCTTTGTCACTTTTACGTAAAGTATCTGAAATTAGCGGGAGATTTGGGAACTACTCCACCGACAAGAACGTAGTTCTTAAATTATAGATATATTGATCTGAAAGAAAAAATATATGTCATCATTTACCATTAAAATAATATAGACAAAAATACTTTTACATAACTATATTTTATGGGCTTTTTAGGGTTCCGTACCCAAAGGGTGCAAACGAGACCCTATTACTGAGACTCCACTGTCTGTCTGTCTGTCTGTCCTTCTGTCACAGGGCTCTATGTCTTGAACCGTAATAGCTAGACACTTAAAATTTTCACCGATTATGTTATACTGTGGCCGCTTTAACAACAAATACTAAAAATAAGATAAAGAATATAAGGGGATCATCATACAAAAAACGTGTTTTTTCAGCGTTTTTAACTAGATTTTTATAATGGCATTAACTAGATACTTGATTTTTTTACAGATTATGTAATACTATGGCCGCTATAACAAAAAATAAGATAAAGCTAAAAATGCATACAAAAAACGTGTTTCTTCAGCGTTTTAAAAGATTTTACGGAGGTACGGAACCCTTCATGTACGAGTTCGACTCGCACTTGCCCATTTTTTAGACAATCAAGAGTACAGAGCAGTACTAAAGTACTTAAACGGAATAATGAAATAAGAAATAGTGTAAAAATATCACGTGATTGGGACTTTAACCACTTTTACATGTATAAAACTAGCAAGTAAGTATGGTCCAAAAAAATCGGCGAAAAAAGAGGCAAAGCTTTCGTTGCTAATTAGTTGCTGCGATACCGATTGCAAGATATGACAATAACTACATTTGAAATGATCAATTGAACGAAAAGCATTAAATTTGTAGCTGATTTGTTGTTGTTGAAATTAGAAAAAATATAATTTATATAAAAAATGTAATATAAGACAGGAAATTCCAAAAAAAATGGTCAAGTTTTATATTTTCCACGGCAGCTAAACTCTCGATTTTTCCGTAAAAAATTAAAGTAATAATTTGTTGCTACTCATAACACGCACTGCCTGAGTGCAGAGAGTCAACAGCAAAATAGAAATGGGAAAGTGGAAGATTTAGACAAAAAAACCGGCTTTAGCTAACTCTCGATTTTCCGTGGAAAAATCTAAGTTATAATTTGTTGCTGCTCATAACAGGGTATACATACAATTAAACCAGATTCATGGTTGTTTAGAGATTGCAAAAACGTAAAAACATCACGGTTTTTTTTTGTAGTCACCGTGTCAATGTTACACGTACATTAGAGACAAACCATTGGAGCCAAAAGAAATAACTGCCCGGAGAAACAAATCGAGAGGCGAAGATTAAATTTTGTTCGCCATAATGTTTCAAGTGTTATCAGGGATGACAAATTGCTTGATTAAGGTGTTTTGTGCTTTGAGATTATAAAACATCGCTTTTATTGCTGTCCTTTTTATCTTCTCGTTTTGTATTACTGACATTATTATTAACATTTCGTTTTATTTGTACATTTGGTACTCGTATTATGTATAAATCAAAAAGTCTTACCCTCGGTCACTAGTGGATAATTTACCTAAACACGTTAGTTTTAAAGAATCTCATTCTCATAGGAAGTTGATGATAGATAGAATCCCTACCTTCCTTCCTTCCTTCATCTAAGCGTGTTCCCAGTTGCATCCTCAGCTGTACCGCTTCGGAGCTAGGGGTGCGTTTTCCCGCTTTTTCTTTTTCAAATATAATATATCTGTCAATTGCCAGCCAATGATGCCAAAGACATAGGCGTAGTAGAGAAGAAATAGCTAAAAAGTTTAAATCAGCCGCCGCCCGAAGTTAACCCTCCTTGGGAATGCGATTGTAGCACAAAATATTTGTACTTAGTCCCTTAGACGCCTATTACAACATTCACAAGAAGAGATCGAGTGGTCCTATTCTAGGCTGAAGCCATACGGTGCGGATATTTTAGTATAATTTTAGATTGACTGTCGTCGTAAAATTTAAGCTAATTTATTTTAATACTTCGGGTTTTTCTTCTTTTATCTAAACCTTAGAGCAGATAAATCTGGAAAGCTGACCCCAGGTTCAAAGCAACACAGATGCTGGGGATGCATCCAGAAACGCTCTAAAACAATGAGGAGTGGTAGGGTAGGAGAGGAGTAATAATGTGACGTAGCTCTCTAATATGATTATACAACTAAATTAAAATATGAATTAAACAATCTAATAATTTGGTTGTAGATTAAAATTGGCTACCCATTTCCATAACAAGCGCATTTCCATTAAATTACCCAGCATATCATACGAAATTACATTCTATCTAACACATTACCTCTCGTTCATACAAAATATCTAATTTACGCGTGCATTGCTTAATCGTGCGAAGCGCCAGTGCGAATAATAGCGCCGACAAATTTTCCGAGCAGTCGAACATTTTCCTGTGAATGCACCCACACAATGCACGTATTGCTGGCAAAATTGTCTGCTATTAAGACACTGGGCATACATGATACTTTTTGTTGTAGCTAAGTTGCTTTTAACAGTATAAAGTTGCGGTGAAGTTGACGAGTGAGAAAACGGAGGCGACAGCCTCGTCACCTGGAATGCTTTTGGATCGCTTTTGTGAAATATTTTTTAGGATTATTTTACGAAAATTTGCATATTTTCGAGAAAATTTTTAATGTCTTATTCTTAAAATAAAGGTGGAAGCAAAAAGGCCGCTCTCTTTATTGAATCTTGAAAATAAAATAATAATTAAAAAAACAAAAACTTAAAATAAAACAACAATAAATGTGTGTGTAGTAAAATTTTGTAAAGAAGCAAGGCGATTTATTGTTATAGAAATGGTAAACTAGCAACTAAAGGTAGCTAGTCAACTCAATGCAAAAGTGACATTCTAAATATAGGGATCCTCGATGACGTCGTGAATAGTCGGGATAGCCAGTCGAGCGCAACCCTTGCGTGTTCATCCTGTATTCAACTTACACCGTTTATGAAATTTACATCCTAAAATTTTGTAGTTCTTTGTTTTTTTTTTTAGACGCAGAATGCTCTGTTCGTAAAATACTAATTCATTTCAATGGCAAATACAATATGTCAAAATTTTATTCGCGAAAATTTCACCTGTGAAATTAATAGCGTGCGTTTATATACAATAGGTCAATAATAATGTGCTAGAATACCATAATGTACCTACTGTGTGTTTATAATAATTGGCATGTTATTCAGTTTTGGTGTTTGTAAACCAAATTAATAATAGATTTGTGTAGGTACTTATTGGTTGTATATCACGATTTGCATATTTTTTTAAAACAAAATAAAGTATTTGTTACGTAATAAATATGCTTCAACTATTGATTTGTTATGATTACTTACTCTATATTATTTATTCTATAAATTTTCCCACGATATTAAACAGAACCGAAAAAAATGCGTTTTACACATTTTGTGCCTCTTTGTCGAAAATTGATGAAATGCAGCTATTACGTATCTTCTTCCACATTTACTTTGACGTTTGATTTCTGCGAGTGGTTGGACAAATAGAGAAAGTTTCCAACATTTTGCCAATATGCCCTTTTGCGTCTTTCGAAAACTGAATAAGTGTAACTGTTACACATCTGCTTCGGCGATTGATTCGTACTGATTACATACTACGCGCGTCTGACAACCACGGAAAGTTTGTATCAATGTTGTGACGGTAATCATACGGCAACCGCGGAGAGGATGAATTATTACTGACGGCATAATTCTGGTTCTGACATTTCAAAGGATCCGGCACTTATCTCAAAACGCAGGTGGAAAAAAGGAAATAACCCTTAATATTATTTTTGCGAGTATGGTTTGCAAAATATTAAATTGGTAAAGTTTTTGAACCGAAACAAGTGCTAAGCAGCTATTTATTATACCAAAAAGGTTCAAATAAGTATAATTTCTGGCAATATAAAAATAGGTTTCATTTTAATTAAAGACACGGAAACTTTTTAGCCTAGACTAGACTTATTTATTTTATTATGTACCGCAACAGACTATCTGTTTATTCCTATGGTTGACTGGGAAATAACGCTTTCAACGTTAAGTCCGCCAATTGTTAACATTTTTTATTATGAAACAAGTTTTTATAAATAAATAAAGAAATAAATAGACTTCTCGAATCCTATCATTAACAAAGACTTAATGATCTCACACTAGCTAATATCCTTTATTTTTTTCTATACTCTTTTATATCGCACTTCTGATTAAAAATAAGCGTTTGTTTTGCTTGTATCAACGTGGTTTCGTATATCATCCTAAAGAAGTTCACACATCACTGCCAATCTGAATCATTGTCTATTCTGCTTCCTTCCCTTCATATCGCATTTCTAATTAGAAACAAGCGTGTGCTGTTGGCCTTAACGTGGTTTCAATCAGCCCCACGGAGCTTTATGACTGTAACACATATAAAGGCGCATTCAAAAACGCCGACTTTCTCTGGACTTCTCACACTAAGTGAGAAGAATTAGAGTCTTTAAAGAATTATCGTTTTTTGAACCTCATCACCATCATTAAGTCTTTCTAGTCTCCACTGCAGGAGCACGGCCCTCTCTGTACTACCAGAGCCATATATTAGCCAGAGCAGTCAGAGGATTTGGCCTACACTCTCTCTCTTTTTAAAACCTAAATCAGTTAAAAAAATTGGATTCTAAATCTATAGCAAAAGGTAGTGTATAATTAGAATTAATACAGGACAATCCATTAAAACGAGAATCAATAATAGTAAAAGTGACAATTTTTTTAGTCTATTAACGTTAGATATACCTACGGTTAGACATTCATCAGTCTCATTTACAGATACAAATACACTATCACGTCTTTATCCCTAATGGGGCAGACAGAGCATGTTGGGTCTTGCGGCACTAAGCAAACAGATACCAGTACCGCAAGCCCCAAAGGCCACTTTTAGCGTAACGACGGGCGGAAGACAGAAAAAATATCAAAATAGTGATGGGTTGCTAGCCGCATCGCCTATTTATATGCTTCGCATTTTCGCCCATTCCCTCGATCCTCATTACCTCATTTACTAAAAATCACGCTTTACATGGTTTTGGTTAGCATGGTTTCTAATGCGCCAAATAGGGACTTATTCTCAAGTACGTGATAGAAATCGTAATAAGTAGTCGGCACCTTTTAAGTACTGCAGCACACACCATAAATTTTTTTTATTATTATTACGTTTAAATTTAAGTTTTATTCATGATAATATCTTTTTTAAATCAAAATAAACTTAAAATGACAAACATCATAACATATGAACGTTCTTAGCCTGCAGATGTGAATATACCTCAACGCATTAAATTGACAACACATGTTAGCCACTGCGGGATTTTAGTATGACTGTACATCATACAAATGGTGTGTACAATGTCTTGTTAGGTCGTTACATCTCACGTTTACTCTTAGCCCACTAAAATTTAAAAATCTATATAAGTATTGTTAGGGAATACCATATTTCCAGCTGTTACCTATCAGACTTCTTTGTAATTTTTTTTTTGTAATTTAAATTTTATATATTCGAGAGTTTGTTTCGATGGTAACAAAGTATTGAACATGCCTTCTTTAATCCGTGACCTTGACCGACAGTAGTTCGATTGATGTCCTCGAAATGAATAAAGCAGCAGCTCTTCTAAATATGTAATTTAAAAAAGGTTGTGTAAAAATTGGGCGATCAATTAAATTTGTTACACCTAAATTATCAAGTACAAAAAAGACACTAATGTACTCTTAATAATGTAACAATTTCTAGACATCCTTTTTTCGTTCATGTTTCTCATAAATAGAAAATCTTGAATCCCCGTATTTTCTTGCCTAAGTTATTGTATTCGCTAAAATGTTGTGCGTGTATGTGGAAGTTATGCACTGTTTATTCACAATGACGCACTGTCACACCAGACCATTAGGGAAAGTAAATCTACTAGGTTCTGAAGGGTTGAGAATTTTTCGAGGCCATTGTCAGTCGATATATTTTTTGTATAGTATAGATTTTATTATACAATCCAGCGGCGCGGCTAGATTTTATGTATTACATGTACCTTAAAGCTTTCGGAAGAAATACTTTCCATTGTGGTGAAAATCGTATAAAAATTCAAGAACCATTTACCTCTATATACCTATTCCATTGGCCAGCTTTCACGACCTGCACGGGAGAAGATGTAGTTGTAAGTTTGTTCTATGTTTTCCTTTGATCCTAGACTAGCGATTTAGACGTAAGGTGCACATAATTATTATAAAGAATTGCTTAATCTAGATAGCTGTCTGTCCTCAAATTACCTAAAGATCATGCAACAAAGTCCTTTTGAAGCAAAAGTCGACAGGCAGGTAGCCTGCCGACTGAAGAGCAAACAGCATTAAACCTTAACATTGACGGCAGGTGAACGCTGCCAGAAAAGCTTACCAAATATTTACAACTCCCTCAAGTGGCTTAAAACAAATTCCCCAATAATCTTGGCAGACTTTATGCTATTCTTGACAATGAAAGTAAATGTAACGAGTAGATTGGTCATAGTAAATTTTTGCTTATTTATCGATGAAGCAGATTTACCTGTTATGTGGCTTCTCAGATGATAAATAAATGAATCATGGGCATAGAAAACAGTAAGAGTATAACATCGGAATCTCCTCCCGCGCAATATGCGTCTCCGTTCCCCGTCCCACACCTCTCCCCCGTTCTCACCTTGTCGAGGGGCGAGAGCAGGCGAACGCACAACCATTGACGTGTGCACGGCGACACACGGCGGCACAAGAACGGGGGAGAGGTGCGGGAACGGGGAACGGGGACGCATATTGCACGGGATCTTAGGAAATTTCGTTCTGTATGTAATGCTCTTACTGTCTTCTGTGTCATGGGTAACAAAATAGTTATATCATATCTAACTAGGTCCAAGTTCCATTGGCCAAAAATTTTGTCGTCAAACATCGGCGAAATTTACGAATAATATTTAGTAGCCAGTACTTTTATCTGTCTTAAAAATCTTGCTGAGAAAATATTGTTAATATCTATGTAACTTTATATTATAGTTTTTTAATGCACATCCCAAAAAGTAAAGGATTTCTTTGAGGGCACGGTAGTGCTCCAAACCAAGTCAAATAAAAAAAGAAGCAGCCGTACCATAGTTTTGTCAAAGCCATTCGAGGTGGGTCGTACTTTGGACGCCCCTGTAACTTCGTTGCGACATAAGCTTCCAGTGTAAATAAGTTCTAATATAACGTATTATGTTCTCTTAGTCACTGAAAATTTAGGCTGTTTTTGTACTGTAACTATCACAGTGACTACCTACAAAAAGAAATGGAATCCCATAAAAATTTTCTACGATTGAAGTCATGTGTTTTTGTTTTATAAATATCTTTTAAATTTATTACAGAATCTACAACTATTCCAAAAACGGTCGGTAAGTTTCGTATTAAGGTTAAGTTAGAAGCAAATGACCTTGAAGTGGCGCCCTCATTTAAAATAAATTGTTAACTAATAAATGTGGTGAAAATTTCCATATTTCTCAATGTTAGGCACTAGATAGCCTTTTAAACTATTTTATGAACCACCGTTGAAAGTATTTACATTGGTCCGCCTAGCTTTAAAACTTGCCTCCGCCAAAAGAGTCCACTTTTAGCGAAGGCAAGTTTTATAGCTAGACAGATTACCAATAATAGTTTCAACGGCAGTTCATAAAATAATTTAAAGGGCTATCTAATGCCTTACATTGAGAAATATCGAAATTTTCACCATATTTACGAGTAAAAAAATTATTTCAAATGAGCCACTTCTGCTTTGTATTCACTTTAACAGCGAAAAACATATTTTTTCAAAAGAGTTATTGTCAAATCCTTTGTCTACTTTATTCATAAAACTCATCGTTTGTTTATATTGAATTCGCTACTGGCTCCCCTCTTGTATTTTTGTGGAACGCCACTCAATTCGTGTTTGATTTCGCTAAACATAGAGCGTTGGTAAACATTTAACAGAATTGTATCGGGTTACACGATGCCTTTGTTCCTTGCTTACCGGAGATTGTGTTGCTGCCTTTATATTCTTCTACAGCTTTTAACATTATTTACTTCGGTTTACTATGTTTTCAGTTATTTCTACACAGCGTGATCTAAGTGGAGCGTTGTTTCATCTTATTTTTACTAAAATAGTCATTAGGGTCAGGTTGAACTAATATGCATATGTACATACAAATCATACAGCAGCAAGAGTGACTGGATTAAAATACCAAAAAAAATATTTTCAATATTTTACCTACCCTGTTGCGCGATTAATACTTATTATATACATACTCATGCCAAATTACAGCTTTCTAATACTAAAAATGTTTGAGTAAAACCGCGGACAGATAGACAGACATTGCGAATCTATAATGGGTTGCTTGTTTAATACGAAACCCTAAAAATTACTCACGTTGAAGCGCTCGCGTCTTATTTGTGACATCTTCAATACGCAGAGACAAAAATACACAGCTGTTCGTATAAAGTAAATTAATTAAAATTCTACTAAAACTGAAATCAAAAATTAAGAGGTAAAACAAATTTTCCACTGAACTATTGAAGGAAGTAGCCACCACGGCATAGGCCTTGCCCTGCTTTTTTACACTCTTTTCTCTTGGAGATACGCCTCCACAAACATTTCTTTAATGATCAATTGAAATCAGTCTGATTGTAATATTTTCTTGCTACATTTATCGGGTCATCTGATGTTTATCTGATGATTACTGAGACAAGTGACAAAAATACAGTTAAATTACTACCACAAAATAATATGAATATATGTACTTTAAATTTTAAATAGTAAAAATAATTGAATATATGAATATTATCTCTTACTGGTTAATTTAAATATCAAACCAAATTTAGATCCACTTAAATATTTTACTTGCATCTATTTTGGAACTTCAAAGTGTTCCAATTTATCAATGCTTAGGAAATATCGTCCTTAGTAATAACCTTCCTGATTCATACTTCAAATGAGGGTGAAACGGAACGTACTCTTTCTTTTTCTGAAGTTACCCTGATGGCTTTGACAGCCTCCCGACGACTGTTTACATCGTCACGAATATATCATTAGTCGTCGGTTTGTATGCTCATGCGCATCTGGTAGACGAGTACAAATGGGACTACATACTTTATTTACCGTAGATAAAATTTTGCTTTAACTTTATCTACCACGGAATAGAGTTCAATATTGAATAATGTAATTTATCAAGTGTATTTAAATGGTTGTGGTTTTGGTATTGGAAATGATTAAATTTCAAAACGAAAACAAACAGTTTGGCGCTATGTCTGACGTCT
This sequence comes from Acrobasis repandana, assembly GCA_963576875.1. Taxonomy (NCBI): domain Eukaryota; kingdom Metazoa; phylum Arthropoda; class Insecta; order Lepidoptera; family Pyralidae; genus Acrobasis; species Acrobasis repandana. The sequence continues at coordinate 8,238,223 of OY756223.1, read as the reverse complement.
GCCTTTACTTTGACAAGAATGTATCGCGCTGAAGCAGAGCTACGAGTGATAAATGCAGTTTTTAAAACCTTGTTATGGAGGGCTTAGTACGTACTTTAGAGGCGTGAAAATAAATTAATGGAAAACATTTGTCTTTGTTATCAAGCGTAACGAAAACTTGAACTTTGATGTTTATGTTCTAAGAATCTACCCATTTACTTTTTAGGGAGTGAATGCACATATTTAAATTCAGTCTATCAATATCGCATATAACGTAGGTCGAATTAAATGTATAGGTTCAATAATATAATTGAAAAATATTATCATGAATTAGTTACGTATTTTTATATAAGATGAATTGAAAATTAGGGAACGAGGAAATTAGGACATTCTACTCGTATTAAGCCACATAATATATGTATTTCTACCACGTGGTATAATAAAATAAAGTATTCTCTTTCCTTAATAACCCAAGACTACGTCATGAATGTTACAAAATGTGTTACCACTGATTGTTCTTTTCAGTAAATTTAAGTACTTTCTCAATGAATTAATGAATATAAAATAAAATACTATTTCGTATATCGTGTGATTCATTTGTTTAATTTTTTATAAATTTATACATTTAATTATTAGTTCATGATTTGTCTGTTAAGTTAAAAAATGCACTTTGCTCGTAATTCACTTACACACAGTCGCAACACTCCCAACCGATGACGTATTCTTGTTTTTATTACGTGACCATTCCATTCGTGACCGTCTAAGTAACATTTTCACTCATATCATATACCTCTCCAACCCTGGCTAGCGTGAAAAGTGTAGACCAAATACTTTGACTGCTCTGGCCAAGTTTGGCTCTGGTAGTACAGAGAGGGTCGTGCGTGCTCTTGTAGTGGAGACTTAAAAAGACCTGATGATCATAATATGCCTCAAACTCAATATTCTCACATTCTCAAAAAGTAATATAAAACATCAGCCAAATTTAAAATTAAAACAATAAATCCAAGTTCCAAAGCGTTAAGATCACGATGAGACAAAGACCAAAGAGGGCCGAACTCCGAAGCGCCGAGTATCAAACCCAATAAATAATTCCCACTCTCGACAAATGAGGTCATATGTTTCTACTTTACCTTTTTTTCTCCGCTTCCCGCGGGATCATGTGTCTTCTATTTCCGTTTGGATCGCCGATTTGCTCATTCAAATTTAGAATGTTCGCTGTTTAGTGTATCGCCTTGGGGATCATTAAAAGGCAGATGTCAACGGCGACGCATGTGGTTATGTTTGGTAATTAGTTTTTATGAAACAAATTATTTGGGAACTAATAGTGCATTAGCGAAAGAAAATTTAAAACATGCCAGTGACAAAATGAAAAAAATATGTAGTGTTCGCGTAGGTAGAGTTATATTAAATCTATTAGGCCGCATCCACGGACACGCGGCGCAACACGCGTCGCGGCGCGCGGTGCGACACGCGGCGTGGGCTGCGTAGCGATACAAAATAGGATTCCCCATATTAAGTTCCACTCCCCTTTTCATTCCCTTAAGAGATGATTTTTGGGATAGGTAAGTAAAGATTATCCTATGATAGTTGTCTCTGAAAAGGACATACCTTTTCCGGGACTGCTTGAATTCTAAATTATGAGATTAGATAAAGTAGTGTATGACACTGCACATAACTCGGTATTATACACACTCGTGTGAAATACCCCTCATTGTGTGATAGTGTCATAAACTATTATTATACCAGTTGTGTACACCCTTTCTATGGTGGACCACGCCAGAGGTTGCTACTTGCACAAGCGCTAGCAATGCGTACTCACACTGGGCCAATATGCTCCTCATAAAAATCATCCACAATTAATTACTCTATAAGTAAAACTATCTCTTGGTTGCAGGAACGCGCTGCATACACTGTATAAGGAATAGGTATCTTCCTGGTCAGAAAATTTATAGATTCCAATTTAAGCATTTTCCTTTAATATATTATGCTTAGTGAGGTGCTTAATATTTTAACCCGACTAAAGATGTAATGTAATGTATGAGTAGTTTTTAAACTCAATATTGGTGTGTTTACATATAACTATTCAATGTCATATTTTATTTATATAAAATCCATTTTATTTCAGGCAACATACTTACACATTATACATTAGTTTTAATTTTTGGTGTTACTAAAATATTGTTATTTATTAATTTATACAACATTTCAATTCTCAGAACTATATCTAAATTACATTTTAACTTTATATAATAATACTAGCTGTGCCCGCGACTTCGTTCGCGTGGTTGTCGGAACGTAATGTTATATAGCCTAAAGCCTTCCTCTATAAATGGACTACCCAACAAAAAAAGAATTTTTCAAATCGGACCATTAGTTCCTGAGATTAGCGCGTTTAAACAAACAAACAAACAAACTCTTCCGCTTTATAATATTAGTATAGATTTTTTTTTTATATTAGTACAAGTATTTTGAAGATCAGTTCAGTCTATTATTCTGCATAATTTTCTTGAATGAATATATTGTTTATACTTACCTTGTTGGTAACAGGCGTAATAATATGTATGTACATATTTTCACGCCTGTTTCCTACAAGAAGAGGCAGAGACTGAACCTCCAAAGAATATCTGTCTGTCTACTTTAAGAGCCAATCTCTTGTCGGTGTCATTGTATATATAAGTACGCCAAATTACGAAAAAATATTTTTTGCTTCCCATACGAATCGCAGCAATCATGTGATCTTCATTATCATGGCTCTAGCCGCGGGTGGGCCTGAGCCTGGCCAAGTAGTTTGTTTCAGATAGCTCGGTTTTGGACCTTCTGTCTCCAGTTTTTGACTCTGACATTTTTAAGACCTTGTTTGATGCCATCCAGCCATGAGCCATCTGAGCTTGTGTCTGCCTTGACTTCTACGACCCTGGGGTAAGCGTTTTGGTACTCTGGCCTCGTCCATTCTCGCTACATGCCCTGCCCATCGTAGGCGTCAAGTATTAATGGTTTTAGTGACGTCAGGCTCATCATACAACTGGTACACAGCTTGTGGTTATAGCGAAAACGCCATCGCTAAAGCTTAAAAACAGCTCCGTAGATACGCCGAAGTATCTTTCACTCGAATACCAACAGGTAGTCCTCATCCTTCCTACTCAGAACCTGTGTGTCACACAGACATGTGATGTGGTTGCTATGAAAATTAAAAAAATATTTTCGTAATCAATATTAGTTTATACGGAAATCTTTTTCAGTGTCATTGATTGAACTTATTGTAAAAAAAGAAATATTTTAGAAAAGACTACATGTGTAGTATATTTAATAAAGAAAATAACATTAAATATCATAAAAAACAATGTACAACCCGAAGACAACCACATCCTACACTTGCTGGCAGAGTTTACAACACATTTGAGAGCACCTCGTAAAATGCTTCCAAGGTCGCCTTTGATTGTTGCTTGCAATCGCGGTTTTGAGGGCACTCTTTGCTTACATGATTTAAATAGGCTGGAGCACAAAGCGAAACTGGACCACCAATCGTGTACAATTCGTGTGCAGTATTTAATGTCTTGTTGTGTAATGTAACAAAGAAGAACGGGCAACGAATGTATGTTAAATACTTACCTAAGTATAAGTATATTCTCTTCAACTATGAAAATGCTTGGACTAGTCAACAGAAAAATACATTTCTACGAGTTAGACCTACACTACGTTAATTCTGTTTAATTCTTCATATTGATTACTGCACTAAGTAAGTCGGCAAAAGTCATGTTGACAAAATTTAAGAAATGTTAGTTAAAAATGTTTTTGCTTGGCAATGAATGAAAGGGAAACTAATAGCAATGTTCCCGTAATGGTGAGGTGTTCTTTTTTAAAATTACCCAGATGTTGAGTACGACTACTGATCAATGACCTAGCCTTAATTTCTCCATCTTTCTCGTATGAGAGATATACCAAGCAAAACCTCCAAAGAATATCTGTCTACATTTAAGAGCCAAGCTCTTTTCACTGTCAGTATATGTACGCCAAATTATGTGCAGTGATGTGATCTTCATAATCATCATTCATCATTGTTGTTCTTGGCAATGGATAGGAATATGGGAAACTAATAGCAAAGTTCTAGTAATGAAGAGTTTTGTTTTATTAGCCAGATGTTGTGTCTAATTGCTGGATAAAGTAAAGTTGGGACAGTAGAGTAGAGTCGGAACAGCATGAGTGTCTATATCGTTTATAGGTCGTCGATCATAATTGACGACAGTACCTTATTGAAGTATTGAACCAACGGCCTGAAACAATATACATTTACATTGTCATCCAGCCATACATTCAATCATCAGCTCTGTTAACGTTATGATCTGCACTTAAACATTTCATTTCATAACAAGCAATAACCACAAGTGGTATGTTTGACAGAATTACGATCCCTGCCGGGAAATAATGTATGTTACGACCATAGTGGGCGTGATCCTTTATTGATGTGCCATAAGTGGGATTAGAAATTATTTTAGTAACATTAGCTTTGTTAGGAAAATTGTCTTATTGATGACATTGTGTCATCAAGTTTTTCTTATTGATTCTAGGGATAAATGAAACTGCGTATATCACTCTTTGTTTATGTTATTCGATTATATTGTTTTTCGGTTTGAGTAGGTTACCCCGTGAAGTCTTAATTACTTACAAATATGGGTACAACTGCGCTACCTATTCTGAGGTAGACATGCTGAGCATCCGAAGTTGTTAAGTCTCCAATTGTTATCATCATAAACATTTCAGCTTTTCTTCAACCTACTGGTAAGCATTGAAAAACTTCGATCCTGTGCTGCTCTCATCAAAGGGAGTCCTGTGACTTTGACTACATCGCCAACCCATCTTATTTATACAAATCCAACAGCACCTATGGATAGTAGATTTTTAGTTTTTTTGTTAACTTATTTATCTCTGAAGTTTAAATTTGGAAAATAATAAAAAAAAAATCTATAGCTAGGCATGTCAACTAAGAATTTTACATATATCTTTATATACCCATTAAAAACATAGTATATGGACGTAAGAATATGAGAGCTTCAGTTAAAATTTTAAAGTATTTATTCAAAACATTTTTCTAAGAACAACACTTCAATTCAACCATTTCCTTGCCTTTTAATATTCGATTTCAAGAAACAGGTAAAAGATATTGCGTCCCGACGGCTCAAAAGTGTTATGTAAAATTCATCAGACTGGCATCAAAGAGAAACGTCTAAAAACTGTGAGTAATTCAGAATTGAATATTTATAGGACCGTAAAGTACGTAGTACTACGAACATGGAACTATTCGTTTAGCATGAAGTCGCAACTCGTCTGAATCGTAAAATGTCCAGTTTCTTAAATCTCGAGGTTTACCTAGACAAATTAAAATTGATCAGTTTTGGAAGGAGGTTTACATTAACGAAAAAAAAAAAAACGTATGCTACTTTTTTGCTTTTTGTGTTATTATCAAAATTTTTACGCTACAAATTATTATTATCTGACTAGCCCGTCATCCACAGACGAAAATCGGCACCAACGACTCATCATGCTTTCTAAAGTACGGGTTTATATAACGTCTAACAAAATATACTGAAACTATTTTAATGGTAAATTCAGTCCATGATACTAAACAACTATCCCCAAGGAACTATTGAAATATCAAAAATATTTTTTTCCTTTTTATAAAAACTCGGATCAGCTTAGGGTCAAGACGGTCAACTTGTATGGCCACAGATTATTTTTCGTACTTCGGTACTTGTTCCTTAGAGACAGTTGTTCAGTGTCATGTACAGACTTCACCCTTAAAATAGTTTCAGTATATTTTGTTAGACCCTGTATACGTAAGTCACTTTCAAGAAGTTTTCTTGACATTACAGTTTGATATGTAGCTAAATGTAGATTTTACTGTTCTATTATAATTTTTAAACTTAAATTTTCCCCGCCGCTCGTTCTAAACTGTAAAAAGTATTGTGCTAATTCGTTCTGATTGCCCGCGATACAGGCTTTTGCCTAGTGCGGGAGTCGTTGGTTAAGCTCATTGTCAATTACTTTTCGGTAAATAAATGATTTTGTATTTTGTATTTTTGTATATACTAAAATAATATATATAAGAATGATTGAGCAAGTTGCGAATTAGACAAAATGAGACAAGACAAAACTATTCGGTCTTGTTCCTGTGAAACTGCTTGAGTTGGCATTCCTGATTCTAGTATCAAGTTTATTTTCTTTTTATAGATTGTAAATATTGTAGGTAGGTATTTGTTTCCTGTGGAATAAATTTCTTTGCATAAATTGTGTTGCTAAATTTTGGTTCTAATATATCAATTTTATTATCAAATTCAATAAAGATTGTTAACATTTTAGTTTAGTTTATATTCATAGTTATAGTTTAATCTCGTACTTATAGTGTCCCGTTTTCGACATTTTTGGGTGTATTGATTTTTTTAGGTTTATTTTTTTATCTATAGATTGTTTTCATCCATCAAAATTGCACCCATAATTTTCAAAATTTACAATGAAAAATGTGTAGCAATTACCTAATTGCAAGACATTTGTCGTATATAGGTTTATCAACCCTAGTATTTAGGTACTCAAATATCAAGTAAGAACAAGCCTTACTTTGCCAAACATTGTATTAAAAAGTAAAGATGAGACATGCGCCGTTTAAAGTAGTCGTAGCCAAAGGAATGATGAATATTACAAGTAGCGACACAGGCCAAGACTTCATTCTAGAAAATAAAACCATTGTACAACAGTGTATTTGTCTGTGCAATCCCACATTTTTATGAAGCGTTACTGCTGCATGGATGTAAGGATGCAATGTTCTTTGCGCTCTGTCGACATTGAAATATGATGTTTTCGTTTTTATATTCCAACTAAATCATAATCTAGGAAATAAATTATTAAATTCGTTAGTTAAAAACAACTTTTTGATAAAAATTTACCAAATATATGATTCGAATAAGCAAGTCTCACAGTTAGAAAAATATATAACTGATGCCTTGTGCTCTGAAGACGATATATATCTATATATAGCTGTTCTCATTGTGTAGGGAAACAACGCACACAACTGATATAATAACATATATTTAATTTATGGCAGATATTTCAGTGTGAGTTTTCATTTCTGATGTATTAAAAATGCATTCACTATTGTATAAGTAGGTTTTCTTACAGTAAGGATGAAGAATATATAGAGCGCTTTAATTTAATTGAATTGAATTTTTATAGACAAATCTTTATTTAGTTAATTGATAATTCATCGACAGGGTTTTTTGACAAAAACAAGTTATCTTGTTTAATGTCGGCATAGGAAAGCAAATAACTGTAAAAGAAAATGTTAATGTCAAGAACGCCGCTAATGACAGTATTATAAGCTGTTACTAAATTCCGTGAAGTTTCAGGTCAAAGAGACAATTAAATTTGCCACAGAATGCTCGTTTCGCGGTTAGTTTCAAAAATAATAACCTCAAATTAATTGATTTCGTTTCTTATTTTTATTTAGGCATCAAATGACTTTTTTGCTCTAAACAATATTTTTTTATTGATGTTTTTTTTTCGTATTTACTTGACTTAATTGGGAGCGTTCATAGCATTAAGGCCGTACCTAAATTTTCCGGGGTCCAGTGCTGCCCCCATTTAAAATTTTGCAACTAGGCAAATGTGCGTAATAAAGCTTAACGTTCTCACTTTAAACTGTAAACAGTAGTTCATAAAATACTCTAAAGGGTTATCTAGGACTTGGTAGTAGCAAAATTTTAAATAATGTCTCCGTTTTCTTTGAAATGATTTATTTTAAATGGGGGCATCACTGGACCCTGGAAAATTTAGGTACGGCCTTAATTAAAAAAGTCCGTTACAAACAAACAAACACAATATTTTGTTCTCTTTATAATATTATTACAGATATCAAGTCATTGGAAACTGATGGGGTTTGGACCATGGGGCCCCAGCGCAAGGGCTTTCCTCAAACAGATAACTCCATGCATGTACGCCGCCGCTGGTGAAAAGAGGTCTGGCTGCTTCTTTTCTTAACGAATTCGCTTATTCAGGGAGGAAGCGCAACCAGCGTTCTTGGCACCGTGCCGTACCACGGTATTATTTTAAGATTTAGTTTGTACTTTCATTTTCAGTAAAATTTTTCAATCATTGGACATAGTTTTTTTTGAAATAGTTACTTTACATAAATTATCTTAGGTATAACAGAAGCCTTATTAAAATACTTAAATAAACTTAATAAATTAAATCTTTGTGTATTTTACAATTTTAGATTATTGCATCTTACTTTTAAATATGTCGGTCGGTACATAATCCTACTTCTATCAAGCAGATGGCATTGTTTATAAACCATTTCGTAACATGAACACTTCATTTTGTGAAATAGGCAAAGTTGATATAATGCCAACTGACCAGAATTAATCACCTTAATGAATCAACCTATCCGAGATAGTGTGATATATATTTGTAGCTTCAAATTAATATGTCACTTTTGCAGATTAAGTGTGGACATAAATAAATGTTCAGTAAGTTTATATTCTAATGAAGACATTCAACGAACGAATTTATATGTAATTTGACATAGTGTACTTTCAAATGGGTAATTTATTTCCTTTATACAGGATCTCACAAAGGTACTGTAACTTATATTTTATTATATTATTATATAATTACAATATAACGTATTTTAACATAAAAAAATGACAATCCCAATTGGGATAAGCTGATCGTTCAACTTGTATGCCAAATATTATGGAGACCAAATATTATTTTTCATATTTTAATAAATATTCCTTGGAGAAAGTTGTTCAGTATCAAATGGACTGAATTCACCCTTAAATAGTTTCAGTACATTTTGTTAGCCGTAAAATAGTTTAAGTCAACTCTTATTCCGTGTAAGTAGAGGTATATACAGTGTAAGTAGAGTATAACATCTTCTTATAAAGCACAAAAGGATTTAAATTACTGTTTTACCATGTGATTTAAATAAGACGAAAAAATAATAGTGACAACGTGTGAGCAAAAGGTTTTAAGAAAAAGAAGCAGGCTAAAAAATATAAAGATCTGATGACACACACTTAAAGATCAGTATTAATAGACAGGATTACATAAACCAAAACATCCAACACAGCGGTCTCCTGCGATTCTTCACATACCGAGACCGAAGCTTGAGTCCAAAACGGCTATAAAAGCGACAAATTTGTGTGCGAGACTCGATAAATTAACGTTCATTAAAACTTAGTCAGCGCCCGAACGAAATTCATTCACTCAAAAATGAACTCTAAATTGCCGGCGGAACGATAAATCGCATTTTAAAATTTTTATTTTCACATTCTCCCAGTTTCTTTTGTGCCAGCCGCGTGGTTATTTTCGAATTTCGAAGCGTATTAGTTTTTTAGTAAGTGTGAATTTGTTTTTCCTTTTTGCCAACGTCGGCTTCATTCAGCCAGCATTGGCGTGAATTCGATGCGCTCATTTTACTTCGACGAACGACACTTGTAGCTGTCAACTAAATACTTAATACTTGTCACTTTATATTTGTGGCCAAATAAACACGTAAAACTATTCAGCAAAACGCTAATAGAGATAATTAGTTAAACTTGAAGACCGTAGTAATGCTCTTCATGGTAATTATTTTAAAAGAACAGGAATCTTAAAAGTAAAAGTAAAATAAGTAGAACAACCTTATTTTTTAATGATCATAAAATACTAAAACCTGCAATAAAATATGTGACAAAAATCTAAATATCAAATAATTTAATTAAAAAACTAAAATTAAACAATCTTACTTCTCAAGTTTTTATATAGCTACATACAGTACCTACAACGTTTGTTCCAATTTTTCTCACCCAAATTTCAAAATCCCAGTAAAATTTACATGAATACTTACAGCTGGTAACGTTTTGTCAAGTTGTTAATGAAGATTTGTGTCTGTCCGTTAGGTTTAGTGTGGTCTCGGCTATACTGAAGACGTTTCCTTTATCCCAACGCTAAAAAAAGAAAACGATCAAATAATTTATTCCTCGCTTTGAACTCATTTCGCCTATGGTTTTACTCTCAAGAGGTTTGACGCAAAATATAAATTGACGCTAAATTATCATTTTTCAAAATGATCAGTTAGTAAATCGAACAAACGAGATGTGTCCTTCTAATAATTTTAGGGATTCCCTCCCTGCGTCGATGTTTCCCCATACATATGATGTAGGGATTTTCAAGGCAAGAGTAAATAGGCATTTTTTGAGTATGCGTGTTACACCTTAGACCTCATCTTAGCTTCCCATCAGGCTAGATAGAGGTCAAACGCACTCAAATCTATAATAAAAAAAAAATTAAAAATGTTGAAATGGTCTTAATTAATGAAAATAAGTTAAGTTGTGATAATAAATAGATGCTAGAATCAAGCAATAAACGGGCAAGTGCGAGTCGGACTCGTACATGAAGGGTTCCGTACCTCCGTGCAATGTTTTAAAGCGCTGAAGAAACACGTTTCTTGTATGACGACCCCCTTTAATTTTTACCTTTTTTATTTTTAGTATTTATTGTTGTATTTTAGTAATACACCGATTAAGTATTACTATGGCCGCTATGGCCATAGTAATACTTAATCGGTGAAAATTTCAAGTGTTTAGCTATTACGGTCCAAGAGATAAAGCCTTGTGACAGACGGACAGACAGACAGAGAGACGGACAGACAGACGGACAGACAGACGGACAGACAGACGGACAGACAGCGGAGTCTCAGTAATAGGGTCCCGTTTGCACCCTTTGGGTACGGAACCCTAAAAAGGCAGTATTGAACCTTAGAATATAGAATACTCCTTATATTCTAAGTTTTGAACACGTTGTCCTTAAAGTAATAAGTTAATAAATTTATCAAATAAAATTCCAAATTTATTTAACTAACTTTTATAACACTTTTTCAAATCACACATTTAACAATAAAACCACTTCGCTCGCAAACTATTTCCAAGCTAAAATGCATTGGGATTTAATTGTATGAAGATAGCAAGCCAAACATTAATCAAGCCTAGACAGGCCAAGGCGTACAAATTAAAGGCCCCACAGCGTAAACTTAATGGGAAACTAACAAGCGTAAACAAAAACACACAAAACGATTTGAAGCACCCCGCGGTCAGGATAGACACGATAAAGCACCTGCAAGACTATTCTAGAAACTTCTTTGTGGTTGAATTTCGCGAGAAATTGTATTTCATATTCAAAATTAATCAGAACCTTATTTTTGCATTAAAAAGTTTTATTATTTAATGTTGCATACACAGAATTTGTACAGTGTCTTCTTCTTCGTCTAAGCGAATTCCCGGTTGCATTCTCAGCTGTGCTGCTTCGGAGTCTAGGGTGCACTTTCCCGCTTTTTCTTCTCCAAATATAACATGCATGTCAATGGTCACCCAAGGATACCAAAGACCTTGCAAAATGGAGTAGAAATAGCCGGAACACTTTAAATGATTTGGCTATAGTTTTATAACCGGCCGCCTGCCTGACGTCAACCCTCTTTGGGAATGTATTTGTGCGAAAAGTTTTACAACCGGGTGCCGCTCGACGTTGGGAATCCTCATTGGGAATGCAATTGTAGCACGAGATGTTTGTGCTTAGTCCTTTAGTCGCCTCTTACGACATCCACAGGAATAGATGGAGTGGTCCTATTCTAACCACATGGGTGCAGACTTTGTACAATGTAAAATTTTTTGAAATAATTTTAAAAAGAAGTCAGAAAATACACATCACATTATTTTCCCTAACAGGGTAGACAGAGCCTAGGGCCATTAGACCCAAAGGTCACGTTTAGCGTTATGTTGGGCGTGAAGATGGATCAATGGAATCAAAATAGTTACTTATGAGTTGCTAACCGAATTAACATGATTCAAATTTTTGCTCATTTGCCCTCGATCGACTTTTACGAACTGCGCGAGTAGTGAAGCAGCTGGCTCATTCTTAGTTTTTTTGTTTTCTCCCAGACCTGCATGGGGGAAACCAAAAGGATTTTTGGTATTTCACCATAACCCTTGAATGTGTTCAATGTGTGCATCATTGTAAGTACTAAGACCTGCTTACTCGAAAACATTTTTTTTTTGTTATATTTTTTTCTGCACATATTATTGTCATCTTCCTCGCCTTCTCCCTATTTGGGGTCAGCTCTGTATGTCAACTCTCTCCATCGTTTTCTATTATTTATTATATCTATACTAACCTGTCCATTATGTCCCGTTTAACACATTCCCTCCACGTCTTTCTAGGTCGTCCTCTATCTCTGTGGCCATCCACTTTCAAGTTAACCATTTTGTTAGCCAGATGACCAGACCATACCATGTTTAACGGTGGCTTTTTAACTTCTCTACAATCGGTGCCACCTTTGAACTCCCTCTTATATATGCATTCCTGATCTTATATGAATCTTATATGTCTGTTCATGTGTATCTTATTATCACAAAAGCCTAATATCTACACTAACAACGAAGAGTGAGGTGAATTTCCTTTTAGAATCGCTAACACCCAGGCGCAGACTTAATTTAATATTAAAAGCGAAAAACTTTTCAATTTCCTCTTATTACCTCGCTTCCTTTATAAAAGTTTACTGCAAACTGTATGCTGGTGACATGCACGATTTCCAGTTTTTTCGCGCCAAAAAATTAGACCATCAGACGTAATTGAAGTGTCAAAAGTTATCTGATTTTACTTGCAAAACGCGGTGATATGAAATTTTTCTCGGCAACGCTCGCGAAAAAAGAATTCGATATGAGTGTGCAATCAACATTTGACCTACATTCCGTTCGATATTGTGCATGGGATTGCGATGCTCACTGATTGAGACTCTAATTAACACGTTATAATAAAGGCTTAGAATTTAATTCTGATTTTCTGACTAGATAGGTTGAACCTTGGTACCTAATTGTGTTTTTAAAATCATTTCTACGAATAAAATTACACATTCATATTAATTAAATTTATTGAACAATTTATAGCCAACAGTCCGACTTAGAATATGATTATTTCATCTCTTCATGTAAATATTGTAAGAGGCTACTGAAGTCTTTTTCTTCTTCATCTTAGCGCGTTCCCGGTGGGCTGCGTCGAAGCCCGAGGTGCGCTTTCCTGCTTTTTCTTCTCCAAATATAATATGCATGTCATTGGGTCACTAAAGGGTTTCAAAGACCTTGCGAAGTGGAGAAGAAATAGCCGAAACAGTTTAAATGATTTGACCATACCCGCCTTCCTGATATAACCCTATTTGGGTATTCATTTGTGCGAAAAGTTTTACAACCAGCCGCTGTCCGACGTTAACCTTCAGGAAATACAGTAGTAGCATAAGATGTTTGTGCTTATTCCCTAAGTCGCCTCTTACGACATGCACAGGAAGAAATGGAGTGGTTCTATTCTAGGCAGGAGGCCACACGGCAAAGAGGCGACTGAAGTACTTAGCACAAATATAATATCTCGTGCAACAACGGTATGCATCCTAAGGAGGGTTTACGTCGGGTACCGGCCAGTTGTAAAACAACTTCATTCAACAAATGAATTCCCAAAGAGGTTTGACGTTGTGCTGACGGTCTTTCTGTTTTCCCTTTTATTTCATTGAATGCACTGCATACCTACGCTTTTCATTGTATTGTCTTGACATCTACCTATATACTCAAACAGCTTGCATAGTAATTTATTTAGAACCCTTAAAACTTGCTGAAGACCATGGTATAATAAAACACGGTATTCTCTTCGCGTGACAGTTGGGTCACGTGATTGGCCCAAGAATACGACGTAAGCAGTCAGGAGTGTTGCCACTGATAAATCACACGATATACGAAATAGTTAAGTTAGTAAGTATTTTATTTTATATTCATTAACTAATTGAGAAAGTCCTCATATTTACTAAAAAGAACAATCAATGGTCACACTTATAGTGATCGTAGTTTTGGGTCATCGCGGGAAGAATTGTCTTGTACCATACTGAAGACTACATAATGTATCATATCATAATCAGGTATTTTGGTCTTCACTGCAGGAGCACGACCCTCTCTGTACTGCTAGAGCCATATATTAGCCAGAGCAGTCAGAGGATTTGGCCTACACTCTCCACGCAGGCCAGACGGGTTGGAGAGGTCTCATTGATGTTTATAAGCTTTGTTTAGCTTGTGTTTCCTAAGTCGCCTTCTACGACATCCACAGGAAGACTTAAAGTGGTCCTGTTCCACTCTGCCGGGAACCACACGACTACATAATATTTCCCTTCAAACTCTCACACGCTCCGATTCCAAACAAACATACAGACATTGCTAAGTATAAAAATTGTTACAAACACGTCTGACTAATTACCTAGTACCTATATAAAGTACGAAACACCCAATCAAGACCAAAAACAGTACTGTGCTAACCAGCGAAATGAGCATAACGATGTCGTTATCAACACCCTAACTAGGCGAAGTCGGTCAAACAACCAATTATGTAGTATTGTGAATGAACCGGCCTGTATGGTTGCCATGTGAAATTACATATCCTTATGTAATTTTTAATAGTTACAGCTTTACTTTAAAGGCGGTAAAGACAAGGCATACACTTAAAGTTGTTCTCGTGTATGTTATTCTGAAAGAATCGAATAAACGTAGGATTGTAACTGCTTTTCTTCCTGCTGCCTTTCGTAATAGCCAATTGGAGAAATGGGCAAAAGCTTTAAGAAACCATATAATATAACCATAGTCGTAAGAAAGAAACGTTAAAAATAAACGGGCAAGTTCGAGTCGGACTCGTACATGAAGGGTTCCGTACCACCGTACAATGTTTTAAAACGAAACACGTTTCTTGTATGACGACCCCCTTTAATTATTAACTTTATCTTATTTTTAGTAGGACAGACGGACAGACGGACAGACGGACAGACGGACAGACGGACAGACGGACAGACGGACAGACGGACAGACGGACAGACGGACAGACGGACAGACGGACAGACGGACAGACGGACAGACGGACAGACGGACAGACGGACAGACGGACAGACGGACAGACGGACAGACGGACAGACGGACAGACGGACAGACGGACAGACGGACAGACGGACAGACGGACAGACGGACAGACGGACAGACGGACAGACGGACAGACGGACAGACGGACAGACGGACAGACGGACAGACGGACAGACGGACAGACGGACAGACGGACAGACGGACAGACGGACAGACGGACAGACGGACAGACGGACAGCGGAGTCTCAGTAATAGAGTCCCGTTTGCACCCTTCGGGTACGGAACCCTAAAAATAAAGAAGAAGCTTCTATCTTCAACAATGAATTAAAAAGTTTAAAGTGCTCCACAAGACAAATCAACCCAGCCCAAACTCGGTGGGGTTATGTCGCTGTATCAAAGAGATACAATGGCCACCTTCCAGCATCATGAGATCAGGTCATTAGTACCATAATATTTTAAATTATGACATCATAACAAACAATGTATGGTTGTAAGTTTGTTAATTGACGTCTTTGGAGAAAACGCTGCAGTGCAGTTTGTTGCCGCTCCTTCTGCACTAGCACCTAGAAAACGGCACTAAACTTAGCTGTAAGTAACGATTTGACGTCAAAATTTGTGCAAAACAAAAGAAAGTGACTATTATTAAGGGATATTATAAATATCCTATAATAATAAAGATATTTAATTATTTTTTTTATGTGTTTGTATTATTTTAGTATGTATTGTTTAACTAAGACTACGACAATCTTAGCATACGGCAACAACTTAAGAACTTAGCTTAATCCAAACCAATGTTAAACAAAACTACATCTCGCATGCAATAGTACGAGTAGCATAGAAAATGTATGCAAACTACTCAATAAAGACGATATCTAATTAGCCATAACAGACTTGGCAGACACCAGCAGTGGGCAACTTGGGACATAAAACGCTTTATTTAATGAGATCCTATTTCCTGGCGTGGAAAAATATAGTTTTAATGGTATTTGGAACACCCAGAGTGGCTGGAACGAGAAATATAAAATGTTACTGCGAGTGCGAATGCATATTCATAGGTAAACGGGTATGTCAGCGAAGAACTTAACATATACTTATCGTAGATACGTACATTGTACGTATACAAGTATAACTAGTGGACTCTGTGAGAACAGTAGAGCTCGCGAGCCCTTATAACCATGCAATAACTGTCACTTTCCCCTTTCACTTGGCTTACTAAAGTCATTTCAGTGAAATTTGTTTACTTAAAGCTACATTAAGAAAAGCTACGTCAAGTAAATTATGGCTTTTAGGGTTCCGTACAAAAAATTAAAAAACGGAACCTATATAGGATCACTCGTCTGTCTGTCTGTCTGTCTGTCTGTCCGTCCGTCTGTCACAGCCAAATTGCTCCGAATCTACTGAACCGAGTCAGGTAAAATTTGGTAGGATGGTGTAATTCTATGACCCAAATACATATCTGCAAAGTAAATAAATATATTTTTTAAATAAGGTCATTTTCGGGGGACAAATTAGGAAATTCAAAAAAAAAAATTGCATACCTTACTTTCTTCTTCGTCTTAGTGCGTTCCCGGTTGCATGCAAGCCCAGGGTGCGCTTTCCCGCTTTTTTTTCTCCAAATATAACATGCATAATGTCAATGGTCACCTGGATGCCAAAGACCTTGCAAAATGGAGAAGAAATAGCCGGAAGTATTATAAATGATTTGGCTGTAGTTTTACGACCGACCGCCTGCCTGACGTCAACCCTTTTTGGAAATATATTTGTGCCAAAAGTTTAACATCCGGCCGCCGCCCGACGTTAACCCTCCTTGGGAATGCAATTGTAGCATGAGATGTTTGTGCTTAATCCTTTAGTCGCCTTTTACGACATCCACAGGAAGAGATGGAGTGGTCCTATTCTAACCCGGAAGTACACGGTAGGTTTGCAAACCTTACTTTGTCATATATTAAATGAAAGGGCTTGTTATGAGGATCTCAAATATATTTCTGTTACAATTTTAAAATGATTAGTTTTGATTTTATTCATGAAAGAAGACGAAAACTGACCATCCCCCCCCCCCCCCCCTGATCTCTGAAACTAATAAGCCTATTTTGAAAAAAATACAAAATATAGTTCAAGGCTTGTAGATTACAGGGAAACCTATATGAATTCAATTAATTGTACGGATCCCTCTCCACGCGAGTTTAACTCACACTTTGCCGGTTTTATTATATGAACGAAAACACATATTTATTTTTTAAATTCTGAAAAGTATCCCTCTCTAAACCACATTAATTAAAAGTAAAACGCACACTGCGCTGCAGCTATGCCAACAAGGATTGCATCCAGATGACATCAGATTAAACATTGGCAGCGTTTTTCCAGGATCATTAAAACCAGAGCTGCATTATTTCGCTTAAATCTGGATTTTTGATACAGCGATAAACTCTGATGTCGTGTTAAAACTTTAAACTTTTTAAATAAGTATGTTAGTAAAAAATAAATTAGGTAGGTACCTGTGTTCTCAATATATGTATATAGATACGATTATATTATATAACGTCTGGACTGAATTCAGCCTTAAAATTCATTCTTGTTAGAATATTTAAATGTTTGTTTGTTTCTCGTGTATGTAAGTGGCCAACACTAGTGTCAGATTTTTCAAGCTGCCTAAAGGCATCTGACATAGCTTGACGACTGCCATACAATGACAGCCGGGACCAACGGCTTTTACGTGCCTTCCGAAGCACGGAGGAGCTCGAGAAATCTTATTTCACTTGTGTCACATCCAAGTTCGGACCACGCCCGGGGTTGGTTTAACTTGTGAAAACGCTAGCAATGCGTACTTCCCACTGGGCCACCGAGCTCCTCTCCTCAATATTTAAATGAAAAAATTAAATAACTGATGAAAATTTATTAACAATGATAAGACGTTTATCGGCATACATGTGGAAATAATTTATAAAAAAAAACAGAATACTATTTTCAGATTTCACCTTCATTTAATTAATTAGAAAAATATCTCATTATGTACAAAACATTTTCCCGTGAAATGTTTAATTTCGAAATAGCTTTAATTTTAATAATTTTGTTTTTGTTAAATTAGGTTCGTTTATGTTAATTAATGGAGGATACAGTGTGTAATTACATGAAACAAATTTTGTAATTTTTATTCTAAAAATAACAAGCTCATTTTTACTGTTGTTTTTGGTACATTAATTTTTATAGTACACTGGGGCACTCTGTAAATGGAACATTTGGTGTCCTATTAGTTTTACTGAGGTATGTATCCAGGGCTTTAGTTATGTCGTAGATTCTTTCTAACATAAGTGCACCTTGTAGTTTCCGCCCTGCCCCCATAGCACGAGACCGTAGTTAAAACCCAGATAAAATTTATATCACGCGACAGACTAGTGCCATCCCGCTCGTTATTATTACGTAGAGCGAGATAGTGATAGATGATAGCGGTCGATAAACGTTGTCGTCGGTGTCATGATATAGGGATTGGAATAGAACCACTACATTTCTACCTGTGGATGTCGTAAAAGTGTTTTAAATGCGATTCTTTAGAGGTTTTTTTATTTAGTAGGCATCAGAATTATACATTCTCAATGAATTATCTTTTAAATTCGTTAACGGTAATACATTTGGGTTTTAATTTACATTTTGTCGACCTCCGTGGCGTAATGGTTAACACGCTAGACCGCTAATCCGGAAGTTCTGGGTTCGATCCCTAGCCAGGGCTAGTTGGAAAAAGGCCTTTTTCAAATTGTCCTGGGTCTTGGGTGTTTATCTATTTATGTATTTATCATAAAATATAGTATTGTTGAGTTGGTATCCCATAACACAAGTTTAAAATTACTTTGGGGCTAGCTTAATCAGTGTGATTTGTCCCTATATATATTTATTTATTTATTTTAATAAAGCTTTCGTTATATATTTTATTTTCTGACTTTTTTTCTTATCGAGTGTGTCATTCGTTCCTAACACCGCTGTCAGATTTTTTAAGCTGACTAAAGGCATCTGACTTAGCCTAATGACCATCATCTAGTGACAACAATAATTATCACTCAATCGTATCGTATCGTGTGGTTCCCGGCAGAGTAGAATAGGACCACTCCAAGTTTTCCTGTGGATGTTGTAGAAGGCGACTAAGGAAACACAAGCTACACAAAGCTTATAAACATCAATGAGACCTCTCCGACCCGTCTGGCCAGCGTGGAGAGTGTAGGCCAAATCCTCTGACTGCTCTGGCTAATACTGGCAGTACAGAGAGGGTTGTGCTCCTGCAGTGGAGACTAAAAAAGACCTGATCATGATGATTATTACACAATAGTGAAATAGTGTGCGAGTTTCGTCACAAGTTTCTTCACCGGAAGCAAGTGTTGGAAGTTGAAAATGACCGTACACGATTACTAACTCTAAGGCACAAGTCGTGCTTTTTTTTTATTTTTATTGATGGCTTGACGCTACTGCGTATTTAGCCAGGAACAAGTTAATGAAACGTGGGAAATTCTTTTTTCCTAACCAGTTACAATCAAAGGTTTGTGTACGCCTTTGATTGCTTTAAGGGAGTTTTTAAGGGACAAATCTATACGAGTCCACTGGTTTTCATAGCCGATTGAGTGGTGGACGACGCCCGAAGTCGCCCACACAGTCCGCGAAACAAATATCACTACAGCCGTACTATGACTGTCCACTTTAACTATTTCACATATTGTTCATAAGCATGCGCATTTATAACACCAAACAATACCAATTTCATATTATAAATTCCACTAAATCAATTTGCAAAATAATTTTAAGAAAACCCCAACCAAACCCCTTGACTTCCCGTCAAAAACTCCAAGTCGTGCTTAGTAAGGATCTATTTCGGGCGTCATAGACAAAGAGCCAGTATCTTATTCATTTGGCCAAAACAGTTTTTTTGAAGTGAATACTTCTTTAGCGGCGTTGTGCACTTTTTTTGTAATGGGTAAAAAATGTTAAACTCGCGTCAAGACACGTGTCCTGATCGAAAATTCGTAAGATGGATGGAGAGTAGACAGCCGGCTACCCATGCAATGAATATTTGACGTAGCGCCATCTAGTTATTCCTTTCAACATTAATGATAACATTACAAGGATTGAAAATTATTACAACGCCATCTATGAACGAGTAGCAAAACTATTTCGTTGAAGTGAAAACTTCTTTAGCGGCGTTGTGCACTTTTTTTGTAATGGGTGAAAAATATTAAACTCGCGTCAGGACACGTGTCCTGATCGAAAATTCGTAAGACGGATGGAGAGTAGATAGCCGGCGCGGCGTAAGAGAGGAAGTATCCCCCTCTCTTACTACGGCGCGTCGAAAATGTATGCCTGCACCTGCTGTTTCGTTTAGCTGAGAGATAAACTTTTTAATGTAATATAAATTGTCATGTTTGTGTATGATAGCGCAATAAATAAATATTGTATTCTACCACATAAATTATAGTTCTTTTATACTGATAATTAAAGCAATTTGTGCAAAATTATTCCCTAACCATTCCAAAATATCAAAAATGCACAACGTTAATATTCAAGTTTTCACTTCTGCCGGCACTCCCGAAGTGCAACCCGTTGTTTTTTTTTTTGTTTAAACTGTGTAAAGGCACACGATGCAATTCATTTTAAATTTGGAACGCCTAAAATCGAAGCACTCCACAATCGAAACCGAAATCGTTCAAAACTACGAATCCACGAGTAAAAAGTCTAAACTCCATAGCTTTTTTCTTCCGTACTGTCTGTCTGGATCCGTGCTAATATTTGCTTCCCCGCATTATTACTCCTCCCTTGCACAATGGAGCGGGAATGGGCATAAAATATTGAAACTGCAGAAATAACACAAGGCAATGTGGTGCATATGTCGCAGTCATCTGTTTGAATCTGCTATTTGATTGAATGACTAGCGCGTTCATTGAATTATGACATTTAATTGAATGGCTAAAGGACAACTCGTCAAGTTGTTGAATGTAACGTTCAACGTCTTGACTGAACGTCATTAAGCGAAGTCGTTGAATGGGATATAGCCGACTTACAAAGTAGCATTTTGGGAATGTTGTAGAACAAAACATGTTCAGTTTCATGGGCTAAGGTACCATCTGAGAGGTTTTACGTTAGTTCATTGACACGTTGTATGTTTACTCTGAGAATGCAACTGGGAATACGCTGAGGTGAGAGAAAGAAACAGAGTTATGTGTATGCTCCAAAGAATTTTCAGCGCAAGTAGGTGAAGTCACAAACGTAAGAAAACATACATATATATTAGATAAGTTACACACAGTCATTTTCATTTAACTTTTCTTTTATACTCTCTTCATTTTGTGGACCGGTTCAGACTAGGTGATGAGGCAGGTCCTGTTTATTTCAGCCTCCAGGATTTCATTATTCCGTGTAATTAGTGCAGTTTTTTAGCTCTTGTTATTTCGGTTGGGGTTGAATATAATATTAAAACTTAATCTGAGCCAGTAAAGCTTAGGTTTTCAGAGAAATTTCCTCTCGCGTACAATAAAATTTTAGGATGAATCATATTTTTAGAGAGGCTTCAGCATTAGGTTCTTAGTGCTCATAGACTACGGTCACTTGATGCCAGGTTAACCGTATGTGTAGTTAATTTATTTTTATATTTTAGTAAGTAGGCAGGTAATGGACGAAGAAAGTCACGTAACTAGATAATTAAATCATTTATTTATTTATAACTGCAAGAAGTAGTAGTAAGGCGTGAACTCTAAGTTGGCATTCACAACTACAGAACCCATACACTGCACTTGGCCGGTTTATCTTATTAAATTTTTTTCTTATATTAATAAACAATATTCATACATTCGCTAGTAAGTTGATGTCTTGTACAAGCTTCCGTATCTAAATAAACAGAGTCTCATTTCTAAACAAAATCCTACACACACCGCACGTTTTTCTAGGGATGTGATAAAGTCATGTCAAAATATATAGGAGCCTACAGCCCTGAGCTAAGTCAACAGTCGTCTCATAACTGGATAGGAAGAGACCACTGACCCAAATTGTGTATAGACACGATATGGGCAATTTATTAAACTATGTTTGCATAAATATAAAATATGTAGTATTGACAATTTCGTTTCAGATTACATGTATTAACATCAATCATAAATTATAACAATATGCAACACAAAAACGAATGTTAAACATAACAAAACAAAGGTTACGATGCGAGTAATTCTTGGCTTTTGTGTTATCAATTTATTATCAAAACATAAAACTTAACCTCAAATAAATGAGTCATACTAAAATAAATAAATATATACGGACAAATCACACAAATTGAGCCCCAAAGTTAGTTCGAGACTCGTGTTATAGGATATACAGTCACATTAAAACATTTTTTTACAAAGAAAGGAAAATATTTCGTACCAAGTAAACATGAGTAATGTGCATGTCACATGAGTAAAAATAATACTTTTTGTTGTAAAACATATCAATACCAAGAAAAAGCTTCATATTCTTAAATATATAAGTAAAATATATAAGTTTGGCAAACATAATTTATTGTGTAAATACAAACTAAATGGTCTACATTTAGTTTGTATTTACACAACAAATTATCCCCAAGAATGTCTAAAATGACTGCGGTGTTCGTCACTGTACAACATTTCACCAACGCGATTATTTAGGCACCCATCTAAACTAGCGGAAAAAGCCTGGTGTAGTTCGTGCGTGTTACCTGCAGCTGCACAATGCACATATCTGTTATCCAGAGCACATGCATATCAGTGGCAGACACATACACTTTTGATGAGTCCCTTTTCGCCGTGCCTACTCTCCCTGAGGCACCGTGACTACAGGGCGCTTTGCATTTTGCTTACAATTCATGCTGCATGCTAATTTATTTTGACATGTTTTTCCTGGCTTGTGTACGCTCCGAATTTAACAACTACGTGAGAAAATGGAGATGACTTTGGACTTGAATAGTGATTCGCGTTATTTTTGTTACATAAATCATATCTTTTGCAACAGAGAAAATTAATACTTTTCTTCTATTCTTATAAGTATTTAGAGGGCTAATTAATGCGCAATAAAATTATCAACATTATCTCATCACTTTTTAAGCTTTGCAAAACGTAGGCGTCTTTTTATTTACCGCATTCATTTCGAACCTATCAAATACCTGCAATTTATTTGAATAAAATACGTAGGTATAAATAACAAAAAGAATTGAAAATATTTAAAGAAATTCCCGTGTTTATTTTTTGAACTAGATGTGTATTACTGAAAACATAATGAGGATTTTAAACGAAATTCTTGAAATAAGAAATAAACAATAAAAGTATTTGATTGATATATTGATTTATCTTCTACCCAATATTAAACCAATAACATAACCAACTAGTGGACAACTCAATCAGAAAACGTAATAAAATTAACCCACACGTAATAGCTACCGTCCTTTTAAAAATTTAACGAGTCTTAACAATTTTGGCTTGCATCCAGTATTATAACGAAGTCTCCGTATGATTGATAGTGCCATAACACCTCGTTGCTCTATCTTGATTGAGTGTGGGCTTTTTGTTGTTTGATCAGCTAACCGATGGTGAGGCTGATTGGGTGCTTCAATGTTAATTCTTAAACAAGACTCTATTGTGTGAGGTGCGCCTTTAGTGTTGGACACACGGCTATAACGATTTACGAACAAGTTGGTGAACATGTTTGTTTGTTATGTTTGATTAGTTAACCGATTGTGAGGCTGATTGGGTGCTTCAATGTTAATTCTTAAACAAGACTCACTTGTCTGAAGTAGGTACGCCTTTAACGTTGGACATATGAAGTATAATTAGATATGAAGGATGGTAAACAAACATATGTTTTATATTAAATTTGATCAGCTAACCAAAGGTGAGCCTGATTGGGTGCTTCAATGTTAATTCTTGAACAAGACTTTATTGTTAGAGGTGTTTACGCGACACGGCTATGATTGATGACGACTTACAATCAGGGTGGTGAACATATTTCATAAAGAATTTATCCTAATCCTAATCCTAACTAATATTATAATTGCGAAAGTGAGTTTGTATATTTGTTTGTTTGTTTGTTACCTCTTCACGCTTTATCTACTGAACCAATCTTCTTGAAAATTCGCATACACATAGTTAGGAGTACTGAGAAGGACATAGGGTACCTTTCATCCCGAAAAAATGTAATGTTCCCGTGGGATACGCGAGCGAAACCGCGGTCAAAAGCTAGTATATGATAAAGTAAACGTATAACCCTAATCGACCGAGGTTTTTAACTTCAATTTATGATTTTTATCAACCAATAAAAAATCTACATCACTGCATTTTGTACAGCGTTTAAACATTAGTAAATGATTTTATTTGATGATATATTGTTGATGCTTGTGTACACATATTATTAAAGGTCGTGTTGAAACTAACGTTCGTTGACTTGCTATTGCTGACTTTAAAATATCCTAAAGAACGATTGAAGAATGATCTAAAGAAAATCTAATAATTCGAATAAATAAGAATACAGCTGGGTGCAGTTGAGTCTTTAATATGTACTACCTACCAGTGGCTAAATAATACACGAAAATAATCGATATCATTTCTGAAATAAGAAACTTAACGAATTAAAGCTTCCACGTTAATTCTACCCATTCTCGATAACTTACACTGTACACATAAATGTAATGCAATGCACCTATTTCAATAAATTCAATATATTTATATTATCTGCATAAAACAAAAAGCAAAATGATGTTGTGCTATGTTTGCTGCACGCTTAAGCCTTATGTCCACGCTATAAGTGGCAGTAATAAGCCTGTCAATAAATCATAGTTTTTTATGCGGTGAGCATAAAAAGTCACGATTGCAAATTGTTCTCATGTCAAATTGGCATGGTGTGGTTAAATGGTAAGCTAAACGAAGAGTACTGCCTGATATACCTACGATAAGATAAGATTTATGAGTTTAATATACTCGTACACCGTCTTTATTCCAGGACGTTTTGCAATGGTGGATAATTCGAAATAGATTGAATCTTTTCAGAATTTTCCTTTTCTTTGGTATGACTCAAGGTGATTGCTTATTTAAAGATAATTTGCTGAACGATGGGAGAAGCTTGGTATGCCGTTGAGAGAACGCATTGCTACTTTGCATGTTAAGCCATCTTGGGTGTGGTCCGCACTTTGGATGGATGGCCACAAGTACGAGTAGCATAAAAAAATTTCGAGCTCCTCCTTACTTTGGAAGGCGCGTTAAGCTATTGGTGTCAACTGTCTTCAAGTAATGTTAGATACTTTAGGCAGCTTGAAAAAATCTAACACTAGTGTTGGCTACTTAGACACAACATAGTACCTAACAAAATTTTGTATTTGATTTGTATAACATTTTGGAGACTGAAAATCTAAAACCTCTATAATTTGGTCGGGAAATCACTCTTGTGGCAACAAAACACTTAAGGGGCTAATTACATGAATTTTCCGGGGTCCAGTGTACTTTCAAATGGGTCCCCCATTTGAAATAAATATTAAATATTTGAAAGGAAACGGAGATATCGTTTAAAAAACTTTGTCTTTTTGACGCCTTAGATAACTCTTCAAACTATTTTATGAACTACTGTTTACAGTTTAAAGTGAGATCGTTAAGCTTTTCTAAGCATTTTAGCGGAAAACGGCCAAACGGCCTTTTGGTCAAAATGTTAAGAGAAGCTTAACGTTCGTAGTAGTTCATAAAATAGTTTAAAAGGTTATCCAGGGCTTCACAAAGAAAAAAAAAATGTTGTCGCCGTTGCCTTTCAAATAATTAATTTCAAATGGGGGCAGCACTGGAACCCAGAATATTAATGTAGCCCCTTAAATAAAAATGTTATCAATACAACAATCGGGGTTTTATCAACGTACCTATCTGTGTTTCAAAATACCCGCATAGGTATATTGGAATACAGTCACAGTTACTAGCTTCAACTGCAGGTTGCAAACATCCATGATGGAATAAAAAAATCTCCGTATTTGGGCTGCAATCAATCAAACAAAGCTCGCAAACTCCCAGTTTTCAATGCTAACTTTTCGAAACGGTCTGCTATTATTTAGTATTGATTTCCGACTTTTTGCATTGGTTCCAAACGCTCCAATGTTTGTACAGATTTGCGAATGTAAGGGTACGATTTCGATTGATTGGATTTACATTCAAAGCATACACTGAATTTCATATGCACGCTGCTTTTACTAGAAGATAGAGCTATGGTTTTGGAAAAGTTAGATTTCAGTTTAGTTAACATGAAAATAGGCAAACAGAAAGAAATACAAATTAATTTGGTAAGGCCAAATTGACTTTTCTGGTTTCACACGCAGCCACTATTCATATTTGTATATTTTTTGTTTTGACACAGCCGCTATTCATATTTGTATATTTTTTGTTTTCACACAGCCACTATTCATATTTGTATATTTTTTGTTTTCACACAGCCACTATTCATATTTGTATATTTTTTGTTTTCACACAACCACTATTCATATTTGTATATTTTTAACTTCAAAAATATCAACTGCATCAAGAATTAGGAACATATCGTATTCTGGAAACAGATATATCAATAAAATACTGATTAAAGTATTGATAACTTTGACTGCTATCGTTTATTTATTTTTTAACCAACGTCTAAAAGAAAATATTAAACGTAGTATGATATATTTATGTAATTTAACTTATTTTAGTGTAACTAAAATAGTAGGTATATAGCCCCCTACTAGTAACATTTTAAGAATGACTACTAATAAAAATAGTGCCTATACCTATATAAATATCTCTAACTTACACCGAAAGAAACTTAGTTCAGTATTTAAAGCCAATTAGCCAATTAGCTATTTAAAGAACTTTCATAAACTTAAACACATACTTAGGTTAATGAAGATTCTAATTCAGCAACGGAAGCCATTTTTTTATCCCAACTAATCACTTTTATTACTAAAACAGTTATATTGTTGACATTCTCCAAATGAGATCACTTTTGCATCACTGCCGAGGAATCTCTGCTGAGTGGCAATTAAGAAATTTATTGTAACTGCTCTATCTAGGGCATCCATTACTGTAACGGCCGCTAATTCGGCCCCAACATTTTATATTAAGAAAATAGTGGGATATAATTATATGTTGTGATTCTGGTAATGATATTATTCTGAGTTTATTTTTGGTGTATGTTGTGTATATGATAGAGAGACGTTAAATCAAACGACGAATTTTTGACATTTATATCTTTGGTTTGGTTACATCATTTACAATAATAATACGATATAAATGTATTATATCTTAATACCTACAGTAGGTAAAATGAAAATTCACGTCTTTATATACGGGCTAGACAAGGGTCTAAGTCTTGAAAACTGGGCAAGTGTTAAAGAGTTGTAAGACCACCGAACTAGATCGTCATTGTGACGTCACAAATGCAAATACCTTAGACCTTGCTCGAAATAAATAGTATTTGGAATTGTCCCAGTCATCTTAAAAATGTAAACTTAATACGCTATTTTGCTACAAGTCAAATCAGATACTTTTTTCTTAATGTCAAAAACAAAAATTTTTATAGGATTTGTATGAAATATTGATTTATGACGTCATAGTTCCTTGGAGTCAAATAGCGCTCTTATTATCAGTTTTTAAAATGACGTTCAAAGTGGATATGATCAATGACAAGTGGCATTATTTTGTGACGTGTTTTATTCTAATTAAATAATTTATTTTTGACCCACCAAAATACCCAATTTGAGATCTTTCCCAGAATCCTAGAAACGGATTTTGAATCAGATTAAAAAAATAACGAGTTAGGTATATAACCAATTCAGATATATTTTTAAATTAATTCACTAAGCCTTAACTATAAAGCAAAATAATGCAACATTATTATAATAGATTCAGTACATACTATTACTTCTGCATCCAGCTCTAAAGATGATTTGTTTAAAATTCTGCAACGACTTGATGAATATCGCATATGTATATTGGAATAATGATGCTGGCTTGCACGGCATTCAATGGCATTTTGCATACAATATGCTGGATGGATTTATATTAATATATGGCCAATGTCAGAGACGGTTGCTTACGATAAATTATTCATCGCACACAGTCCAATTTGATATTGTTTCTTTGCGTCTACTCAGTTAGCACCATAATCATCAAGAGCGACGCACTTGTCGGTATAGTTGTCTCTTTCTTGCACCACTAGCACCAATACTAGAAAATTTAAAAGAGACAATTGATTTTATACAGCATTACAATGCTCGGAACAATATCTAAATTAAAGATCATCATCAACATTATCATCCGAGCGTATTCCCGGTTGCGCTGTCAGCGGATACGCTTCGGCCCGGGGTCCGCTACCTAACCTAGGTGGTTCTGGTCATGTACATACCTGTTTCCCTTTGAGTTGCGGAGGTCAGACGGCAGTCGCTCTGTGTAAAAACCAGTAACCTCGTCAAATCACCTAGGTAAGGTAGCGGAACCCGGGCTCTGAAGAGTAACCGCTGAAGATGCAACCGGAAATACGATTGAATGATGATGATTTAAAAGTGTGGTATTCAACTTCTATACTATATTAGATGAATTGAAAGTCGAATTAAGTGAAGAAGGCTTTATTTCATACGTCGTTATTGATTTAGGTATATTGCATTACAATGCTCGGAATAACATCTAAATTAAAAAAAAACTCACATATTTTTAATTGAAATATAAGAGCCATAAAAGGTCACATTTTATCTAATTTTATGACACGTGGATAGTCCCTCTCTAGCTCTCTAGGTCATGAGTGCCTAAAGCTTATTTCTAAGTAAACATAATTTAACTGACTACTATTGTTGCAAATATGAGATTTTGTCACAAATTATATGGAACTTTTGGATTTATAATATTAAGATGACATACTCTACTAAAACGATTGATCTGGATTTGCTCTACATCATTGTATAACATATTTTTACTGATTTACATGTGTACACAAAATTTCAGTTCAAATCGAACTTGCTCGAAACCTAGAAAGATTAAATCCGATGCCTATAGAGACCGGAATCGGTAAAGCTAAACTAAGCTAAACAAAATCTTATTTTCATTGCACTTTTAAGTATTGTATCATTATGAAACAATAAACTTGGTGCTTGGTTTACTCTTTGGTCAGGCAACTTTGTAGAACCAAAGAGAACACACCGTCAATTTTGTACCACAACAACAAAGTACAAAAATCACGGAGGCTGCTTACCGTCTCATAAATATTCAGTGAACATATTATTGTTCTCGGGTTGTCGGTAATTAGATCGCCCACTGAAGTAGCGACAAAGTTAGGCTTTGCAGTACAAGCCATTATGTGCACGTAGCTCATTAAGCTGCATTGAAATATTGTGATGTGAAGTGATGATATCTTTTTAATGCTAATCAGTTGGCTTTGTGGTTGGAGTATCTGCTTTAGCTAATGACTTAAATCTATGTTATTTTATATTAATTTAAAGTAAGTAGTCAAGAAGGAGATGGCGAGACGACATCGACAGTTTAATGAGCGAAAGGCAGCAGACTACAACGGACAGGGATCAGTGGAAAAAAGGGGAGGGGAGGACAAGGGACCCAGCAGTAGGCTACAAACACAGGCTTAAAATAAAAAAACAAGTATTCATTAAGTATAGGAAAAAAAATCTCTTTTTATAAGAAAATAAATGTATTTATTGAAATGTTTTTAAAAATGTTCTTAAATTTTATTAGTTCAAGTACACTTCAAAATTAACAAACAATATACCTATGTAAAAAATAAACGGGCAAGTGCGAGTCGGACTCGTACATGAAGGGTTCCGTACCTCCGTACAATGTTTTTTTTTTAAACGCTAAAAGAACACGTTTTTTGTATGGCGACCCCCTTTAATTTTTAACTTTTTTTATTTTTAGTATTTGTTGTTATAGCGGCCATAGTAATACATAATCTGTGAAAATTTCAAGTGTCTAGCTATTACGGTTCAAGAGATAGAGCCCTGTGACAGACAGACAGACGGACAGACGGACAGACGGATAGACGGACAGACGGACAGACGGACAGACAGTGGAATCTCAGTAATAGGGTCCCGTTTGGACCCTTTGGGTACGGAACCCCAAAAAGGAAAACATAGTACTTAGGTGCTACTTATATTTCTAAAAAAAAATTCTACCAGTAGACCTGCGATAGGAAACGGGAAGAAAGAGGTAATTGGCAATATAAAACTAAATAAATATTATAAATGTATGTACCTTACAATGTACTAAAAATATTGTCAAACACACAGAAAATGACAAAAACAAAGTCCTAATAGAGCCCAATACAGCAATAAAAGTATTGATATACCTATAAGTAACTGCATAAGTATTCAAAATTAAGTCGATCACGCAATAGTCGATATACCAGTTGGTCATAGCTGGCCGTAGAAATTATCCATCACTTAATTCACACTTACACACGAACACATTTTTTTAAATGTATGGATAGCATTCCAAAAAAAATTACTTTGCTTGAAATTCGTCTGTGTTTGATTGGGCCGCTTCGGAGGTGAGAAGATGAATTCAACAAGTACATTTAGTGCCCCTTCTTAGGCCCAAGTACATTCTCCTACCCGTATTAAAAAACATTCGCTAATAAACATACTTTTAACCCAATTAGTTTAATATAATATAATATAATTAATTTTTTCTCCGCCAGCTTTATGATACTTTGGCTTGGTATGAAGCTGTCCTCACATATATACATACATGGCATATATGTATGTACATATTTATACATGTAATACATGTACATGTACATACCTGTTTCCCACAGGAGTAAACTCATTAACTAACTCGGCAGATACTAATGACTACCTATCCTCACTATTTAGTTTTCCCTTAATTTGTTTATGTACTTTGCACATAAGTACATAAGTTTATTTTGTTAATAAATATATGACTTTTGCTTAAAAATTCTGTAACACAGGTTTATGCTAGGTTACTGACCCCACAAAAAATATAAAAATTCAAGTTCACTGAAGTCATGGCTATTCAAACAATCATGTACAAAATTTGTAGCGATAACCGAGAGTGTATGACGAATAGCAAGTTTTACAAGCTGTCTATAAGACGAATGCCGAACATGACCTTACAATTTATATCATAACCGAAGATCTTAGATGCAAATGGATATTTCGTTCAAAAGAAATCATAAATATTTAGAGAAAAAACGAGACATACTCTAAACAAAGCTCGCTGGTAGTTGTCTCACATTATTGTTTTTTAGAAAACAGTAAGCATAGAATAAGTGTAAGTATCTAAATAACTGTATTTTACATGAAAGTTCGGTCATATTTTTTTTTCTAATAGGTTAAGCAATTCAATGTCAACATACTCCTGACCAAGAGAGTTAAGCAAACTTAAAAGGCCCCTGGGCTAAGGAGCGAATTTATATAAAGGGTTTGTTGCACAAATTTATGGGGAGCCGGCTAGGTCACTGAACACCTACCTGAAATTTGCATTTTTGGGTCGGTATCAATGCCTAATAAGTGAATCCGATAAAATCTTAGCCTTTCTAGGGTACATTTGAATCGAAATATCGTAATGAAGGTTAGGTGAGTTCCGCCAAAATGGCCGACACCCATTATGTCAACTGACCTGACATTGACAGTAACTGCGAGTGACGTTTAAATCAGGTTGCGTACGTATAGGGGCGCCATGACAGTATCGCCATTATACGATTGTAACTGTTTTTTAATGAATTTTTGTACACTATCAAGATCAAAACAAATATATGATGGTCTTAATCGGTTTTTGATATTTTTTCTGATTTTTGGGGAAGTGTTCATGATCTAGCCTGTTTTGCAACATCCCCTTTGTGCATGAAGAAAGCACGTCGAAAAAAGGTGGTTTTCATCTTCTTAAAATAAAATCATTCAGCACTGACAGTGTAATATCATGCCCAAAATAGTGGATGCTTTATAACATTTAAAACTGCATTTAAAATTTCAGACAGGTGCACCATTACACTCAGCGTTTTGTACTTCTTATTGGCAGAGTTCTGTTTGCGAGCAGGAATGCTACAAAACTATCAATAAAAATGCGTCACAATCTGAATGAAATAAAAAATCATCATAAGCCTACATGATAGGGTTGTCTTCTATTGGTTGCTAACAGTGCTAACTCCATATAATTCTTAGGTCCATGACGTCGACCCATAAATCAAGCCGAGGCGTACGATCAAAACTGACATGGATATCTCATACTATAACCTCTTGAGACGTAACGAATACAACTTTTTAGGGTTACGCTCGAGGCGATTAGACCCCTGTAAGGTTTGCGATGTTAAGTCATTAGGCTAGGCTTGTAATTTATTATTGTAAAATTATTCTACGAGGAATCACAAAAGGATAATAAATTAATGGTATGTAACAATGTAAACGATCGCACATATTTGCATGCCGTAAATAGCGAAATAAGCTAATAGGACGTCTAATATTTTTTCTCTCATTTATTAACTTCGGTATAATTCTTTCTATCGAAATATTAAAAAATATTTTTGGCCTCCCATAGAAGTCGATCAGATGATACGAGTTTGTATGGAAAGTAAAAATATTTTTCATATTTATACATACGTTCCTTGGGAAAAGTTGTTCACTATAACGGACTGAATTCACCCTTAATAGTTTCAGAGTATTTTGTTAGACGTAATATAAAATAATAAATAAAATAAAATAAAATTTTGATAATTTAGTCGAAACATCTTTTTGGGTTTTCCTTTCCCTCTTTTTCAATAAATAATTTTACTTTCACTTAATCATGGTAATATAAAAAAGCTCACAATAGTTTTCAGAATTATCCTAATGTTGCAGGTTTAACCAATTTTTTCTTATACTTCGCTGGACAGCACGCGTTAGTCATCTTAATATATACGGGGCATATGACAGTAAGCCACGGATCCACTTGGATTTTTTGTCTCAAGCGCACTCGTAAGTGTTGTTACGGATGAATTGCAATAAAAACTTTATGATTATAGCGTCCATGGAAATAAAATTGTGTGATCAGAGAAAGGAGTGCCTTCAAACAGGTATAGAACAAAGTCGTGAGCCTGTGAGGCGAACTTTCGCTGTTCAACATATCCGGTGATAGGCTGAGTTGTAATATAAATACGATTATAATTGATGTTGACATACATATAATATTATTGTTAATAGACCTTTGATCTAGCGATTTTAATGTCTGTTATTTGAATATATATGGATGAAATTTGGTTACGTACGAGTATATCCCAAATATTATGGAAAAGGTAAAAAATAGAAAATAACCTAAACCTCAATACATGTTTTTACTTTATAATACTTCCAGAATACTAGTTTTATTCGTAGTAATTTATGTGTTAATAAATTGTGTTCTAAACTTAGAGGTAAACTAGAACAAGAATAGAGGAAGGAAACTGACAAGGTGAGAGGAGTGTGTAAATCAGGAAATGGCTAATAAAATCTTAGTAGAAATGAAAGAGACTAAGACGTTACGGTTGAGATGGCGAAGAGAGAATAAAATAGACGCTACTTACTTGCTGTGCTTACCCCGCCTAGAGAAGGGGTGAAGAAGAAGACTATAAATACCACCTTGTTCTTTCTTTTTTGTGTACGTGGCCAACACTGGTGTCAGATTTTTCAAACTGCCGAAAGGTTCAATATAATAAAATAAAATATTATATTGTTTTGAATAAAAACGCTTTAATATAAATAACACAAGCACACCTGCCAAGACAGCCGGGACCAACGGTTTAAAGTGCGTTCCGAAGCACGAAGGAGCGAGACGACATTTGGAATCTCTGTATAAAACCCAAAGGTTGGTAGACAACGATTTATGCGTTATCGCCTATTGTTCTGTACAATTTGTATTTGATGGACAATAAATGAATAAAATGATCAATTATTGTCTTATTTTGTTTATAACCTCAACTGTCCCACGCTGGGCAAAGTTCCCCTATATTTTTCCAATCATCTTGATTTAGCTCCCAAAATATCTGATGTCATCACTTCAATGTTTCCTAGGCCTGCCTGGCTTCCTACGATCATCTTCGGGAATCCATTCTGTGATTAATTTGACCCATTTATCTTGGTGCATATTGTAAAGAAATATTAAATTGCCGCTTTCAAAACAGAAAGCGTCACCCACAACAACTAAATAATTAAATATATTAAATAAATATATCTTTCTGTATCATTCATATAAAAAAGGTCATTGGCGCATCATATCAATCATCTGCACTACATGCCCAAGTCGCCCAGTGAAGATCACCCCTGAACAAACAAATTGGCGTTCGCGGAACAGTGATAGATGATCGACTACGAAACAAAGGCTATAGCGTTGCATCATACTGGTTATTCGACGCAATGTGAATATAGTTTTTGTTATTACTCGACTATGGTTAAGTCAAGAAGAGGGTTATGTGTTTTGCAGCAATGTATGTATGTTCATCTGTTCCTGGTTTCTTCTACGATATCCATGGTACCTGGACTGCCTCCATGGTCCAGTGGTTAAGGCATTTGCCTTGTGATCCGGAGGTCGTGGGTTTAAATCCCACTGGGAAGCATACTTTGTAAAAGTCTGGTTAGAATATTGCAGGCTTAAGTCACCTGATTATCCGTAAAGAAAGATGGTTCCGTGCTTCGGAAAGCACGTAAAGCTTTGGGTCCCGAACGCCATTTAGCGTTTGTTTAAACCTATCCTAGGATTGGTTCTGGTCTACCCTTTAGGTTGCGGAGGTCAGACGGCAGGCGCTCTTTATAATAAGCAGTAACCTCGTCAAACCACTGAGGGAATAGGTAGAGGACCCCGGGCGAAGCGTTACCTCCTTTTTTTTAATTTACCTAATACGCTCGGATGATGATGATTATGATCCATGGTACCTTGATAAATGAGGAATCGTGGGAAGTGTCTTCGCTGTCTGGTGTTTATAAGCTATGTGACGTCACACTAAATACAATATGGCGCCCTCTTTGGACCATTAAGTAACTAAAAAATAAAATATATCGAATGATACCGTGTAAGGTATCAAATGAAATAAATAAGTAAGTATCTATTTCTTCCTGCTTGGCTTGCAATAACTGGATAAATGTGCTTTTCAGTATTTTTCCCCTGTCGTCAATTTTTTTTTTTAATTATTGAAATGTCTCGTTTTAAAAAATGTATCAAATGTAGAGAGGTATTTTTTTTGTCTTATGTAAGTTTTATATCTCTTCTTAATTCAAACAAAGTAGTTACACGAAAAGGCAATTGATTTATGAATGGCATGAACGAACGTATCATACAATTTTTATTTTAAAATTTTCAAGCTGTTGGATTGGGCTGTCAAATGGAACAATATATATAGTCATGATTGCCATAGTAAGTATGAATACTGCTACATCTTTATATGTACTGTCAGCTAACCCACCGAACCCACCATCCCGGAAACAAACTATCTGCGAAATACAGACTTGCGTCTGTTCGCAGATGGGCTGTTGCCGGATGAACAAAGGAGCTTAATATTGAACTTTACAACATAAACTGTAATTGTTTGTTTATTATGGCTTAGTCCTCCATGCGGGTCTGGGAGAAAAGAAAAATAAAAGAAGGTATCAGTTGCTTCTCCTCCCGCGCAGATAATAAAAGCCGAATGAGGGAATCGGCGATAATGCGAATCGTGTTAATAGGCGATGCGGCTAGCAACCCATCACTATTTTGACTCCTTTTTTCCACCTTCTTGCCCACCATCATGCTAAAAGTGGTAATTGTATTTTGCGGCCCTGGGATCTGTCTACTTAGAGCCGCAATACTTAAAATGCTCTGTCTGCCCCATTAGGGATAAAGACGTGATAGTGTATGTATCATTCAGTGAGTAAATCACTTACGCACTCGAAAAAGAAAATATACCAATATTTCGCTACTGTTCTTGCCACAAGAATAGTAGCGGAAGGAGAGAAAAAGGGAGAAAAGAGTTTAAGTATCTTGAAAAAACTACAGAAAACTATAAAAACAAGACCAACCAAATAGGTCCCTAGAATCGTTAGTAGTTCCGAAAATCATTCCACGTAATATTTACCGCGGCGGGCGGGGCTTAAAATATGAACAGCGCGGCGCGACAGTTCGCCGTGACACTCGAGTCGTGCCGTTGCGTCGCAAGAAGTTCCCTTTGAGAATATTGCTGTGTTTTTGCGATAATCGATTAATTAACAATACAGTCATGTGCCGTGAAGTGGTGTAGAAGCCATATAGACATGAAAATTAGTTATTCAAAATAAAAGTAACACGTAAACAAGGTTATTTATTTTAGCGTAGCGTACTGCATAATAGATACCATCCGCGCGTTGTATCTCACCGCTCATTGCGTTGACTGCCCCACCCGACCTACGACAACGCGTGACCTTGTCGCGACCAATCGCATGTATCTTTGTCTATATGTGCGTTCAAGTGTTTCGTTGTAATTACTGTTCGTTTGTTTGCGTAAATGGAATCAGAATCGAAGCGGTGAATGTAGGAGCGTTAGTTGTCTAGAGAATTATATTTCGATGGTCCCTAGTACTCATATGCAATGAAAACTCATTGAGCCAATAACGCATTGCACTGCGAGTTGCGATTGCAACCAATCATCGTTTGACACAACTCAAATTGTAGTTTCAGCCATTCGGCTTGATTGATACAAATCGAGGTCACCCACTGATTTATCAGTGCTCTATTGAAGCTGTAATTATTGCTTCATTACGCCAATCTTCATAATCAACTGTGATTTCTCTTTCACTTGGCTAACGAATTGTTCTTTATTGTTTTGTTGCTACGCTTACGTGATTTTGAATAATCGATGTTATCTTTTTGTCTAGAAAAATTATAACTTTGCAACCAAAATGTCAACTCGAGTCCAATAGGTACATTGTAAGGAATACTAAAAAAATATTGGGTCATTTACTTATTTTGATCATCATCATCAGATCCTTTTAAGTCTTCATTGTGGTAGCAAGAACCTTGTCTGTCTGTTTCTGGCTTTGTACCAGAGCCATGCTTGGCCAGAGCAGTCAGAAGTTTTAGCCTTCACTCTCCACGCTAGCCAAACGGAATGGAGAGGTCTCATTTTATATAAGCTTTGTTTAGCTTGCATTTCCCAAGTCGCCGTCTTCGACATCCACAGGAAGACCTGGAGTGGTCTTATTGTACTCTGCCGGGAACCACACGACAATGCTGGGAACTACACAGTAATGCTGGGAACCACACGGACATTTATTTATTTACTCTACTCTTATGAAGTAAACATTACAACACTCGCCTCAGTAATAAATCGCATTGCAATGCACCGGATAAAATTTGATACATTATAATCAATGACCTTCCGTACACAATTATAATTGTTTTCAATTTATTATAAATTACTTGGTCTATTGGTACTCGTATTCCTATACAACAAAGCTAAGCTATTTTTATTTATTAAAAGTCATAGTCATTAGAATCCATTTTTTAGCCTTTATCATCAAAATTATTTTAAAGGTCCGTTTACTTTACAGTAAATAGCTTCTATCCAGCTTCAAAATTGTGAAGCTAAAAGTCTAAAACCTTGAAGTTCAAACTCGACCTTATATAAACTTGAAAAGCCACAAAGACTAACAAAACAGTGAGAGTAAAACCGTTTGTGAAAATATAACAATCAATCATGGCGCCATGTTGCATTGTGTTCGGATGCCAGGAGATTATTTACATGAAATTGATGAATGTCAGATAAAATTGACTGACCTTGACCTCTGTGAAAGTCCGTGGCTAATAAGCGAAAAATTTACCACATTTTGGTGCGGATGGATTATTCGTCTCTATGATGAATGTATTATGTTAGAATTGGTAGAACCTTAGTTTTTGCCATAGAGTATTTAGCCTAGTTTTTACGTAGTCTTTCGAAAATCTTCATGGTTATTATACCAATTAATGAAGAAATTTGTTGTATAAATCAATTTTGATATTAGTATCTAAGAACAGTTAAATAGTATAGATAATTATAAATTTCGAATATATTACAGTTTCTTTCTTTGCGAAATCAAAACTACTGTCTTTCAAAATTTCTATTTAAATAATAATAGTGGTATGCTTTAGTTAATGTATAGGCATACCAATTCATTCTCAACCCATTAGTGTTCCATTATCGCTATTAGAGCTAAAATGAAGATTCTAGATCAAAGGAATCGGTGCATAGTATATATAACCATGATAGGATTAGTCTAGATAGCATATTTGCGTCTAATGAATGTCGGGACTAGTCGTAATCAATTTATATCAATATCGCCAATGGCCCGCTCCGGACTTGTTAACAGGCATTAATATGAAATTTAACGTTAGGGCTACCAACTTTTGATTAACCCTTATTGTTTGTAGTAAAATAATTACGAGTATATCATATTATGAAATATGCTAATATACAGGGTGACTTTTAAACCACGAGCCAAATTATTGAAGCACGTTCAATTCATGATACTGAACTAGTTTCTATAAAAATAAAAATAAAAATCGAAAAGAAATGCTGAGCAATTTGTATAGGAAGGTGATTTTTTAAAGTGTTTTTATGGAAAGTAGTTCAGTATCATGGATTGAACTTGGCATTTCTTAAAAAATGTTACAACATAATACAATGAAATAAATTACTTTGAGCATTAACTGAATTGAGAAATAATATCAATATAATGATCAGGATAAAAATGTCATTATTATTTGTCAATTATATAATCGGTTTACCAATTATATAATCGGTTTACCAATTTATATTTAGAGGCAATCGAAAGTCAATGCCATTGCAACTTTCGCACGCGCAAGGTTATATTATCGTATCGATGGTTTAATAGTATTTGTATTATCTGACCGCAAATTGTCGTAGATTTATGACAAGTATTATTAAATGTAGACCAGTTATATAACTTTTATATATCAAGTTCATTTTTGTTTTTTAAGGTTATTTAGTTATTGATCATGATCATGTCGTATAGCATGTTACTGCATGAATCCTAAATACTTAATGGCAGGTTTTTTAGCCAGTCTACGGCTGCCGGGGTTAAACTATGGAGTTCGCTAAGTCCTCCAGGGAAACGGTATAGCAGACATTCTTCAGCGATATGTTGTAAGGTTTGTTCAGAAGCTCCACAGTTAGATTCTGGAGATATTTTGGAATCCCACTTGTGGAGATGGTGGTTAGATCGGCCATATCCGGTTCTGAACCGGTTTAGTTTAATCAATACCGCACGCTGCGCGTCAAAACCAGGTGGCTTTTTCGTTGGGTCCGAAATTATTTCTGCTTGTGCAAGGTCTGAGGACTCCAGCTCCCAGGAAGAATGCCAGGATGTTGTCGTATTAAGGAAGAATTTATTCATGGATGTCATTGCAGTAATAGCATCGGGAGATTCGCGAATCACTTCGAGAACAGTCCGGTGAGCCAGTGTTGGGTCGAGATCATTTAGCCGTGTTTTACTTGTGAGCTAGTCCGTTGCCCGGGATGAACCACGAGGAGGTAGTTCTCAACCAATTTCCACCATTATCATTAATTTCCACAATTCGTTATTGATTAATCAGTGAAATTGATAAATTGAGTGGTGTTTTTATCAGATCTTATAATAATTTTAAATAGATAGAGCGTAAGATAACGACATTCAAAAATGGCCCTCCAAATTTGCATTTGGAAGGTCTTTTTAACCAGCATTTGACTGCAATTCCACTTATGAGTAAAAAAGTGCTAAACCATAACTAATTTAGAAAAAAAGACCTTATAGATATTATTTATATTAAATCTGTCCGCGCATGTGAGCTATAAGTCACGTCACTGGTAACAGTGACGTGACTTATAGCTCTGAATCGTGGTCCTTTACTATCATATGGGTCTCATAAGAAGGCTCAACGTCATCGAATCAGAAATTAGGAAATTCGTTGGAGAACGAAAGTTACTGACATAGCCAGCGGATTAGCTCGTTGAATTCAGTGGGCAGGATACATAGTGCAACAAACCAATGGCCGATGGGGCAATAAGGTTTTCGTATAGCGACCATGCACTCACAAGCGAAGCGTAGGATACCTACCCACAAGGTGATCAAACGACCTGACCAAGGCTACTGGGAAGCGCTGTAAGCAGGCCGCTCTAGATCGGTCATTTTGGTAATCCTTAGGAGAGGCCTATGTCCAGCAGTGGACGTTATGCGGCTGAAATGATGATGATGTACATTACCTAGATTTAACAACTGAACAAATATGTGCATTAGTGACTTCATTATGAATATTTTTAGTGCATTGGAAACCTACCCACAAGGTGATCAAACGACCCGACCACGGTCGCTGGGAAGCGCTGGATGCAGGCCGCTCTAGATAGATCGGTCATTTCGGAAATTCTTGGGAAAGGCCTATGTATGTCCAGCAGTTGTCATTATGCGGCTCAAATTATGATGATTTACATTACCTAGATTTAATAACAGAACAAATATGAGCATTAGTGACTTCACTATGAATATTTTTAGTGCATTTAAATGTTTGTACCAGCCCTATACGTCATCTATTCGAATTAAGGCAGAGCATGTGTGGCATCTGCCTATATGCAGTGATCGTAAATACTCCTATCTCCGCATGTGACTACGGACAACGTACATCGACCACGGATGAACCGTAACACTACACCAATCTTATGTCTACCATTCAAATTACACAATCGCGCACCAATGTCACGCGTGATATGTGGCCCCCTGTACATGTCGACAACGTTTTATTGTGTAATTCGAGACATATTTTAAACTGTTTGTAATTGCTTATCGATAGGATTGTTGTCCCTACATTTTGAACATGGAATGATATGTTCGGTATTAAAATACTATTTTGATAGCTCGCTTATCATGTCAGATCGATTCTAGAAGAATTTAATGTAAATTTGCTTTTGAAAATTATGCTATTTTAATATGCGTGAAGGTATTTATAAGATGTTTATTGTTCGCAATATGTCAGGACTCAGGAGTACGAATAGTCCCACACCTTTTCTAGTAGAAAATTCTGTTATATTATCGTCATCTATAGATATAAATTTCCAAAATATCGTTACAAAGATGCCTGCTTACTCACTCGGGTCGTTTTTTGGTACCTAATAACTAGTTTTGACTGCCGGTCTACCGAAGCGAGCGAGGCTGCGGAGCGGAGAAGCGGAAAAATATTAACCAATAGGATTACACAAAATCTACGCTCCGGTTCAGTGGACAGGGAGTATACGAACTAGTTTAAAAGTTCATACAAAACCGAGACTGAGCGGGAAAGCGGACGTACGTCGTTCGTACGTGTACGTCTTGCTCAGCTTCGGTGGACAGATGTATCTGTCCACCGAACTGTACTACGCAACTCCGCTCCGCTCTTCTCCCTCGCTCCGCTCCGGTGTACAGGCAGCCTTTAAGTAGCTAAAATTTTTTTTATAAGCCTGTAGATTCCTATAGTTGGGAAAAGGCCTCCCCTCTAGTTTTGCATAATTTTCTATCAGTGGCGATAGTTTTCCAGCTCTTTTCATATGCCCTTCGCTCTGCCCACCGTGTTCGAGGGCGGCCTCTTTCTCGTCGCCAGCCTGCAAGGACCAATTCTGTTGTTAATGTTGTTATTCTAGCCTACCTATCCTGGTGTATGCTGCTCATTTAACAAGCCCAGTCCCACTTGAGCCCGGCTGCTTTCCTCCCCACTTATTTTATTTTGGTCTTGGAGCGAATGGTGGTATTGTCTATACGATTTTTTTGATGCTTAGTAATACCTCCATAGACTATAATAATACTATAATAATTTCCGTCATCGTACCTAATAAGTCATAATAATCGAACAATGCAATATCCAATATTGATTGACACTGACACACGACAATTAACGTTTCAACATCCATTAAAATTATTTTGACACAGTTCACAAACTATAAAAAGTTACAACTAATGACGAACTAATTGTTTTGGACTTAATTGTGTTACAATAGAATTAGGCCGATCGAAGTATTCGATAGTTGAAGTTGACTTTTCTAAGTCGCCTATTACGACACAAGTGTGAGGGGAAAGGGGTTATGACGTCACCACGTGGATTCTTCTTAATTTTTTGTTTTTCGTTTGTACAAGTAGCCAGTACTGATGTCAGAATTTTCTACTCTCATAGCTTGACACGTGCCATCAAGCTAAGCCGTTTATTGGTATGTGATTTTTTTTTGTTTCCGTCAATTAAGCTATTTTTTAACCCCCAACAAAAAGAGGGGTGTTATAAGTTTGACGCTAGTGTCGGTCTGTCTGTCTGATTGTCTGTCTGTCTGTGGCATCGTAGTGCTCGAACGGATGGACCGATTTAAAAGTATATTCACAGCATATACATAGTACAGCTCTGATTTAGGTAAATCTTTTATGCTAATCTGGGAGAAAAGAAATAAAAACCGGCCAAGTGCGAGTCGGACTCGCGCACCGAGGGTTCCGTACAAATCTGCAAGGTTTACAAAGTTCGTTCATTACGACAAGTAAGTTTAAAATTATTAAAAAAAAATATATTATGTGATGTAACTAAAAATGTATGGTTTTCGTAATTTTTCCTTTATCTATGCTATAAGACGTTGCTTCGTACCAAATTTCAAGATTCTGAGTTCACGGGAAGCACCCTGTAGGTTTTGATTCCCTTGCAAGTGTCGAAAATTTGCGGCATAAACGGCTGTATCTTTTGATTGCGTTGGCTTAGAAGTTTGATTTTTTCACAGCTTCAAGGGACAGTAGACCTGAGTAATTGATATAAATTTCAGCTTCATACCTCCACGCGTTCCTGAGAAAAAGGGTCTTGACAGACGGACGGACGGACGGACAGACGGACAACAAAGTGATCCTATAAGGGTTCCGTTTTTTCCTTTTGAGGTACGGAACCCTAAAAACTTAGAATGTACTAGCTGCTTCTCTTCCCGCGCAGATTGTATTAGCCGAACCCATCACTTTTTTGATTCCTTTTTACATCTTTTTGCCCGAGCCGCAAGACCCAAAAATTCTCTATCTGCCCATTAGGGATAAAGACGTGATAGTGTAGTGTAGTGCTACAGAATTCGTGTGGTTCTGGGTTAGTATAGAACCACTCCATCTCTTCCTGTGGATGTCGTAAGAGGCGACTAAAGGACTAAGTACAAACATCGCGTGCTACAATTGCATTCCCAAGGAGGTTTAATGTCGAGCGGCAGCCTGTTGTAAAACTTTTCGCACAAGTACATTCCTAAAGAAGTTTGAAGTCAGGCAGGCGGCCGGTCGTAAAACTACCTAAATCATTTAAACTGTTCCGGCTATTTCTTCTCCATTTTGCAAAGTCTTTGGCATGCTTGGGTGACCATTGACATGCATGTTATATTTGAAGAAGAAGAATCCTTATTTTTCAGTTAGGATATAATCATTATTTAATAATAAGTGGCATTTAATTCATTAACGGGGTAACTCACACGCAAACGACTTCAGAAATTCCACAAATTAGAATTGATCGTTAAGTAACCACATTGAATTGATGGCCCAATGACCAGATACATTATCTGGAGTTTCGACCTAGCTATCTTGTGGTCATTAATCTATCGATGCCTACGTTTAACTTGGATCCATCAATTGTTGGGGGTCAATGAACATTCGTTACGTCGGGGTGGTGCCAAAATTCAAGCCAATGGTGACATTAATTTGTTTCAAACCAATATGTACTGTGTAATGTGATGGAAAGATGGATGAAAAGAGATTAACAAAAAACATTTATAAGGCAAGTGTGAAAGGAAGAGTGAGACAGGGTCCACTTTGGCGAACGTTATGCGATCAGATTGCGACGTTCTGAAAAAGGGAGAGGTAGGAAGTACCCGTAACCGAAGGGTATGTATGAAGAGGTTGATGAGTGTAGATGAAGCGAAAGAGGTCTGTCAGGATCTTAGCAAGTGGAGGTCCATAGTCTCTGCCTACTCCTGTGGGAAACAGGCGTGATAGTATGTATGTACTGTGTAAATGATTTTCTTTCCGCATTACTTCTCAGCAGTGATCGTTGCGAAACGCTTAAATAGGTAGCTTTAAAAAAAACATTACTTGTTATGTACACTAAAATTGTGTACAAGTGCTGGCAAAGGCCTAATTACTGAATGAATACTTGATTATTTGATTAGGTATTGATTTTTTTAAATGAAATTTATACGTAAGAACTATACTCCTTCATGGTCAGGGGGAAAAAAACATAGAATGTGCCAGCCAGCAGGGCAAAGAATCTGAATCATATCAATAGGCGATGCGGTTAGCAATCCATCACTATTATGATTTCATTTTTCCACCTACATGCCCACCATCACGCTAAAAGTGGCATTAGCCTTACCTCCCTAGGCTCTGTCTGCCCCGTTAGTGATAAACGTGATAGTGTTTTTTTTTTCAGTTTTTGCTCAATTTTTTTAGTGTAGAAAGGGTCTGACCGGTCACTATGCATATTTTTAAAGTAGATTAAAATTGCTACAATTTGAGACTAATACCTAAAAAAATTACATAAAATAAATCAAGTGCAGGCATGTGTACTCGTATGTGTTATAATGTAGACTCCTTGTGTAGACTTAATTTCACTTAGTGAATGTATTTACATGAAATGTTATTATTTCCTCTTCCGCTTATCAGCAAGAAACATACATTTAAGAAGATGTAAAGTGTGTCACATTTTGATCTCATGGCTTTAGTTAAACGGAAAGAAAGTTAATGCATACCTTAAAACACTTCCTCTGAGACTTC
Source organism: Acrobasis repandana (assembly GCA_963576875.1). NCBI lineage: Eukaryota > Metazoa > Arthropoda > Insecta > Lepidoptera > Pyralidae > Acrobasis > Acrobasis repandana. The sequence continues at coordinate 8,193,568 of OY756223.1, read as the reverse complement.
CTGTCGCTATCAGGATACAGACAATACTGATAAGATAAGGTTACAATTTCACTTTTATTTTTGTATTAATAACATTTAACAAAATATGTATATGCACTCAAACTATTTTAAGGAACAACTTTCCCTAAGGAACATTATATGGAAATAGGAAATATATTTTTTGGCTTTTCATACAAACTTAGATAAGCTGATAGGATAAACTTGTATGGGAGGTCAAAAATAATTTTTAATATTTCGATAATTGTTCATTCATTTGGATAATACTTTAACCTGGTGCTGTGTTTTGACATAACAATTATGAAAATAAAAAAATAAACGGGCAAGTGCAAGTCGGACTCGTACATGAAGGGTTCCGTACCACCGTACAATGTTTTAAAACGCTAAAGAAAAACGTTTCTTGTATGACGACCCCCTTTAATTTTTTAATATATATTATTTTTAGTATTTGTTGTTATAGTAATACATAATTTGTGAAAATTTCAAGAATCTAGTTAATGCCATTATAAAGATCGAGTAAAAAACGCTGAAAAAAATACATTTCTTGTATGACGACCCCCTTTAATTTTTAACTATTTTTTATTTTTAGTATTTGTTGTTATAGCGGCCTCAGTAATACATAATCGGTAAAAAATTCAAGTGCTATTACGGTTATCTAGCTATTACGGTTCAAGAGATAGAGCCCTGTGACAGACGGACAGACAGACGGAGAGACAGACGGACAGACAGACGGACAGACAGACGGACAGACAGACGGACAGATAGAAGGACAGACAGACGGACAGACAGACGGACAGACAGACGGACAGACAGACGGACAGACAGACGGACAGACAGACGGACAGACAGACGGACAGACAGACGGACAGACAGACGGACAGACAGACGGACGGACAGACGGACAGACGGACAGACGGACAGACGGACAGACGGACAGACGGACAGACGGACAGACGGACAGACGGACAGACGGACAGACGGACAGACGGACAGACGGACAGACGGACAGACGGACAGACGGACAGACGGACAGACGGACAGACGGACAGACGGACAGACGGACAGACGGACAGACGGACAGACGGACAGACGGACAGACGGACAGACGGACAGACGGACAGACGGACAGACGGACAGACGGACAGACGGACAGACGGACAGACGGACAGACGGACAGACGGACAGACGGACAGACGGACAGACGGACAGACGGACAGACGGACAGACGGACAGACGGACAGACGGACAGACGGACAGACGGACAGACGGACAGACGGACAGACGGACAGACGGACAGACGGACAGACGGACAGACGGACAGACGGACAGACGGACAGACGGACAGACGGACAGACGGACAGACGGACAGACGGACAGACGGACAGACGGACAGACGGACAGACGGACAGACGGACAGACGGACAGACGGACAGACGGACAGACGGACAGACGGACAGACGGACAGACGGACAGACGGACAGACGGACAGACGGACAGACGGACAGACGGACAGACGGACAGACGGACAGACGGACAGACGGACAGACGGACAGACGGACAGACGGACAGACGGACAGACGGACAGACGGACAGACGGACAGACGGACAGACGGACAGACGGACAGACGGACAGACGGACAGACGGACAGACGGACAGACGGACAGACGGACAGACGGACAGACGGACAGACGGACAGACGGACAGACGGACAGACGGACAGACGGACAGACGGACAGACGGACAGACGGACAGACGGACAGACGGACAGACGGACAGACGGACAGACGGACAGACGGACAGACGGACAGACGGACAGACGGACAGACGGACAGACGGACAGACGGACAGACGGACAGACGGACAGACGGACAGACGGACAGACGGACAGACGGACAGACGGACAGACGGACAGACGGACAGACGGACAGACGGACAGACGGACAGACGGACAGACGGACAGACGGACAGACGGACAGACGGACAGACGGACAGACGGACAGACGGACAGACGGACAGACGGACAGACGGACAGACGGACAGACGGACAGACGGACAGACGGACAGACGGACAGACGGACAGACGGACAGACGGACAGACGGACAGACGGACAGACGGACAGACGGACAGACGGACAGACGGACAGACGGACAGACGGACAGACGGACAGACGGACAGACGGACAGACGGACAGACGGACAGACGGACAGACGGACAGACGGACAGACGGACAGACGGACAGACGGACAGACGGACAGACGGACAGACGGACAGACGGACAGACGGACAGACGGACAGACGGACAGACGGACAGACGGACAGACGGACAGACGGACAGACGGACAGACGGACAGACGGACAGACGGACAGACGGACAGACGGACAGACGGACAGACGGACAGACGGACAGACGGACAGACGGACAGACGGACAGACGGACAGACGGACAGACGGACAGACGGACAGACGGACAGACGGACAGACGGACAGACGGACAGACGGACAGACGGACAGACGGACAGACGGACAGACGGACAGACGGACAGACGGACAGACGGACAGACGGACAGACGGACAGACGGACAGACGGACAGACGGACAGTGTCTCTACTGACTAGGTACTCAGATGTTAACTTTGATCAATATTGAGTATATTTTATTAATGATGAAAATTGTGTGATTCTACTACAAATATTCAAACTTGTACACCTTATGATAAGTACAATTATTGGCTTCTCAAAAATTATATAACCAAAAACTTTTTGTTGATCTTGAACTTGATTAAAACCCAGCTGATATTTACGTTGATCTTTTCTACACAGTTCAAATTTTGATTGATCGTACAAGCCTTAAAGTAAGTTAAATATTAAAAGACGATGACTAAACATAAACAAATGAGGTTGAGTCTAAAAAAATCGTCTGCGCCTTCCTACATTAGCATAAAGACCATGATTTGTCTATGATTAATTCCTTTCGTGTCAACATTCAGTTGGTCGATGTTCTTATATTATGAGTTACGCCTCTTCGTAATTCGACCATTTGTACAGGCGTCGTTACCTACGTTTATATTGATAAGATATTTCATTGATGTATGTTTTATTACGTTAGATATTTATTATCATATGTTATAACTTGTTGATTTATGGCTTGAATAATTAATGCCTGTTTGGAATAAAAATGTTTTATGACTTGAGCATGTAGAAACAGTGGTATCTCTATGCACTAGGCTATATTCCTTTTTTTTAACTTAGTTTACGAGTACTTCGCCTAAGCGCGTTCCCGGTTGCATCTTAAGCTTGGTGCTTTGGTGTGTGCCCTTGCGCTTTCCCGCTTTTTCTTCTCCAAATATAACATGCATGTCAATGTTCACCCAAGGATGCCAAAGACCTTGCGAAATGGAGAAAAAATAGCCAGAGCGGTTTAAATTATTTGGCTATAGTTTTACGACCTGCCGCCTGCCTGACGTCAACCCTCTTTGGGAATGTGCGAATTCCCAAAGAGGGTTGACGTCAGGCAGGCGAAAATTTACACCGGCCGCCGTCCAACGTTAAGAGGATACACGGAGTCCAGTGCTGCCCTCATTTGAAATAAATTATTTGTAAGCAAACGGAGATATCATTTAAAATTTTGATCTAGAAAAACATAGATAACCCTTCAAACTATTTTATGAACCACTGTTTACAGTTTAGAGTGAGAACGTTAAGCTTTAGTTTGCATTTTTGCCAATAGTGGCCGTTTTTCGCAAAAATGCAAACTAAAGCTTAACGTTCTCACTTTAAACTGTAAACTTGTTTTCAACTTTAGTTGAAAACAACATAAGAACTCAAAGAAATATCTACTCAATGTGGTTACCGATATGGTTTAAGTTAGCTCACGTCAGAACTCAGCTTCTTTTCGTTTAGATACCTAGACATCCATTGCAGGCAAATTTCATTCTTATTACTCTAGAAAAACGATTTGTATAACTGAATTTACCACTCCGAGGGGCCGCTGCGCGCATAGTAATAATGTAGGTACATTTTCGATACCTAAACGGGGAGTGACACAGGCCTGACTTTATAAAATATATCTTCGAGTAGCTACCTATTCAATACAAGGGTTTAATGTATAGTCGAGTAGGTATCAGTTTTTGTGGCTTCACTTGCAAACAACTTTTCTTATACAATTTATGTGTTGACCTTACTTCCATGTTGACCTTTCGGTAACCATAAAAGGGTGTCCTAACTTTGTTTATGTCATCGACTGGACCAAAAACCATAGCATTAGGGTAAGTACGGTGGAACTTAGCCCAACTTCAGTAATATCGTTACCTACTAAGTAAAAGCTGTAATAAGATCATCCAAGCTCCGATACACCCGATACCTTCTTAACCAAATTTGCTTTCCTTTTAGGTTACTTGCTTCTTATTGGGTTAAATGGAATAAGAATCACACATTATCTCCAATTTCCCTAGATTCTTTGAGTATTTCTATTTTGACCATGCGATTTTGAGAACTTTGCAGATAAGTACCTACTAGCACAGAATAAATAATACTAACGTACAGAAGTCTCACTCTGCAAAGAAATTCAAAGAAATATCTACTCAATGTGGCTAGCGATATGGTTTAATTTAGCTCACGTCAGAACTCAGCACCTTTTCATAAAGATACCTAGACATCTATTGAGAGCCATTTTCATTCTTATTACTCTAGACATACGATTCGGATAGCTGAATTTACCACCCGGAGGGGCCGCCTGCGCGCATAGTGATAATGTAGGTACATTTTCGATACCTAAACGGGGAGTGACACAGGCCTGCTACTATTATCCTGTTCTTATAAACACGCTACTTAACATGTGTCTATAGGTTCGTAACATTAGTAAAGTCATCATGATCATATCAGCCACAGGTAGTCCACTGCTGGACATTTACCTCCCCCAAGGATTTCCAAAACGACTGATCGAAAGCCTGCATCCAGCCTTTTCCTGCAACCTTGCTCAATTCGTCCAACCAACTAGCAGGTGGGTGTCCTACGCTGTGCTTGCTGGTACGTGGTCGCCATTCGGGAACCTTTCTGCCCCTTCGGCCATCGGGTCTTTTCAGTATGTGCCCAGCCCACTGCTACTTAAATGAGCTAATTCGCTAATTAGTTCAATATTTAGGTTAATTCAATGGTACTCGACATGTTTTTGCAAGGAATTAAGCGAAATAAATTTTTTTAATAGGCTTAATATTAAGGGACAGGTAATAATCAGGGACATGATCTTAAATTAAAACTGACATAGTTATTAATACATTTAAAAAAAAATTGTAAAAGCTTTTTTATCCCAAACTCCATGGGGTTGCGTCGTTTTATTACAGGGCTCCTATGGCTATCTTCCAGCTCTATCATTAGATTAGCTTCTTGTTATAATAATTTTGTATTGTCCTCTGATTTACATTAGCATACAAAATTTCATTTCAATTGGAAACTGGAAATTGGCATATATTTAAATTGCAAGATTTGACCCTTAAAATAACAACAGGGAAAGTTAAATAAAAGCTTGTAAAAATCTTAAACTTGTAGAATGTAATATTGTAGAAATATAAAATGTTAAACAATTAACGGTAATGCTATAGGAATAGAGGAAATAGTTAGGTATTTTTAAACTTGTTCAACTTTTTAAACTACACTGGGAATGAGGGCAATAATAAGACAAGCGTCCGTTTTGGAAACAATTTGGAAAGCACCCCACCTTCACCCACGTATTGTTCCGAGTTATCAGCCATCTCATGTTTGTCTAACTAGAGACGTGTTGCATCGTTATCCTGTTGAGATTAGTGTGGACATGCGTTAAAACACTGGTTGTTCTCGTTATTACAAATTCTATTAATTTATTTTCAGAAATTTTAGACAAGTTTATTTGCTAGGCAAATTAAAAAACCCCGACTCTGAGAAAGCCATTTAGTGAAATTCGTCGCTAGAGAAAGTCCTGACTTTCATGCGTTAATCCCCAATTACTTTTTAACGACTGAATCGATTTTTATTAAACATATCTAAGAACTACCGCAAGGGAACTTACTTTCACGCTAAAAAACCGCATCAAAATTGGTCTATCCGTTCGAGCGCTACGATACCACAGACAGACAGACAAACAGACCGACACTAGCGTCAAACTTATAACACCCCTCTTTTTCGTCGGGGGTTAAAAAGTGGCCTTTGAGTCTTGTGGCTTTGGGCTTTGTCTGTTTACACGTAGAGCTACTAGACCCAGAATGCTCTGTCTGCCCCATTAGGGATAAAGACGTGATACTGTAAATTAACTATTATTTCATGACTGACAAAAAATGCAATAAATTTAAAAGGAAATAAATTAAATAAACTGTAAAATAAATAATAGTGAATTTTACTGCAGTATCCATCGAAATGATAATTCTCTAGAAACCCACTCCTACATTCACCGCTTCGATTCTGATTCCAATTACGCAAACAAACGAACAGTAATTACAACGAAACACTCGAACGCACACATAGACAAAGATGCATGCGATTGGTCGCGACAAGGTCACGCGTCGTCGTCGGTCGGGTGGGGCAGTCAACGCAATGAGCGGTGAGATACAATGCGCGGATCGTACCTATTATGCATAATGCTACGCTAAAATAAATAACCTTGTTTACGTGTTACTTTTTTTTTAATAACAAATTTTCATGTCTGTATGGCTTCTACACTACTTCACGGCACATGACGGCATTTTTAATTAGTCGAATATCGCAAAAACACAGCAATATTCTCAAAGGAAACTTCTTGCGACGCAACCGCACGACTCGAGTGTCACGGCGAACTGTCGCGCCGCGCTGTTCATATTTTAATCCCCGCCCGCCGCGGTACATATCGCGTGGAATGATTTTTCGGGATTACTTACGATTCTAGAGAATTATTGTTCGTAGGCAGTATCATTTTACTGTGGTAAAAACATTACTTGACTATTTATTTTCAGCAAAAGAATTTTATAGAAATTTTTTTTCTTCCCTACCTGATGAATATAAAAGGTAAAATTTTTTTTATGACTTGATTCATCAAGTATTCAGTGTTAAGTCTTAATCACCTCATTATAATTATAATGATTGCCTCATAACCAGTACATGCTCCTTTATCATTTTATTAATCGAATACAAATAAAAATATCGATTCTGGAAAAATGAAGGACTCGTTTAACAATAAGTGCCATCCAATTACACAAATTACTCAATTTCAAAAGGTAGTTAAAGTAATCGAGCCCAATTTAGAATCCAAATATTATTAAGTAATTTTATCATTAAATATTTGAATGGAGAAGCAATAAGCTATAACAATCGTTTAATTTATACGGAGTAATTTCTGAAACGAGTAAAGGTGCAAAATTACCCTTTAAATATTCATAAATATTTATATTTACCAGCCTACTGCATTTTTTTATATGACCAAACATAATATAACATAGCGATCTGTGTGGTCTAGTGGTTATTCATAAGTAATATTGTTCTGTGTTATTCATACCGGAGATACCGGGTTCGAGCCCCGTTTGGGTTAAGATGGAAAATGATATTTTTCAAATTGATCTGAGTCTTGGATCATCATCATCATCCGAGCGTATTCCCGGTTCCTCCTTCCTGCATCCTCAGTGATTAAGCTTCAGAGTCCGGAGTTCGCTACCTAAACCTAGGTGATTTGAAAACCCCCCCGCCCGGGTTCTCATCTTGTCGCGATGGGGGGCTCAGTACCTGCGGACTGCCTCATCCGCGGGGAAGCCAAGAGGAACCCATTGCCCGGGTTGAGGCTTAGGCCTCCCCGGGCCCGGTGGAGGCCATTCCTGGCAGGAATAGCCTGGCTGTGAGGGAAGGGGGTGACGACGACCCCCCTACCATCAGGGCCGCAGGGGAAGAGGAGTGTCGGTGTTACGTTGCCGCTCTCCCTATCCCCTGCGGCCGGCTTGGTGGGCCCCGGTCACCGTCAGGTGGACTGGGGCAGGGCCTGCTTCTGCAGGCCCCAAATTATGAGGGCTGGTTGGACGGTGGAAACGGGATTCCATCGTCCAACGGACAGCCCTCCGGAGTGGAAGGCAGGCGCGTGTGCGTGTCAGCGCGCCAGTTCTTGTCGGGCCGAGAGGCCAACTCGACGGTTTCTCCGGCCCCTCTGATTCAGCAGAGGGTGCCGTGAGGCCGTTGGCGAGCCGGGGCCGCTAAGGCAGCGGCCGGCCGCGCCGGGGCTGTGGAGCATGAGAAGCACACGGCCCCGGCCGATAGCGGCTGAGAGGTGACACCGCGGAGTTTTTAGTGGTAACACCACATAACCTTACCGGTGTCCCGTAACCGGTAAGGTATCCGAAGGGATTTTCTCCGCGTCAAAAAAAAAAAAAACAAAAGGTGATTTGAGAAGGTTATTGATTTTTATACAGAGCGACTGCCGTCTGACCTCTGTAACCCAAAGAGAAGACCAGAACTAATCCTAGGATAGGTTTGAACAAACGCTAGATGGCGTTTGGAAGCTTTACGTGCCTTCCGAAGCACGGAATCATCTTTCTTTTCGGATAATCAGGTGATAAGTTGGTACCTACATAGTTCGTTCGTTTTATACATTACCTATAAAATACATTGTTTAATTTTAAAGTCTTCTTCTTCCTTACCATTTCTCTTTCATCTACATAAGGTCGGCGCAAAATATTTAATTAATTATCTATATTTTAAAGTCTCATCCACATTAAATAGACAAAGGTATAAGCATGATTTTAATAAGATTAAAATAATTGTATGCGTCCTGTAAGATTGACTGGGGCTAGTCAGTCAGGTGTAGACAAAAAAACGCCCATGCTTCATATAGTTTCTAGACAGATCCTTTCTTATCAGCCGACGTGATGCGTGAGATAATGGTATGATAAGTGTTTTCGGTCTTTCAAGAGTCTTATTAGATTTTTATGAGTATGTAAAAGTAAAATTTCGCAGGGATACGATTATGGAAAAATCATATTTAGTAAAAACCTAAAATTAGTTAAACGCATATTGTAATATTGTATTTACAAGTTCATTTCATACGTACCTAAGTTTTCTTTTTTATTGTTTTGGGGTTTTTTGTTTAATTTTAAATTTTTACTTTGTAATTTTTAATAAAAGCTATATTAGCGCCGGCGGCGCCCCACACAAGATGTTTTAAAAATACTGCTTTTATATTATTATAACAAAAATAAAATTTATATATGTACTTACATACTTATAATAATATAAGCCTTTTATTTCAGATAGATGGTTACATTTGTTACATTGTCTTTTATTTTATACTAAATTAAGTAGGTTTCTTCCAGCTGTCTGTTGCCCTTTTTCGGCAAAGGCCTCCTCCAACTGCTTCCAGGTGTCGCGGTTGCTGGCTGTTCTAGTCCATGTCTTTCCTGCCACAGCCATTATATCGTCTACCCATCTTCACCATGGTCTGCCTCGTTTTCTCTTCTTGTGCCTCGTGAACCATAACATTATTGTTTTTGACCATTTATCACTTCCCCTTTTAGTGCGACCTGTCCATTTCCATTTCAGTTTATTAACAGTTACTGATACAATCCTTGTCTTTGTCAGTTTCCTTATAGTTACAAGTTTTACTCTGTCTGACAGTCTCTTACCTAACATGCTTCGTTCCATTGAATTTTGACAAGTTTCGAGCTTCTTATAGTTTGCTTTGGTCATAGCCCACGTTTGGCATCCGTACGTAAGTAAAGGTAGTATACAGCTGTCGAAGAGTTTCCGCTTGATATTTATGTTAGTACTCTTGTTTTTCATAATTTCCTTTAGACTCCAGTACCGTTTCCATGCATTTCCTATTCGTCTGTCTATTTCTTTCGAAGTACTATCTGTTGGAGATATTATTTGCCCCAAATAGATTCGTCGACATAGTCAATTTTATGGTGGTTCACATAGATAGCTTCTTTTTTCCCGTCTTCTGAATGTTCATGTCTAATCCCACTGTACGGCTTATTTTGTCTAGATTATTTAACATGGTTTGTAGTTCGCCCTTTGAGTCTGAGACTATTATCAAGTCGTCTGCGAATCTCAGATGTGATAATTTCTCGCCGTTAATTTTTAGTCCACATTTCTCCCATTCCAACTTCCGAAATATTTCTTCCAGTACAACAGAGAATAATTTGGGTGATACTGGGTCGCCTTGACGGACGCCTCTTTCTATTCGAATTTCCTTGCCTTCTTTTTCTAGCCTAATTTTGGCTGTACTGTTTTGGTAAACATTTTTCAGTATTCTGATGTATTTGGTTTGGACTTACATACTTACTAAAATGTAATTGGTTACATCAATTGTAAATAGAAACCCGACTGGTAATTGCCGTGTAAACGTCAATCATAAATTAAACCTGTAGATATATTGATAGGTATAAGTGCAAAAACTGTGTGCACGTTCCGCTGATTAGACTCGCAATAAAAAATTGTGCTAAGCTATTTTACTTATTGATGGACGGTAAAAAGTGTTTAAATATCAATGAACTCACAGTCTCACGTCATTTAAAGTGTAGTACATAATACTTTAACTACATAATACTATTTAGGATGATACATGGAGTCCAGTGCTGCCCCCGTTTGAAAAAAAAATATTTGAAAGGAAACGGAGATATCATTTAAAATTTCGTATTAGTAAACCCTAGATACCCTTCCAACTATTTTTTGAACTACTGTTTACAGTTTAAAGTGAGAACGTGAAGCTTTTCTTCGCACATTTGCGAAAAACGGCCACTTTTGACAAATGTGAGGTCCTGCCTGTCCGGACACAGGTTGTGTCTGAGATACAGACCCTTGTCTAGTTCGGAGATGGCCTGTAGCTAGATGGATGGATTAAAATATAACTACTCTATGTATCTATAAATTTACGAGGTTTTGTTAATATGTCTATAAGTCTATTTAGCTAATTAAAGATTTATTATCATAGAAAATACTTTGTTAGCTACTCTTGCCACTCACACTGCGATCTCGTAAACACACATCTCTCTCTCATCTCACCGTATTCCTCAGCTGCAACGCTGTGAAGCCCGGGATCCGCTTTCTGGCTTTTCCTTCTCCACTTCGCACGGTCTTGAGCGAGTATCCTTGGTTGTAAAACCATTAGCACGCATAGGTATCATTCTCAATCATCTCCTAAACACATATAAGTAATACGATATTTGTAGATAGTTTATTAATGCGATAATAATTTAAGCCAGTAACAAAGTCTTACAAAAACCGGTCAAGTGCGAGTCAGACGCGTACAAAGGGTTTCGTACCTCCGTGCAATATTTTAAAATGCTGAAAAAAACACGCTTCTTAAATTGTATGACGACCTCCTTTGATTTTTGAACTTTATGTTATTATTAGTATTTGTTGTTATAGCAGTCACAGTAATACATAATTGGTAAACATTTAAATTGTCCCTCTATTACGGTTCAAAAGATAGAGCCCTGTGACAGAAGGATGGACAGACGGATAGACGGACATATGGACAGACAGCGGAGTCTCAGTAAAAAGGCACCGTTGGCAACCTTTGAGTACGGAACCCTAAAAAAAACAATGCACGAATTTGTTTTGTATTTTACCGAAGCATTGGGCATAAATATTAAATCATTTTGTTTTTTTATAAGAAAATAGGCGGAGTTTGACCATTCCCTTATCCTTTTCTCCGTCACTACCAAGCCTTATGGCATGGTATATTATAACATAGCTAGAGGACTATTTTATTAATCAAAACGTGAACAAAACCGGTTGCTTATTAATATATACGTAGGCGGTAATAGTGCGTAAGTTAATACACCCGCGGGGCAATCGAGTTTTAGAAGTTTGTGAAATAAATTTATTATTTAATTTATCGATAATGTACACAAGAATTTGTTAGAAATAACTTAATTTAGGATACAATTAAGCTCCGCACGAGTGAACATTGTGATAAAAACAATTTGATCTATTGATTACGCACAACAATTTGTTTTGGTGAAAACTTCGATAAAATTGTGTTATTTAATTCAGATGTGCTTTTAATAATTTATGATTTTTTTTGGTGCTTATAGATTGAACAAGCGAGCGAAGCGAGTAAAGCTTTCAGTCTTTTTATTTTTTATATTTTTGTACAGATACATATAATTTATCACGTCTTAATCGTTTACAGGACAGTCTGAGGCCAGGGCTGCAAGACCTAAAGACCACGTTTAGCATGATGATGGGCGTTAATATGGAAAAAGGTGATCAAAATAGTGATAAGTCTCGCCCATTCCCTAGATCGGCTTTTACGATCTGCGTGGGAAAAGAAGCAGCTGGTATATTTTTAGTTTTTCCTTTTCTGCCAGACCAGCATTATGTGTATATATATATATATATACACATAATTTTTTTATTGCGAGTCTAATCAGCGGAACGTGCACACAGTTTTTGCACTTATACCTATCAATATATCTACAGGTTTAATTTATGACTGACGTTTACACGGCAATCACAATGTATATATATATATATATATATATATATATAGTGTATATGTGTCTATTTCTATAAACTGGTGGATTGAACTAAGCTGTTATTTATTAATAGGATGATATTATGAGTGTAACAATGGAGAACTGAAATAGAGACAAGTTTTTAGCCCATCGCCTATTAAGGATTACCTAGGTACCAAACTCACGCCCATTGATTGGTTTTGACGATATGTACATAAAAGCATCTACTTAATTTTACGTTTTGAGTTTAATTAAACCATGTTTCACTACAAAAAAAGGAAAGTTACAACTGTAGTTACCATAGTGTAGGTATGTACTTAACTCAATTATTATGCAATGTCACCTGATCCCCAAAATATCACTTTCAAATTTTAATATCGACTTTCCACTGCGGTAAAAACCGTACACTACGAAAACAAATAACCGTATAAAAAATTTCATCAGTCACGTACGCTCAGTGAAAATTTGTCATTTCTCTACACACTTTCTCTACGAAATTAGATGGCATTGTATTCGACGCAGTTCAAGGTCAATTGGCTCAATTTTACATCTCATTTGAGCGCGCAATGGAGATGAAAGTATGAAGTAATTACATCTATTAACTCGTGATTAAGTACTGCTAACGAAACGTGTTGAATATGAGTTTATTGATGGTTTTTGGATACGATTTTTTGCGATGATTGATGGGTCACTTTTGTCATTAGACATTTGATGCGGCCGATGAAAGTCTTATTTAGACATACGTAATATAATATTAGTTACAAATTGGTATACAGGTCGAACAAAATATACTGAAATAATTTTAAGGGTACACATACATTCAGTCAATGATACTAAAAATCTTTCCCCAAGGAATATAATTATATCGAAATATGAAAAAAAAAAATTTTGGCCTCCCATAACAGTTGACCAATCAGCTGATCCGAGTTTGTATCGTTCCTTGGGCAAGGTGTTCAATACCATGGACTGAATGTATTCAGTATAATAGTTTCAGAATATTTTGTCAGACGTTATATAGAAACAAAAAATGGATCCAGTCAAAAATACTCTTGACATTTTAGGTTATCTTTTAAAAGTAATTTAGTTGGTTAAAAATATTTTACACCTACTCCCGCCCACCATCATGCTGGTTATGGCCTTTCATTATTGAGGCCCTAGAATCTCATACGGATAAAAATGTTATTAGTATGTATTTATTTTAAAAAATTATAACATTAATTAAAAAACAGGCTATGTACATAGTGTGACCAAAGTAATAATTGAAGACATGAAGAAGACCATGAAGACAAGCTTCGTTAACATTCTCATAGAGTGTTAACTTTACCTCATCCCAATAAACAACAGAAATTATAGATCCCAATCCATAATTAAGACTAGTGGAAATGTGAAATGAACTACCATCAATAATTATGTAAATGCTTGTAATAGGAGCAGATAACAGGTTGTACGCTGATTCATGCATAATGTAATCCTAATGTGGCCGTTAATTGCATGTCTTTAGGGCTGCAGCCCTGTTTAATTCGATTCTGATGCTATTTCATTGTGGGAATAACAACTTGGACGTTGTTGATGCGATACAGCCAGCGTCATATGTACATTTAAGTTGTACCATATAAATCTTTAATAGATACATACAAACACGTGACTGCCTCCGTGATCCAGTGCTGAAGGCGTCTGCCGGTCGATCCGGAGGTCATGGGTTCAAATCCCACTGGGAAGCATACTTTGTGAAAAGTTGTTTTCAGTCTGGTTAGGATATTGCAGGCTTGAATCACCTGATTATCCGAAAAGAAAGATGATTCCGTGCTTCGGAAGGCACGTAAAGCTGTTGGTCCCGAACGCCACCTAGTGTTTGTACCTATCCTAGGATTGGTTCTGGTCTACCCTCTGGGTAGCGAAGGTCAGACGGCAGTCGCTCTGTGTAAAAACCCGTAATCTCGTCAAATCACCTAGGTAAGGTAGCGGACCCCTGGCTCTGAAGCGTTACCGCTGAGGATGCAACCGGGAATATGCTCGGATGATGATGAGATACATACACACACACATGTGTTTGTATGTATGATACATTTCTTAAGTATGACGTCTTTTCCTCTAACAGAATAAACAAAAACTTGGGCCGTACAGAGCCGACTGCAGAGAGCCAGCAGTAGACGACGTGTCATGGCGACACTACTGGTGTCTATGCCATCATCATCATCATCATCAGGTCTTTTCTAGTCTCTACAGCAGGAGCACGACCCTCTCTGTACTACCAGAGCCATATATTAGCCAGAGCAGTCAGAGTATTCTGCCTAAACTCTCCACGCTGGCCAGACGGGTTGGAGAGGTCTCATTAATGTTTACAAGCTTTGTTCAGCTTGTGTTTCCTATGTCGCCTTCTACGACATCCACGGGAATACTTGGAGTGGTCCTATTCTACTCTGCCGGGGAACCACACGGCTTGTCTATGGATTTCCTTGACATAGCTTTCGTAGCTAGTGACACGTCGCGTCGCCCCACTACACGTCGCTCGACCGCAGATCAGTAGAGATACAAGTTCGAAGCCGACTGCAGGCAGCAGCAGCAGACACGTCGCCGCGACATGTCGCTGCAGTCATGAATTCGAACCCAGTGACGCGTCATCTGCCGTCAGCTATGAACTTGTACCGGTTGCTAGCCGCATGATTAAGATTCTCGCCCATTCCTTCGATCGGCTTTAACGATCTGCGCGAGAACAGAAGTTTACATTTTACGTTTTTTCTTTTCTCCCAGACCAGCATAAGAAACAAAAAATCCTTAACGAACACTTTATATCTTATTCTAAAACCATAAAAACAGATGCATCTTCTTAAGCCAAGTATGAAACAGCTGTTTTAACAACTTTCTGCAGAGGATTTTAAACGTATTTTTTGGAGATATTTGCACCAATTTTTTTTAAAGGGATAACCTTATTTAAATCTCTCTTACATAAAAACAAACAAACAGACACGCGCTTCATATACACACACACAACTACATTATACGGACACACGTTCACACACCTTGACAAATCTGGCACTACTCACGGACTTTAAAAGTAAGTATAACATTTTTTTAAATTTCTTATTATGTCTTACCCTAATAATACCTATGTAATTGATGGTACTACCAAATTTCACTAAGTAAAAATTGTGACGATGCTTACAATTTTTTCCTCACTATACTTACCTATGCGATGGGTTGACGATATAACCAAAGTCGCGGGTCGCACCTGGATGAGAGCAGCACAGGACCGAGATGGGTGGCGTCGACGAAGAGAGGCCTATGCTCAGCAGTGGGCGGAAGAAGGGCTGGGATGATGATGGTGATGATGATACTTACCTATTTTTCTATAGCACTCTAATTCATGATTAACTCCTGCATTCAATCCAAGGGAGAGGGGTGCCTGAAAACAGTGTTAGGTACCTCGGTCCCTAGACGGGATAACACAAGGCGAGCTTTAGGTGATTTTATAATTAAGATCATTATAAAAGTCTATTTTTTATGTAGGAACATAACATGTACCTACTTAAATAGCAATTTATTTTTTTCTAGCCTTTCAGATCCCATAGTTAGGCAAAGGCGTTCCCTTGCAGTTATCAATAAAGATTTTTTATATTTCACGTTATCACCAGAACTCGTGTCATCCCTAAAAGCGTGATTGTTATTTGTTAAGTGAGACACTGCATCTGTTAGGTACTGAACGTTTAAGGCGTTTTAGAGATAATCTGGACAAAATATTGCCGGGGTCTCGATAAAGGTGGTCTCAGTAAGTAAAGGCCTGTGCAAACGAGCAGATAAGAGGAAACAATTTTTGTCGGCGAAGGACAAATAGGTATCACTGAATCGTCAAAATAATGTCCGCCGAGGACATGCCGCGGAATTAACACGCACTGCACGCCGAAATTTGTCCCTAGAAACATAAATATTACAGTAAAGCAACGCACACAGAAGTGCGTTGCTTCGCCTAGTGACTTCAGTTCTACTTTTTTCGATAACTACCGCGTATATTTGTCCAGTCCCTCAGTGTCCTCAGTTATTCATATGACTTTTTGTCCCCGGTACTCTTACTTCTTCGCCTGCGTAATTCTATACAGCTTATAAGGGATATTTAACAACTATTACTATTTTAAGACTAAATTCAGTACATGATTCTGAACAACTTTCCCCAAGAAACATATAACAAAATATGAAAAAAAATGTTTGGCCTCCCTGTATGGGAGGCGAAGGAGTTAGCCGTCCAGCTGATCCGAGTTTCTATGAAAATCTAAATATTTTTCGAGATACGAGTACATAGGTACATATTTTCCTTGGTGAAAGTTGTTTAGTATCATGGACTAAATCTACACACATGTTAGACGTAATATATTGTAAGACAACGCCGTAAGGTTTCGGGCAGAAATTAATAGGACCTCTTCAAGTTTTTCCGTGGATGTTGTAGACGACGACAAAGGAATAAAGCTCAATGGTTATTATATTTATATCAACGAGACCAACACACTCATAAGGCTAGCGTGGAGAGTGTAAGCCAAATTATACGGCTGCTCTGACTCTTGCAGTCCAGAAAAAAAAAGTGTGATGATGATGAATGCGGGACAAAAAAGTACCTCTCGGACAGTCCTTCGTCTGCGCAGGCCTTGAAGGTGGTCTTAGTAAACAGGTACCTACTCCGGGGTACTCCCAAGGCACGTTTCGAGTCAAATAACCTGAGAGGGTCCGAAACAGAAAACGCTTTGTGCTAAAAACGTCGACCCCTTATCTCCTTTAGATGGGTTGTGACCATAGATTTAAGAAGATAGCAATATCGTTATTATGAATTTACATAATTTTGTGATGTTACAAATTTTGTATACTATTTTCGATTTTATGTAAGATCTACCTAATTTAAATCAAAATCGTTTAAACCGTTTACGATATAGACATCAATTTTTAAACACCTGTCTAAAAAGTGACCTGGTATATATTGATATACCGGGATACTAAAGTTCATCCGTGCTTTGTTTATTTTTTTCCATGTATACTTAATATTTATTAAAAAGCGCTTATTTTTTAAAAGGACATACTTATTCGCGAATAAAATGAACACTTAAACTCACTATCATATTTCTTAAACTCAGCCATTATTGTTAGAAACAATCATAATTTAAGCAAGCAATTTCCATATTCGTGCCGTGTCTTCGAGAGTTGTGTCTATCCAGGCTGCTTCCAGAGGCTCAGCACGAAGTCATCATTCATACGAAGAGATATCATCGTCGCTCGTCGTGGCTTGCTGCCTTGTTAACAATAAAAACGTTATCCACCTTTACTAAATGTATCTCGGGAAATGTCATTTTACTCGTTTTACCTTCCCAGTGCATTTAAATTTAGAATCGTGTTTTATTGGAATTGCGCACATTTGTTGACGTCATTATTTTGCAGTTTTATTTCAGTTTGTATTTTAGCACCTGCTTTTGTTGCTTAAGCATAAAAAAGACTTAAAAATTAAAAAATATAGCAGGTACTTATGACATTTCCGACTTCCAAGGAAATACCATCTGGTTTTTCTGTAACGGTCAAAATCACCAAGTTTTTTTTAAGCAAAGTACGCCATATTTCTAGCTTTAGATGCTGATCATTACAATAGCCATATTTTACTCTCTTATAAGTTGAAGTTTTGTAAGCAATAAAACGTTAACAGCGTGGTTATATTTGAAAGCAAACAAAACATTTTGCGTGTAATGTTTACAACACATTAATAAAACAAATTAAAGAAAGTACTGCTCATAAAACTAGTACAAACATGGCATTTGAAGGATTTATAGCAAGAAATTCCTCAAACAATAAACTCATTTAGTTGCGGTGTTGACAGCCGTAAAGCAATTTCAGATTTTGCCTTTCGGTTAGTGCTTTGTCTCAACTAGCTTTTATAGAGGCTGAACAGTAATTGCGGTGGATACCTTTTGTCTACCGATTCCCGTCCGAACTTTTATTACCGTATTTTTTGTCACAAATTCGAGAAACTGTCCGTATATTGTTAAAACTCTATGGGACCTGGCTTTGTCTTTGTCCTTTTAACTGGTTACAAAAGCACCCTCGATTGGCGTAAACGGCTTTTGGTTATGGCTAATAGAATTCTTTTCAATGATGCCGAGCTATCGTCACCGTTTTGGTAACAATTTTGCTGCAGTTTCCCTTTGTCCTATTTCGTCTCACGTGAAGCTGGTACAATTATTTTTAGAGCTTCCGTTGCTGTGTCGTTTCGCTCTTTGTCTACTGCAACTAGTTTGTTCTTTATGTGGATTTTCAATGAGGCATCAAATAAAGTAATCGAATTAAAACGCAGTCCATCAATCGAATGAATGACAATTGACTCCCTTCCGTTGACTAACTAATCTATCTATACCTTTATAATCGGTTCAGCAATCGTCAATAATGCATGCGCTGCAAGGGCGTTGTCTCTTCTATATCGATTTTTAATCAGTCTTCTTTTTATAGCTCTGGTTCATGAATTACTTCAAATGCAAATCATTTTTATCGGGGATCATTATTTTTATCAATATTTATTTATAATGAATCCCACAAGTTCACACGTTAAAGTGCCCATTTAAAGCCAATCTGTAACAGATTGAGAGAGCCATAAATATTCGGAGATAAACGAAGCCATTCTTTCACATAAAAGTCATGTTGAACTTAGCCCACAGATATCGAGCAAAGTCAATATTCTCTCGGATAGTTATGTAACGTTCCTAAGGGAAGATCGCTATAAGATGTTTTTGGAGACGCTTGTTACGAGATAAGTGGTAATATTGTGTTTGATGTTGCCTGGTAAATATTGGACCGTATAGGCACGTGAGATATTGACTTTCAATATTGACTGAGAATATCAATAGTCTGGACTCTGATAGGTTGAGTTGCGACCTTGATGTGCCAGACCGCATTTCTGAGAATGACTCAGATCCTTTCTCGGGTTTAATAGGTCAACATGGGTTATAGCTTTCGAGCCAAAAACAACCAAAGCTAAATTTAAATTATAGCGTTGTATTGTTGAGATGTACATATTTTGTTTGTTTGCCCGTCTTTATGCATCAGCGTATTTTTTTTTTAGAATGCAGATCCTTAGCTCCAAAGCATAGGTAAGGGTGTAGCAGGAAAACTCTAAGTTAAAAAAAAGAAGTGCTGATGCACTATCACGTCTCTATCTCTAATGGGGCAGACAGAGCATTTTGGCTCTTGCGTCTCTAAGCAAACAGAGCGGCTTCAAGACTCAAAAGCCACTTTAAGCGTGATGGTTGGCGAGAAGGTGGAAAAAGGAATCAAATAGTGATGGGTTGCTAGCCGCAATGCCTATTAACATGATTTAGATTTTCGCGATCCGCTTCTCTCAATCGGTTTTTACGATCGGCACGGGAAGAGAAGTAGCTGGTACATTCTAAGTTTTTTCTTCTCTCCCAGACCAGCATAAGAGTTATTCAACAGCAGTTATTCAACATACTGGCAAACAGTGACGCGAACCTAAACCTAGTATAAAGCTAAAGCAATAAAGTACTACTACAAACAATAAAGTCTAAACAAAACGTGCTTGTACTTACATCAATCCATCTTAACTGTCACGTATTTAATTCAAGGGGGATCATAAAATTCTTCATCTCGTAACCCCTTTCAATGATTTACTTCATTTACCACGTGCGTTCCTTAGTACCTATCTGTTTTGTTTGCCTCTGTGTTTATTTCTTCGTGAAGTAAGATTTACTGTTTAATGGTAGAACAAAACAAACTTAATAAATGTACGTCATTGTTCTTATTAATACAAAAACCATATACATCAGACAACAACGAGTTATGAAGTAAAGCCCTTTTTGCAAATTAAGTTACAGAAGTAAATTACACAAATCAGTTTATATCTGTGGTTTATATCTACTTCTTCATATTAGCATGTTCTTGTTGCATCCTCAGCTTCGGAGCCAAATGCAAATATCTCGTAAATGCAAGTCAATGTTCACCGAAAGATGCCAAAGACATTGGCAAAGTGGAAAAAAAAATAGCCAGAACAGTTTAAACAATCTAGCTTTAGTTTTACGACCGGCCGCCTGCCTGACGGCAACCCGGGCAGGCTGGCATGTTAACTACTATGCCACGGAGGTCGTCTTAATACTCCTAGCATAAAAATCTTACTTTACTATCGCTATCACGAGATGAGGTATGTACGTGAGAGACGGTACTTAGTCTCAGAGGTCTTGGATCGTCTCCCACGGTAGACCTGATTCGTCTCGCACGTGTCCGAGCATCCGATGCTCTGCGATTACTTCGCAGTGACGCATGGATAGGGTTACCATTCTTCTTGATAAGTCTAGTACTTTTTGGTTAAAACTAAAGTGAAACATTACTAATAGGCGATAAACGGGTAACTCGCGTAAAAGTCAGTTAGTGGCAGACATACACTTCGTGTAGGCGTCACGAATTACGTTCGCCCTGATGAAGGCCTCTGGATGAGGTCGAAACAAATAGGCCGGTAGCTGACTTTTTATGTGAGTTGCCCGTTTATCGTTTAGGTAAAAAAAAAATGTTTATTGGGTAACTAAAAAATGTTTACAATATTTTGTTGCCGGAGCCTCCTTTTAAGCAAAAAATATCCTTGTGTATTGCAAAAAATATATAGGTATTAGTAAAGTTTATTTTTGTGGCTGTTACTGAGCTTTGTGATTTGACGAAGTAGTTGTTAGGTAGAGTAGAGCAGAATGCTAACTTCTTTTGTTGCGACTGGTCATTTTGTTCTTAGATTGTGTGGTGTGTTCTACCAGTAACAATCACAATAAGAAAAATAAAATAATATGTCTATCTATAGTCCTATCATAATATGTCCAGTCTATATTGATAAATTAATGATGTATCTGTCGCAGTTGAATGGTATAATCCGCTAATTCACTAAACCTCTAGCTGTTTGGCATTACAGATCAGTTTCGTAAAACAGCGTTAAATAACTGACACCTCATACGCAGAATGACATAAATGATTTGTATTTATCAATGCCGCGGCGCAAGACAAGATTGTAGATTTAGTTCGGAATTCTTCACAGCGTTCCTAGAGTAAGCTGTTTTCATCGAGAGATATCGGAGACATCGTTTATGATTTGGGACTGCAAATGGTTAGAAAAAATAAGCAGATCTTCAGCTTGGTTCTCATATAGTTATTTCGACGCCCGCCTTCCGGCAAGATGGAGAATTTGCGTAAATCAAATGAAGGCCGAGAGAAACCGCTACGCCGCCATTGAGATTATGTCGCGTTAACAAACTTTTCTGATCCACTTGCATCTAACTTTGTATAAATCTTTATTGGTATTCTATGACGTTGGAGACAAGATTACATAGTAAGAAGTTGAATTGAGGTTCTATTTTAAAGTCCCGTCATAAATTTGTTTGTGTATAACATGCAAATAACCTATTCTGCGGTCTAAACGTGGTTAGCTTGTTAGTTAAACGTGACGTGACACATTGACAATCCAGCCCAGCTGAACGATATTCAGCTGTTTAACAAAACCGAGCTGTAATGTCAAACAGCTAGAAGTTTAGTGAATTTGCAGTTTATACCATCCAACTACGACATATCTACTACATCAAATATTGCAAAGACTTTTAGTTATTTAATAGCAGAAACAGAAAATGAAACACAATCCTTCCATGCTGTTCTGAGAGAAAAATAAAACTTAAAATGTATCATTGCTATTTTGATACCTTTTTCCACCTTCTCGCCCACCATCACTTTAAAAGTGGCCTTTGAGTCTAACGGCCCAGGGTGAGCCCTGGGCCGTTAGACTCAAAGGCCACTTTTAAAGTGATGGTGGGCGAGAAGGTGGAAAAAGGCCTTATTAGAGCAGTGAGACCCAAAATGTCTGCCCCATTCGGGATAAAGACGTGATAGATTGTATCATAAACACAATCACAATAAAAGATAGTAAAATTATTGTACATCGATTAATAATTATTAATGACATTTACTTCTTTTATATATAGCTATCACATGTATGTTAAAAAAACCTTTTTTTTTTTATTTTGCCATTTACTCGTATGTCCAACTGCTGGGCAAAGGCCTTTAATAGACCAATAAAATATTAAAATTTAAACACAAGCCAATTAATCAGTCATGTGGGGTTACAGAGATAAGGGGTTACAAGCGGAGTCGGATTACCACTTCAAATTTCTAGTTTTACAATGTCCCAACGACTCGGACTAACATGGAAACCTTAAGCACGAAGGCTCTACCTCTCCTCTTCAATGAACGTGTTTTTAGACCTATCTTGCTGAGGAATTCCTTTTTTATTTCAAGTAAAAGTTTAGATAATACGGGGTTCATGATTCTTAAATTTAATTGGACTCTGGGATTACTGTTAGATTTTTATGACTTATGTCACATCTCATTGCCAATTTGTATAATATGGGAAAAATATTGTTAGCACGCACTACATTCTGCTTGAAATAGTAAAGCCTACACAGCTTTGCTCTTTATTTTATTTTAAAGGAAATAATGTCGTTTATTTAGAATAATATATAACAAGTAAGTTAGTTAGTCACGTACTATTAATTCGCGAGTTGATATCTCGGCAATCCCTTGACTGCAAGTAAGTTAGTCACGTACTGTTAATTCGCGAGTTGATATCTCGGCAATCCCTTGACTGACTTAGCTCATGGGCAAACTTAATTTTTTTTATTGACTACATCTACACGCATACCAAATTTCATAAAGCTCCGATCAAAACTACTCGAGTTATTGTCGGACAAACATACATACATACAAATATCGGATTGTTCAAGTAGATTCCAAGACACCAAGAACTTCGCTTGCTTTGCTCGCTTGTTCAATGATTTTAGTACAGCGATTGAGTATGTCGTCTTTTTAAATGGTCTTTACATAGGTAGTTGGTTTATTTCTAGTAAGTATTTACGTTTAGGTCATTATTTAACTTTGTGGTTGTTATTGAGTTAATTACACCTCTATTTACACTAACTTTATGGGAACTTTAATAATATCCAACAGGTAAAGAAGTCCTTATTATAATTATGAAACAAAGTTAATTGCATCTCACCCAATACATTATTCAAGTCATCATACTATTGTAAGAAGATACTGTTATTAAACATCTGTTCTTAAATCACTTAAGTAAACCAAAAGTGAATTATAAAGTTACAATGCGGTATTGTCAGTTTTCTGAGCAGAATTTACTGCAACTGTCAATCATTTCTGTATTCACGTAGCAAAGCGTCCGCCCCCTTTCGTCATAACGTCCTAAGTTACAGGGATTATCATAATAATTTCCGCTATTAAAACATCAAGTTACACTTGGATTTAAAATAATTTTAAAGACACTTATTGAGATTAAAAAAAAATTAAAAAGAATGAAAAAAGCGTTGAGTAATCAAAAATATTAGTTTATTCTAAATAACATTTTTGACTACTCGACGCTTTTTATCTATACTAATATTATAAAGCGGAAGAGTTTGTTTGTTTGTTTGTTTGTTTAAACGCGCTAATCTCAGGAACTAATGGTCCGATTTGACAAATTCTTTTTTTGTTGGGTAGTCCATTTATAGAGGAAGGCTTTAGGCTATATAACATTACGTTACGACAAACACGCGAACGAAGTCGCGGGCACAGCTAGTCTTGAATAAAAAAGAAGAATTTACAGCAGTAAAAGTTTATCTAAGTCTAAAACGCACCAAGTTCTGTCATCTAACAGCGCTACCGTTTTGTATCTCACGGCGACCTCCTTTGAGATGAAATTTGAGTAGGTGCAACCAAACATCACGCAATAAGTCTTCTACAGCATACTGCATCTCCAATATTTTTGAGTATTCAAAAAACACGCGTGCCATCTGTTGTGAGCCGATGCAGTGCGGGTCCCACCCGTCATTGTGGTCCCCCTTGCCCCGCGACGTCTCCCCCCTCACCCGACACCCATGCGGCTTTCGTTCGTTCAAAACTTACGTAGGTCAGTTACCGCCCGACCGCAGGGGAGCATGGCTGCGTCAAAAGTTTTACCGCGAACCCGTACTCTATGTTTACATTCGCTATAAACCGAAGTGCATACAACAATTTAAGACTTTAGAACTATACTGTTAAGTGAATATAAGTTTATACACGGACAATTAGTGATATCTAAGTGACAAATGTACTGTTTTAAAGTGATAAAATGACCCAAAAGTTACACGAAATGATTTCGTTAAAAGTTTGGATGTGTTTGCTTGTGGTGGCCGGTGCGCGCGCACGCTCTGCGCCGCCCGCCCCCAACGGCTGTCAGTGGGACTATTCGGACACAAAGTTGAGTGAATCTAACTTTCTCACGTGCAACATCAAAACCATAGGTTCGGCAGACTTCTTGTTTAAAAATATTACCACTGCGCAGGCGTATAACATCAACAAGTTAAAGTTAACTTGCACCGATCTGCTTTTCTTCGAAAGTTCTCTACACATGAATACCGGTAGTTTCTTAGGACAACTAAGAAAACTTGAAGACTTGCGCATTGAATTCTGCAAAATACGCTACGTTCCGGCTACGGTTTTGTCACCGCTCCGTGATTTAACTAGTTTAACTCTGCGTTCCTATAATACGGATTGGCCGGCAATGACAATGGAGTTCCATGCTGAAAGTTTTCGTGGATTGATGGAACTTCGCACACTTGATTTAGGTGATAACAATATTTACATGTTGCCATCGGAAGTATTCTGCCCGCTATTTAGCCTAGAATCATTAAACCTAACAAATAATAGAATTCAAGACATATCTGAAATTGGCTTTTCGGACTGGGGCAAAGGACCTATTGCGCCGGGTAAATCCTGCAATACTGGACTGAAGATGCTCGACTTATCGCATAATAATATTCTCCGCCTTCCCGACAACGGTCTATCTAGCCTCAGATCTTTAGAAGTGTTGAATATTCAGAACAACTTAATTAATGAAATAGGAGATAGAGCCTTTGTCGGCTTGAGTTCATTAAAAATTCTCAACTTGTCGGGAAATAAGTTAGTCGCTGTCCCTCCAGAACTATTTCAATCGTCGAGAGTTATAAAGGAGATCTCATTAGCAAACAATTCACTATCTGTGTTAGCTCCCGGGTTATTGGAGGGGCTTGATCAAATGGAGAAATTGGATTTATCAAGGAATTACTTGACAAATGATTGGGTTAATAGAGATACGTTTGCTGGACTTATACGATTGGTAATCCTTAACTTGTCTAACAATGCGCTTACCCGCTTAGACCCAAAGTCATTCCAAGATTTAAACAATCTGCAAGTTCTAAATTTGGACAACAATGCTATTGAAACTATATCGAATGGCGCCTTCGCAGAACTTAGAAATCTTCATCAACTCTCAATTTCGGACAACAGAATAAAAGCACTGAATGAACATATTTTTTCGAATCTTTTTGTATTGAGCCAATTATATTTGGATAATAATCACATTTCTACAATTCATGAGCGCTGTTTTGAAAATATAACCTACTTGCAAGATCTAGGCCTAAATGGAAATATCTTAAATATGGTTCCTGATGGTATAAAGAAGTTACGATTCTTGAAAACGCTTGACATTGGGAAGAATAATATTACAAAAGTAGTCAACACTTCCTTCGAAGGCTTAGAAGAACTTTATGGATTAAGACTTGTCGACAATCATATCACCAGCGTACCTAAAGACACTTTTAGCACTTTACCGTCGCTTCAAGTTCTTAATTTAGCATCCAATAAAATTGAGACTATAGAACAAGACGCTTTCCTTACAAATCCGACTTTAAAAGCTATCCGATTAGATGGAAATAAGCTTACAGATATTCGAGGTGTTTTTAACAAATTGAATACCCTCGGCTGGTTAAATATATCCGATAACAAACTTATTTACTTCGATTTTAGTTATATGCCAGACAGTCTTGAATGGTTGGATCTCCACAGCAACGATATAACAAAACTAGAAAACGAATTCGACGCTGAACAAAACATTCGTATGCTTGACGTAAGTTTCAATGCAATTGAAAACATAGATGAAAGATCGATACCTGATTCAATAGAGATCCTTTTCTTAAATAATAACAAGATTCACACGATTCAGCCAGGTACATTTTTACAAAAAAAGAAGTTGGAAAAGGTCGTTGTGACGGATAATAAATTGAGAACTGTCGAACTATCAGCGTTCACTCTGCCCCATATCCCGAAAAGTAGGTTATTACCAACATTTTTTATTGGAAATAATCCATTTGTTTGTAACTGTCACATGATTTGGCTACAAAAGATAAATCTATGGAATCATATGAGACAATATCCGAGGTTCGTTGACTTGGATTCTGTAACTTGTGAAGTTGTAAATAACAAGTACGGGGGCAAGGCTAATTTGATGGACGTTCCTGAAACTCAGTTTTTATGTTCTTATGAAACTCATTGCACGTCTAGTTGTTTTTGTTGTGACTTCGAGGCTTGTGACTGCAAAATGACTTGTCCTATAGGATGTTCATGTTTCCATGATAGCAACTGGAATTCTAATGTAATCGACTGCTCCAACGTTGGTTACAATGAGATACCCGAGAAAATACCAATGGACGCTACAGAATTATACCTTGACGGTAATGATTTCAGTTCACTCGGCAGTCACCTATTTATTGGCAAAAAAAGATTGCATAAGCTTTATCTAAACAACAGCAAGATAGAAACTATCGATAACGACACGTTTAACGGACTGAATTCATTAACTGTCCTTCACCTTGAAAATAATCACTTGACAGAGTTGGCTGGTGGTGAATTCTCGCAAACAAGGCACTTGAGAGAGTTATACTTAAATGATAACCTCTTGACAAGTGTTTCAAACAAGACTTTTGAAAACTTATCTGCGTTGAGAGTTGTGCATTTACAAGGAAACAAGATGCTTGACTTAGACAAAAGGTTGGCTCACATTATTCATCTCGAAAATGTAAACGTGGAAGGAAACATTTTTACGTGCACATGTGACAACGCACTACTGCTACAAAATTGGTTTAAGAAGTATTATGAAGATCCTGTGGAAATGTTTTGTGCTGATGAAAATGGACTTGTTTCGAACTTAACAGTATTTGACGTGATTGATAAGTGTCGTGAATCTAGTGTGACGGACAATACTATACCTACTGAAAACCAACCCTATCAATACGATGAAGTGAGCACTATTAAACTGAACTTTGTACCTCTTTTAGCCGTAGTCTTAATAAGTGTTATTTTGATTTTGCTGTTTGGTGCCTTAGCATTCTCTTTTAGACAAAATGTGCGTTTATGGGCTCATTCAAAATATGGTGTGAGATTATTCAAAAGCCCATCTATTCAAGAAAGTGAACTTGACAGAGACAGGTTGTACGACGGATATGCTGTATATAGTTTATTAGATGATGATTTTGTATCTAAGGTGGTTGCCCCTGAAATGGAACATTCTGGTTACACAATGTGCTTCCATTACAGGGACATGCAACATGTTCACGAAAATTACTTATTGGACCAAATTACCAATGCTGCTGAATCATCAAAACGTATTCTTATTTTTGTATCTTTTAACTTCTTACAGAACGAATGGTCCAAAATTTTATTTAAGTCAGCTCTCAAACATGTGATAACTTCTATTCACCCTTCTATAAGACGGCATAGAGTTGTGTTTATTTTAACAACGGATGTAAGTGCTTTAAATTTAGATGTCGACTTCCAAAACTATTTAAAAACATGCAACGTTCTTTTGTGGGGTGAAAAGAAGTTTTGGGAGAAAATTAGGTTTGTCATGCCTGACATTTCTAACTTACAATGGAACAAAGACACTATGAATTACAATCATGGCGTCGGTCCAAATGGGAGGAGGCATCCTTCTCGTTACACTGCGTCGCCGACCGCCCCAGAACATTGGTATAAATACGATGCTATTCCCCCTCAGACTCCGACCACTACAAATGTGGGCATTACCGTTGAAGATGATACGTCTATGTTGACAAACACAACATTGACGAGTCAACTTCAAGACGGCGATAACCCGCACCATAGTTATATTTCAATTGACACTCAAAACTACGAACAGCCATATGGTGGTCGGCCAAGGCCTCCTAATACGCTTCGTAAACATCCCGTAGCTCATTCCCCTTCTATGCTAGACGATCAAGGGTACTTACAGCCACGGTCATCTGTGCACGAGGGCCTGCCTCAAACCCATCCAGCTCACAGATGATAAGGCGGTTTAAATCTATTTTTATCTATGAAAGATATTTGTTAATGGAACGACACATTCCAAGCACATGTGTAGGCAGCATTTTTAGTTTGCCTTGCCTTACTGATCAACGTGATAATTTTACAAAATCAAGAATTTATTAAAATAACTAAATTCTGTTTGCATGTAATTTTTTTTGTGACAAATAAAAATAAAGACTTGTTTGTCTTTTTTTCTTGAATTATAAGCAAAAATAAAATAACTACGCAGAAATACATAATTATGTATTATCTATCAGTTTCCAATTTTGTAATTGTATGTAACTACAAGTAAAATGTTCCTTTGTAAAGTACAGATGTATCTGAAGAGACTGTATAATTGTTAAATGTTTTCTAAATGTATCTACGTAGATTGGAGCCTTATACAAATTGAATTTACGTATGTTTATAAAATAAAACTTATAAAATGTAAACAACAGAATGAATCAATAGTTGTTTACTAAGACTGAATCATTATGTAAAAATTAATAAAAATAGCCAGTATGGAAAGTAACCTGTATAAGTATTTTCTTAGAGTATATTATCTCATTGTTACCAAATATTTTGTAAGTAAATATTGTCATTGCTACTGTAAATAAGTAATCTCTGTATAGATATAGATACTAGTCATTAGTTAGGAATTGAATAGTGTTAATACTGTAGATAGTTCTGGCTACATAGTTTATGATATTTAATGTTACAGCCTGCCAAATAGTGTTGTAGTAATAGTGATAAGTGATGTCATACGTAATTGAAGCATTTAAATTAAGTATCATTGACTCTGTAGCTTGTATATTAAAATATTATTATCAATGTCGACTGTTACATTTATTTAATAAAAATAAAAGAAAATTATCAAATTAGCCAAACTTTTTTATTCAATAATCCCTTGATTCTTGCAACTCTTTTAGTAAATACATTAGCAGTCAAATATTTTATAGGTACAAAAACCAAATATGAGTACATATTTGGTTTGTGTATTTATAAAATATTTGAGAATAATCTAGAATTGTCATATTAAAAACCATCAACATTATATCTACTTTTCTAATCACAATACAATAGATTTTTTTTGCTGTTTTAGTTACCATACAACGTGGAATCCGTAATTAATCGAACCAGGGGCTATACAAGATCACTTACGTATAATGAAATTAAAATAACAGTCAAAAACAAAAAAAAAATTCGACATTCCCATACAAATCGCCCGGATGGCAGCACATTTTTGTATAGAAATGCCGATTTTTTTTTGTTCTTTGGCTGTTAGGTATTTTAATTTCATTATATTATACTAATAATAATCTAGTATAGACCGTGGTTCGATTTATTAGGGGTATGTCCTTTCCAAATTGTATAAACGCTCAATCAAATAATAAAGACAGTTACCATATAAAGCTTATAGTGATAAAATACAACTATAGTTTTACTGTTTCTAATTGCCATCATTATTGCTAACAGTCTGTGGCTTATTTGAAGAACAAGATACCAAACCTTTTTGTTTTGCCGCCAAAGATAACAAAAAAGTCGCTTTGTGTGAACACTAAATGTCCGTTAACTCCGTTGTTTCCAATCCCGTATTGAGAAAAGAAAATTTAAAAAAACTTTAGAAATAATTTCGGCTTGCCGACAATCATGGCCATAATGATGCTTGGGTCCCTTTTCAGGTAGAAGCTCCCAAGTCATATATCAACCTCCAAACCGTCACGGATACCTTAGAAGCTATAAAAGAGATTTACAATACGTTCTATATTCTTAGCTTGTTAGATGTATATTTACGTGACCTTATGGACATGGTCCGAGGGTCCATTGATTTTTTTGAAATAGTATTTGAAGTGTGAGCTTTAGCGGCTGGCGACATATGGTCACAAGCTTTGAATGACCGCCGACCGACTGGCTCAATTTTTTTATGCATTCCTTGCAACTATGCAACTGTCATTGTTTACGTTTAATTAGTACGAGAAAATTACTTTTATGGACAACTGCTGCACCTGTGCCGTTAAAAATTTACTTTGAAAACTTCCATACTCGTACCTTTTGGCACAATTTTTAACCGACTTCAAATAAGGAGGAGGTTATTAATTCGACCCCTATTTTTTGTATGTATATTACGCGATAGCCTTGCCAATTTTGAACCAGTTTTGATGATTATTTTTTTACTTGAAAGCCTTTACTACCTTATCTGTCCCATATTCATTCGGTGAAGAAATGATAAAGAACTTTGAAGATATGAAAGAAAATCCTCAAAGAAATTGAAAATGGTTGTTTTTTTTCGCTAAATAAAGTTATTAATTTATCTATCATACAATAAATTTAAATAAATACATATACAACGTGTTAATGAACTAACGCAAGACCTCTCAGATGGTACATCAGCCCATGAAACTGAACAACTTTCACGAAACCCAAAAAAAATTGAATTTTCATACAAATTGCTGATCGAGTTGATTCTATTTGTATGAAAATCCGAATTTTATTTTTGTCATTTTGGGAATGTTGTAGAACAAAAGTTTTGCGTTAGTTCATTAACACGTTGTATAAGATAATAATTAATAGGTATGTTTCTAACTCTATTTCAAGCAGTATTTGATCTATGAAAATAATTCAATAGGATAAAATATAGTAGGTTAGAGTGTTCACACATTGCGCCGCGGCGGCAGCAGTTATCGACGTTGCGGCCCGGCTGCGCCCACGCAGGCCCGCGCGCTTAGATTTTGTTAGTATTTGTACTGACCCTTACCACAGATTAGTAAATAGTTCCCTTATCTATACACGGTCCCGGCGCGGCGGCGAAACAAATAATGTGTAAATCCTCTAGATATACTATACAGGGTTGAACAAAATATAACTAAAACTATTTCAGGGGTGGATTCGGTCCTTGATACTGAACAACTTTCCAAAAGGAACATAATATATCGAAATATGAAAAATATTTTTTGGCCTCCCATACTAGTTGACCGATCAGCTGATCCGAGTTTGTATGGAAAGACAAAAAATATTTTTTATATTTCGATATATGTTTCTTGGGAAAAGTTATTCAGAATCATGGACTGAATCACTCTTAAAATTGTCTCAGTATATTTTGTTGGACGTTATATGTATATTTTATACAGGGTCTAACAAAATATACTGAAACTATTTTAAGGGCGGATTCAGTCCATGATACTATAAAATTTTCTCCAAGGGACATATAACGTGGAAGGGACATACCCGTAATAAATCGAACTACGGTCTATACTAGATCATTATAGTATAATGAAATTAAAATGACAGCCAAAAACAAAAGTTTGCGACCGCCCTGGCGATTTCTATGGGAATGTCAGTTTTTTTTTTTAAATTCGTTATACTTTAGTGGTCCAGTATAGCCCGTAGTTCGATTTATTACGGGTATGTCCCTTCAACTTTGTATAAAAAATATGAAAAATATTTTTGGCCTCCCATACAAGTTAAACGATCCGCTGACCCGAGTTGCATGGAAAGTAAAAAATATTTTTCATATTTGGATATATAGGTATATACCTACTTGGGGAAAGTTGTTCAGTATCATAGACTGAATGTACCCTTTATAAAGTTTCAGTATACTTTGTAAGACGTTATAGACATCCAGAAATTATGACAAGTTAATCAAAGACACAATACAATACAACAATTAAAAAAACAAAAATGATACAAAGGCGGACTTATCGCATAGGTAGCAATCTCTTCCGGTCAACCTTTGGGTAGAGAGAGAAGTGAATTTCGAGAGATCAACAATCAATCACCTAATAGAAGAATTCATACATACCTACATTAGTATGTAGGTATGTATGAATTCTTCTATTGCCCCATATGCCCCATAAGCCCTAATGGGGCAGACAGGATATTTTGGGTTTTGCAAGTCTAAGCAGACTGAGCCCAGGGCCGCAAGACTCAAATGCCACTTTTGGCGTGATGGTGGGCAAGAAGGTGGAAAAGAGAATCAAAATACAATACAATACTCTTTATTGCACCAAAAAAATAGTGATGGGTTGCTAGCCGCATCGCCTGTTAACATGATTTGCATTCCCTCGATCGGCTTCTACGATCTGCGCGGGTTTTTTCTTTTCTCTCAGACCAGTATGGAAGTACCTATCTATTCAGTTTCAGAACGGTACCTACACACATTTATATCTAAGGCTAAAAATATCTATAACTTCTTTAAATCCATATCTTATCACATTAAATGACTGACAAGATAAACCATGATTATATTAATTTTATTATTTGAATACACTCGTACCATAGACTTATTTGACAAACCGCAAGTGGTCGACCCCTGGAAGATTAATGAAGTGAAAGCAAGTAATGGGCAGCCATGTTGAAACTGATTCTGAGTAATTGATGGACATAAATCTTTTTTTTTACAAACTGAACAAGGAGATCGTACAACGAACCGATGGCTGCTTTGGCAAAAAAAACTGTCTTGGTGGGCGACCACGTAAGAACTACTGGTAAGACTGCGTACGTAGTCAGATAACCTGAGTAAGTACGTAGTCAGACAAAATGACCGAACTTGAGCGGCCTGCATCCAGCGCTTTCCAGCGACCTTGGTCAGGTCGTCTGACCACGACAAGTTCATAATTGGTTTGATAAGTAAAAAAATGCATTTTGCTCGGGAAATTCAGTCACACACAGTGGCAACACTCCCAACTGATGACGTATTCTTTGGTCAATCACACGACCCAGCTGTCACGGGAAGAGAAAACCGTGTTTTATTATACCGCTGTAATAAGTAGATTAATGAAAAATTTAAGTTATCTATTAATTTTTTTAAATGATCGGAATCCTTGTGCATTCAATGACTTGCGATCTTGGTTATCTTTTTATATCTTACTAGGTCTTGTAAAATAAAAGGAGCAACTTGTGGCATACGTGCTTACACTCACTTTTTTACGCCCTTTTCATTTACGTTGACGAATCATAAGAAACATAAGTGGTAACTTAAAACTTGTTTGATTAAAGCATTTGAGCTGAGGATTAAGGCGGATTATTTAGGTAATATGTTTATCCGAACGCTCGTTTGATTTGATTTGTTTAAGTATGACTCTAATGAGCACTATCTGAACATGTCAATTAAGTATTTATTATGACAAAAGAGTAAACACAAGCAAAGGTAGATACGATATAGACAAATCATGGTATGTACCTACATTAATCTTGTAAATAACTAATCATGTCTTCTTATTTATTAAAATAACCATTCATTATTTGAAATCATGCAATAAGTTAAATTTAAATATAAAAATATAAAGCATGTCAATTTATTTCATTTTGAAAATCGAAAATCACTCACTCATCACGAGATCTCGAAAACTACTTAGCCAATGGAGATGAAGTTTGGCAGGAATGTATATTGTGACTAGGAGACGTCCGCTAAAAAAGGATTTTTGGAAATTCCGTCCCTAAGGGGGTGAAATAAGGGTTGGCAGTTTGTATGAAACTTCGTCATTTTTGAAGCGAGACACGTGATATTTTTGAATTAGTGGTTAGTAAATAATAATTTTAATAAATTGCAACCCCAGTTTAAAAACAAACAATCTAATTTATATAGTCTACGTGGGCAAAAGTTGGTATGTAATAATGCTTATTTTTAGCTGTTGTGGGTGAAGCATACGTCTTTTTCGGATTTGGTTATTGGTATAATATTTGTAAATCATAAAAATTGGCAACCTAAGAATAAGCAATTACATACCTACTCCTTCAGATACAAAATGTAAATGAACTCCAATATCAAACCTTAGTCTAAATTCATCTTTTCGGTATAAAAATGCTTAAAATGTAATCTCCTAAACGAAAAAGAGTATCGAAAATCAACTTGTCAAAAGCAAGCTTTATCTCCAATAGACTTTCAAAACTATTTCTGGTCGAAGATACCTGCTATCAATATCGGAGGATATCGTACGTATCTGGGATTTCACGGTTAAACGCACCATTGGCTCCCCGCGATTCGATGTGTCCCCGACTAGATAAGAAATTGACCAGTTATATAGCCAAAAGTCCTTTTATTGGTACCTTTATATTTAATGGTTATATGATAGTTATTGGAGGAAGGATCAAGAGAAACTGTACTTAACTGTTTTTTGATTTTTACGTTTGCGCCCGATCTTATATTTTGTGATGCAAGTTGATGCTGACGTCACAAAATATAAGACCGGGATTTTAAAAATTGTGTTCATAGGTTTGTGCTACTTTTCCGTAGGTGAGCCACTACGAGTAGTTTCATGTCCCAAAGTAAATCTTTTTATAATATTTTTTTTCGATATCATTTCTTTCATAATTTATATATATTGTATATGCGCCATTGTTTTTATTTCAAACTCATTATAGTTTTTAATGTTAACCTTATATTTATTTATTCAAACTTTTTTGCACATAAAAAGTGTACAAATGGCGGACTTAACGCCTTATGGCGTTCTATGCAAGACAACTATTGGACCAAGTAGAAAAATATGTAACCAAAAGCAAAAATGATGTGGTGGTATTTTTTACCCCTGTCAATTATTCAAAAATATTTTCCTTCGATCAATCAAACCCTCTTTTTGTAGACATGTTCTCTACTTTTTTTACGTCTCCCATCACACAAAGCAATGACTAATCCCAGTTCTCAGGGTCAAATCAAATCAGATAGATTTGTATGTCCACTGTGGCGTTTGATCGACGTCTGATATCCGAAAGCGTGCTCAAACATTTTTCTGTTTTCTACGTAACGAAACAGCCCGGTCAATCGATGCTACCTAGTGCTGTACCCTGGTGTCGATTAGTTTTGTCTTTGTTTTAAATTTACAATCAAGTATGAAGCTAAAAATTTCAATTCCAAAGATATTATTTAGATGTCTAGTTTAGATCACAGCACTTAACTACGAATGTTTTTAGTTTGTATGATTATGTAGTAAAGGTAAACACA
Organism: Acrobasis repandana; assembly: GCA_963576875.1. Lineage (NCBI taxonomy): Eukaryota > Metazoa > Arthropoda > Insecta > Lepidoptera > Pyralidae > Acrobasis > Acrobasis repandana. The sequence goes on along the minus strand of OY756223.1, from coordinate 8,158,005 downwards.
TTATTATTTTAAACAATTTATTTTGTAAGAAATATATTCTTTGTAAGATTTTAAAAGCTTTTGTACTAGGCCCCACTAACTTATCTTCTATATATAAATAAAAATGAATTGCTGTTCGTTAGTCTGCTTAAAACTCGAGAACGGCTGAACCGATATGGATAATTTTGGTCTTGAAATATTCATGAAAGTCCAGGGAAGGTTTAAACGGTGAGAAATTATGGAAAAGGGAACGGGAAAGGGCGAAACGAAGTTCGCCGGGTCAGCTAGTTTGAAATAATAAGTGTCAAAAATCTACACAAATGCGTGTATTAAAATGACTTTGAAGTGTACTTTCTTAAACTGCAATTAAAGCTTTCTCCTTTTCAGGACGAGAGATGACTCATGGCTCGAAATCTGAGTCAGTTAACTCGAAACCCGAAATCAAATAAAAGTCTCATTGCCAACACTAGCGCCACCCGCTGGCTAGATATGACGGTTCACACTAGAACTTGGTTCAAGTCTGTTCAGAGGTCACGTCCTCTCACTCAAATCTCGACCAGGAGCGCTTCGGTTTGAATTGGATCGTGACAACGGAGAGATACTTATCGTGATTTTCTGGCCAATTCCAATGCATCGGTCCGTTGTTAGGAACGGGTAATGGGAGCATGGGAACACGGGCGAACTTGGAACTAACTAAATTGTTGTAAGTCAAATAAGGAGATGTTTGTCGGCGGTGATTGGGGTTAGGCGTAGTTTTGTTTGTTCGTATAATTTTGTCATGTGCGCGATGCTAATTCTGGATGTCTTGAGTCAAGTAAAAATTTATTCAAGACGGTTTTTATTTTCTTTTAAAAAAAACGAGTTTGATTTTGACATTGGAGTAAAGTCTTATTCTATACATTTAAAAAGTAATATTAGCAAGATTGGCGAGCTATGTAGAGTAAATGTCTCATATGCAAGTTGGAACTTTTTTAAGTGAAGATATCTAGTGTCTGCACCACACCACATTCCACTCTCAACGTCCTGCGAGAAACCATTTTATTGATCAGCCTAGTTGAAGAGCAATAATACGGGAAAGTAACCGTGTCTTTTAGCTTGTAGATTATCAGAGGTCCTTTAATGTTGGTAGTGCAGGAGTCTAAACTGTATAGATCAGTCTATACATACAGTCAGCTGTGACGCCTGACGTCCACCAAATGCCTTACACCAGCGGTGAATTTACTGCCTAAAAACTACATTTGAAAGTAGAATTAGTAAAAGACATTGAATTTTAAGTGGGTTTGCAATTCTCTACAATGGCAGAAGAAGTTAGAAAGAAAAAGAAAAAGAATAAAGACAGCCAGTTTTGACAGGGTTATCATCTTCTTCATCTGCATTTTCTACTCAAATTGAATAAAGTTTAATATTATAGTTAAAGTACGTATGTACCTGCTTCTACTCTATAACTGAGTAGGTAAATATCCTCTCAATCTATCGCAGGTTGACTGGAAAAATCTCTACATGGGATAAGTCCGCCTTTGCATATTTTCTCTTTCGTATTATGTTGTCTTTTTTATACTTAAATCTTTTGGTACAACAAAGTTATTAACAAACAAATTTGTTCATCGTCTTAGGTAACTATAGTAAACTTTTAAATTGGTATGATGCAAGAAATGAGTCACATTTTAGATAAGCAATTTTCATGAATATGTACAACTATGAATTTTTATACAAGGAGACAAAACAAGCGGTTGTTTGTTGTATGATTCAAGATGAAACAGTGAGTCCATTGATTCTGCAGCTGATAATAAAACGTACTGCTTTACTCAGAAAAGATAAACGCATATTGATTACATTGATGAAGTTAATTTTAGCAGCCATTCAATAAATCTTATTGAGAGGACATTTTGCTATCAGTTACTCAGTATTCATCTAGTGGTTATTAGCCATTTAGTCTGTCATCAGTTTTCCATATTTCAATGTGATACAGCAAAGAAAGTAGGATTCCATATTGATAGAGAGAATAAAAACGTAGAAGGTACTATCTGCTTTACCTCCTACGCAGATCGTCAGTAAAATAGTAAAAATGGAGACTATCATCGGGATCTTCCTAAAGAGGCGACAATGTATCATTTTGTACCTATTTGTATATCAAAATTCATAGAGCAGCAATAGCTAATGCATGTTGCACAGTCATTATCAAATACAACACACAGATAAATAAGATGTTTAAAAAAATCTAAAAAATATTATTAATTTGCGATAGACGGATATTGTAACTTTTTTAACGTAAACAATCCCATCGGTAACATCAGTGCGGCTCGGGACATTGTCGTGTGCGTGGCGCGTGTAATTCTCTCCGAGGAAGACCGCGGAAAGAGGTCTAAAAATGTCATTCCGTAGCAGATTTTTCATCAGTCTGAGTCTAACGTTTATTCTAACTGATACATATATACACTTATAACTCGTACGTAATAGTTTTCCTTCTGTGGTCTTACTGATAGGAATTTTTTTCGAGGTTACTGTTTATTGCTTAAAAATTATCACTTGCAATCATACAAAAGCAAAAGTCTGAAAAAATCAAACTGTTTTTCACTGTTATTATTCGTGAACCGCCAATAAAGCACCTCAATAGAGGAAAATAAATTGGGTTATGGGAATCGGAGCTGGGATAAAACACATCGAAAATACTGTCACGAAACGGCAAAAAACACGTTGAGAAACTACAAAACGATTTCATTATCCCAGGCTCCCGGATCCCGGGCATGACTGAGTTCGTGAATGAAAGTGTTGGGGAATTTTATCAAGTCTCTGACCCACTGAATTGGAGTAACCGGACAAAAACTGTGGGTTAGCGAAAGGATATTATACAAGGTTATTCAAACTTTGAGAAAGCTATTCACTTTTTTTGTCCTTTGACCACAGACTCTTTGCCTTAAACTTTTCCTAACGGGTTGACGTCAGGTAGGCGGCTGGTCGTAAAACAACAGCCAAATTGTTTAAAGTGTTTTAGCAAGTCTTCTCAATTTCAAATCATGTTTTAGCTAGACATCCTTGGTTGACCATTGACATACAAATTATATTTAGAGAAGAAAAATCCGGATAGTGCAACCCGGACTCCAAAGCAGATCAGCTAAGGATGCATTTGGGAACACGCTTAGATGAGGAGGACCACAATACTCTTTGGTTATTTTCGCCCCTAGCCCCGTAGCATGGCCGTTGATGAACGCACATAAAGTTTATGTCGCGACAGACTAGTGCCATCCCGCTCGTTATTATTACGTTAAGCGAAATAATCGAAATTTAACGTCTGGCCAGCGTGGAGAGTGCAGGCCAAATCTGTCTGCTCCGGCCAAATATGGCTCTAGTAGTACAGAGAGGGTCGTGCTGCTGCAGTGGAGACAAAAAAAACCTGATGATCCAAATCTTTCCAGCTTTCTTTGCAAATACATAAACCCCGAAAATATTAAACTTATAGCTTATTTGAGGCAGTCGTGTACGTGTAACGAAACTTATTTATACAACTGTAAGTTCTATCTTTTTACGTAAATATTTTCCCAGACTTTGAACTAGGTCAGATACTTCAAGCCGGTACTTGTTTTATTTGGCTGATATTGCTAAGATTTACGCAAATCATTACCATCTATTTGGGTGTAGATGAAAGACGCGCTTGTTGAAATATTATTAGAACAGAGTAGCATTTACTGAATGATATATTGATGCGAGGAATGTAAAATCGTACCTTTGAAGAACAATTATTGAGGTGATGAGTGTGGATGAAGCGAAAGAGGTCTGTCAGGATCATAGCAAGTGAAGGTCCATAGTCTCTGCCTACCCATGTGGGAAACTGGCGTGATAATTATGTGTGTGTATGATTAGGGTCCTATGTACTAAGTGTATGTATGTTTATTACCAAATTGTGACCGAAATGTGAATCGAGGAAGGAACCAGCTCTCAATACAAATTAGTACTGTTAAGTTCTTTGTAAGCACACGTGCCGCTTCAATAGTTCAACGGCTATTGAAAAATTTACGAGACTGTACACCCTCTTTAGTACAGAGTAAAATAAAATTTAATTATTATATATCCTTCATCTCTTATTTAGTTAGGTACCATACGTCATAGACATGATATAGAGGTACATATATAATAAGCAATTATGTGTGTATTCCAGAGAGGGAATTAAAAAAACATATAATAATATTATTAGTAAAAGTTGTCTGCGATGATGAGTATATTAGGTCCTTACATATGAAATTGCCGTTCAGTATCAAAAAAGTGACACAAGTTTTTTTAATGAAATTATTATTTAATCAATCGAAGTATGCGCCGTTGTTATCGATACACTTCCGCCATTTTATAGGCAGATCATTGATACCTTTGGAAAAAAAATCCTGGGAGCGAGAGTCTATGAACTGTTTGAAGGCGGTTTCGACTGCCTCATCAGATTTGAAATTTTTTCCTTGTAAAAAGTTATCCAAATTTTGAAAAAAGTGGTAATCGGTTGGGGCAAGATCTGGAGAGTATGGTGGGTGACGCAGAGGTTCCAGTCGCAGCTCCTCTAACTTGGCGATCGTTTGATGTGCAGTGTGTGGTCTAGCGTTATCCTGAAGGAGCAGTGGGCTAGAGCAATTCATCAGTCTCGGTTGTTTAATGGCGAGCTTTTCCATCATTGTTTGCAATTGTTGGCAATACAAGTCTGCAGTAATCGTCTGGCCTGATCTCAAGAAGCTGTATTGGATAACACCAGCACTGGTCCACCAAACACTAACCAGAATCTTCTTTTTGGTCAGTTTTCGCTTAGGACAAGGTTTTGCCGGTTCTCCAGGGTCAAGCCATTGTGATGATCGCTTCCGATTGTCGTACAGGATCCATTTCTCATCACAAGTCACGATACGGTTCAAAATCCCCTCATTATTGTGGCGATTAAGCAAAGAAACGCAGCAAGCAACGCGTGTTTGTTGGTTTGCTTCAGTCAATTCGTGCGGTACCCACTTTTCGAGTTTTTTAATTTTTCCGATTTGGCGCAAGAAGAAGGCCACTATCGCCTTTAATTCTTCGTTATTCACTTGAGTATCAGGTCGTCCACGAGACTCATTGTGTAAATCGAAATTTCCAGAACGGAAACGTTGAAACCAAAAACGCACCGTTCGTTCGTTAGCGGTGCCTGGTCCATACACGTCGTTAATTCTTCGAGTCGTTTCTGCAGCACTGGTGCCACGGTGGAACTCGTATTCGTAAATACCGCGAATTTTCAATTTGTCCATAGTTGTTGTTATAGCAATGTTGAAACTCAAACAAATAATGTTAAAACAAATGATGTTAAAACAAATGAAATACGAATTTTAAAACAATATTTTTCTGGCTTTATTTCGAAATAAATTTGAATTTGGAATTCCTAATGAAACGCAAGATATTTGATTTTAAAGTTGCCAGTATTGAAAATCGACAATTTCATATGTAAGGTACTTACTCTACGACTACTCATTGAGTTATTACTTACTCTACGAGTACTCATTGAGTTATTACTTACTCTACGAGTACTCATTGAGTTATTACTTACTCTACGAGTACTCATTGAATTATACCTACTTTACGAGTACTCATTAGGTTATTACTTACTCTACGAGTACTCAATATTTTTCATGTTACAAAATATTATCATCATCAGTTTGATATTCCCTTTTTTTTTGTTTTTACTGGGGAAAATGTCATTTATTAAGAAAAAAAATAAAATAAATACAATTGAGATTAAACTACAAACTAAACCTAAAAATAAAACCTAATCTAAATTATTGATTTAAAAATCTGAAAGATTATGAACGTGCGGCATGGTGCCAAGAACGCTGGCTGTGTTTTCTCTCTGGATAGCTATGCTAATTCATTGAGAAAAGAAGCAGCCAGCTCTCTTGTCACCAGCGGCGGTGATCAGGCGCGGTGTTATCTGTTTCAGGAAAGCCCTCGCGCTGGGGCCCCATGGTCCAAACGTTTCCACACCAAACGGCACAAATATGTAATCCTTACTAAGGGACACATATTTGCGTCGCTTGGCAAGCTCAGCACCTTCGGCAGCCGATCCGGCTCTCGAGAGTGATCCCCTGAGGTGGGAAGGCGCTAGTGTGTCAACGCATGTAGCGTCCCACACCAGCGCTCTCCCACGTTCCCAGGGGATCAAAGACATACCATCAGGCCTCTTGCCATCATCACGCGCAACACCTCGAGGTTCGATTTTTAACAGATCCCTGCACCAAGGGAGTATCCCAGAGTTTTTGAAGGTTTGATTCCACTGGGATATCATTTTCGGGGCAGAGAGCTGTCCAGGCATATCTTGCCTCCGCTAACAGGTCAATGGCCAAAGCGTCATCTTTAAGTATTTTTTTACACAAGGCCGAGACGCTGTAAGCAGAGGAAAGAAAAGCGTTTTGCGTATGCCTGGATATTCCCTTTTTGTCTAACTTTGTTCAGTAATATGGTAAAAAAAAGATTGCTTCAAAAGTTTTAATATTTTGTAAGTACTTACTTATTAAACCGCTTTTTTAGGTAGAAAATATCATGCAATTATAAATATCATTATCAAAATTTAAAAAAAAAACTGCATTCTTAACTACCATCCATCAAATACCAAAAAAAGTCGGACCTAATAAATTCCAAAATCATTTCTTCCTAACCGTCGAAGAGCCTATGCCTTCATAATATTTAACGCTCGTCATCTTACCAAACAAAACAAGGTGCCATTAGCAAGTTTTGTTGAATCAATGGTACTTAAAAAAAGCAATATCATAATTTAGCTGAGTCACTTGCCCCCCGATTGTTCGTTCGCCAACCGGTGGTGCTATCTTGAGTTCTTGTAGGTTTAAAGATAAAATTGTCTTGATACTTTTAGTTATATCTATATAGACGTGTCATTCCCGGCAGAGTTGAAAAGGACCACTCCAAGTCTTCCCGTGGATGTCGAAGAAGCGTGGAGAGTGTAGGCCAAATTCTCTGTCGCTCTGGCTAATTTATGGATTTCGTAGTATGGAGAGGGTCGTGTTCCTGCAGAGGAGACATAAAGAGACCTGATGATGATGATACTTCAACATCAACTCAAACATGATACATCAACTTAAAGAGCTATTGACTAATAAATGCTATGACACAATCAAGGAATATCTGAATGACAAAATTACACAGTAAAATAATTAATAACTCTTGACATTAGAATAAATACTTATAAATAACATAGATTTGACAAAAATGTGGCCCTTCTCCCATTGCAGCGCCCGTCAGGGTCCTTAATTGGCACTTATTTTGTTAACAAAGACCTGTATGATACATTAAGGAAGCAATAAATGATTTGATTTGATTTGATACTTATACCGGGAGTAAATTCCACACATTTGAAGGAATTAACTCAGCTCATTAATATGAACAATATTTCCTCAGAAACCATTGATTTTAACTTTTATCCGATATGGATTTCAATCATAAAGGGTTAAAAATTTTGACAACAGAGAATAAACATTTTCTTAATTAAAAGAAGTTGTAACAAGTTAGTCGTTTGAGTTCAACCAAAAATCGAGTTGAAATTCAGCTGTCTTACTAATAAAGTTGTTTGTATCGATCACAGTGACTTTATTTCAAGTTTATATACCTACCAATTTTGTTACCTAAACGTAAATTACGTAGTTATTCAAAAATTTTTGAGCTTTTTATTTTATTAATGAATAAAACTATGATAAAGATAAGTCTATAAATCATTTTTTGTGACAAACTACATATTTAAATAGTGAAATATTCAGCTAATCAATCAATTACTAAAAGAAATAGACGCAAATGGCTACAATAAAACCAAAATTGAGATAAATTCTAAGCTCCATTAAATTAAGCGATAACTTTTCTAAATTTAATAAAGATTTATGTTGTTATTTTATCGCAAAAGGTCAAGTTAGAAGAAAATGGAAATTTAAAAGTAATCTCGTGCAAGTATCAAACAATTTTTTCCTCGTCCATAGCTTATGAAGTCTGACTGAGATGAATGACTGAGGTAATTGAAGTGCACGTTTGAAAATTAAAAAGTTGTCTATGGACTGTAGTAAGCGTGTTATGGAAACAAACATGGAGAACAAAGCCTCAATAATGTAACACTAAACGTGAAATATGGCGTCACAAAATCGTATGAGAAAGGCACTATTTTATTTGTTACTTTGTATACGTGTGTAGGAACGGTGGGAACCAAGGAAGGCATCAAAAGGTGTCATTCTTCATATCCCAACCATTTTCCCACATAAGAGCATGCATGAATTTGGTAAAATTGTTTTTAAAAAAACCTTAATTAATAACTTTTACACGGATGATCTTATTAATAGTATAAAATGCTAGAGTATTTATGGATGTTTGTTCAATAAGTTGAATGGACTGAAGGGAAACAGGACATTTATCCCTAAAAAATGTGAAGATTTTTTTTGGCCATTATTGTCAAAAAATTACACGTTAAATTTAATATATACAGATACACTATCACGTCTTTATCCCTAACGGGGTAGACAGAGCCAAGGGCGGTAAAGCCCAGGCCACTTTTAGCGTAATGGTGGGCATGAAGGTGGAAAAGGGAAATCATAATAGTGATGGGTTGCTAACCGCATCGCCTATTCATATGATTCAGATTCTCGCCCATTCCCTCGATCGGCTTTTACGATCTGCACGGGAAGAGAAGCAGCTGGTACATTCCATGTTTTTTCTTTTTTCCCAGACCAGCAAAGAAGAAAATTATAAAATTAATATATATGTCAAAAAAAAATCGTTTTCGTAAAAATCTACAGGAGATAAAACGAACAATTACATTTTATAAGAAACGCTTAAAAATCTAAACCAAATAACACAATAAGAACTCAAATTAATTACAGCGCCATCTATCAGTGCTAGGCGGAATTTCTTATAAACCCCCATGCCTGCTCTATGTTGCCGACAAAGTAGCAGCGTAGAGCAGGAATCACCGCCGCTCCGGACCTAAAAAATATACATGCTTAGTTATAATTAGACTTACAGTCTAATCTACATTAGGTTATTGATGGACATTTATATTATTGTGCATTTATTATAATTAATTTAAAAAGATTTCTCCATAAAACAAATGCTACAAGCATTTGTTATATTTTCATAAAAAAATTGTTTGATGAAACAGCTGATGAATTTCTGCACTTCGTTCGTTTGTTTGAGCAGGGCATGTCTTTTATGGTTAATTTTACTTTTCTGTAACCTCCTAAATAACTGTATCATTTATTTCAATATAATCAAATATTTGTCTCTATTTCTTGTAAAATAAAGATTGTATGCGACGGAAATAAAACTTATATGCCAATTAGAACTTTTCGATAACAAAATTATAAAAAACAAATTACACTGCCATATCTAACTTCAGGGGTCAGTATAACATTATCAAATAACTTATAAAATTAGCTCTTACTGGAAATGCGCCAACTCCATATCAGAAACTACAAACTTTATCTTGGCGGCAAACCTAAAAGGACTGCAGTAAGGTTAATGACGTACAAACTCTTTGTTAGGTTTTAATAAACGTAAGGCGCTAAAAGTAACTGGTGGTCAATATTTGAATTACACAGGCATTGAAATCTTTACGGTTGAAAATATTTTGAAAAGTAAACATTTTTTATTTATACATTACACTATAACGTCTTTATCCCTAATAGGGCAGACAGAGCATTTTGAAACCATGGAACTTGTTATATATATGAGATTCATTCTTCAAACATCTTACTGGTAAAACTAACATAACTTTTTTGCATTATGATGTTTGAGTGTTTTAGATTTCTTTTAAAATATTATGTTGACAATGAAAAATTTGAGCAGTATTGATATAACATTTAAAGAATTTAACTGTGACTTTGTTATGTATGTTTTCGATACGATCAAACTCCAAAATTGAGTTCCAGCTGGTTTATGGTTCTCGCCGATTCAGAACTCGTGAATGTGTTTTATAGGTTTACACTCGCTAATAGCCTATAATGTTGTATTAACAGCAACGTTAACGGTAGTAATTAGTTTAAGTGTTGTTACCCGCAGCAATAGTTTGTAATGGTTGTTGAAAATTATAAAAAAAAAAATATACTTTAATCTGTGACAAAAAAGTCTAAACAAATGAAATCTGGAAGATTTCTGTCATCAAATTAATTTATATAAAACTTTTAAGTTTCTGAACTAGGAATATCAATAAACTATTAAATAAGTAAAAACAAATAGAGGAATAGGTATTATTTCAAACTCTAAGGCCGTGTATCAGACACGTCACACAGACGATGACGATTATACAGTACAATAAAAAAAAACTGTTACTGTTGGTCAATTCTTAATTCGTAAAAAAAACTAGTTATTGGTATAAAAAGTATTAGAATCCAAGTCAAGTAATTGTTATTTTGACCGATATATTGTTTACCTATGTACTGTTATCTGTATTTATTTTTCATACTAGTTCATACTTACGTCATCTTATTATCTTACTTTACATCTAACAAGTATATTATGTGACTATTAATGACACTATCAATAGGATTATTACCTACCTACTTAAATAAACATTTTTTAAACTACTAAGAACACAAAAAATCCACCTGTCATAAAATGTTCCCATCAAATGGTCATTTTAAAATAATATATTCGTCCACGTTTAAAATCATCTTAACCGACCGATACAAAACCCACACTATAAAGTATCCTTTTAATGTCCTCCGACCAATAAATTGTCCTTAATAACAGAAATATTTTATTAGTTAATAGCTGACAAAAAACGCTCGCTTTCAATTTTTACGGCTAAACTATTTCACTAAAAAAATGCTCTAAGGAGATCCGATCAAAAGTTTGTGCCAGAAAAAGTATAAAGTTGAGCTCAACCTAGCGGGTGCCAGTCACTTTTTTTCTATTTTCAAATACTTGTTCTATTTTTTAATAATTTAAAAATGACAGATGAGGACGGGCTACGTATACGGTGCATCTTGCTCTCATAATCTAAGATTTTGATCTTCATGTTAGGGTTAAATTGAGAGTGTTTCATTATGGGATCCGCGCTTTGTCAAATGTCAAGTTTATTCCAAAGTAATCAGAAATAAGGTCCGGATAAGTGAAACGATAAATGACGCTATTACATTCTTTTAACTATGGGCGTGTAAGCAGAAAAGATAAACTGGTAGTATCATAGTACATTAAATTTTTTTTTCTTTTCTCACAGATCATCAACATGAAACATATATACCTTCAAAAATATGTTCAATAATTATGTTTCTTTTTTTTTTTCACCTTTTAACATTTGAGATTCAAATCTCCTACGATTTAGTAAGCATTGAATACTGTATGAATAAAATTATGTAGGTACCTAAGTAAGTATACTTACATAGAACCTCTATAAGTCACAAACAGAGGATTCTAAAGTCTCATTGTTTGAAAGTTATTCTTATAACACGACTCGACCGACGACGACCTCTTATGTATGAGATTTCATATCAAATCTTGTCTATTGATGGGAGGATGTGCTATTGGATCTACTTTTGATCCTGGCCTTTGAGAATAAGCAAGACTCATTATACCAAAGAGCTAAAAAAATAATTGTCTTAACGCTCTGACACACACACATTTATACACGAAACTACACACGTGACTAACACTGATTAAAAATATTGCATCCAAGTGACATTCTCATCTATTTTCCGACCTGTTCACGGTGTGTTTCTACTCTCAAAAATAAAGTGTCAACATTTTTTTTTTGTAAAGAAATGAAGTCTAGGTGTCCACTGATTCAAACTTATCAGAATATGTCCAAACTTGTATAAAGGTGGTGTTAATTTATCAAAAATGTAAATAAATACATAGTTTAAAACCGTTGTCACAGGCACAGCTATAAGTCCGAGTTTAAGATGAGTGAGGATGTGCTGTATTTTGTAACCAAAATCTTAGCACTTTCATAAGTTAAGTAAAACTGGGCGTGGTTCGCACTTGGACGTGTGACTATAAGTGGCATGAAAATTTATTGAGCTCGTCCGTGCTTTGGAAGGCACGTTAAGCTGTTAGTCTCGGCTGTCATCGTTGCATGTCAGTCGTCAAGTTGTGTCAGGTGCCTTTAGGCAGCTTAAAAAATCTGACACCAGTGTTGGCTAATTACACACACGAAAACGAACGAAACCAAAATTATTCACTTAAATAGGTACTATTTTTATCTCTGTCTATATGTCAGTAACGGCATGTTCATCGTCATCATCAGGTCTTTTTTTGTCCTCGCTGCAGGAGCAGGGCCCTCTCTATCCCGTACTACCAGAACCATAATTGGCCAGAGCAGCCAGAGGATTTAGCCTACACTCTCCATGCTGGCCAAATGGTCTTATTGAATTTTATAATTTTTGTTATTGGTTGATAAAACATAACAAATCCTTGAATATCTTGAATGACGTCTCAGCCTTAGGCTCAATCTATAAGTCACATTAATCTAAGCACACCGTCTTAAAAAACTTGAAATTATTATGAAAGTACAGAACCCATTCTGTCTTATTATAAAAACAGGACTAACTTTGTTACTAGGTTTAAACCATTACCCGCCCAAATCAAGTTGACATCTGTAGTATTACACTATCTCACCTGTCAATGTCAACTTGATTTGGGCGGATAATGGTTTAAACCTAGTAACAAAGTTAGTCCTGTTTTTCTAATAAGACGGATTAAGTCTATCTTTACTGTACGATCTGTATTCTGATTTCATGAACAAAAATCACATACACTTAACATCTTTATCCATTTAGGTAAACAGAAAGCCAAGGGTCGGGTCGTAGGACACAAAGGCGAGATAAAGATATATATAACGGAACCAGAAAAAGAAACATATTTAGAAGACATCCCCAGGGTTGCGCCCATTTCTTTTTTTCTTGAGCTCTAAGGCCTGCGCCCATTCCTTTAATAATAATATTAATAACATAATTTTATTTCGGATTTCTCCATATTTTGTTAGTAACATTGGAAACCTTAAGACTATGTTAGTAGAACATCATTTATTAAGACACACAATCAGGCTTTTGCAGTGACGATTGATGGCAGTACATGAGAAGCAATCCAGTGCTGTAGGATAGGGCCATCAGATCGCCCCGCCACAGTTTGCAAAAGACTGTTGGAGCTGCCACGTACCCGTCGCCACAGGGATGCGACTCGTTTGCGCATTATAGCGTAGAAATCGTCAATACGCGCTTCCGCGAACATCCCTGAGGCACTGCAGTATCGTGGAAGTCCCATCAGCACCGCTCGACTACGAATATACGCGACAGCGACATCGCTGTCGCGTATATTCGTGGCCGAGTGGTTAGTATGCCTCTCTCAAGACTGAAATCCGTCGATAAATAATGCTTTTGTAAACTTCCCCCACTTCTTCCCCTTATTTTCCCCCCAATCAAAAATCGCGATTGACTTAATAATTTTAATAAATCATGGAACTTACGTGCCAATTTTCGTCAAAATCGGTTGAAAAATGCAATCTGTAGACGAGAACAGACATACCAAATAATTTTTCGACTAATCTCGAAACTGAAACGCTTCGCTCGCTCGGTCAATAAATGTTAGTTTCTACAAATATATTACAAACACACTTATGCCACAAAATATCTCAAAGCAAACATTAGGTACCTCTCAAACCAATGTTTCCCTAATCGATTTAGAGTCATACATAACATAACACTGTACAACACTATCGTTAAAATAACGCTTCATTTGAACGATGATTGACAAGTGTATGACAACGAATGAATGTGAAAATATCGAATCGTTTTATTTTCATTGCGTGTTATAAATACTAGGCCATCAAAATGTTGTTACTAATGTAAGCAATGGTTTTTGAATATGCGATTTTCACTCAGTCAGCAGTTTTCAGTGTAAAAGTTAAACAAAACACGAAATAATTGATTTTAAAATAAAAAGAATACTATTTAATAAGAAATTTATTTACCGATGAAAGAAAACTTTTTCTTTACGTCCTCCAACATTTGTTGACGTGTTTCTGCAGCTCAAAACTGCACAAACAGGCATTTTTCTGCAGAGCGGTCTAGGTTAGATGCAGTAAGCTGTCATACGCGGACTAAAGAAGACAATTTTGAATGTAGTGAATTTTACTTCAGTTGGACACGCAAAGTACATTCATAGGCTGTGTCTATCTTGATCCATGGGTTGTGGCGTCCATTCATATATTTTTAGCGAGGTTAGCGAAATTTTCAAAGCTTAAATAATCCAACCAAAAAATTTTGTCCAAATCCTTGAAGCTGTACTTAGAATACTTGAGATTTTCAGAACTAGTTAACTGCTGGCCATCTTATTTTATTACTTCATTTTTCTATACAGCCATATTACAATTACTCAGCAATTGTAACCAGGTAAGCAGATGTGTAGTATATTCGTGTATTAATGACTCCCCAATTATGAAATATGATATACTCCTTTTATAACATTTTTTAGAAACCATTAATAATTTCTAAAACGCATTAATCACAATATGACAATTAGAACATCCGTAGCAGATGCTGTATCAAAAGATCGTAAAAAGTGAAGTTATTCTATAAACAAACAAGGTGTTAAGGATGATAAGAATCGAAAATATCTCGCCCCTTCTTATAAAATATTGATATTTAATAGTCACATCAGGCAGTGTAATGCAGGCAGCCCGGGAGTATAGCTTTGGCATACCAGATTACCACATCAAGTATTCCTTTTGACAAAACACTACACACCAAAACCCGTCTTAATCCAAGGAAAATAGAGATTAATATTCTATGAGACGTTTTAGTAAATGAGTGCAGGTGGCATCTGATGGCATCGCATTGATTTTATCTTAACTATCACATCTTCCAATATTAAACTTTTACTTTTATTGAGGTTTAAAATGCAAGTCGTGTCGCCTAACGGACACCCAATAAAGGTTCCGTTTTTGTAATTCCGAATCTGAATGATTACGCGGAAATGTTTTTGGGATTTTTGAACTAACGAAGCTCACACATTGGTTTCAATGTTGAAAACGAGTTTTGTAGTACCAAAAGTTTTAGTGTGGCTATAAATTTGCAGAAATGTTTATTAACCGCTTTCAAAAATCACGCTTATGTCCATTACGGGGCACGCAGAGGCCAAGGCCATGACTTAACAATTTCTAAAAGGATTTTACAGAAAAATGAAAAGTAAATTAAGTTCTCATTTCATATACTCAATTTCTAATTAACTGATCTGAGTTTCTCTAAGATGTGATTTTAAGGTAGGTGTATTTTTTGTTTATTAGTTTAAATAACTTCCTAAAGCTTTAGTTAAGTGTAAATTTCTCGTTTGAGATACATAAGGCATTAAAATTGGGACACAAATAGCTCCTAATTAAACCTACCATCACGACACGTCGTAAAAAGATAATATTTATGAAAAGCACGTTAAAAATATCTATAAAATTACTATATTATTAAGAAAATGTTTATTAATGACACAGTTTACGAAAGCCAAATTTAGAAGTGATCGTCAACGTTGACGAGACATATGAAATTGTATCGAAGCATAAAATTTACATAAAAATGTGTCTGTACCACCGAACGGTTAAATTTACTAGTTCATCAGTTAACAGGCAGCCGCGGGCAAAGTATGTCCACGGATGCAATGAAACTGCCGCTGATATGCTATAGTTGCTTAGGATCGGACCACATTGAGTCAATGACTGTAATATTGATCAATTCAGATTAACTGGTCGTTCCGGTTTTATCTTTAAAATCTTTGACACCCGCTTTGGCGTAGAATCGTGTAAGCCATGATTAGTAAAAGCAAATGATGTGAATAAAGTTGAGGCTGTCTCTGAATTGACGAATAATTTTGTAAGTGTCATGTACTTAAAAACTGTGAGTGATGTTATTTTGTAACAGGAATGAATTTTATAAATGTCTAAATAAAAGAAAAGTAATAAAAGAAAAAAAATAAAAGTTTTTATTTAGTTTCACCTGTCCTGTTGGCTGTGTGTCCATAACCGAATCTTGCAAGCTAAATCAGATCCACTTTCCATTATTCAATTGAGTTCAAACTTCACATACCTTATGTAAGTTGGGTTACAATGCAATATTATGGTACCAATGACCTGATCTCATGATGAAGCCGGAAATTAGTATCTCTATCATAAAACAACATAACCCTATCGAGTTTAGGCTACATTAAATAGTCTTGAACTTTAAACTTTTTAGTTCATAGTTTAAGATAAAAGCTTGTTTCTAAAAATATTTTTAAAATTATTGCACGCCTCATAAGCGAAGCGCATGAGGTAGTGCTCTACTCTCGCCTTACAAAAATCAAGTGATTTTTTTTAACTAAATGTGTCTCTATTTATTTTCTATCGCACTTGTACAATAATATTTACACATAAATGTCAAGGAAAATACTAGTTTCAACACTTATGATATTTTTAAAAGACATTTTGCCTTTTAAATAAATAAAAACAATGTTTAATAAAATCATTTTGTGGACGTCCGTGTGTCTGTATGTATGGAAACTGGCGTGGTCACGATAACTCCCGAAAAACTTATCTGATCAAGTCCATTTTTTTTATACGCTTCAGTATTATCCAAAACTAAGTCCTTTCGAAGATCACGGTCTAATTCAATGTAGTTTAATCGTAATTATTATTATAAAAATACAGGTGACATATTAAAAATAATTTTGGATGTGAGGTTTGTTGAAAGAGTTAATACCTATGTATGATGAGTACGAATGTGTAACTGGCAAGTAAGAAAAGAAGTAAAAAGAAATTTGAATAAAGAATGTTGTGATTTTGTTTGTTTTATTAAATATGAAAGACGAATAAATGTAAAAGAAGCGATAAGTTAGTTAATATTTTATTTAATTTGCATTAACTAATTGAGAATGAAAAGAACAATCAGTGGTAACACTTTTCTTGACATTCGTGACGTAGTCTTGTGTCTTTTTCTTGTTCTTGCTTAGTTTTTTTGAGATTTCTCAAAATCTACCGGTCCGAATCGGTTTAAATTCACAGGAAATCTGAGTTGTATAGAACTCTTTGGAAAGCTACTTGTTTGGTTCCGATCGGTTTAGTTGTTCAAGAGTTAGAAGCGGGTCACATACACACCCACACACATACGCATAGGGTGCATGACACTTGCTCGTGAGTGGTCAAGGAAGATTCCTGAGACCTTTAAACGTCGAGATCTGATGAAAACTCGACTTTTCAAAAAAGGGGTGAAACTAATAACGTCCCGAATTTTAAAAATTTTCAATTTTCTCAGCGGGAAGTTAAAAAATAAATTTAAAAATAATCTCTAGTCGTGCGTTAAAGCCACACATACTTTTCTTCGTTTTAAGTTAGCAATAAATCAATCAAAATCAATTTAATTGTGAAAAATGAGATTATGAGGCGTGCACTTTTGGATTTTCCAAACTATTTCTTCTATTTAGTTAAGTTAGATTCATTTAGTAAAAAGACATTCATTCAGAGCCTCCTGCAAAATTTAGGACCTATTGATTAAATGACAACAATACCTAGTAAAAAAAAACTCAGTGTAACACGAGCTTCAAAGTTTAACGTTGTAAAATTAAACCGCGTTATAATGGGGACTCAACATTGTAACTTCATAACAATTCTGACCTAATGTTTGGTCTATATTAGCTTATATGGTGGAGCAAGTTTCGACTTGTTTTACATTGTTCATTTACCGAGATGACGTCATACTTTATCCGAGAGGGTGATGCAATTTTTCGTCGTAGCCTAATTCTTATCTGTAAGTCTACAACGCTTGTTCGTTATACAAATATGAGTCAAACCATAGTACTATTTATTCCGTGGTCAAGCAAAGTCCTAAATAACATTTTTAACAATATGTATTTTTAGTCGTATGTAGAAATGTTCCCTTTAAAACAAGTCAGTATTAATATGATCATCATCATCATCAGGTATTTTTTTGTCTCCACTGCAGGAGCACGACCCTCTCTGTACTACCAGAGCCATTATATTAGCCAGAACAGTCAAAGGATTGAGCCTATACTCTCTATGGTGGCCAGACGGGTTGGAAAGGTCTCATTAATATTTAGTTGATAAGGATTGTTTAGCTTGTGTTTCCTAAGTTGCCTTCTACGACATCCACGTGAAGACTTGGAGTGGTCTCACTCGACTTTGCCAGGAACCACACGGCTAACAACGGCTACAAAAGTATCTAGTACCGCTTTTGGAGTAAGGGTACAGCTTTCCTCAGACTGCAAAAGGGCAAATCTTAGTACAAAGCAATTTTTAGCTAGCAACATAGGCACGATTAACAACATTGAACTACATGTATGTGTACTACATATAGGTACTACAGTAGTATACATATAGCTCAATGAGGCGCGCATAGCAAGCGAACATGTGTTTGTTTGCAAAACACGTTTTTTTTTTTTTTATGTGATAATTAAACATAATGGAGATAGGACCGGAGTGGTTTATTTATGTTGTTACTAAACTGTCACTTGGGCTAGTTAAGTGAGATTTATGGCAATCTGAGAATACGGGTTTTGCATCGCTGAATTCTGTAGAAGTGCAGTTAAGAATAAGCTAAATATTATTAGCTAAACTATATAAGCACTTAATTAAATGTGGCTTTAAATTAGAGTTCTATTTCCCCACTTTTTTAACCTTAAAGGACAATGGTTCACCATCAAAATGTTTTTAGTACATATAACTAAATAAATAAAAGATAGATAAATAGATAAGGGCAAACCCCAAAGTAAGTTTAAACTTATATAATGGGATACTAACTCAACGATACTTGTTTGATACCAACCAAGACCCAGGGCAATTTGAAAAAGAGTATTTTTCCAACTTGCTTAGGCTGGGGATCGAACCTAGAACCTCCGGATTGGCGGACTAGCGTGTTGACTATTACGCCAAAGAGGTCGTCAGTTTCATCATAGCGTGCATCATACGTTGAAATATCGGCAACACGCTTCGTCAAAATGGAAACAAAACTGTATCCGCAACATGCTTCGTCATAATCCATTTTCAGCTTTTTCTTTTCCACTTCGCACGATCTTTGACATCCATGGTTGTGAGACTATTGGTATATATCCATAAAATCCTTAAAATAAGGTTTTATAAATATTAATCTTAGTTTCATCACGTCATGATTGACCTTAAAAGTAAAAAAATATTTGAAAGTGTGCCAGTCATTCCGTCACTCCTCAAATGAAATTATTACGTGCCTGAGTGTATTAAGATTACACAAAAGAAAACATCGCTGCTTTTTACATCTCAAAATTTCCTGTAATTTGGAAAATAACTTTAGCGTATTATAGGCCGTTTGCATTTTATTTGTGTTAATGATTGTTAGACTTGATGTTTTTATTTATTACATACAGCAACAAAGTTAGGGATGCAACCGGGTTTAGCTAGGACGAAGAAGATACTTAAGTATGCCGTGTAGATTCTGGCCTAGAATAGGACATACTATATCTCTTCCTGTGGATGTAGTAAGAGGCGACTTAACGAATAAGCACTAACATCTAGTCCTTCAACTGCATTCCCAAGAGGTTAAGCGTCGGGCGGTGGTCGGTCGTAAAGTATAGCCAAATCGTTTAAACTGTTTCGGCTACTTCTTCTCCACTTCGCTAGGTCTTTGGCATCCTTGGGTGATCATTAACACGCATGTTATATTTGGAGAACAAAAAGCGGGAAAGCGCACCCTGAGATCCGAGACAGCACAGCTGAGGATGCAACCGAATGATGAAAGAGGATATACTAAAGTTATACAAGTTCAATAATTGCGTATACACACATAATGTTGGTACCTAATGTAAAGCCTATAAAGTCTAATAAATTAAATGTAATACGATCGATAACACTTTTGATATCATTATTAGCTTGTCGGTTATATCAAACAAAATTTTCTAAGAATTATGTTATCACTTTGGTTATTTCTTAGGGCTGGTTAATTTAACTTTTATACATAACGATGTTTAGTTAACGATGAGCCAAATTAGGTCAGGGGTGATAGTTATTTCAATAAAAGCAATAGAAGAAAAAATCTGCTTTGGTATATTTAGGTTTCAAATGCATTATTAAATATTTTTCATATGTTTATTATTATTTTTTTTTGATTTAGTCTGTTCTCCAAAGCATCGAGCTACTTGACGAAGGTCAACTTCCCAGTATTTTCAAATTTAAAATCGCCCAAGGCACACTCGCTCTATAATTATCTCTATAACTAATATAGCATTACGCTTGTTTTGTGCTTAATCCGGTTACGCTTGGTTTATGCAGAATGTTGTCGATTTTGTTTCCTGGAGCAGGAAATGGAAAAAAAATAGGTACATATACATATAGTGAAAACAAAATATGGATTATGATTAATTATAAAAATATTATTTTTTCTGCGAGAGTTTGAAATAGTATTTTACATACGTACCTATATAAAAAGTTAATAATAAAAATATGTGACTCTATGCATGTGTGTATAGAAGGAAGTATGAGACCAATAAAAAAAGGAAGAAATCACTTAGGACGGGCATACACAGCATATTCTTTAAAAAAAATGGATATTTCATCAGTGTATGTGGGGACACATACACTGATGAAATATCCATTTTTTTAAAGATTTTTAACATATAATGTTTTGACTGAATTTTAAGCATTAATTTGCTTAACTATCGAGCTTTTATATTTTAGTCTTTCTTTACTAAAATAGGTAGTAGTTGGCTATTTTCAATTAGTTATAGTTTGCATATCTACACAAAACAGGTTTTCTTATTGACAGCACATCAATCAAGCTGCACGCAGCCGCGGGGGATAGCCAGTCAACGTTACTAAAATATAAAACGATTGGCATTATAATTTGAGGCCATACACTGTTTTGGACCCTACCCTTTAATTACAAGGACTACCTGGCGAAGGCAACCGTCACGATAGTTATTTGGTTGTCTTGGAGAGGTAAAATGTGGCGCTTCAAGCAAAAAGGTAAAGGATAGGTGGTTTGTGTAGTCAACATGACGTGAAAAATTGTGTAACAAAATCTGACCACTGGTACCATTATGCTTGTAATGTCACTACTTAAAAAGTACTTATATTTTAAAAGAGATAAGCTTATAACAAAATTTCCGTTTTGGTCAACGTGTTACTGCAGAAAAATTGTACATTCATCATTCCAGCCGCATAACGTCGACTGCTGGACATAGGCCACTCCGAAGGACTTCCAAAATGAGCGATCTGTAGCGGCCAGCAACCTTGGTCAGATCGTCTGACCACTTTGTAGGTGGGTGTCCTACGCTTCGCTTGCCAATAGGTGGTCGCCATTCGAAAACCTTTCTGCCCCACCGGCCATCGGTTCGTCGTGCTATGTGTCCCGCCCACTGCCACTTCAACAAGCGTGTCAGTGGATTAGCTCGTTGCAGTGGCAACCTTGACTGCCTGACAATGACTTTTGTTATCCTACGAATTTCCTCATTTCTGGTTCGATCACGCAGAGAAACACCGAGCATAGCCCACTCCATATCGTTTTTAGGGTTCCGTACCCGAAGGGTGCAAACGGAACCCTATTACTGAGACTCCGCTGTCTGTCCGTCTGTCCGTCTGTCCGTCTGTCCGTCTGTCCGTCTTTCCGTCTGTCCGTCTGTCCGTCTGTCCGTCTGTCCGTCTGTCCGTCTGTCCGTCTGTCCATCTGTCCGTCTGTCCGTCTGTCCGTCTGTCCGTCTGTCACAGGGCTCTATCTTTTGAACCGTAATAGCTAGACACCTGAAATTTTCACCGATTATGTATTACTGTGGCCGCTATAAAAAAATACTAAAAATAAAAAAGTTGAATATTAAAGGGGGTCGTCATACAAAAAACGTGTTTTTTTCAGCGTTTTTAACTCGATTTCTTGAACCGTAATAGCTACCCACCTACAATTTTCACCGATTATGTATTACTATGACCACTGTAACAAAAAATACTAAAAATAAGATAAAGTTAATAATTAAAGGGGGTCTACATACAAGAAACGTATTTCTTCAGCGTTTTAAAACATTGTACGGTGGTACGGAACCCTTCATGTACGCGACGAATGTTGAGAAATCAGCTGATAATAATTTAATAAAATTACTATCTTCTACTGCTAGAGAATGAACAACAATTAGGTACATATTTTAATTCACCGCTGCTTGGTTGATCTGTTAGGTCTAGCTTAAGCTTCCAGTAATAGTTTTTACTACGAGTAGCTATATAGAGAGAAGTTACTAACGGGAATCGGAAATAATGATGGATTGCTAGCTAAGTAGCTCGTCATTGAGAATATATTGTTAGGTTATTGTGCATTTATCGACTTACCGACGAATCTGAATAGGAGAACAATTCGTTGTTAATACATAATACTTTCTTTTTATCTATAAAGAAAGAAAAAGGTAAATATTTCGACTCTACAAACATCTGAAATCAATAATTTATGAATTTTAAAACGATTGACTCACGTAATATAGTCGGAAAAGACATACGAGAACCTCGCCGATATCTGCGGAACACCCCACAGTCCTCGTTTCGAGTCAAGCAGAGCGGGCGGCGGCGGCGCGGGCGACGACGCGCGATACAACCGTCGGATCGCCGTTCCTGACACTCGCCCTGAAGATGATTGCCTAAATCAATGGAAACCTGGTCGTTGTTTAAATTAATTAATTATAGAGTTATCTCACGTTAGTTTTAATAAAATAAATTACCCGTGTGGTTCCGCGTTAGAATAGGACCACTCCATCTCTTCCTGTGGATGTCGTAAGAGGCGACTAAAGGACTAAGCACAAACATCTCGTGCTACAATAGCATTCCCAAGGAGGGTTAACGTCATGCGGCGGCCGGTTGTAAAACTTTTCGCACAAATACATTCCCAAAGAGGGTTGACGTCAGGCAGGCGGCCGGTCGTAAACTATAGCCAAATCATTTAAACTGTTCCGGCTATTTCTTTTCCATTTTGCAAGGTCTTTGGCACCCTTGGGTGACCATTGACATGCATGTTATATTTGGAGAAGAAAAAGCGAGAAAGCGCACCCCGGGCTCCGAAGCAGCACAGCTGAGGATGCAACCGGGAACGCGCTTAGACAAAGAAGAAGAAGTTTTAATAAAATAATCTGAAATAAAATACCTAAGTTAGCTCTGCATGAGTGACTATAAAGAACCTAGCAGTTAGTTTCTCATCATATCTTCAGGGTTAACACAAAAAGTTTTTATACGCCGGGTCGTGGCCTCCCGTAGTTAAAAGGATGTAGAACAATCGAGTGGTTCGTGAGAATGCCCACTTCAAGCTAATGCACTGGGATGGTTCAGAGTGCATCCCCGATGTCACGAGTTGTATCAATAATGTATTTGTTTTGATTGTTTGTATGTAGCTTCTGTTTTGTTTACAGTACTTGAAGATAATGTTCAAACTAATCGCAGACATAAAGTACGTCAATCTTATCTGTGTGTTGTTTATAGTAGTTTGTAAGCAAAGTGGTGTATTATGTGTACCTAACCAAAAATTTTTTCGTTAATAATAAATTATATAAATAAATATTAATAATAACAACTGGAAACTTTTCAGGTAAATAGTATGATGTCATAAGTTTGTTTTTGATTAGATACATAATTTTAATGCCTTTTTGAGGCTTTAATAAACTAGCTAAAAAGTTTCATTTTGATTAAAGACACATACCGAGTGAAATACAAGGTGTAAAAAGGACATTATGAAACCAATTTTTTTTTTATTTATTCATCACAGAATCAACAGCACTTTACAATATTATTATTTTATCTTAAGAACCATAACTTACTGCCAATTACATATTCTCATTTTGTAATTTATAATATACAAAAAAATATGTTTACAGCTGTTTTACCAATAAAAAATAGGGAACAGTTATTATCAGTTAGAATAATTTTTAACAAAATAACATATTACATAAATTCTAATTTATGTACGCATCACGGGTGTGAATATAAGTGTGTGTGTGTGAGCGTGTGTGTTTAGTTGTTTGTATTTTGTCTTTTATTTTGATTTTATTATACTATAGTGATCTAGTATAGCCCGTGGTTCGATTTATAACGCATACGAGTATGTATGTCTCTTACCCGTTGTATTAGTCAATCAGGCATACTCATATCACTGACAATTGATCACATATACTCGTATTTATATTAAAGATTTTTATTCGTCACCGTGGTATGAAATGAATAGAAATATCTACCAAGCAAGTGTCTGTCCAAAACACCACAAGTCATCCAATTTCTCTGACATCTAGTGCAGTTACGAAACAAAACTCACACGAAACTCGCATTCGTTCCGCGCATCGCTGTCGGACGTAACCCTTGAGGTCGTCCGATAACGTAAACTTGAGATGATTAGTAACGCGACATGCCGCTTCCTTTGTATTTACTGTTTGAGTTATTTATTTATTTAGTTTTTTTTTTTTAATAGAAGTACAATTGTTTTTATTTATTTAGTAACCAAAAATAACACATATATCTGACATGTTACGTACTTTTACTTGAGATAGAATTTGTGCTCTTTTTTTAAGAATATTTGTATTTTATTATTTTAACCTTTATTTTATCAGATTTTTCCTAACCCCGACGTAGCTCACTTTTTGAAGCATGGAAATATTTAATGCCACTTGTGGTAAACAAATCAAATGTGAACTACTATTGGGTATGCTTGACATCATGCCTTAGAACTATGCGTCCGTTTGTTGGGCCATCGAGTTTCTCACTGCAAAAAGTAAATACATACTTATATATTCCATTACACATTTTACCTATTGCTGTTATAAAATATAACGCAATAATTCTAACAGACCAAACTCTATTCTTCACAATTTTACATTTACAACTTTCGTGTCATAAAATAACAAAGAGCTCGACAATTAAACAGACTCAACCAGAAATTATGAACAGTTCGCGTCTCGTAAACTCCAGCCTTCCCAAGTGGTTTCGCATTATGCTGACTTTATTAAACCTCGTTTAAACTCTACACCGAGAGATCGCTTTACAATTTTTTTCCGCTAGAGAATGATCGCATACTCAAATTATATCAAAAAGCAATCGTTCATTCATTGAATAGTCGTTATGAGAGCATGGGCGTGGACCTACAATGCCACATTACCGTGGCAATGCGGTCGCCGATACCCAGACCCGACAATTTTAGATCATACGAAAATGCATGTAATATAAATCTTTCCGGCAAGGTACGAACAACTGAACACTCCCACTCAACCCAGACTCAAATACGAATATTAAATTCCATTTCAAAGTCTTTATTTCAATGAAACAAACGAATTTGGGTCATATCTTTTATTTAATTGGGTTCCATTTGAGGTTGAAAGGCAGAGCCAGCCAGCGGCGTTGGATATTCGTCTCAATGGGTATTAATAATTTTTACTGCAGGTCCGTTGCATTGTACCTTACAGAGAATTTCTTTGCGTTTTTTGCGACGTCCATCAATAATATTCGGACAGTTGAATGTGTTTAATGGCTATATTGATCTGAGTTTAAGTTATCTCTGACTTTAATCTGTACATTAACGTACGTTATGAATAATTAGTCGAGCATTACTGGTGTTAATATTTATAATGCTGTAGCCGGTAACGATGAAATTACGATGTGTATGTTCGTTTTAGCAACTTGTTTATATTTATCGCTCTTGTTCGTTATATCTTCACGCGAGCAAAATAATATGTAGTCTTTTGCTGGGAGTTTTCTTGCACATTTTTTTATGATTATTTTTGTAATCACTTTCTGATTACGAGTTGTAAATCAACAAAATTTTAAATTTTTCGAGACCAATTTAAAGGTCACTTTACTGGGACAGATGTTTACTACTTACGTAGTTAGTTAGTCATGCATAACTCAGGAAATGTGATCTAAAAAGTCCTTTCTTATGTTAATAAAGATAGATAAACAAACTTGAATAGTAAAAAGCGATGAAACGATAATTTTCATACAGATGCCTCAAAAAACCAAGCCAACCCTTTCGTTGTCGGACAGAGGGACATGCACCTAACGACAACAAAAAAGACATGTGGACCATTGTATTTAAAGACATGAGGTCTAGTGAGTTTCTGCTTGAACAACAATACATTTTAATAAATTTCATTAAGATTGACAGTGCTGATTAGGTACCCCTTTTAAATAAGACCGAAAGATAAATCAACAAAAAAAACTCGTTCCGGTAACCAAGAATAGATTTAAGGATTTAAGTTCCAAATTACACACAGAAGCTGAGCCTCTTTTGTTCACAACAAATTACGGTATCTAGCAAAATGAGTATTCAAAGTCTGTTTATAAAACTGGAAGGATTATTGCACCACAGTGTATAATAAAAGACGCGGTGCCTAAAGAGGATTAAAAGGGTGCTAGTATCTTTAAGAGTGTACTTAAGAGTATCTTGCTTTAAGGCGTTTAACCATGACTTCCCTCTAAAAGGGTTGCGCTTTTTATTCAATCACGTTTGAGGCGATAGCATGCCTATGTGATCTTACAAGTTTTTTTTCTTCATCGTTCATTTCAAAGGAAGACCCGCTACGTGGGGGATCTGAAGGATTTTATGATGGATACGCGTTTGCTTTGTTCTACGCTTTAATTAATACCTTATACGCAATATACACGTTTAGAATCAAGTCTTCATTGGTATGGGGTTGATCGAGCCTAAGGCTACAAGATCCAAAGTTGTATATAAAACGTGTACCCACACACGTTTTATATGGTTGGATTGATAAACCAGTAGGTGTAATTAAACAATGGAATAGAAACCTAAGCTAATATATATGGCATAAACAATATTAAGTATTAAATAGCTGTGACATGCATTTCTTTTTGGACAGAGATTATGCTTTGTAAGTTTTCTCTCAAAATATCGTAATTAAAAACAAAATGTTACAACGATCGTTTATAACGATGTAATGGATGGGAGCTTGAAAAACTTTATGAATTTACTATTAGATTCGTTTCCCGGTAGAGGCATTTATCATTTTTGCTATTAAATGGAACAACAAAGCTATGGACCCCGAAGGAGCCGATGGGTCTATCACAATAGCAAATGATACCTCGGGGCCTGAATGCGCCTTAATTAACTCGGTTAAATATAAGGAATAGTGAGTTATTTACACATTAATGTTTTAGTGAGTATGAGTTGGTAAAGTTGAAATTGGAGCTTGATAGCTGAGGTTTCTTGATGAGACTAATGTCAAGTCGAAGTCTACAGGGCCTTGAAATGGGCTAAGCCATTTAGTTAGATAGTAAAAGTTCACTTAATTTAAATACCATTAAGCAGTTTGAAAAACTGATATAAGGGCTAGTACATAAAACAGTTTCATAGCTAAAATGCTATTGTTTAAAACAAAACAAAGCACTTATAAAACAAACTCAAGAACGCTATTGTTAGAGTAGTTTGTGTAAAAACTTTTTTACTTTTTAATAACAGGTCAGCAAGGCAGGTGCTCAAAACAGGTGTAAGTAGCTTTTTTGATGTAACCTTCAAGAAGTAGGGCGAAATATCATTTGTGAACCCGTAGTTTGTTTTAGGCCGTCACGCCAGTGTTTTGGCCACAAACATTCGGCGGTTCCTTTCAAAATTCGGCTACGTCATTTAATTGTCTGATTTTAAATTGCTTTTTTTGAGAAGGGTCCCGAAATTCTTAATATTATGTTTGCTCTGGGGATTCGTAGGTTCGGTGGAGATAAAGGCGATAATTATTTTATCGTCTGAATTCTTGTTTGTTTCTGTAATAGCCACTTTAATGGACGGCGGGTCGGGTCTGGTGAACCGTGTAAATTAAACCTGCCCGTCTTTTAGCGTGTTTCGAGCATTTTTAATAACGTGAATGCTCTTTGTGCTAGATGTTTATCTTTTATGTTTTTATAGACTTTTGTTGCAGCATTAATTTACTTTATTTAAAAGGGAATTATTTGCCTGATTGATGTTCAAAAAGCAAGCTAGATAGAGCTATTTTACTTAGGTATTTACTTGAATTTTTTTAATCGAACAGGTTTGATGCTAGTGTTGATCGTAGTTATCAGACTACATGAGTATCTATGAGTCCTTTTCCTACTCATTATTGTTAATTAAATAGTAGGATGGTAGGACCACATATAATAATTATTCTCCAACTAGAAAGTTCTAGAACACTTTTACAATAAGTAATTCACTTAATAAAAAAATATTAATGCTATGAATCAGATTATGTATTTGTACCTGTGTTTATAAATATTTAGCGTTCAGTATACAGGGTCTAACAAAATATACTGAAACTATTTTAAGGGTAGATTCAGTCCATGATACTGAACCACTTTCCCCAAGGAACATATATCGAGATATGAAAAAAAAAATTTTCCTTCCTTACAAGTTGAGCGATTAGCTGATCTGAGTTTATATGGAAACCAAAAAAATATTTTTCATATTTCGATATATGTTCCATGGGGAAAGTTTTTCAGTATCATGGACTGAATGAACCCTTAAAATAGTTTCAGTATATTTTGTTAGACGTTCTCGTATACCCGGTTGCATCGTCAGCAGTTACGCTTCAGAGCCCGGGGTCCGCTACCTAACCTAGGCGATTAGACGAGGTTACTGGTTTTTACACAGAGCGACTGCCGTCTGACCTCCGCAACCCAAAGGGTAGACCAGAACCAATCTTAGGATAGGTACAAACGCTAGATGGCGTTCGGGACCAACGGCTTTACGTGCCTTCCGAAGCACGGAATCATCTCTCTTTTCGGATAGTCAGGTGATTCAAGCCTGCAATATCCTAAACAGACTGGAAACAACTTTTCACAAAGTATGCTTCCCAGTGGGATTTGAACCCATGACCTCCGGATCACAAGGCAAACGCCTTGACCACTGGACCGCGGAGGCAGCCTTTATTTTGTTAGCCATTATATATTTTAATTTTAGCAACAGCACGTGTTTAAAACAAAGCATTGTGTTTACTTTCAGTTTATTTAAGATGTCAGCTGTCAAATTTTCTAGATAAATATCAAATATTTCTGTACAACGCTGTGCAGATAACGTGACATGCAACTAGTCACAAAATACTGAGGAGATAGAAGACAAGCTGTTGTTGTACCATCTTTAAAAATACTAAATATACCTAAGTAAAACTATTGGATATCATAATTATTTTCAATTCAGACTGGGAAATTAAATAACTTTTCTATAACTAATTGCATGGGCAGGTCTAAATACCGTGTTTTTTTTTTGTTATATTGTTGCATTGATTTTTTTAGGGTTCCGTAACCGAAGGGTGCAAACGGGACCCTTTTACTGAGACTCCGCTGTCTGTCCGTCTGTCTGTCTGTCCGTCAGTCACATGGCTCTATCTCTTGAACCGTAATAGCTAGACACTTGAAATTTTCACCGATTATGTATTACTTAGGCGGACATAACAACAAATACTAAAAATAAAAAATAGTAAAAAATTAAAAGGGGTCGTCATACAAAAAACGTGTTTTTTTCAGCGTTTTTAACTTGATCTTCATAATGGCATTAACTAGATACTTGAAATTTTCACCAATTGAGTATTACTATAACCACAATAACAACAAATACTAAAAATAAAATAAAGTTAAAAAAAAAATGGTTGCCTGTAAAGTCGGTTTTACGGGCGAAGATTTTACGTGACAACGCGCGCGGCAGACCGATCATAGTTGAGTGGGAGAGAGACGCAAGGCATTCGGCGGGCCTCTCTCTCGTTCGGTGAGTCATCGTAACGTTACCGAGCGTTACACTTTTTCATAAGTGACTCCCAGCCGCAACCTAATTTAAGACGTTGTCACGTCAAAAATTAAAGGGGGTCGTCATACAAAAAACGTGTTTTTTAGCGTTTTAAAACATTGTACGGTGGTACGGAACCCTTCATGTACGAGTCCAACTCGCACTTACCCGTTTATTTATATTACGCAGAATCAACCAGAAACAAAAGACTAGGTTCATTTTTATTTTTATAACGAATTAAAAACGAAACTATTAACGAAAGAAAAATAACTGAAACTGAAATTGAATTACATTTGCATAGAAATTATAAGTACTTTGCGCAAAAATTTTTTTGTGTACTTGTTTTACTTGTTATATTTCGAGATACCGCAGTTGTATTGTGTTTGCACTTCAAGAAACCTTATCTCTGCACACACATTACTTTGTAAAGTTGTGCAATTAGCTATCCTATCAGCTGACATGCAAATTGTGGATTTTATGGTAGGAGGATAAGATTAGGTTTATTATCACGTGATGCAATTTACAAGTTTAATAAACGCTTATCTTTATCCAAAACCTTTTTAAAGAGAACAATACCCTTATTTATTGGAATTTATGATGAAAAAATGCCAATGGAACGTGTGATGACGCCATTATATCAATTAAATGGACTACTAATCTGCTTACACTAAGCAATAAACTTGTATCGTAGGTTTATGATAAAATTAAAGTACATATACACACATAAATTACACATAAAGTGATACAGGAGCGAAGAACACAAAAGAGGATTTCTTAGGTCCATATGATAAGATCTACATTTCAATATTTTGTGTTATAGATCCAAAAGGATTAAAATATTATTATATATAATTAAATATAATCAAATAATTAATATTAATATAATTAAAAAAAATATATAATATTTCAAGAGCTGAAGTAAACAATAACTATGGCTAATTCTTTAACTTTGCTAACTTATCGATGTGTACAACTAAAGTTTTGATTTTGATGTCACAAGAAATAAAGTTTATCAATTTTTTTTATAGTCTTAAAATAAAACCAATAACCCAAGATACTTAAATAGATCTCTATCTTGTTAATATTCAAAAGAAAGCTCTATACTTACAAAAGTCATTGAAAAAAAGCTAAAGTCTGAAATATTAATACCTAATTTTCATATTTAACTTCCTACTAAGATTCCATGTTAAAATGGCATGACATGTAAACTGTTTTGCATTCAAGTACATGTCAGCATTATTGTCCAGCATTGTACTTATACCACCTAAACTTTGCAGTCACAAACCTGCAATTGTAAGTCCGTTTCATCCTTAAATTTAGGTACATAAAGTTTAATATTGATAAGAATTTATTTTTAAGAGATGTTGTGTTGTTTGTAATAGGTCAGTATTCGCATTGTGTATCGATATTTTGTATGTGCATTTAAATGCGGTCATCTGTGTCGGGCAGGGCAGACACGTTAATGCACTACTGATCCTTAATGCTATCGTATTCAATAGTCACATGTTTTCCTTATCAGTAAGAGCTATTATCTAAGTTAAAAATTACTTCCATGCTGATCTATGAAAAAAGAAAAACCTAAGAATTTTCCAGCTGATTCTTTTTTTTTTTTTTTTTATTTATTTATTTACACAATACATTTAATACATTAATGTTTAGTCCATTTACAATGCCATCATAATCTCTTTTGAGATTTACCTCGCAGATCGTAAAAGCCGATCGAGGGAATAGGATAGAATCTGAATCATTTTAATAGGCGATGTGGCTAGCAACCCATCAATATTTTGATTCCGTTTTTCTATCTTTACGCCCACAATCACGCTTCTTCTTCTTCTTTTCGTGTCGATTGGCTCAAAAGGCACATTATATTTTGTTCCTCCAGTAAGTCGCCACTCTTATGCCACTTTCCGACGCCTAAAAGTGGTATTCAGGTCTTACAGTTAGGGATAATGACGTGATAATGTACTGTATCTGTAAAAACTCTTATAATCAGGGGCCGTCTTGGTTTCCGATGGACTTTTTCAATGAAATTACACTTTCATTGCAAACTCGTATGTGTAATTTAATCTTATTTTTAATCATTCACACCAAAAAAATCTTTAGCATGTTCCATATTGTATTTAGCTATGACATATACAGGCTGACTTTTAAACCACCAGCCAAATTTCTGGAGCAAGTTCAGTCCATGATACTGAACTACTTTCCATAAAAACAATTAACGAAAAACTAAAATAAAAATTCGCCTTTTCATACAAATCAAACGGTCAGTCAAACGGATTTTCTATGGGAGGACGAAAAATTTTCATCGATTTTTAATAACTTTTTTTATAGAAAGTAGTTCAATATCGTGGACTGAACTTGCTCCAAAAATTTGGCTGGTGGTTTAAAAGTCAGCCTGTATATTATATATTTATTAGATAGATATATTATATTATTTAGATTATGATATGGTCGTAGGTTGTAGGTCAAATAAGGATGCCGTCTTGATCATCGCAAGTAGTAGAGAGAGAATCAACTGGTACATTTCATTTTTTTTTACTTCTATTAATAGTATTTATTATTCTATGCTTCTAGTACCTATAGAAACTTTAATTTTTAAATAACATCATTAAAACGAATGCATATGCTCTTGAACGAAAAACAGTCAATTTGCTTGTGACGAAATCCACGTACAAGTTGTGACAACGAAAAGTTATTGCTAATATCTTACCGTGAGAAAGTATCAGTTCATAGACTATTCCTAGAAATGTGGTGTAGTTTGCATTAATAGAACATCGCAAGTATAGCTACTATGAACGAGCATATCAGTACATTACATACTAACACAGAGGTATATCTATGTTTGAAGCATATTAAGACGGTACACGAAGACCAGTTTTTCCCCCATTTGAAATAAATTATTTGTAAGGAAACGGAGATATCATTTAAAATTTTAAGCTAGTAAAATCTACACTACATAAAATAGTTTGAAGAGTTATCTAGGTTTTACAAGCTTAAATTTTTTCCAAAAAAAATACTATTTTCTTAATCTGACGGTTTGAATAGATTTTATTTCAAACCGTCAGCTTAAGAAAAAAATATTTTTTTTGTAAAATCTTTTATTGTGAGATCAAAGTGCTAATCAAGACAAATCAAATGAGCCCAAACACGATAGGTTTTCGTCTTTTCATTACTGAGTTCCTTATGGCTACCTTTCGGCTCCACCATCAGTTTTTAAATATGATATATTTATATTGTACTGTGATCCTGACATGATATGACTGCATGTTTATCTGACGCGCTCGAGTAAATCCAAAAATCCCCCTCTTGGGCTATATACTGTAGACAAAGATCACAGACTAAGATCTTCTACTGTGAAATCCTTCGTTTCGCCCTGGATTCAAAGTAGCGCCCTCGCCTTAAAAATATTACCTTTATGCCTTGTAGCACAATCTACTATTTATAGTTTTTAAATTTTTTTAGCTATACTGATTCTTTGTACTTACTAAACGCAAAATGTTCACAGGATATAAAATCCTGTGAACATTTTGCGTTTAGTGAGTATTTAGCTATATCCATGTTCCTATATTTAGGACAACACGCTCACAATTCTCCATGTTTGACTTACCAAACCTTAATTGAGTTATAAATTACTAAGTAATAATTGTCTATCTATTCAGACGACCGGTTGCGTGCTTCCTTTATTAGCTTAGTCGCATGCGGTTATTGCGATTTGGTGAGTTCTACTTGAGTCCACAACTAAAGAAATTAATGGTGTTATATAATACGCACAATATGATACAAAAATACGCAATACTTACCCTTTATAGGTAGATAGATAATGACAAATCACACTGATATTATTTAGCTAGCCTCAAACCAAGTTTAAACTTGTGTGTGCTCTTGTGTAAAAATACTTACGATACTATATTTTATAATAAATACATATATCCAAGATCCAGGATAATTTGAAAAAGGCCATTTTCAAGCTCCCCTGGCTGGGGATGGAACCTAGAACCTCCAGAGTGGCGGAATGGCGTGTTAACCACTACTGCACGTAGGTCGTCAGCTTTATTGCACAAAAGACATAATTTAATTTGGTCTTAGAAGGGTTAAGATATAATTATAAATAAATAAATATATAAGAACAAACCACACTGATTAAGCTAGCCCCAAAGTAAGTTTTAAACTTGTTTGTTGTTTTAAGATGTTTGAACACTAGCTCAAAATGGCTCAAATTCGTCTCGTTCTAAATCAATCAACCTGTGATACAATACAGGGTGATTTTTTAAACACCAGCCACATTTCACATTTTTGAAGCAAGTTCAACACGGAATAACTTTATTTTTCCTTTAGAAAGGTTCAAACCCTTAGTAGTAGTCGTTTGTCATTGACAGATAAGATAATGTCATTTTCTACTAGAGTCAACTTGCTTAGGATGGATGTTTTAAACTAAGTAATAAAGTAAGTCCATGTGAGATGAACAGGAACCAACATATTGATGCAATAAGCATAAACTTGCGATCGATAAATGAAGCGTAGGTAATTTGTTTTTATGGGCGATGCAAAAACAAAGTGGATTGACCTGAAGCTACGCTCGCTTCTGCCGCTGATCGCGTGTGAAGCTATGGGCAGTGGCAAACTGTTGAGCGGACGCGGTGACAACTCTTTGTCACAGAAGACAGTAAGAGTTATGTTATACTCTGTCTTCTGTGTCTTTGTCTAGGTTTGCATGATCTCAAAATGATCTTTTCAAAAGAATTTTTCGTATAAAACTGCTTACAAATGTTGTCATTGTAAACATCGAAATAAAATAATAATTGCACTCAGTCGTACGCTAATGTTGTAGACACTACTATGTTTTTTTAGACCATACTACAGTCAACTCGACTGCATTACTAAAATAAAAATACAACTACGTACTTATTCTTTGCCAATAATCCAGTATTTGCTGTACTATAATCTAGTGTTATGTTAAAAGTGACAGCAGTCTTAAATAAGATTTTCATTTTCCACAAGAGTAAATGTCTTAATATTTTATCAGATACAGTAAATAAGATATCTAAAAAACATAGGGTTGCATAAGTTGTATATAATATACGAACTGTTGTGTTATTTCATTAATAAAGTTCACTTAGGTACAAATAAAATTAATAATAAAATAAATTTATTTATATTGTCAATACTATTTTCAGATTTTGCGTCATCTCAACGGATGAATGATTTAATTCTTATAAATACAATACAACCAAAAAATAATAATAGTTATGTAGTACTGCGATAGGCCACTGTAGTATCACCCTTAATCGTCCAGTCATGTGAACTGATGCACGCAGTCAGATGGACAAGTGAAGATTTACCCACCTACATTGCGGTTGTCCTATAAATGTAGTTTTATGTCTTAATTAATAGTACCTGTAGAGGTTTATTTAACATTTGTACACACCTTTGAGATATCTTTGTACATGTTTTAAAGTTATTCTACGTTGGAATAATGCTGTGTTTATTCTTATTCTTATTTAAGAGCTTAGTGGCTCTTGTCGGTGGAGTATGCGCCAAACTTCTCGGTTCTCTGCCTTACTTTTTAGTGCTTGATACGACATGACCCCTGCTTTTTCTTTCAGTTGGTCTACATAGCTATTTCTTGGTCTTTCTAGACCTCTTCTACCTTTTATCTTTCCTTCTACTATGTTTTTAAATAAGGAGTCATGTCGTATTAAGTGACCAATCATTTTCCCTCTCCTATTTTCTATTTCGCCCAGCAGTCTTCTTTTCTCTCCTACTATTTCTAATACTGCTGTGTTTATTATAAAATCAGAATTCCAAGTATAGTCGGTATAATTTCTAATTTTTCCAATTTAAAAAATGTTGGTAATAAGTACAGTATGAGATTGAAAGTGAAATTGATTGATTTAAGGTTCTTCAGATGATGCCCACAGTACATCGATATTTTAAAAGTCGGAGTTCAGTATGATACTCGAGGCAGAGGGCTTCAACAGTGTTTCTTCATCGCGGTCTTTGGTTACGCGCTTTACTTCGGGCCAGGTTAGCCCGATTGTCTTCATCTCTAGATTTGTCAACCAATTGTCCGATTGTCACGGGAGTTCCAGGGCTTGCCTTCGGGATGTCTGAGGGCTATCTCCTGAGAGTATGGTAAGGTATAGCCACAAAATAAATTCTTGGTATAACTTCCTATGAAATACTAATTGTTATGGGATTTTCTAGAATTCAAAATTATTCATGATCATACGAATTCTACAGAAAAATTTCAGATTTTTAATATGACACTAGGCGCTTTGTTCGCAGTAGTTTGCAATCTAATTGTAGTGTTGTCTTCTTGTCAACTTTCTAATTAATTTAAAAACAATCTTTCTTCTTCTTTGTCTAAGCGCGTTCCCAGTTGCATCCTCAGTTATGCTGCTTCAGAGCCCGGGGTGCGCTTTCCCGCTTTTTTTTCTCCAAATATAAAATACATGTCAATCGTCACCCCAGAATGGCAAAGACCTTACAAAATGGAGAAGAAATAGCCGGAACAGTTTAAATGATTTGTCTATAGTTTTACGACTGGCCGCCTGCCTGACGTCAACCCTCTTTGTGAATAAAATCATTATTACCAGATATTATCACTTACATTTGGTTAGATATCTTATGACCCATTCAAAACCCGTATTACTTTTATCAGACGTGCGTGCAATACCTCATCAACGTATTACACCGTCATTAAAGCTACATTTACAAGCACAATCGGAATTTTGTCTCCGCGTACGTGACGAGGCGATACAAAATCTCTTACGATTTATACGAGCATGTGTTACAAATATAAACTCGTTCAATCCTTATTTAACTACAAACTTTTGCTGGATCCTAAAAGCATGAAATAATGAGAGTAAAGAATAGATTTACTTACCCCAAAAAATTGCTTTCTCAGCATTATCTGTTGGTTAGTGATACTGATACACTATTACGTCTTTATCCCTAATGGGGCAGACAGAGCCTAGGGAGGCAAGACCCAGGCCACTTTTAGCGTGATGGTGGGCATGAAGGTGGAAAAAGAAAATCATAATAGTGATGGGTTGCTAACCGCATCGCCTATTGATATGATTCAGATTCTTGCCCATTCCCTCGATCCTACGATCTGCACGGAAAGAGAAGCAGCTGGTACATTCTATGTTTTTTCTTTTCTCCCAGACCAGCATGGAAGAAATCAGCATTTGTTGGTTGACTGGTAGAAAAGGCCTCTGGCCTCAAATCCGCCAATTATATGTATTGTAATAAAGTTAAATAACTAGAAACTGCATAAGCCATGATATCTCTCTCTTACTGCGTTCCCAGTTGCATCCTCAACCGCATTGCTTTTCAAAGACAGATGTAGGCTCTTAGGTTTTTTCTTCTTGCCTTCGTTCTGTTGTGAGTCCATTGGTACGCATATCATCCTGACGACGTCAAACCACCGTTTCTTGAACGAGCATTCGCGACTCCGTTTCCATGGTACAAGTTGTCTATTATATAACAAATTCATACAATTTCATAATTTTATACAAATAAAAAATATAAAATTCTTGCATTCTGTACTGGTGAAAAATAGAATGTACCAGCTGTTTCTCTTTTAAAAGTCATAGAAGTTGACCAAGGAAAACGGCGCAAACTAAAAGAAATTTTCTAAATAAGCAACATGTCATCTTTTTTTAAACGACTTCAAAAAAGGAGGAGGTTATCATTTCGACTGTATGATTTATTTATTTTTATGTATGTTTGTTACGCGATATCTTCGCCAATTGTGAACCGATTTTGATGATTCTTTTTTATTTGAAAGCCTTTACTACCAAGTTGGTCCCATTTTAATTTGGTGAAGATATGATGAAGAATTCTGGAGATATGGAAAATCTCCTAAAACAAAAGAAATCGGTTGTTTTTTGTTAAAAAAATTATTGTAGATTTTCGGACTATAGCGAGATTGCGGGCGTATTCTTCTATCATCGTATTATGTTGTACTATTGCGGAGTAAACCAATTAGTTGTCACCAGGATTCCTCCGCGCGAATGTCTTTGATCGTGGTAAAATCAAAGCATTTACTAACAAGCACTATGACAGATTTATAACCGCTCCCAAGAAATTTGTTAACGCTAGAATAATTTTCGAGAATTTCATCGAAAATAATTTGTTTGGGATGGCGTTTTGGTGTTATTTTGGATGTTGTGTTCTTTGTTGTTTGATTGTTGATTTGTGTCTTATTTTCTATTTTCTCGCTCACAATTACGATGGAACGGTGTCCAAAAATATATCTTCTAATTTCATTGAGACGAAATACGTCCTGGATTCATCTGGATAGAAAGCTAACTAATCTAAACTTCAGTTTATGTGTATTTTTAAAGCAATCAATAGTACTTCTATTATATATCTTATATAATACTGAACACTTTTAAAAAGTGTAGTTCAATAGAAGTGCTTACGAAAAGTTATTTATTTATTTATTTATTTAAAAAACTTTATTGTTCCACATTAAAAAAAAAATGGTACAATTGGCGGACTTAACGCTAAAAGCGTTCTCTCCCAGTCAACCATAACTGTCAAAAGTTACTAGTATTAATACTAAGAAAGTTATTTAGAATAATAGAGTCAAGGATTATTTCGCCTTTTGGAGGACATTCTGTACAAAGTCGAATTTTATGTTAACTTTTTAGTTTTCTTTTCACATAAAATAAATTTAATCAAAATCCGTACCAAGATAAGCTCCAAACAAATTCAAATCAATACTCGCAAAATAATTTTCATCACAGTGCATACTACAACTATGATGAGTCCATGAATAATTTATCATTGCATACACTATACATCTTAACATTACTTAAAACCCGATGCGTATGTTAATATTAAATCAGATATTCCACAAACGAAGGAACGCGCTACAGTTAAAATAAAAAACATTGTCCAGATAATGCGTTTTCTAATCACAGATGTAAAATATATAGTGAAGATACGAGTGTCGCCTGGCAGTAGAGAATAAAGATGAGTTATTTCTCTATCACTACTACAAGTTGCAAAAAACATTTGTGAATCGGCCGAATCTAAAACTTTGGATTATATAGGAGAAGTTTTATCCACCATTTGTTATATATTGGATGAGTTTGAAAAGGAAGCCGCAGAGGCTTAGCTAGGTCGTTGTCATTGATTTTACATCTTTATTTTTCTTTAAATTTCTTTACCATTTATTTTATTGCCAATGCATCATTATATCAGCCACAGGAAGTTCACTTCTGCACATAGGCGTCCACCAAGGATTTCGAAAACGACCATAAACCGTAAAGTTCATAGTATAGTGCAAGTAAACATCAACAGCTGTTGACGCATCTTCCTACTTTTCATCGTAGCCCGTAACGCACTTCGCAGCATTGAAGCGTCGCATCATCGCATGCCAAAGAATGTTCCCCATCGTTCAACGGTCATCGTCCCCAATGCCCATTGCCGTTCGATTGAGACAATACTCCGTCACGGTGCACCATAGAGCTCTCATCCATAACCTCACCATGAAAAAGCTCAATGATCACGGCCAGTTCATTACCACTTTCGCAATTGTTTCTACGCCTCTTTAATTGTGACCAATGACGATTGCGTGCTCTGTTGGTCTTTCAAGAATCCAACGGTTGTGTTTTGGATTTTGTTTTCGTCAACAGGATGTTATGCGTTATATCTCTAATTGAACTCATTAGTGATAGGTATTACTTCTTTTTTTACCCGTCACCTCTAAATGTTTGACTGTATCAAAACAGTCTTGATGATTCATTATAGTGTACGCAGATAGGATATTTTTATGTTTCTAATTATGTCGTGAACGTAAATTAATTTCGGTTTTTAAAATAGGTATTGCAAAGCATTTAAATTTATTTTTATAAAATGTTTTTACTTACTGTTTCTACCTTTTCCCCTTGCATGGGTTAATTACATTATTTTCACTTCATTGATGTATGTTTATCAATACTACCTTTTCTGAGAATCGCAAGAAAAATTGATCTATCACATTGTACGAAATAAATGTTGCATTCTAACCGAAACAAAATTTAATGACACCAAAAATTGGCCTATTCAGGGGATGAACGTAAAAAATATGACAAAATATCGGAGTGTCAAGATCTCTGCGATTTGGCACAAAGACGGACAGACAAAGATACCGCATGAATACTTTTTAATGTGCCAGCGATACGACCAACGCGCATTGTATAGCAAATCGACAATAGTATTTTTTTCGTGAGATATAATTCTTGAGAGTCCATTCTTTTGGGATTCACATAAACTGCATTTATATGAAGTCGTATCTTGGAGGACAAAGGCAGCATGTCACCGTCCAAGATATGGTTGACAGCTGCCGGGATTTCTAACTCATGACCGTAACATACCGTGAAACTTGCACGCGTATCCATAATAGCTCCGTTATATTTTAAAATCCAGTATTCGATTTTAATTTCTGTTTCTTTAACTATCGCGCCACACCTCCCATTTCGAAGCGCCATTCAATTCGCAGTAGCTTTCGGTTAGCAATCGATTAGAGTACAATGCTGTGTTTCTATGGTCTCGAGAGGTTTCTAATAGTCCCATCGATTTATGCGGTCATGCTTCGTCGATCACACCCCTGGCTGCAATGAATTTTGCAGACACGGTGTCCTTTTTAATTAGACCGACTTACCAATATCACATACCTATTTATATATGTATTTATTATAAAATAAGATATTGTATCGTGTAGTTAGTATCCCATAACACAAGTTTAAAACTTACTTTGGGGCTAGCTTATTCAGTGTGATTTGTCCATAAATAATTTATTTTTTATATTTAAAGTTATTTATTTATTACGAGCCATTTACGTCACAATGTTATTTAGTCTGCCTCTGTGGTCCAATGGTAGTAGTAGTAGGTAAATAGTCTAACAGGTTAATACTGAAATTTTCAAGGACGACTGCCTCCGCGGTTCAGTGGTCAAGGCGTTTGCCTTGTGATCCGGAGGTTGTGGGTTCAAATCCCACTGGGAAGCATACTTTGTGAAAAGTTGTTTCCAGTCTAGTCCTAACCAGACTGGAAACAACTTTTCACAAAGATTTTATCCTAATATTGCAGGCTTGGATCACCTGATTATCCGAAAAGAAAGATGATTCCGTGCTTCGGAAGGCACGTAAAGCTGTTGGTCCCAAACGCCATCTAGCGTTTGTACCTATCCCAGGATTGGTTCTGGTCTACCCTTTGGGTTGCGGAGGTCAGACGGCAGTCGCTCTGTGTAAAAACCAGTAACCTCGTCAAATCACCTAGGTAAGGTAGCAGACCCCGGGCTCTGAAGCGAAACCGCTGACGTTGCAACCGGGAATACGCTTGGATGATGATGATTTTATGTCCCAATGTTGGGCAAAGGTTATCATTCTTTTAAATTAGATAGACTTGCCGATATCACATATGTATTTATTTTTTATTTAAAGTTATTGTTTATTATCACAAAGCGGAATGATAGATTAAACATACATACACTCCTCCTTGAATCATCATAAAAAAATTATGAAGATTTTTAACAATTTTGCTAATTAGTTCTATGTAACAGATAACCTTCTTATGTTTTATTGACGGTACTTAACTTATTTTTATTACCTTTATTTTTATCGAATCTGCAACTAAAGTTCTCGTCATAGTTGCAGAATTACAATTTGCCCAAGTTAGATGTTAAAACATCCACAAATCTTCCATTAAGTAAACTATCCTACAATAACACATCGGCATGTAACTATTCAATAGTCGTAAGTCTTCTCCCAATATTACTGAGTCATGGAACAACCAAAAGTCTTGGAGTATTTTCTTAGGATCGTCTACATTTCATAATCATGACACCATTGTGCAACCAACTGTGCTCTATCAATCAATGTCGGAATTAGACACTTTTGTTACCTACTACAAACTTATTTTCCTTCTTTTCATTTAAAATTTTGGGATTTGGGAAAAATATTAATGACGCTCTAGCGGTGAAGAGTAGCAGTTTTGCTCTGAATGTCCAAAGATATTCTTTTTTAAAAGACAACTTAAATATAATAAATTTCTAGAGTATATACTTTAAGCATGAAACACTGTTCATTTACACTAGTATGGCAATATAGTTTTTTTTTTTTTTTTTGTTGTAGGGCGGCAAACGAACAAGCGGTTAATTTTAAGTATGTATGTAACATATGTATATGTAGTATGTTAATTTCTTCTTCTTTCTTTATTTATCGAACGCCTGTATGCCTTTCATATATAAACATCTCCTCTCACGGGCCTACTGAAAGAGATCTCTTTTGAGATAAGTAGTGCCTTTGTACAACTTTAAGTTTATGTATTCTTTGTATATATTGTCCGTGTACATAAATTGGTAAATAAATAAATAGTCACCTTTAGATTAAAAATATAAGTTTAAGTTGTTTTATAAACAATCGCTGACCGACACTAATCATGTTTGTGATACCTATACACAAATAAATATTACCTGGGTATGTCTTAATAATAGATCGCTAAAAGATACTAAATCACTGTAATAGGCAAATTTGAGAATCATTTCACAAAGCAAAGTAAATTTTTGGATAAAAAGGGGAAAGGTAAAGAAAGCGGCAGCTTTTTAAAACTTTAATACCAAATTAAATCACTTGAGAGTAATCGAGGGGAAAACATTAAAGCATCTGAACATTAGGCTAAATTAAAATACGATCGGCTTCTTTACAACACAGATAAGCCTATCCCAAATCCAGATAATGATCAGTATTCGGTTTACAGAGCCAATTGTCTGGAATTTTTTGTTCACAAACTATTGTGTAGTCAAAATATTCGATTGCATTCTGAATGCAATTTTTGTTATTCCGCTATGGATACTTAGTCGCAATGTCCCCACAAAAGATAAATTGCGCATTGATACACGATACCTGATGTTTTTCTTTCTTTGTTGGCTCTCACAAAGGTCTCAGATTTCTGATTAGCTGTCAAACATACAAGTAATAATAACACGTGTAAGCAACAAACTGAAATACCTATTTTAAAATCTAACGTTTTATGTAGATTTTAACAGTAGAGAAGTGCCTCCATGCTTTGCTCTAATAGTACATACAATAATTCAATATAGGTACATACAATATTTATGTTATATAACGTCTAACAAAATATACTGAAACTATTTTAAGGGTGAATTCAGTCCATGATACTTAACAACTTTCCCCAAGGAATATATGTCGAAATATAAAAAATAATTTTTGGTTTTCCCTACAAACTTGGATCAGCTGATCGGTCAACTTGTATGGGAGGTAAAAAAATATTTTTCATATTTCGGTATATGTTCTTTGGGGAAAGTTGTTCAGTATCATGGACTGAATCCACCCTTAAAATAGTTTCAGTATATTTTGTTAGACCCTGTATACATTTATATTTTAATATTTTATCTAGTTAATTCTATTTGTTAGATGATATAAAAAAACAACAACTTATGTACTTATTAGTGAGAAAGAACAAGGAACCGTGTTGTTATTTTTCTGAGAAAAAAGTAAGAACGAAAGTTAGTGGACGTAATAAAGGCAGACAAAAAGCAACACGTGTGAATAATATGTAGAAGCGGCACGCGATACATAACACGAAGTGTAAGAAACTGATGTGT
This sequence comes from Acrobasis repandana, assembly GCA_963576875.1. Taxonomy (NCBI): domain Eukaryota; kingdom Metazoa; phylum Arthropoda; class Insecta; order Lepidoptera; family Pyralidae; genus Acrobasis; species Acrobasis repandana. The sequence continues at coordinate 8,114,709 of OY756223.1, read as the reverse complement.
GTGACTAAATATATTAGCTTACCTATAATTTTCGCAACATATTGGTAAACTGCGGTAAATTCAAACACAAGCACAGCGCGGTACGGAAAGCAAAATAGGGAAACCACCGTCCTACATTTCCTAAAAAAGGAGTTTAAAAGAAGAAATTGGTAAACTTTATAGTCTATTTGTTGAATTGAACTTGCTCAGTTCAGCCGTTGATTGAAATTTGGATATGGTTGAGGTTGCAAATAAATCTCAATATTACCTACCATCCTGGATCGTAAAGCTTGTATTCTATAGCGCGTACGTTTCATGTACATCAACAATCCTGTAAAAATAGAGGCATGTCAAAATAATAACAATAGAAGCGACTACAACAGAAGCAAAACAAATTGTCCGTACGTAAGACTCCTTGTTCTTAGAATTCAAATCTGACCATCAGGACCCATGGAGCTTAACATGACAATAGAAGACAGAAGTCCAGTCTCATTATTTCAAAGCCCGAACGCCTGGAAGCCACTACTTATTGTCAAATTCTTTTTACTTCCTTCAAATAGGGTTACATTCTTTTGTTCCCATCTGTTGAATTATAGGAACGGTAGCAAAATATTGTTTGTTTTACACTTGAAAGCGCTTTTAAGAGGTGACATATGGACGGTTACTGTTGAGTGCCTTTTAATTTATAGCCTGCGACCACTGAAGAATTGGGTTATTGTTTAATTTTAGAAAGCTGACGGAAAGAAGGACTATTTTTGTTCGGGCCACACACCGTTGCTAATTTTCAAAATACTAGAGTAATAGTACAATTTTATATTTACACTAGCAGCCCGCCCCGGCTTTGCACGGGTATTTAAGAGCGCGTATGACCCTAATAGTACTTAGAGCGATCTTAAATATTATCAATATTAACGATATACTCACTTTGAAATAAAAACACAGCAAAGTTCAGGACTAACTCTAGTCATTATATGTTTCAAAAACACGATTGCTTAAATTTCTCAAATCAGTTCAGTAGTTTCAGAGGCTATTCAATGCAAACAAACAAAGAAACAATCAAATCTTTCCTCTTTATAATATAAGTATAGATATAGATAGTATAGATTTGTTATGGCCCCTTATACGTCGTGTCGTACAGAGAAGTAAAACAACTGGCAGATGAGAGAGACAAATGGAAGAGAATTCATACTCCACCGATTCATAAGAGCATAGCTCTTAAATATAGATAGATATAGATGGACTTATTGACAAAGCTAAGGTATACCTAACTTAAAATAATTTGAAAATAATATACCGTGAATTGATCTTTTCCGTATGTTTACCAGACTATGCGACTTATTACGGCTCCGTAGCATACTTTTTAGGGTTCCGTAGTGAACAAGGAATATTTATAGTTCCGCCATGTCTGTCTGTCCGCAAATTTTACTCAGAGACTATTAATACTTAAAACCTGTAATTTGGCAAGGGTATGTATGTAATTGCAGATTTAAGTTCACAAATTAAAGAGTAATAGCAGTAATAGTCGACCAACTTATTAGACGTTTTTATTGTTAATACGTAAATATAAAGACAATGTGGATAGTGACACTAATGACATTATAAAATGTGGGTAGTGTTATTATCAAAAAATCTGCGTTCACCATCAACAAGACGACACCGCTGCTCTCCAGTCAGTCTACGACCACGAAAGATGTAACTCTTTTTCGAAACGTTAGACAAAATTATAAAAAAAGGTTCGTGCTAAGTCCCGTTATACCTATATAAATAAATCATGTAGACGTTTTTAGTCGTAAAACCGTGAGGCGTGAACTCGTTCGACGGAACCCCACATTGCACGTGGCCCAACATGCACTTGGCAAGGTTTTTTTATAAATTTAATCACTTACTAAACTGCAAAACCCGTGTGGTTCCGGGTTAGAATAGGACCACTCCATCTCTTTCTGTGGATCGTAAGAGGTAAAGGACCAAGCATAAACACCTTGTGCTACATATGCATTCCCAAGGAGGTTAACGTCAGGCAGGCGGCCGGTCGTAAAACTATAGCCAAATCATTGAAACGCCTCCGGCTATTTCTTCTCCATTTCGCAAGGTCTTTGGCAGCCTTGGGTGACCATTGACATGCATGTTATATTTGGAGAAGAAAAAGTGGGAAAGCGCACCCCGGGCTCCGAAGCAGCACAGCTGAAGATGCAACCAGGTATGCACTTAGACGAAGAAGAAGACTTACTAAACTACAAAAAAAAACTATGCTGACTTCTGAATTACCAAAGAGACAGGATTTCTTGAAATGTAATATGGATAGATAATAAAAAAGTAGATTACACTTAGACCACATTAGGTACCTAATTACATCCAACAAAAAAAACCCCTCGTTAGACATTGTCAAGTAAATTAGAAAGGTATAACAAAATAATAATCTTTATTAGGCACATTAGAATCGACGAGCTTTCAACGAGAAAGTAACTTCCAATGAAGCAATTATATAAATGACTGCAATTAAATTCAATGGAGTGCTGCTTGAAATGAGACCAAGCAGTGAGCATCCAATGGATTTTATTGCTGTGAGAAACAATAAATGTTGTAATTATAAGCTGGTGATTAATAAAAAAGTTGATAATAGTAATAGAGCACTTGACAGACCAGAAGAGTCAATATTTGAAAATGTAAAGGCGAATGTACATTCGCCTTCTTTCACTCAGTAATGGTAAAATAATCTAATACAGAAATTATCGCATCTAATATAGCAAAAACCTACACATTTTAAAGCAAAATTCATGTGTGTTTATTTAGTTATCCAGTACCTACCATCTTTTTTTTAATTCAAGTTATAAAAATCAAGGTGAGCAAAAATAAATTTGTATAAGTAACTATAAAAATTAAAAAACTATTCAAGTTTATATAAAATTGTTTTTAAAATTGACTGAACAATACGAAATTTCATAAACAAACAATTTAATTTTGTTACTCAAGTAAATAATAAAAAATAAATCATTCAGATTACCTACTCTAAATAATTTGTTAGTAACCGATCTATAAAAATCCAGTAAATTTTCAATTACATGTTGTATAATAAAATACAAATGATCCAACATTCTATATATACGGATCATTGCATCGTAATTGGCGGATGTCTCATCATTGATCACAGATAATTGTTGCCTTGACATGGATACCAACACAAAAACTCCGTCATTATACCTTCTTTGAGTATGTTAATAATAATTACACTTGATTTTATGTTTGTATTTCACATGTCTGCATGAAACGCTAAGTAAATTACTGAGATTTATCAAAATAAAGGTTAAGAATCGTAAAGATCACGTATTTTATACAATATCACTCGCACCCATATAGCTCAATGCTCGCACCCTTCTTTTTTGCGTGTAAGGCTCGCGCCCACTGAGTTAGCAGCGACACGACGAACAGTTTAATAACAAGACATTATAAACTTCATTTACAACTTCTTAAGACATAGAAACGCTTGATTAAATGAAAGGGGCCAGTGCAAGCCGCCGCCCTCGCCGCTTATCTGATAACATTGTACATAAAGTTTATAATAATTGTGCCAATTCAGTGTAGCACCAGCCTAATAAACAGAGACGGGTGGGTGCAGAGACTTTCCAAGGAGATATGCATATTTTTTACGAAAAAAAAATGGCAATTCAACAAAATAAGGAAACGATATGCAAATACTTTACTTAACAATTAATTAGCACAAAATTCTAACTTTATCCCACTTTCTCCACGACCACCTTTAAGACATTAAAAGAGAACCCTTATTTGTTTATATTAACATGAGTAATTCTAATGTTTCATAGTGTAACTAACCTTTACAATATTTGTTTCTCTCCGATAAAATTATACATCTGGACACCGTTTAAGCAGTGATTGCGCAATTCGCATAGCTTTATAACATAGTAATAATATACATCCGTTACGATAAATGTTCAAATAACATAGTAAAAACCATATCAACAGTTAAATAACGTAAGTGGTCCGTAACATCAAAATGTTTACATAACAATATAATGGTTAGATATATTGATTTTGAACGGTAAAACAAATTTACTAACGTTACAAGAATGATGGATTACGACTAAAAATAATTGACAAGAACAAAGTTACACTGAAGAAATCTGATGACCTATTTATGGTTTTGACGGCTTTGACGATCTTAAAGTAATAACTTAAAGCATGGAGCACCATGCTGGTCTGGAAGAAAAGAAAAAACTTTGAATATACTATGTGAAAAGAGGAGCCTCTTTTCACGCAGGTCATAAAAGCCGATCGAAGGAATAGGCAAAAATGCTAATCATGTTGATAGCTAGGTGATGCGGCTAACCCATAACTATTTTTATTATATTTTTCCACCTTCTCGCTTATCATCACGCTAAAGTGTCATTTGAGTCTTGCAGCTTTGGGTTCAGTCTGACTAGAGCCGCGAGACCCATAGGGCTCTGTCTGCCCCATTAGGGATAAAGACGTAATAGTATATAGTTTAAAGTTAAAATATTTCGTAAACGAGATCGCTACTAAATAATTCAAGTTTCATTCACTAAAATCGTATAAAATAAAACCTACTGTCGAATTTTAAGTAATATGACAGTTACTCGTATATTCTACAGTAATCAGTACCTATTTATTCAACTATGGCAAAACCAATCTGGAGGAATTATAGTATGTATGAGTAATGGAATGTCTAGTGACAAATATGTGTGCAAATATCAAACTATGTCCAGACGCGATTTATCCAAATACTCCCCTGACGGAACCCATTGATTTCTCAAGCCTCACATAGTCAGGGGTGCACTAAGGAAATCCTATAAAGCAAATTTACCCCCAAATTCGTGCAAATCGAATTCCAATTAACTTTGTTGAAGTATTTCTCTAACCCCATCAATTTCCGAAAGGGTGATGAAGAGTATGACTCAACGTTTTGAGATACTCCGAATCCATTTATGATTATTATGTGATTTGGGGCTATTAGGCTATTACTCAAAAAAGTTTGTTCTTATATGACAAAAAATGACACAAAAAATGTTAGGTTGCTCTGAATCGTGGTGTATTAAAATTATAATATACCCATTGCTAATATCTTTGATAAGATATATAAGGAAATTAGAGTTCCAGAATAGAAAAGGTAAGAAGGAAAGATAATTTAAATATAAGAAAAATTATAATATCGGCACAAAATGAATAAATAACTTATAACCAAATAAGTAAACGTAAAATTAAAACAGTCAATAATTTTCTCTGAAGAGGTATAATGATATCGTAATTCGCAATGTCAATTCTTCTTCTTTAACTTAAGAGCTTGCTCTTGTCGGTGGAGTTAAGTGGAGATGCCTCCATTCCTCCCTTCTCTCTGCCATCTTTTTAATGTCTTGGTAGGACCTTACTGCTAACCAATCTTTAATTTGTTGGAAAAACTTCATCCTTGGTCTTCCCCTTCCTTAATGCCAATTAGTCAAACTATACTTTCTTTTTAACCAACCGAAAAAGTTGTCAACTTTTTTGCTAATATATTTTATTAGATACGAGTATATAGGAAAAGTAGAGTTATATAATAGAACAGGTCAGAAGGAGTAAGGAGGAAAAAGAATTTAAATATAAGAAAAATTATAATATCGGCACAAATGAAATAATTAACTTATAATCAAATAAACGTAAAATGAAAACAGTAAATAATTTTCTCTGTATAATATAAAATAATATTAGGTCCTTACATATGAAATTGCCGATTTTCAATACTGGCAACTTTAAAATCAAATATCTTGCGTTTCATTAGGAATTCCAAATTCAAATTTATTTCGAAATAAAGCCAGAAAAATATTGTTTTAAAATTCGTATTTCATTTGTTTTAACATCATTTGTTTGAGTTTCAACATTGCTATAACAACAACTATGGACATATTGAAAATTTGCGGTATTTACGAATACGAGTTCCACCGTGGCACCAGTGCTGCAGAAACGACTCGAAGAATTAACGACGTGTATGGACCAGGCACCGCTAACGAACGAACGGTGCGTTTTTGGTTTCAACGTTTCCGTTCTGGAAATTTCGATTTACACAATGAGCGTCGTGGACGACCTGATACTCAAGTGAATAACGAAGAATTGAAGGCGATAGTGGAAGCGGATCCATCTCAAACCACTTCTGAATTAGCAGCAGCCTTCGGCGTAAGTGACAAAACGATACTTATCCACTTGCGCCAAATCGGAAAAATTAAAAAACTCAAAAAGTGGATACCGCACGAATTGACTGAAGCAAACCAACAAACACGCGTTGCTTGCTGCGTTTCTTTGCTTAATCGCCACAATAATGAGGGGATTTTGAACCGTATCAAACGTAACCGAACAAAAAAGAGTATTAGTTCATAGTAAATCACAGTTTAGTGAATGGGCTACTACCGGCATCTACATAAGTAGAAACAGGTTATATGATCTATATGCCCAAAAACAATATAACTTTAATCCTTCTTTTATAGAATATGTTAGAAGTTATTCTAAAATATTTAAAAAAGTTTGTAGACGAGCCAAGTCGAATAGTATTAGTAAAAAAATAAATAATGCTCCTAATAAAATTAAAGAAACATGGAGTGTCATAAATAAGGAAACAGGTAAAAATAAAACCAAAGAAAATATTTGCCGAATCAAATGTAGTGGTAAAAATACTTCAAAAACTGAAGAAATAGTAAATATATTTGATGATTATTTTACTAACATTCCTTTGGAACTCACTTCTCATGTGAGTCAGTGAGAGTAATGAGGGGATTTTGAACCGTATCGTTACTTGTGATGAGAAATGGATCCTGTACGACAATCGGAAGCGATCATCACAATGGCTTGACCCTGGAGAACCGGCAAAACCTTGCCCTAAGCGAAAACTGACCAAAAAGAAGATTCTGGTTAGTGTTTGGTGGACCAGTGCTGGAGTTATCCACTACAGCTTCTTGAGATCAGGCCAGACGATTACTGCAGACTTGTATTGCCAACAATTGCAAACAATGATGGAAAAGCTCGCCATTAAACAACCGAGAGTGATGAATTGCTCTAGCCTACTGCTCCTTCAGGATAACGCTAGACCACACACTGCACATCAAACGATCGCCAAGTTAGAGGAGCTGCGACTGGAACCTCTGCGTCACCCACCATACTCTCCAGATCTTGCCCCAACCGATTACCACTTTTTTCAAAATTTGGATAACTTTTTACAAGGAAAAAATTTCAAATCTGATGAGGCAGTCAAAACCGCCTTCAAACAGTTCATAGACTCTCGCTCCCAGGATTTTTTTTCCAAAGGTATCAATGATCTGCCTATAAAATGGCGGAAGTGTATCGATAACAACGGCGCATACTTCGATTGATTAAATAATAAATTCATTAAAAAAAACTTGTTTCTCTTTTTTGATACTGAACGGCAATTTCATATGTAATAAGGACCTAATATTATCATAGCGTAATTCTCAATGTCAATCAGTCAAACTATATTTTCTTTTTAAACAACCGAAAAAGTTGTCAACTTTTTTAAATCCGTAACAAAGAGCTTGCGCATCAGAACTTCTTCTTCGTCTAAGCACGTTCACGGTTGCATCCTCAGCTGTGCTGCTTCGGAGCCCGGGGTGCGCTTTCCTGCTTTTTCTTCTCCAAATATAACATGCATGTCAATGGTCACCCTAGGATGCCAAAGACCTTGCAAAATAAAGAAGAAATAGCCGGAACAGTTTAAATGATTTGGCTATAGTTTTACGACCGGCCGGGCGGCCGCCTGCCTGATATCAACCCTCTTTGGCAATGTATTTGTGCGAATAGTTTTACAACCGGCCGCTGCCCGACGTTAACCCTCCTTGGGAATGCAATTGTAGCACGAGATGTTTGTGCTTAGTCCTTTAGTCGCCTCTTACGAGCTCATTAGCTTTGCGCATCAGAACATTACCCGTATATGAACATATCAATATTATTAAAAAAATGTTTATTAAGGTAACGAGAAAATTAGCAGAAAAATTTTGGGCTGGCTTAAATACAATATTTTTTTAACACAATGCAACTTAGCAATGCAGGTTTTAACAACACTATTATCATTCTTACTGATTCAAAAAAATTACGCTTAAGATGTCACTTTCAACTTGTGACACACAGTTTACATATACTCGTAAGTACATTATATTTAAAACCTTGTCATTTTCATCATTTAAGTATGATCATTCACATTAGAAAATTTCTTCAGTTAAACCACCATTATTATTTAATTAAAGTATATTTTTCGCTTTTCTAATTAAATAAGGTTAGATTACAGAAGTATGCACTTTGCTATGCAGTGATCCTTTCTGAAAGCTTCTAATTTACGTGACGCAATTTTTTTTCTACCAGAAACATTCCAATTTATTTTGTCTGCAGCAGATGATATATAACATCTGAAGCCTAAAAGAGCACCAATTAAAAATCCGTTTAGTCCAATATTTGTTTTTTAATTCAAACCTGTTATTATCGACTACGGTGGTTTGGCCCAACAATTATAGACTCAAACATTAACGGAAATGTTTAAATTTAAAACGAACGAACAGACAGGTGATTGCATAGCAATTAGAATACCAAGTTTGATAGCTAAGGCTTTTTAGGAAGAATCTAATTAGCGTAAGGACTCCCAAGTTAGCTCTTATTTGTTTAACCTCCTACGTAAGTAATCATGACTGCTTCATTTGTTGGTTTTTACTAGTAAATTAGTTATGCTTTTGGACTCTTCAAATATAAAGTTTTAATAGTATGATTATAATCAAAGAGAATATCGTTTCATGCAGGGATGCCGGGGCGGGGCAGTGGATTCATAAATTTTAATGGAACAAAATGCATGTCGTAATAAAATGGAAATTTATTACAGAAAATGGAAGATTAAATATATAAACTTAAAGCTAAATATAGCGCTTCCATGTTTATTTTATTCTGGTCTGGGAGAAAAGAAATACTTAAAAGAATATAAGTACCAGGTGATTGTTTTCCCGCGCAGATTGTAGAAGCCAATCTTGGGCATAGGCGAAAATGCAAATCGCGACTTTTTCCACCTTCTTGCCCACCATCACGAGACCCTGGCTCTGTCTACCCCATTATGGATAAAGACGTCATCATTTGTATGTAATTCATGGCTGGACAAAGGCCTCTCCCAAGTATTTCCAAAATGACCTATCAAGGGTAAACTGCATCCAGCGCTTTCCAGCGACCTTGGTCAGGTCATCTGACCACTTTGTGAGTGGGTGTCCTACGCTTCGCTTGCCAGTACGTGGTCGCCATTCGAGAACCTTTTTGCCCCATCGGCCATCCATTCGTCACACTATGTGTCCCGCCCACTGCCACCTCAACGAGGAAATCCGCTGGGCTATTTTCAGACTTTTGTTCTCCTACGAAATTCCTCATTTATGATTCGATCATGTAAAGAAACACCGAGCATAGCCAAAGAGCTATCAAGGTAGCTCAACAGGCTATGGAGACCCATAGCGTGTTAAGCTACCTTGAGCCTTCTTATGAGACCCAAAGTAAGGTATCCCATAGTAATTTATCTAATCGAAAATACCATAATAAAATAAAAACTTTTGTCTACGATATTTAGAAATCTTAGTGAAAATCCTTAAAATACTAATACTGAATACAAATATTGAAACAAACGATCGTATTATTTCAACATAGCATATTTGTTAGCTAGTACAGAGATTGCCTTAAACAATATTTATTCTATTACTATTCCACGTATCTTTAGGAATGTAATTTTGTACTTTAAATTCAGGTTCATTCCCAAAGCACATCAATCTCACTATATCACCTGTTAGTCTGTCTTCGAATGAAAATCAAATATGGATTTTATTTTTTTGATTTTGTATTTTATCAGTTTTTCTTATAAGAAAATACCTATTAAATATCTTAGAGTACCTACAGTAGTGAAAAATCCTTCGAAATTTTAATAATATACTAAAAAGTTACCTATTTTTAAATACACTTAGATTAATGTCACCTCTTTTACCCTGAGTAGGTACTATGGTTTAAAACCTAGATTAATATACCTAATGCAAAAATAAAGATAAGTTTCTAAGTAACATTGCCCTTTGATCGACTCTTACTATGAGAGCAATAATATTCACCTAGTTAGGGCTCAATTAATTCCTCTTGAGGAGTACTTTAAACTTTTTAGTTCAATATTTTAGATCGTTCTCTCGTTATCGAAAAGTTATTTTTAAACCACCACACAAAACACAGCATGCCACTCGTGACTAAATTAAATTTTAAGTTTAATTCCACTTACCCCTCAATAAATTCCCACTTAAATTCGCCGTTACACAAAACTACAATTATTTAATTCGTGCACACAACATAATGTCTTAATAACCACATAGTTTATGTGTGTGGGAGTTTTAATTAAGTAAATTGCTTTATCTGTAGCAGAGACAATGGCACCAATAATGGGGGAGACTTTATTAACACAATCTATGATCCTGTCTTTTTGTATACGGGTGGGCTTTCATTTACTTAACAAATGGAATTGATTTGTTTGATTTGAATCTCCTATCCTATATGTGGACGGTTTATTGTTCTGTGAGTTATCGATATCTTGTTGATCTAGTTCCTGTTTCAGGTCCAATATTATTCATCATCATAATCAGAACCATGTCTTTTTTTTGTCTCCACTGCAGGAGCACGACCCTCTCTGTACTACCAGAGCCATATATTAGCCAAAGCAGTTAGAGGATTTGGCCTACACTCTCCACGCTGGCCAGACGGGTTGGAGAGGTCTCAATGATGTTTATATCCTGTCAAAATCAAAATCATGTCAATAGGCGATGCGGCGAGCAATATATACAGCATATCTCTATTTTGGTTCGCTTTTTCCACCTCAACACACACCATCACACTAATAACTCATACCTTCTAAGGCTCTGTCTACCCCGTCCAGGAAAAAGACGTGATAGTGTATTTGTATTGACTGCCTCCGTGGTCCAGTGGTCAAGGCGGACACCTTGTGATCTGGAGGTCGTGGGTTCAAATCCTACTAGGAAGCATACTCTGTGAAAATTTGTTTCCAGTCTGGTTAGGATATTGCAAGCTTGAATCACGTGGTTATACGAAAAGAAAGAGGATTCCGTGCTTAGCTGTGGGTCCTAGGACCCTTTGGGTCGCGAAGGTCAGACGGCAGTCGCTCTGTGTAAAAACCAGTAATCTCGTCAAATCATATAGGTTAGGTAGCGGGCCCCGGGCTCTGAAGCGTTACCGCTGAGGATGCAACCGGGAATACGCTCGGATGATGATAATGAGTGCATCTGTATACTCGTAGAACCAGGGGCGAGCCGCAGTATAAAACAAAATTTTTATCGAGTAGATGACTAAAGTGTTATTTACATTATCTAGACACACAAATCATTAAGGAAAAATGTATTAAATTTATAAAGACATTAATTTGGCGATAAGTTGGAATAATAGAAGATTTCTGAGAACCTCTGTAGTGATAAGACAAGGTGAGTCAACACATGTCACCACTGAGTCGCGTCTATTTTTATATACCTAATTTAATTTAATAATATTTTAACAATATCTGAAAAATGTGCATGCCATTGAATATGGCTACTACTGTATTTTATTGTATTTTCTCAACACCTGTATTGAAATAAAAATTATCTTATCTTATCTGTGGAGATTACCATGTTCTTAGTACTTAGGTACATACTCACAGGTCACATAATAAACTTGTTAGAAGGTAATAAGTGTCTATTCTATTTTTCTTTTCTATGCCTATGCTGTCCCGTTAGCAAAGACCTCCCTTTCTTTTTTTAGATTTTATTTAGTTTGCTCTGTTTGTTATTGTTTATTATTTTGGGTCGAATCTTACAATTGAAATTTTGGGTCGAATCTTGCAATTTAAATTTTGGGTCGAATCTTGCAGTTTAAATTTGAACCACTTCCCGGTTTCCGATCGAAATGAGATTTTGTATGCTTATAAAAATCAGATGAGAATGCAATATGTATTATTATAACAAGAAGCTGATCTGATAAAGCTTGAACGAAACATACAATTTTTACAACTTATTTCTTCTATTTTTGTTTGCACATTCTACTTGTAGACACTGCAGGTTACATTCAATTACGTTAAAATTTGGATATTATAAATAAGGGTGTAGGTAGTAATAATAGATTAAGCGAAATTTAGAAACTCTAAATAACTACATTATTTAAAGTTCTTTATTTTCATTCAATGTAAAGGAACGTGAAATAATATTTATTAATTCTTCAATATTTTGTAGTTCTATTCGTTTCTGTTCGAGTCCGCCCAGCCAGCAGACGCTGCAAGAGCGTATGAATGAGGTCTACCTTGGGAAGTGCATCATCATGCTTACAGACCGAAGCTGACACGTGTACCGAATTTAATTCTTCAATATTGTGTACTTTCAAATTAATTCAAATAAACTTTGGGCACATTGCCAATAAGAAACTCTTACGTGATCCCCATTAAACAGCCATGAACAATAAAGTATCATAAATAACTTATAACCGGTCGTTGAACTAAATGTGACGGACAAACAAAATGGCTTCAGAATTCCAATAGATATTACTAGGAAATCCGCGCAGGTGTTTATAAATCTAACTTGAAATAAATATGCTGTGAGATATTACTTTACTAAGATGCCGCCTTTAAATATCGCATTTTATTATTGAGAAGTAGTCAGAAAATATGTCATGTTTGTTTTATATATATAGCGGAGGTGGTCAAGCAGTTAAGGCACTGGCTATGCGTCGGTGAGACAGGACTTTTACCTCTGAGTTTGTACAGCTCATGTATGGTCATTTTCAAGGCCACTTGCTACTTGCTTCCTGAAAGGAAAACATCTTTAGGAAACCTGCACACTAGCACAGCGGCGACACTCCCTGTACGTGAGAGTTCGAACGTCGGTGACCTTGAGCCGGAGAACGTAACGCTAGGGTTGATACCGAACCGAAATGGAATATTGTGCGGTGCGTGAGAGAGACGCGAACTGGGTACCAACCCTCGGCCAATGCAGTCAGCGATGGGGCGTTCCACGCCCCGCGCGCCTTTCAAGGCCCCCGCGCACATCCAGCCACCCACACATAGCCGCAAGCGATTTTACGTGCACACATGCTTAACTGTCGTTTCTTTTCGCTTAGAATATATATTCTTTGACACTAGTTCACTAGTATGTAATAAGGATCGTTGTCACTAGATGAATTCGTGAGAGGAAGCTTGAAGGTAGCGCCAGTAAATTATAAGTTTGGGAGTAATAGATTGGCTTGCTATGATTGGACGCGAAGAACAACACATTACAAAAAAGGTAATGAATATAAAAGTTAATGCGTGCGGAGGTAGGGGTAGGCCTAAGAAAAGATGGATAGAATGCAAAAGGAATGATATGGGAATAGTTGGAGTGGATGGAAGTATGACGAGGGATAGAGGGACATTGAGAAACAAGACATACTGTGCCGACCCCAAATAATGGGAAATGGTAAGAAAGATGATGATAATATGTATAAAAAAAAATACGTGTGGCACTCGGGGCACAGGCCGGAAACTCCTAAGGTACGCGCAATATGCGTCACCCAGGCGTCCCCGTTCCCCGTCCCCGCACCTCTCCCCCGTTTTCGCCTCGATTTCTCACGTTGGCCGTCAAGAACCGGGGGAGAGGTGCGGGTGCGGGGAACGGGGACGTATATTGCGCGTACCTTAGAAGAGTCCCTTCTGTTTACTCTTATGTATTCTGTGCTCGGGGACTGCCGCGGTAAAGCTATTGCATAGCATTTTTTATCAACTTATGCAATTATAATTAGTGTTTCGGTTATAACGGCTAATTTACCCCAGTATACAAAATTTCAGACCCCTACGAAGTCTCGGTGAGACGTTATAAACGAAATCATTTTTTTTTCTAAAATCCAGACTGCATCTTGGATTTCAAAAAAATTTTAAATTTCGATTTATCAACCTAAAACACGCCTAGATATCGATTTTCATCCAAATCGGAAGCAGTCGACTTTTGGCGGCCACCTTGGATTTCCAAAAATTAAAATAAAAGCAGCGCTTGGTGTGGATGGCTAGGCCTTCGGCCTCGCTCCGCAGCTCGCCGTTCGGGCTCGCGATTTTAAAATTACTTGGGGGGAGGGGAGGCAATAGGGGGGGGAGGGGCTCGACCTTTGGCCTCTCTCCGCAAACTCGGCCTGCGGCCTCGTGAAAATTACTTGGGGGAGGGGGAGGGGCACTGGAGGGGGAGGGGCTCGGCCTTTGGCGTCGCCACACAGCTCGCCCTACGGGCTCGCGTCACTCAGCCTGCGGCCTAGTGAAAATACTTGGGGGGGGGGGGGGGGGAGGCTCGGCCTGCGGCCTCGCGGGGGGTGCTCTGTATTCGGCCTTTGGCCTCAGGCTGCGCCAAGTTACTTAGGGGAGCCGTTTGTATGAAATTTGTATGGGGGGGGATTTTTTTTTCTGAAAATTAAAAACAAATACTGGCTCTGGTCATTACTTAGACACCCCTTCCATTTTGTCTATGAGGCCAAATCTCCAAGTGTTACCGTTTTGCCAGGCCATATCCCTTCCACATCAGGTTTCTGCAAATCCCCAAATGTCAGATGTTTTTGGTACTCGAACCCCAGCCCTCTATACATTCCATTAAATGCTATATAGCTTGTAAGCCTACATGATAGACGGATTGGGGGGTGTTAGGTTGTATTTTCGTTACGGAATTTCTTGATTCGGTCGCCGCGCTCAAAGCCCGCGATAAAAGTATTATAATTATCAGTAACAAATTGAAGCGGCCCAAGCACAGTTGAAGTTACTGAATTAACTTCATGTAGCGATAGAAATGAAAATTAAAGTTTTGGTGCGGCGAGGAATGCTTTCAGAAGAAAACTATAATTAAAAACTACCATTTTAGGGTTCCGTAGTCCACAAGGAACCCTTATAGTTTCGTCATGTCCGTCCGTCTGTCCGTCCGGGCTCGTACTCCGCCGCTACTGCACCGATTGGCACGAAAATTGATGGAGAGATAGATATTGAAGTTCCAAAAGTTGGATTTTTAAATTATGAAAAAATGATTATTTTTAGCCCCCCCTCCCATACAACGAAAAGTTAATTTAAAAAATTAAATTGGACTAACCCCGTGTGGGGTATCGTTGAAAAGGTCTTTTAAAATGCAATAAAAACTGCTTTAAAACTATGTAAATCAAACTCCCTAGTCTTGAGATAATACAAAGTTAAAATTTGAGGTGTCCCCCCCCACCGTAACTTTTCAAATATAACTAAAATAATTCTGAAAAATGTGGTATATACCTCAAAGTATGTACTTTCAATTAAAACTATAGCGGTTTCGGTATTATAGAAAGTTATTTTTTAATACGTCATAATCATAAATATCGTAAACCGCAATTTACCTTTAGAACTTTTATATTATGTTACTTGCTGCTATGGAACCTTCTTGGCCGCTTTTTTTTGTCCTTGCATATTTTTGCCAACTTAGCTTTAAGCTTTGTCTACTTTAAAAGAGATAATGACGGACGTGATAGTATGTGCGCTTGACATTCTCAAACAACAATTATCTGAAACCAAATATTATGCACTTGTCAGTAATCTATCAATGCGAGGTCATCCAGACGTTTGTGATATTTATCATCTTAAATAGGTTATTATACGACAAACAATTTGTATCTAACGACCTTCGACTACAACTTTCCACATATTATTCTATTAAGCCAATGATGTTATAGGTTCTCTAGATGTTGCATGAGATACAAACTTTAAGGCGAAAAGTGTCAGACGACTGATAGGTACCCAATTGAATTGCAAAATACGACCTTAAAGTATGATTCACTTTACATTATATCAACTACTTATTTGTAGTCATAGTAATTGCACACATTCTTTCAGAACTTTTAAGCGTTAAAAATAGACAGAAAGGCCGACCAGGTCCTTTCTGTCTCAAGTTTCAACCTAATTTAGCTATCTTTTTTAATATGATTTATCATATCAGCCACAAGAACTCCACTTTTTATATGATTATTCTTTACTTAATGAAGAAACTGTACTAAGATTAACTCTATATAACTAGTCGCTCTTGCTTGAACGATATTTTAAGTGAACATTACAGATTTCTTTCTAAAATTATTAGTCACAGAATTTGGAAATACAAATTGATATTAACCGAAAAATATGACGTCAAACTACTTTTGTAAACCAGCCATTAATAATGTTAACTCAGAAAACTTTCTACAATTTTTACAATTCAACAAAAGCACTATATTCGTCCGTATTAAACGCGAACTCAGCAGGCATTCATATTTATGTAGACGTAAATTGCTATCGGGTGTAATGTAATAAAGTTAATTTACATAAATTTTCTATTACATTTACATTACGAATATACTTAAATGAATTGCGGCTAGGGTTGCTGTTTTGAATTTGTATGATATTTTTCTTATATAAAATTAATTATATCAAATCTCAACAATAGGACCTAATTGGGGAGATGACTGGGTCAAAAATAAATTATTATTTAGTACTATTATGAGCATAAAACGTCACAAAATAGTGTTACTTGTAATTGATCATATTCATTGTCAACATGATTTAAGATTTATAAATGCAGAAAAACCTCGAAAAAATTATGACGTCACGGTTGTGATTTTCATACAAATCCCAAAGAAAATTTATGTTTTGATGTTTAGAAAACAGTTGTCTGATTTGACTTGTTGTCATCTAGCGATTTGGCGAATAAAAAAATAACAAATTAATATAGAAGAGACAATGTCTAACTAGTGACAGCCCTACGCCCGGCCTAACAAACAGCTCCAAAGTTCCTTAGTGCTTCACCACTCATAGTGTTGTTGAAATAAAAAGTCCCGAGCGTAGAGAAAAGGTAAATATATCTGATTTGAATATTACAATGAACATGGTCGGTCACTGGTCACGACTGCACAACAGTTGAATTGCGATTTGCATCGGATCTCGAAATTCTGAATTTAAATAGAACTTACGTGATTATTATGCTATTTCTTGGTCCTCTCTTCTCGTAATAGGCTAGTTATTGGTATGGTGGATTGTATTTATATTACTACGAGTAGTAGGAACAAATTGTATTCCATTGAGTTTTAAAAATGCAATGTATTATAACTAGTTTGTTCACTCGAGTAACTAGAATATCTTTTATCACTTGTGGGAAAGATATTCAGTTGATTATACATTTTTCATCTTCTTCGAAATATAAAAAATGACAATGATTGCCTGGCCAAGTAATCAGTTTAGAAATCCTTGGTATCGTTATATTATCCTGCACTGGACTTCTGGTGGCTTAAATAACTGGTGTCTCTGTTAGCTGTAAACCTCGTCAGTATGTCTTTGTTAGAATAAATGTTTACCGCGCACCTTAATACCCAAATGACTCCGCGCTTTCAAAAACAATCCGGAAACTAAATTGACAAAAAATAATTTCGAAAATTATTATACTTGCTCACAAAATTTCACAAGAATTGGTTGAGAAATTCGACCTGTAGAGGAGACCTGCAGCTGAACAGCCGGACAGACAAAGAACACACCTTTTCCGAAGCTGTAACGGAGACGCTTCGCGATCGCTTGGTCAGTTATGATGGTGACTTTTTGTGAATAAGAAAAGGTGATTTTACAAATAAAAGTGTGTGAGTCAAACTAGTGAGATTTTGTGCTTAGCTTAAATGGACTGACAACGAAGCTTCATCTTCCTCGCCTTCTCCCTATTTGGGGTCAGCTCTATATGTCAACTCCCTCCATCGTTTTCTATTCACTAACTCTCCTCTCACACATTCCACCCACGTCGTTCTTGGTCACCTCCATCTCTGTAGCCGCCACCTTCAAGTTAACCATTTTATTAGTCAGATGACATGACTTGACTCTTAACATGACCATTCTATGCTAAACGGTGACTTTTTAACTTCTCTAGAATCGGTGCTACCTTTAATTCCCTTTTATATATTCATTCCTGATCTTATCCACCTTCGTTACCCAACGAAGATTATAGCCTAGACTAATATAATAACTCAAAAACCACTAACCTACATCTATATGCTTACACAATATTTTAATTTGTATATTTCTTGAGTTTTTAATAGGTTAATTGACTTTTTGTTATCAGTTAGTAAATTGTGATGAAGAAATAAAGACCTCCACTTTGATCATAAAAATAAGAAAATATTATTGATGTGGACTTATCACATCATTGTTACGTATCATCAAATCTATCCAATCGATAGCTGTTGACTGTTTTCCATTAAAAGATCATAAAATCATGACTAATAGCAGTTAAAAACTCATAAAAGTGTTCGATTTCAAATAAAAATCCCCAATATTGTTGAAATACCTTTCTGTCGTCGGAATGGTGGAATTTATTGCGCAAATGCAGTTATAAACACATCTACCTACATAATTTTATTCAACATACTTGATGGTAAGAAAGATAATTATACTAAACAAAATTATATTAAAAATGTTCAGGGATATTGTGTATTGTGTAATGCAGTAACTAGAAACTATCTTTTTACTTAAAATATTTCTTTTTAAAAAATGGTAGACAAATTCGATTAACTGCTGCTCAACAGTAAAATGGTAGTACACTCATCACGCTAAGAGAACGATTTTAGAACGGTCAACTATGGTGTAAGATTTTTCAAGCTGCCTAAAGGCGTCTGACATAGCTTGACGACTGCCACGGTGACAGCCGGGACCAACGGCTTTACGCGCCTTACAAAGCACGGTAGAGCTCGAAAAATTAATATGTCACTTTTGGTCACCCATCCACGTGCGGACCACACCCGGTGTTGGACACAATAGAAGTAACGAGGGAACAGATGAACATACAAACATACATACATAGAGGCAAAACATATGACTCTACTTTTGTCTTCGCCGTAGTGGGATAAAAAGCGAAGTGTAGTAAGTGTACACTTTATCATATTACAATGACTTATTCCCTTATCTCTCTAACGAGAATTTTAAATGCGAAGCTCTAAAAGGCACAACTAATAAAACAGTCAACGCACCACAAATCCCAGCAATTACAACGGTCACGCTTGTATAAGTTTTAATTAATCGGTGAATTACACACGTACTGTTTGCGTTCACATCGGACCCGTGCGACGTCTTGGACTGGTTTATGATGGCGCGTTACCATTATGCTACGAGAATCAATAATCATCGTGGACTGTATGGCTTTCGTCCGAGAATAAAATCACTTTTTGATTTTGTTTTTCGTGTGTGTAGTTACACAGTTGGCCAACTGGCCATAGATTGACGACTACCATAAAATAATGAGAGCCGGGACCAAGAGGAGCTCAAGATTTTTTTATGCCACTTGTCACCTGCTGGTGACCTATACAAGTGCTCAACAATGCGTACCTCCACCGGGACAACGCAATTCTATAACTTTATCTTTTCCTGTAGATGGCGTAAGAGGCGACCAAATTACTAAGTACAAATAGCGTGTCCAATAACTATGTACCTATGTGCAATAATAACTACATCGTCAAAGAAGGTTGACGTCTGGCGGCAGCCTTTTTTAAAACATTTAACACAAATGAAGTACTTAGGATGCTTGATGTCAGCTAGTCGTAAAACCATAGCCAATGTTTAATGGTTTCGATTTTGTTTTTCTCCACTTCATATCGTCTTTGGCATCATTTGATGATCATTTTAGGAAAAGAAAAAAATTGAAAAGTGCACCTCGATTTCCGAAGTAGCAAAAGATGAAGGATGCAAATGAGAACGCAGAGGACTGTCGAAGATAGTTACCACTGATGCGACTAAATAGCCTACTCTACTAAAACATGTTTAACAGATTCCATAAAGCATTGTGTATACTCGTATTATTACTCTTAAGTTTCCGTAACGTTAGAGATTCGTGTCGTACATTCCTGCAAATAATTTCGTGTGACGGGAAAATGGAAACGCACACTTCTCATCAATTCCACTGCTGGAGTAGTCTGCGCTGTCGAAGATAGTTACGATTAATGTCACTGACAGCTCACTCTACCATAACGTGTTCAACTCAGCATTCTGTATATCATTAGGTCAAATCAATATGTCAATGCGCATAGAACAGAAAGGCTGAATCTGAGCGTTAGTTCAAATCAGATTTCCTTTAAAACTTTGACTTTAAAAAGAAATAAACGGGCAAGTGCGAGTCGGACTCATGAAGGGTTCCGTACCTCCGTACAATTATTAAATTAATGCATACGGGAATTAACGCGAAACGTACCTTTTTTTATTTATTTTGCTGACGTTTCGTTCAGGTTTCACCGAACGTGGTCCCAGCTTGACTAATTTAATAATAATGCAACGCGATAGTTTAAAAGTATTTATAGCCTCCGTACAATGTTTTAAAACGCTAAAAACCACGTTTTAATGACGACCCCCTTTAATTTTATCTTTTTTTTTTGTATTTGTTGTTATAGCGGCCACAGTAATACATAATCTGTGAAATTTTTAAGTATCTAGTTAATGCCATTATAAAGATCTAGTTGACATACTAATTAATGGTCAGAAACTCGATCTGGTTGAAAGTACTACCTTTTTAGGAATCACAATTGATTCGAAACTTCAATGGGGTCTCATATAACTAAACTTTCTAATAGACTTATCTTTGCGACTTACGCTGTTAGGAGAATAAGACAATTGACAGATGTAGCAACTGCTAGACAAGTGTACTTTAGTTACTTTCACAGTCTAATGTCTTACGGGATACTTCTATGGGGGAGTGCAGCAGACATTCAGACTATTTTCCTTTTACAAAAAAGAGCAATTCATGCCATTTACGGTTTAGGATCGAGAGACTCACTGAGGGAATTATTCAAGGAAATAGGTATACTTACTTTTGTATCACAATTCATATTTGAAAATATAATGTATGTAAAATATTTCCATGTTCAATAAAGTAAGTGATTTTACAGATAGAAATTTACGTAATAAGAATGACTTAGTTAGCCGGTATTACAGGCTGAATACAGTCAGTAAGTCTTTTATGGGGAAGTGTATACTTTTTTATAATAAATTGTCAGAATCGGTCCTTGATATGCCAGACAGAAAATTCAAAGCTTATGTAAAGAAAGTACTTTGTGAGAAGGCTTATTATAGGACCGATGACTATCTTTAAGACAAAAAGGTCTGGCTTGAGCTTGGCGCGGGTCCCTCTTAAAGGTTTGTATACTTAGACATGTCATAATTTAGGTACATTGGTACATACTAAATTTACAAATTGACATTATTTTAAATTTCGTAATTCTTAAAATTAAATTTAATTATGCGTAATAAACAGTGTAATCTCTGTCCATCTATATAACTAATTTTAAGTTTTTAGTTTGTTAGTTGACGTCTTTGGAGAAAACGTGCAGTGCAGTTTGTTGCCGCTTCTTCTGCACTTGCGCCTAGGAAGCGGCGTAAACTTAGCTTTAAGTAACGATTTGACGTCAACATTTGTGCAAAATAAAACAAAGTGACTATTATTAAGAGATATTATAAATATCCTATGATAATAAAGATATTTTGAATTGAATTGAAAAAAGTTAAAAACGCTGAAAAAACACGTCTTTTGTATGGCGACCCCCTTTAGTTTTTAACTTTTTTTATTTTCAGTATTTGTTGTTATAGCGGCCACAGTAATACATAATCGGTGATAATTTCAAGTGTCTAGCTATTACGGTTCAAGAGATAGAACCCTGTGACAGACGGACAGACGGACAGACGGATTCAATTACCTCCTCGAGAAATCGAGGGAACTCCTTAAGGACCGTATGCGTAAAGCCACGTGGTCGGATTTGGCTCTGAAATATGCAAAATTTTCCCGCTAGGGGATAAAAATGTCAAGATGAAGTTACATAGAGTTAATAATGTGTAAACGGGACAATAGATGTAGGTAATCATAAATTGTATCGTAGAATTAGTATACAGCTTACTTGTTTCTTTTCGTCAAGACTTCCAGTCCGCGATACTTATTAACATTTTTAAATCAATCAAATCAAAGAATTATTTTGTTTGAATTATTATTTCTGAATTAAGGCCTTGGCAGACGTCATTATAATGTACTTAACACTTTAGTAGACAGACTATCAGTAGAAAAAGTAAAGTCGAAAATACAGTAGTGTGCGTGAATGCAAGACGTTTATTTAAAAAGCGAGTTTAAATATATGTGAAATTCATATAGCACTTTCTAAAAAATCCAAGTTATAGTTATTCGAATCTTGCGTAATATTTATTACTTTTTCAATTTATTAGTCGACCTCCGTGGCGATTCCTTAACACGCTAGTCCGTCACTCGGAGGTTCTGGGTTCGATTCCCAGCCAGGGCAAGTTGGTAAATGGCCTTTTTTAATTTGTCCTGGTTCTTGGGTGTTTATTTTATCCCATCAAAAACATAAATGTAAAAATTCCAAGTTCAAATTCCGACAAAACAATTGAAATTTAAATAGCTGCCAAGTTATGTAGGTAGATAAAACTGAAATTTATTCATAAGAAACTCAACATTTAACTTGAACAACATTAAGATTGAAAGCACGGTCACCCATCCTAACTGTGACCAAGCTAGTAGTTGCTTAACCTGTAAAAGCACGGTCATTCATCCATCAATTTTTGAATTTATCGTATGCGAAGTGGAGCGAAATATTTGCACAAGTGGTTTTGATTACTCGTATTTTGAAATTTGTTAAAGCGCAAATGATAAAGAACCCTTAGAATAGGGAATCTGTTTCGTTTCACGCAACTTTTTAGGGTTCCGTAGTAAACAAGAAACCCTTATAGCTTCGTCATGTCTGTCTGTCTGTCTGTCCCCAGTTTTACTCATAGACTATTAGTACTAGAAAGCTGTAATTGGGCATGGGCGGGCATGGATATGTGGTAATAAAAACTTGAAAAAAAAAATGTGTGGTGTGAGACGTCGTTGAATAGATCTTTCAAAAATATTGTAAGATTATGAACACCCTTTTTCGTTTAAGCAATCCGTTTGTTAAATATTTGGTTTTTGATTGCAAATTTTTGTTAGAATCATGTGTCTCCCCTCTTTGTCAGTTAAACGGTTGTATATGGACACTTAAAAAAAATTCACGGCAGTAGTATATAACGTCTCCCTGTACTAAAACTAATTTAAGGTGGATTCAGTTCATGATACTGAACAATTTTTCCTAAGGAACACATTATTAAATATGAAAAGAAAATGTTTGCTTTCCATTCGACCTCCGGGGTTTAATTGTTAACACGCTAGACCGCTAATCCGGAGATTCTGGGTTCGAGCCCCAGCCAGGGCAAGTTAGAAAATGGTCTTTTTCAAATTGTCCTGGGTCTTGGGTGTTTATCCATGTATGTATTTATCATAAAATATAGTATCATTGAGTTAGTATCCCATAATACAAGTTTAAAACTTACTTTGGGGCTAGCTTAATTAGTGTGATTTGTCCTTACATATTCCATACATATATTACATAAATATTACATTTTGCCAAATCTTGTGTGTAAGAGATCAAAAATATTTTTTGTATTTCCTTGGTGAAAGTTGTTCAGTATCAGGGACTGAATTCAGACCTAAAGTTAGGCAGTTGTTAGTTACATAAAACAAGTAGGTACTGACTACGGAACCCTACACTGCACGTGGCCCGTCACGGCACGTGGCCGGTTTATTTTCGTTAAGTTGAAATTTTGGGGAACCATAGACAAATTTATGATATTTCTGCGTAAATCAATATTACTTATCGCTGCCAGGACGTTCTCAAAAATACAATCAAATAGTATTTTACGCGAGCGGTGACTTGGAAAACTACACGTTTTGTGTTCCACTGACAGAAAATATTTACATTTGAATTTTCTTTCTGAAACAATACGTTTAGCGACCATCTGCAATCGTAACACCTTTCACTTCTATTCACCTTATTATGTAAGTTCGGAAAGTAAAAAAGGATTGCACGTTGAACAGATCAACGTCTTGGCTTAGCAGCTGTATGTCCTCAGTCAATGAGTTGACTGTTTGATTTTGTACAATATTTTTAACGAATCAACAAAGAGCACTAAAAAGAAATCTTTTCCTGAAAACGGCTAAAAAATTGGTTGATTTATGAAGCAGTAATTAGCATTATTGCACCCTTTTATTTTTTATCTTCTAATAGGTTTTCCTGTAATAAGGTAAAGAACTATTAACTGTATCTTTTTCAAAAGTTTGGGTTCAGTGGTTTCGGAGATAAGGATATTTTTATTATTTATTTTCAAAAATAACTTCAAAAACACCAACTTAAGAAATATAGAAAATATATTTAATATTATCATAAAATGCTCTTTCATTTGATATTTTACGCGATATAGTTCACGAAACCCTTTTTTTAATGTCTCATTTATCTCCCATAAGTGGCCCCAATTTTTTTTTAATTTATTCATTTACCTACATTTTACTTCCGTCTTTGGGTCACAAATTTACATTATGTGCACCACATTTCAACTGAATCTGTCCAGTAGTTTAGTAGGGGGGGTCAATTTTCGCCCATTTTCTTAAATAACTTAAAAATACCGATCTAAAAAATAATAAAATATATATATATTTAAAATTGTCATAAAAAGTTCTTTCATTTGATATGTCACACGATTTTGTTATCAAAACTTTTTTTAATGTCTAATTTACCCACCATAAGTGGCCCTCTTTTTTAAATTTAATTTATTTACGTTATACGTCTATCTTTGGGTCACTAAGTTACATAAATATAGGTACTAAATCTCAACTTAATCATTCTAATAGTTTCGTAGCAAATTGGCTGTGACTCACGGACAGACAGACAAGCGAAACCCTAAAAACAGTAAAAAAACCAAAAAAATCAGTTCCTATACAAATTTCCCGGGCGGCTGCACACTTTTGTATGAAAATGCAGTTTTTTTTTTTGTGTTTTGACTGTTATTTTAATATCATTATACTATACAAGCAGTCAACCCCGACTTCGCCCTTGGTACACACAAAGCCTATGTCACTCGGGGATAGTGTACCTTTCCAACGGTGAAAGTTTTTTTTAAAACGGTCCAGTAGTTTCGGAGCCATGTAATGCAAACAAACAAACAACCAAATCTTTCCTCTTTATAATATTAGTATAGATAAATAGCCTACTATAGCCTGCCTGCCTAGCCAAGTATAGATCTAGTATAGCCTGTGGTTCGATATATTACGCATAATGTCAATTCGTATTTTGATATACATTCATGGGGAAAAGTTGTTCAAAATTTCAGACTGAATCACCCCTCAAAATAATTGTAAAACCCTAATTGAACAGCACCTTTTATTACAAAAACAGTTAATATGATTCCGCGACCCGAGAAAGTTCCAATCGGATTTTCACCCTAATCGCCAATTCAAAAATATAGGTAATAAATCAAACCAAATTATTTTTTTCATTGACTTAATTTTCAATTTAAAAAAAAAAGTGCGATGCCGTATCTGCGATAGCATTACATCTTTGCTTGAATGTCAACAAAATGTCAAAACTGTACCATAGTGTAGCAAAAGTATGACATAATTTGGCAGTTTGTACATAGTGTTTTATTGAAATATTTTAGACTGTGATGCAATTTACGTAATTCGAAAATGGATTTTTTTGAAAAATTCGACACGGCCTCCTTCCTGAACGCCCGGCGGGCAACTGAATTTGTATGGAAGAATCATGGCCGCCATTTCAGAGAATTCTGTCAAAAACGTTGCAAAACATCCAATTTTTAAAATTATTTTTTATATTATTGCGTGATTGCATTGTAAGCAAATATTAAGAATAATGTTTCAAAATAGCCTTTATTTTTATAAAATATATGCAATCCCTTGCTAGAATATTTTTTTACGCAGAAAAACAAGCCAGTTTGTAGCAAGATTTTCTAAAATATTTCTTTCAGGTTTCTTTACAATTATCTTACTTTTTCTGAATGAAAATTAAAAAAATACGGTTTTCGTCTACTGGCTAGTCTATTTACCTATAACTAGGTATATAATTTTCTTAGTGGTCTTTTCTACTTAAGCCATAACTATTGCCCGCGCAAAGTGCGTTTTGCATGTTTTTGGGTAAATTCAATGCTTGTTTTTAGGAAAACTACAAAATATATTAAAAATCCTTTTTTTCGTCTACTGTCCCAACTCTTCCTCTATCTATGTGTATACATTATTTGACTTAAATCAAACGCTTTCTGTACAAACTTGTTGCCCGTGCAAACCCAGTTTACATGGTGCCGACCCTTAAATATTCTATGCACACATATAGTGATTTTGTTGTTTTTATCAAGAAATGAAGCATTTTCTTTTAGAAAGTGAGTTTTGGTTAAGTGGAACTGATGAAGAAGATCAGAAATTGAAGTCGCTTTTTTTGTTTAAACTTACATGATTTCTTAACACACTACAAGCTACCACTTAATTTAATACAGTACTAATAGAAAAGGCTCTGGGCCTTGAGTCTGCCTGTTAAAAATTTGGTAATAAATTTAATCAAATAAATAAAAAAAGCTACAAATAAGAGCAGAGTCGTTGGTTCTTCTTTTCTCGTACGTTAATTTTTTTATCAGTCATCACACTTAATCACATTTAAAGTTGTAAATAGGAGAAGATATTTTAAAAAATACGACTTAAATATACCCAAATAATAAGGTTAAAATAAAAAAAAGAAATAGGTAAATATATTTTTAAATATAAATGTGATTTGTTACCGCGAAAAGGAGAAATAAAGCAAGTCTTAAGGCACGTTTAATTTAACCAAACATCTCGGCTAAATAACCTTAATTTTGTCCAATTAAATGACCAAAAACGGTATCACCCGTACGTGTGAAAGAATTTTAATTAACAAAACTAATCAAATATTTTATCACAAATGTGTAGGCAGATTTTATCGGAGCGTGAATACTCGACCTGCATCGTCGATATTCCGTGTTGAACTTTTCGTACCAGTTCACATTTAATCATTTTTACTCTGATTACTATATAAGTATGTTAAAAAGTAACATATGTATGCAAAAAGGTTGATTCACATCTATGTAAGTGTTTATTTTATTACTTCCGGCGAAAAAGCATCGTATCGAAACATGCATGAGAAAAGAAAATGGCAATGACAAACTATTTT
Organism: Acrobasis repandana; assembly: GCA_963576875.1. Classification (NCBI taxonomy): domain Eukaryota; kingdom Metazoa; phylum Arthropoda; class Insecta; order Lepidoptera; family Pyralidae; genus Acrobasis; species Acrobasis repandana. The sequence goes on along the minus strand of OY756223.1, from coordinate 8,087,622 downwards.
ATTGGCTCTACTAGCAAAGGGTTACCATTTGTTTTTTATAGAAATAAGAATGGGTAATGAATAGGTGAATGAAAAATGTAGTAGGTACCTACTTGAAAACAAGAAATATATTATTACACTATGGTAGCCTGTAGTATATAAGTGAAGATAATTTTATACAGGGTCTATGACACAACAACTTTCCCCAAGGAACATATCTTGAAATATAAATGTTGTCGCCACAACGGATTGTACGATATATATTTATATTTATTGATTAATTTTGTCTAATTATTATTGATTAACTATATTTATAAGATATTATTTTAATTATGCATGAATTTAAATATATTATTTGTAAATGTCACTAGGACAAATAATTAATTGAACTGGCAACACTTTTATTCAAATATACATTCGTTGTCAATGCACCGTTATTGTAGAGGGGCGACCCCCACTATCAAACCTTAGTTGGGATTGTATCGAGCAAAAAGTCAGTCAGTTGCCTTTCGTCTGCAGTCCTGAAATAAAGTGTTAAGTTATAATTTGTATCGCGTGTCAATAAAGTGTAAATTACGTGTAAGTGTCTATCCGATTAACGTAACGGAAATTATGGCTAAGTATTGTTGTTACTCAAGTGTTAATTTAAAAGGGTATTGAGCTATCAGTGTTGTTAATTAAAATAAATCATTGTTACGTGGAACTGTTATTTAATTTATATTGTGTTGGGACTAATTATGTCTTTAATTATTCTAGTAAAGTTTACATCAGAAGTGTGTCGTGAAATTACGCCCAATGCCGCGAAGCCGAAAGAGAAAGCGAGACAAGCGGTGTAAGCGAGGTGCTTCGACTGACAGTTCTCGCTCGTCAACCTCGAAATCATCGTCTACAGATACCAGTAGCAGCTCTGACGAACACAGGCGCAGGAAATCGAGACGCACCAGGCGTGCGTCTCCAGCAGTAAGCCAAAATGTTATTTTATCATCTGTGATCCCCGAGTTTGACCCTCTAGTGGACGATATTGAAATGTGGATTAATGTTGTGGAAGCCAATGCTCGCGCTTTCAGGTGGTCTGACCGTGTTATGCAATACCAGGCATTACAAAAGTTGCGAAATACAGCTAAAACTTGGTATGACTCGCTTCAGAAAAATAAAACACGATGGACCACCTGGAAGTGGAAGGACTGGCGCATCACTCTTTTAGATACGTTCCAAGTTAAGCGTAGCATGTATAATTTATTAAAAGATTTAGTTTAGACTAAGCCTACGGATGGCCAATCTTTATATGAGTTTTACTTCCAACAAAAAGGGAAAATTGATAAATTGCGATTAACATTTTCTGAACAGGATATTATTTCAATCATTGTGGGGTCTATTGGTGATAAGAATATTAGTACCGCGGCAGAAGCCGGTAATTTTAAGTATTGTGATGACTTGGCTTCCTTTTTACATGGAAAAACGTACTCCGAACTAGAGCAAAGGCTTGTTCACAGACATAGTACGAGTACCTCTCAGAATAAATTTTTCTCTCGTTCAAACTACAATAATATGGACAAGAAAATCGAGAATTCACCGAATTCAAGTCTAATTTCTAATATTATGCCTAGTACTAGTGGTAGTAATACAAACATTACTTGTTTTCGCTGTGGTGAACCTGGTCACAAAAAAACCAGTTGTAGTCAAAAAAGTAACGTGGTGTGCGGTTCATGTAATAGATATGGCCATCTTGAAACGGCGTGTAGGTCTAAAGTAAAAACTAAATCTGAAAAAGATAGTGAGGTTAAACGTATTGTAGAAAATACTTCTAAGGACAAGTTTTTCAAAGACATTGAGCTAAATGGTTGTAAACAACAGGCTTTCGTCGATATGGGAAGTGGATGCTCCTTAATAACTACCACTTTAGCACGTAAATTGAATCTTGTTCCTTTTCAATTGAAAGCTCCTGTTTTATTAACAGGATTTAAAATCAATATCAGCTCACAGGTTACTCATGGTGTACAGGCTAACGTTAAAGTTGATAAAGCAGTACTGAATATTATGCTTTAAATTTTTGATGAATTATCTGGTTGCCCTATTTTAATTGGTAGGAATTTTACGGAAGACAAGCATATAATGTATTCACGTATAGGGAACGATTTACTTTTTCAACCTTTGAATTCTATTCAAGTGGCTTTGATAGAATCTTCTTCATTTCATTCAGATTCTTTAGATCACTTATCATTACTAAATAAAATATTTGAAAAATATCCTCGCGTGACATCGCAGGATTTAAAAACGTTAGGGCAAACTTCTTGCGTTGAATTAACCAGTGATAAACCTATTTGTTATCGACCATATAGGATGTCAGAATATGAAAAAATTGCAACTCGTGAAATAATTGATGACCTTCTAAAAAATTACATAATTGAGGAAAGTAATTCCGCGTATGCAAGCCCAGTACTGTTGGTCAACAAACCTTCAGGTGAAAAACGTCTGTGTGTTGACTATAGGGCACTAAATAAGATCACAGTCAAAGAAAAATACCCCATGCCTATAGTAGAAGATCTTATCGATAGATTAAGAGGACGTAGTTGTTTTACGTCACTTGATTTGAAGAGCGGCTATTACCAAATTAATGTCAGTAAAGATTCTGTTGCTAGAACCGGATTCGTTACATCCGATAATCATTTTCAGTTCAAAAGAATGCCTTTTGGATTGTGTAATGCACCTTCCGTTTTTCAAAAACTCATGAACAAGGTACTAGGTAAACTACGGTTCGACAAAGTTATTTGTTACATGGATGATCTTTTAATACCAACTGATTCAATCGATGACAATGTTAAGATTTTAGAGGAAGTTTTACAAATTTTACAAAGCAATGGGTTGACAATCAATTTATCTAAATGCCATTTCTTTCAAAGCTCTGTTAATTTTCTTGGGTATGATATTTCAAAAGATGGTGTACGTCCAGGTAAAAAAAAATTGAAGGCTGTGAAAGAATACCCTGAACCAAAAAATGTACACCAGGTTAGACAATTTTTAGGCCTTATAAATTATTTTCGTAAATTTATTAAAAATTGCGCTATCATTGCTAAACCATTGACGGAGCTTTTAAAGAAAGATGCTTCATGGGAATGGGAGTCAAAACAAATCGAAGCAGTCAATAAATTAAAACAAGAATTATTGCAAAATGCTTTATTAAATATTTTCGACCCTAAGTTACCTACTGTTTTATATACGGACGCGAGTCGCGATGGTGCAAGATGTATTTTGGTACAGCAAACCGAAAAGGGGGAACAACCAGTACATTTTTATAGTCGACAGACTTCTGCGGAAGAAAAACGTTATCATTCTTTTGAATTTCTGGCTATAGTGGTCGGTTTACAAAAATTTCGTCACTATCTGCTGGGTTCTGCATTCAAAATTTACACTGATTGTAACGCTGTTAAGTATACAATCAATAAGCAAGAAATTAACTCTAGAATAGGTAGATGGGTACTTTTAACACAGGAGTTTACATTTGAGATTAGATTATACATAAACCAGGAACACAAATGCAGCATGTGGATGCTTTGAGCAGAAACCCTATTGTCGATTGTTTCACCCCCATAAATAGCGAAAGTGTGTTGGTAATTACGGAAGGTGATTGGCTACAATCAGTCCAATTACAAGACGCCAACATTTGTACAATTAGAGAAGTTTTAGAGTCAGGTCAGGCCGAAACTAATAAAAAAATATTTAAGGATTATGAATTACTGGGCAATAAGGTTTACCGTCGTACTGACTATGGCAGACGATGGGTAGTCCCTAAAAGTTGTATTTGGCAAATAATTAGAGGTAACCATGACGATTTAGGTCACTTCGCTATTGATAAAACCATTGAAAGAATAAGATCACAATATTGGTTCCCTAAAATGAAAAAAATTGTTTCTAAGTATATAAAGAATTGTATTAACTGCATTTACTTCAAAAATATTCAAGGTAAAAAAGAAGGCCTTTTATACCCAATACCCAAATATGCCCGACCTTTTCACACTATACATATAGATCACTTAGGACCATTTGTGAAAACGTCCCTTAAAAATACGTATCTGTTGGTCACAGTCGATTCTTTTACGAAATTTGTATTTATTTCTCCGGTTCGCAATACAAAAAGTAAAATCGTCATAAATGAACTTGATAAAATATTTCTTATCAAGTTTTTGGTAATCCGCGTAGAATCATTTGTGACGCAGGTAGCTCATTTACATCTAAATTATTTGTTAAGTATTGTGAAGATAAAAATATAAGGAGACACGTTATAGCTACTGCAGTTCCACGGGCAAATGGCCAAGTGGAACGTTATAATCGTACAATCCTGGATGCATTAAGAACAATGGGTGCTGAAACCGACAATAACAAATGGGATGTGAATATCGCAAGCATCCAACAAGGAATCAATAGCACCATTAATAAGTCAACCCTAGCCGTCCCTAGCGAGGTGTTCTTTGGATATCGTATTCAAATGGAGTCTGACAAGTTGGTTAATGATGACGGCGAACATCCTATCGATGTGTCCGCGTTGAGAAATGAGGTCAATGATCGAATTAAAATTAATGCAGACAAACAGAAACAGCATTTCGACTCAAAGCGTAAACCAGCACGAATTTATAAAATTAATGATTTGGTTGTTGTTAAATACCTAGCCAGTCAAACGACGGAAAGAGTACTAAACTGTGTCCTTTATTTAAGGGACCTTTTCAAGTTACAGAAGTTTTGGGCCACGATCGTTACAAAGTTCGAGACATGCGAGGCGCAGAAAGGACCACAAAAATGTATGAAGGCACAACAGTGGCCGAAAACATGAAGCCGTGGATAAGACTGGAAAACTGGGATATCGAAAAGTAGTATGATGTTGTCGGGTATGTATACATATATTAACATTGTTTTAAATTATTATCCGTTTGTTATTTTTCTTGTTCGATTTAATGTTTTTGTCTTAATATTTGAACAATTAACTGGTTTTGTCAGTATTTACCCTTTTAAAATAAAGTTAAATGAACTTAGGATTCGTAACGATGTGCAACTAGGGTTGGCCAAAGGCATCGCCTAGGAAAAGTTACAAATTCTAATAGCCATTAGTCATATTCTCCTGTCTAATGCATTTGCTTCGAACTTGGATGTTTTGATACTTGGACAATAGCCCGTTTTGTTACAGTATTTATCCTTGTAAAATAAATCTGTGATGTATAAAGTTGGGGTTTGTAGCGATATGCAACTAGGGTTGGCCAAAGGCATCGCCTAGGGAAAGTTACAAATTCTAATAGGCAGCAGTAACTGACCGCCGATGGAATAGTTACAACTGGGTCAAAGTATCAGTAATATCTAGAGTTCGGAGGTTGTCCAGCCTTTCCCCCGCTGGATGCAAAATACTGTATTAATCTTATTAAAAAACTTTCATTTGTTCTCAGAAAATGCACCAGACTGTAACGCAATCCGGGACTGATGCGTCAGCAGGAGGGCCGGATGTTGTCGCCACAACGGATTGTACGATATATATTTATATTTATTGATTAATTTTGTCTAATTATTATTGATTAACTATATTTATAAGATATTATTTTAATTATGCATGAATTTAAATATATTATTTGTAAATGTCACTAGGACAAATAATTAATTGAACTGGCAACACTTTTATTCAAATATACATTCGTTGTCAATGCACCGTTATTGTAGAGGGGCGACCCCCACTATCAAACCTTAGTTGGGATTGTATCGAGCAAAAAGTCAGTCAGTTGCCTTTCGTCTGCAGTCCTGAAATAAAGTGTTAAGTTATAATTTGTATCGCGTGTCAATAAAGTGTAAATTACGTGTAAGTGTCTATCCGATTAACGTAACGGAAATTATGGCTAAGTATTGTTGTTACTCAAGTGTTAATTTAAAAGGGTATTGAGCTATCAGTGTTGTTAATTAAAATAAATCATTGTTACGTGGAACTGTTATTTAATTTATATTGTGTTGGGACTAATTATGTCTTTAATTATTCTAGTAAAGTTTACATAAAAAATAATTGTTGACTTCTCTGACTCTGACTCTGATCCGAGTCTGTATGCAAAGCCAAAAATATTTTTCATATTTCGATATAAATGTATTTTTGGGAAAAGTTGTTGTATCATGGACTGAATTCACCCTTGAAATACATAGTTTCAGTATATTTTGGTAGACGTTATACAAAGTGGAAGGGACATACCCGTAATAAATTGAACCACGGGCTATACTAGATCCCTAAAGTATAAGGAAATCAAAATAAGAGTCGAAAAACCAAAATAAATTCGACATTCCCATACAAATCGCCCGGGCGGCCACACACTTTTGTATGGAAATGCCGAAATTTTTTTTTGTTCTTCGGCTGTTATTTTAATTTCATTATACTACAGTAATCTAGTATGGCCTGTGGTTTGATTTATTATGGGTATGTCCCTTCCACGCTGTATAAGACATTAGGTTAAAACATACATAAAGATGAAGTTAAAGATAAAGGTGTAGTAGGTTTTCCTACATAACATTTTATGAATTCATACGTTTTGACATTTTGTTGTACCTATATATTTTTTTATTTACGTAAGGTACGTACGTAAAGACATAGCAAAGATGAAATCCACTACCAAGAAGCAGAAATGCAGTATTTTAATTCAAATTGCATTTCCTACTATTTTTATGACTCACGACACGAACCATTCTGAGAAACACGAAATGGTGTTTGTAATTAATGAATGGGCAACGGTCGGAACAGTAGCCATCAAGTAAACGAATCTTGGTGGTCTTTGTTCAGGGTTTCACACCTCGCTTGATAAATGTCGACTGCAAGTGCAACATTCAAACCGAGGTAAATTAGTTGGGCGCATAAAGAAAGCACAAACAATGGCTAATAGCACATTGGAGGCCGTGACGGATCGAGAAGGCTGGTAGTTACCGCAAAAAGTCACAATACAGCCCGTCGACGCAAATGGAACACATTCGCGACGGTTACCCATAAATTCAGGAGATAAATGGACGCACAACAATGGTTAAATAAACCTTTATAACACTCGAAAATACAAAAAGATTTTATTCAAAAATACTGGCCATCTCAATTTCAGAAAAAAAAACAAAATGTTGCATTGCATTTTTAGGTGTATTAAAATATTGTACCTTGATTTGTGTACATATCGAAATCAGCGGGATATTTTTATAGGTCACATTTGTGTTCAGTCATAATATTTGGGTTAATATTGTTTTCATAGCCGGCCTCTATATTCATGGGCGCAGTTTCGCAAATTTATGACAAAACAGTGAACATTTTATGGGATAAATCAAGGAATATTACGGAATTATGGTATTTATTTTATGCTTGTCTCTATTTGTTTTGCGTAAAAGCGGATTAGCATCTGACCTTTATCTGAGTTCTCTGATAATATTTAGATGTAGTAAAACTATTTACGAGCTTTGCTTCGGAATCACTTCGGATATATATTTATTTTATTATTAGCCAATGAATTTCAGTGGTAGGTACATATGTTGTGATTTTGAAATGTTGTGTTTGAGAGATGTGTAGGTACGTTAGATGTTAGACAATCACTAAAATTGTCTCTTCAGTATTTTAAAATTAAATATTAAAATAGGTTTTCTTATTGCCTAATATCAAATATCATTGTTATTTTTCTTTAGTTTCTAAATAGATCAGATTATTTTAAGTCCACTGTGTAAACTTATTATTTTTTTGTGAACGAATAAGTTTTTCTTACTAAATATACCTACAGCCGTACATTTTTTTTACCTTTGAAATAAGTACAAAATGTTGTTTTTAATAAAACATTTTTGACCGGAAGATTTCACCTCTGAAACCACGATTGAACGTAACATCACAAAGATGTTCCCATAAAAATGGTGTAAGTGTTTACTTTGTCGGGCCGCCTTTGAAGTGGCTTCCATTCCTGTTCATAGAAACCCTTCATCCGCATCTGTTGATAACGCATGTTACTATAATATTTCCCTTTGGATCTCCCCTTTTTCTAGTTTTAATCAAACTGCTGTTATAGAATAACATCGGATGAATTGATGAATGGGTTAGATAGATTTTTAATATTGACTTGAATACGTTCCCATTTAGTTTTGCTCCTACACACATTACAACACAAACACAAGCCCTAAATTAAGTATAACACAAATATTAAATTACCTTTTTTTTTATATATTTTTTTTGGTACGAGAGTGTGGGACCTCGACTTGTCCCTGTCCTGGATGAGATGAAGAAAGGAGGTTTGAACAGGATGCATGCAGCATCTTTACAATACCTAGTATATGTAGATGACGTAGAGACAGTAATTTTTTTTCTATGCACAGTGATCAATTGACAATACAAGTCATTTAAATTATACGTAATCAGTGTTATTGGTCCTCTTTTTTCATTTCGCCCAAAATTTTTTGCCTTGTTCTCGTTTAAGCGATAATTGCAAATAAGTATACCTATACAAGAAGACATAATTTTCAGTGCGCATATTCTGACAGCAAGTTCAGTCAAGAACAAAGTATTCCTGAATAAAATAAATAAGCTCTAAATAAAAACTTCGATACTGGTCTGGAAAAAAAATAAAACCAGCTGCTTCTCTTATCGCGCAGATCGTAAAAGCTGATCAAGGGAATGGGTGAAAAAAGCAATGCGGCTAGGCACTATGCTATCACTATTTTGAATCCTTTTTCCATCTTCTCGCCCACCATAACGCTAAAAGTGGCCTTTGGATCTTGCGTCTCTTGGCTCTGCTTAAAGCCGCAAAATCTTAAATGCTCTGTCAATCCCGTTAGGGATAAAGACGTGATAATGTATATATAAATAAAAACAAAAAAACTTTCCAAAAAAGGTCGCGTGCCACTTTGCGGTAACTTCAGAGACTCAGAGCCGCGAAGTGACATAAGTACTCCTACGTACGAACACAATCCTATCAAGAGCTCAGGACTTGCTAAGCGCTTTATTTATTATGGATATTCAAGCACATGATACATTTGCCCAGACTATCCAATAAATTGTTTAATAATAATATACTGCTTTATCACTATTGCATTAAATTACATTATGGTTTCTTCAAAACCTACACCTTTTGTGGCATTAATATTTTTTAAATTATTTTACTTGCCTAAGCAAGTTAAATAATAAAAAATATAACTCATCACAGAAGAGTAAGTGTTTTTAATTTTTAACCAGTTGTACCAAAACTATTCCAAGAGATTTCATTTTTAAGGAATGACTGATGAACACAGAACACTTAGCAAAGTGTTCTGTGCTGATGAATCATTTTTGTTTAGTTTCTGGGGATATGAACGTTTGATGTCCTTGAAAATTTCAGTCATCATCATCATCCGAGCGTATTCCCGGTTGCATCATCAGCGGTTACGCTTCAGAGCCCGGGGTCCGCTACCTACCCTAGGCGATTTGACGAGGTTACTGGTTTTTACACAGAGCGACTGCCGTCTGACCTTCGCAACCCAAACGGTAGATTAGAACCAATCCTAGGATAGGTACAAACGCTAGATGGCGTTCGGGACCAACGGCTTTACGTGCCTTCCGAAGCACGGAATCATCTTTCTTTTCGGATAATCAGATGATTCAAGCCTGCAATATCCTAAACAGACTGGAAACAACTTTTTCTCAAAGTATGCTTCCCAGTGGCATTTGAACCCATGACCTCCGGATCACAAGGCCTTGACCACTGAACCGCGGAGGCAGTCATCCTTGAAAATTTAAGTATTAACCTATTAAACTATTTACCTAATCTCTTTCTAATAGGGTATTTTATTCAACTTCTTTATGTGAAAGATATCTTCTAGTTGACCTACATATTATGTTGCGAGACATGGATTCAAATATAGTTTTACTGCCGACTTATAATGTAAGAAGAATAGGAAAATAAAAACAACCACTAAAATTTGTAGTTAAATTTTTCTTGTAGTTAATTTGGTTTCTGCGAGATTGAGAGATGAGAATGGATATTGCTATCTTTTCTTCAATGAAAGAGGCGCTAACACAGATCTGTATATCTTTACTTGGTCTGAGGGCGCTAAGCTATACATTTATGCACCTACAAACACGTCACTATGTCTGTCCAACCCCAGCCAACAAATTGTGTAAAGCAATTCACACACAACCTTAGCAATGACATTACTGCAACGGCATTTCGCCCACCATGTTGGTGACCTATGGGCCGCCGTGGAACTACGAAACGTTGATATTGATATCGACTGGTTTTATTTTTTACTGGTTAAATTTTAACTTTTTCTGTTAAATCTAGCATTTAATAGCAAATATTAATGCAAAATACATAATTGGTGCTACATCGGATAACACAGCATTATAATTACTTCTCAATTCGAATGTAAATTCGTAATAAGTTTTTTTTATGTATGTTCCCCCATAAGTTTTCCATTTTTGAACGATTTAGCAAATTCTTTTTTGTTTGAAAGGGAATATATGCCAGTTGGTCCCAATTTCACCAGGTACATATCTGATGATCGAGTGAACTCCTCTAATATTCTTTGCACAATTTAGTGATTTTGTTGTTTTTGTCAATAAATCAAGCATTTGCATTCAGAATGTGTATTTTGGTGTGGTGAAACTAAAAGTAACAGTTTCACTTCACCAAAATTCACTTTCAGAAATTGAAAGACCAGAAACTGAAGTTGTTTTTATTTTATTTTCAATTATCTCTGTTAACTTTCTCAGACTAAATAAAACTAATAGAGAAAGTGCATATTTCATATAGGTAGCTATCTAATAAATATACCTCGTCCTGTTTTTATTACGACTACAAAACATTTCAAAAGTGATAATACGAAAAAAGAAAGACTTAAGTTCACATTCAAGATTACTTAACGGGGTAGACAGAGTTTGGGTATGTCAGACTCAAAGGCCATTATAAGGGTGATTATAGGCGAGTAGGTGGAAAAAGGGAATTTTTGTTACATTTACATAACTAAAAAAACACGCATATTTTCTTTTTTGTCGCTCCGACGTCACCCTAAAAGAATCCGTCCACGCTCCGTGTCCTCCCCTGCAGTATGTCCCCTTGATATTCTGGGGAATGCAATCATTCCCTTTGATTCCCTTCCGTCCGGTTCAATTAGGCGGCATCTCTGATTTCGCCAAATCCGCCATTTTCTAAAACCCACAATATATTTATTAGCGTTCCTTTTTCAATCGACGTGTGTGATGTAGAGTAATTTTTATCGGGAAGGAAATGTTTTTTTGCATCACTTTAGAACTTAGAATAAGCTGGTGGCTCTATGAGCTGTGCACTGTGTGCCGTGCACATTAAGTTTATCGGATAAAAAAGTTGTTCGTGCAAAAAAGTTGCGTCTTGATAAGGGCACAGAGTAATAATACCTATTATAAGGGTAACAAAAATGTCTTATGTCATTTTTGAATATTTTTCGAAATTGATAAAGTATAATTTTTTTAAAGTTTTCAACCCAAGTATTACCGCCATTTTGAAAAATTTAAGAAAACTGAATTGACGAAAGAAAATTAATTATATAAATATCGCAAGAATCGGTTAAGAAATGCGACTTGTAGGCGAGAACAGCCGGAAATCTGGAATTCTGGATATCCGAACATCTGGACATACGCCATTTTTGCCGAAGGTGAAACAAAGACGCTTCGCTCGCTCTCGGTCAATGAACAAAGTACAAAATCGATATTTGAAAGTGTGCAACGGTTTACAACCGTGCCAGCGCAATATTCCAAGTTAAGATTTTTTTATATTTTCTAAATCCTTTATAACCCGTGCCATAACTTTTTCATACCAAGTAGATTTTCAGTAATCATATAACATCGAAGCATACAGTTTGCGATTCTTTATAAAATATCTTACTACATTTTACATACTCGTACATAATCATCACATCTTCATTTTTACATTTCTAAAGACTATAATATAGCGCAATCATCAAATAAGGAGTGATTACATGCACATCAGCATTACGCCGTCAATGTCACATTTCCTGCCATTTTCTCTTAGCCAAAGAGTAAAACAAATTGCGCACATTAGCTGCGATTTGCTTCCTTCCTTCTTTCGCTGTAATGCTAACGATGACCTAAGCGCTATGCGTGTTTGTTAAAATTTTTATCCTAATAGGTATTCACTTCCTGCACTGAGATAATACTTTATCTGAGTGTAGCAAATCGGGTCAACGCAGTGTTGAGTGTGACTACGATGACTACGAACTATATGATGCACTCGTTAAAAAAGAAGTTTAAAGTATTAAGTAGACCTGGTGTGGTATGCTAGACCTATCCTTTACTGCTGTGGTATGGTTTTATATATTACGTGTCGGCAAGTTTAAAATTAATTCCCTTTTTTATTTTACACGTGCCAAGCGAAAGTTGTTTAGAATGTGTAGGCTAGAGAGTTATTGTGTGCTGTGGTCACAAGGAAGCTACTCATGGATCAGCGCGAGGTGGGGTGCTGACTTTCCCTCATTTTTAATAAGGCCGAGGTATGGTCTCTTGCTGTAACATCGATTAGTGACGTGAGTGTAAGTAAGCCAGGATCCTGACATCAACCTATTTTTGTTCTGCAAGTTAACATGTGTCTTTTCACGTCACTACACCAACACACAAAAGATAATCAGAAAAATAAAACGGCTGTAAACTGTAAACTGTGTGCAACTATATGTAATGTAAACTGTGTACATTTAAATTTATGTAATGAAGTAAATATAAATGCCTAGATATTTTTTGATTGTAAAATATTTGCATGTCTGTTCTCAGACTAATACATGTACTAAACTATGATGATAACAACTTGTAACACTGTATTTTGGCAAATAAATGATTATTGATTGATTGATTGATAAACAAAAAATAATCAACTTCACAATCAATCGTATTAGGTACTTGATAAAAAGTATGAGAGAATATGAGAAACATTATAGATGTTTGTTGGGGAATGTAATGGTTGAACTTGCTTTTTATATGTGCGCACAGATCAAAAAATACCCAGGAATGTTAGTTTTAGAAAATGGCTTCAATCCTTAGTTTACTCGTTACTTCACACACTTTGTTCCGGACTAATGAGAGCGTTGCGCAAAAGCGTACGCAGACGTCGGCACCCATTCGCGCCGCTCCGGAACAAATCGCACCCGAATACGGGCACCGCCCATGACTTTGTGTGATTTAAAGTGACTGGTTAAAACTATTGTTGACTTTTTCACATTCATTACTGAAGGGTGATCTTTATGGAAGCCGTGGAGTGAGATAATTTTTAAATAAACATTTTTTACTGCATAAAATGCTGATATCATTCAAGAGTAATGACGGAACAAAGAGTATAATTTAAGTAACCTAAAAAAATAAACATATATAATAAAGAATTAATTACAAATTTAAAAAAAAATCTACAAAAAATAGAATCTAAAGTGAGAACGAAAACAAACTATAAAGTATATGTTCAATAAAGCTACAGCTAAATAATGTCAAAACCCTGGATAACGCAAGATAGGTTAGAAGGATGTTGAAAAAGTAAGGACAAACAGATATAGAAAAAATTAGGAGAGTATTTTGTTCAATATTGGGCTAAAGATAAAGATATATTTATTTGCCAAACATGTTTTACAAGCAGGGTATTTACATTTCGTTACGTCCAATTATGTTTTACTATCACGGGTGTGCAAATTTTGCCAAAAACGTTATCTATCGTCATAATACAAAAAAAAATAGTATTTACTTACTTATATAAATATACCAAATCTATCAACCTGCCATAATATTCTAAAAATTTAAGTGATACGAGTATTACAATAAATTAGATTAAAAACCTTTCACACTTTACCTATTAACATTTATCAGTCAACAATAACTTAAATTTTTATCATAAACAAAGTTAAATTTAATTTAAAAATAGCAAATTATTAAAACTAATTTATTCTATTCAAATGCCGCTACTTCTTTTTGATATTTATTAATGTTTAGATTCAAGAATATAAGCAGTTGCTAATGAGTCGTTTATTATACTAATTAAAATCAATATTATCACCTTATCTTATATTTTAACTTTAAAATAGCGGGTATAATTTACAGAGATATCACTCGGATAGAATAGTCGGGTGTCTGGTATACAATCTCATAACAACAAATTAAGGAAATAATAGAAATGTCACATCTGCACTTTTATTTAATTTCTCTAAATAAATCGAAATCTATGAGGCATCAAGTATGGCCTTAATAACTTTAGTTGGTCTGAAGAGTTTAGACCAACTAATGTTATTAAGGCCATACTTGTATTTTTCGGAGCCCAGTGCTGCCCCATTTGAAATTAATTATTTAAAAGGAAACGGACATATTTAAAATTTTGCCTCTACCAAGCCCTATAACTCTTCAAACTATTTTATGAACTACTGTTTACAATTTAAAGTGAGAACGTAGTGCTTTTCTTCGCCCGCTAAAACGGCCACTTTTGGCAAATGTGCGAAAAAAATCTTCACGTTCCCACTTTAAACTGTAAACTGAAGTTCATAAAATAGTTTCAAGGGTTATCTAGGGCTTGATAAAGACAAAATTTTAAATTATATCTCTCCTTTCAAATAATTTACTTCAAATGGGTCCAGCCCTGGAAAATTCAAGTAGGTATGGCCAATGCACAACGGTCATGTTCTTAAATCCCTGTCTGTCATATTCTAGAAATTTGTAAAGTCAGTGGTCAACAACTACCGAATACGAAAATCTCTGCTATCCGCTAGACTCGAATCGTATGTGGTGTGTATAAAACACTCACACATGTAAAACATTTGAAATCGTTAAAAAATATTAAGTTCTTTGTTCGTAACTATAAGGATATCTCATTTGCATTCATATTAGTTTGTGCTAGTATACAATCTCATAGCGAACACAGTTACAGCAGCAATCGATTTTAAATGCAAATCAAACAGCTGTTTATCGGGCCTTGAATTGCATTGAGACAGATCCAGTGTTAAAGTGAAGACTACTTACATATTAGATATTAATGTAAGAAACATATTTACATCAACATGTTAAGATAAGATGACGACTGCCTCCGCGGTCCAGTGGTCAAGGCGTTTGCCTTGTGATCCGGAGGTCATGGGTTCAAATCCCACTGGGAAGCATACTTTGTGAAAAGTTGTTTCCAGTCTGTTTAGGATATTGCAGGCTTGAATCACCTGATTATCCGAAAAGAAAGATGATTCCGTGTTTCGGAAGGCACGTAAAGCCGTTGGTCTCGAACGCCATCTAGCGTTTGTACCTATCCTAGGATTGGTTCTGGTGGTCTACCCTTTGGGTTGCGGAAGTCAGACGGCAGTCGCTCTGTGTAAAAACCAGCGGACCCCGGGCTCTGAAGCTAAGATAAGATGACCTGACCAGACCAATGTCGCAGGATGCAGGTCGCTTTGTGTCAGCCATTTAGAAAAGCCTAGGAGAGGCTTTTGTTCAATATTGGAGGTCATGGGCTTAAACGGAGATGTTTGTTTGTTTCTTTTTTTTGTTTTTGTATGTGTAACGGAGATGATGAGGAACGCTGCACCTGCTACATACGAGTATTTAAAATCACGAGTACCAATAATTTAGGACTTTGTCAGCGTAAGTTTAAACTTTAATGAAACATACGAGTAGTCAGTACAATAGTCGGACAAAGTTAGAAAACGTATTTATTTTTTATTGTTTTGTAAAGTATTTTTAATGTAGGTATTGTATTGTATTGTAAAGAAAAAATATAAAAAAAATCAAGTTAAAATGTGTATATTGTGTGTACTAAGTATTGTTGTTATGGGTAGGTATTGCATTTTAATTTCAGCGACATTGGTTAAATAATTGTAAAAGCCAGGGAAACATATTATTGGCTTTATTATTGTTAAATAAGATAGTTACTAAGTGTTGTAATGCTATTGGTTTTATTAATTAATAAAATAAATCTTAGTGCTCATACACGAACAAAAAAATTCTCTAACTTTGACAAAAAGAAGGTAGACTACCGTCTGTACCCTACCCTAGACTATCGTCTATACAAAATGTATGCCCTTTCCCCAGATCGACAAAGAAGTAGGTTACTGATTCTAAGTTCTTTCAATTAGCAAAGACCACAAGGAAATCTATCTCTAATGAGGCAAACTGAGCATTTTGGGTTTTAGCGGCTTTTAGTAGACGGACATGGGCCGCAAGATCCCAAAAGCCATTTTTGGCGTGATAGTGGAAAAATAAATCAAAATACATAGTGCAGTGATAAGTTCCTAGCCGCATTCGCATCATAGATGCAGCAACTTTTACGGTCTACGCGGGAAGCGAAAGCAGCTGGTACACCCTAAGATTTCTCTTTTCTCGCAGACCAATATGGACAAAAATAAGGAACAAAATGTAATTAACATCTTCATTACCAGTATACCTCTTAATATAGTCGACGTGCTCTAGCTTAATTACAGCAGTGTGGGCGACCAGTGATGTTCGGACATACGCCAATCTATGTCCAGATGACAGAATTACGGCTCCCAACAAACCGGTATAATTAATTAGATGGAGTGATAATGAAAAAACGAATGGCTAATGAACTCCGATACTGCATCTGTTTCGCTCGTTTCAAGTTAATTCTATTGAAGTTTGACATGATAGCACGCGAAGAATCTGGTTTTGTAGGTTTTCATGGTAATTGGGTTGTACCTATGTAGGTACATACATTAGTAAAGGAAGACTTTAAACTGTCGTGGATGGATAGTTCTGTACCAAAAAAATACGTCATTGGTGCAATTACAATACAATCTATAGTTATATACTTTATGTTACTGCTAGAATGAATGACTAAAATGTCGTCCATCGTCGTGTAGGATAAAATTCAAAATATAAAATCTCGTACAAATGGGTTGATTAAAGGAACAGGTGTTAAGATGTTAACCCAGGAATCCTTCTCAGTTAGTAAACTGTTACTATTTCTGATAATGATTTTTCCTTTTTTACGGATAATACCACAAACGAAGAAAACCAACTGTACGTAAAATGAAAATTATTATTTCTTCCACTACCGTTTGTCATCTTAGGCTAACCATATTATTCTGTTTTACCCATTACAAATAAAGAGGTGTCGACTAATTTCATATTAAGGATTATTAATATTAACCGACGATAGGTGTTGTGGTTGCCACAACACCTATCGTCGGTTAAACACCAATGTAATATTGATAATGCAATATAATACATGCATTGAATAACAAGGGCCTGATATTAGTGTCTGTGATTATGCACGTGTTCCATACAATAGAAGCTGTTATTAATTTAAACACATCTATTGTGTCTCATTAATGCTGTTTATTTAATCAGTATTTCTATTGAATTACCTTCTTAGAAAAGTTTAAATTGAATGTTAATATTATATAATATTATTATTTTTTATTAATATTTAACCCGGCCAACGTGGAAAGGAATTAACATATAAAAGTGATGTGAGGTTATGGATAAAAGTGAAATGTCCGTGGGATTGTCAAATATCATAAGACCACGCGGGCAACTGCGGAAAACACCTAGTAGAAAATAAGTAGTAAAAATATATTGTAAAAAATCTATCCCAATTTGTACGCACGAGTAGCCAAACCAAGAGCTCGCGAGGGGCAGACCTCCGTTATTTTATAAAGGGTGGAAGTTTCTCTATATATAGCCCCTATATAGGTAAGTATAATTCCCGAATATAAAAGTTGGGTTGTATTGGCTTTGGTAGATATCAGGTAATTAAGTTTTACCAAATTGGGCCCCTATGCTATCATAGTATAAAGCATAGTTTCATATATATTTTATTCATATCTAGCGGCCTGCCCCGGCTTCGCATAGGTATTTATTATAAATATAAACCTTCCTCATGAATCTCTCTATCTATTAAAAAAAAACTGCATGAAAATCCGTTGCGTAATTTTAAAGATCTAAGCATACATAGGGACAACAGACATCGGGAAGCTAATTTGTTTCATACTATGTAGTGATAATATTAGAAATCACGTCGCACATTGCCAGACACTTAATGCGGTTCCATCTCTTGGCAGACACTCTTAAAGTATAATTTTATTAACTGTCTATACTTCCATTATATTATAGTATTAATGCTAAATTTATTTTTTTATATTTCATTTGGGGAACTACCAAATGACGTTACCATCTTGCCAGAGACATCAAACAATTTTTAAAACTGTTTGCAGTCTTTATAAAATAACGGAGGTCTGCCCTACACAGGCTCTTGCTCTAAAATTCAATTAAGTAAAGTGAGCACACTGACTTAATTGATAAAGAGAATAATTAGTGAAGTGTTAAAACAAGCTTGACATAACTTGACGTCGGACACTCTGTCATCAGCAAAAGTAAATAATTAAGTAATGCGCTTGACATTCCGTTTGTTGGTCATTAAGTGAACACGTAATCAAATGAAAACATAATTGTTGAATAAGTTTTATTTATTATTGTTTTTAAAGTTCATAATAGACTTGGGCTTCAAGCCTAAGTCTAAAAAATAATACAGTAGATGATAAAAGATTTGATCTATGAAAATTTTAAATTTATTACAAAGTTAAGTAAAACTTTATGAAGTTATAAACGATTTTCTGTATATGTATTTACTTGTATTTTTTATACTACTTATTAATTTGTTCTAAAGTACGGAACAAATTATGACTCGGTTATCCCAAACGTTAGCGATATGGATACATACGAATATTTTATTAATTACATTGTATTTTTATTATAGCATTCTTACTACGGTGATATAGACGCCTTTTGGCAGCTTAAAAATTTAACACCAGTGTAGACCACTTACACACACAAAAATGCCATCTCTTCTATGCTTGTTTGGAGGAAAAGAAAATATGTACTTGTAATGTGCCAGCTGCTTCTCTTCCCACGCAGATCGTAAAAGCCGATTGAGGGAATGCGAAAAAATGTGAATCAAGTTAATAGGCGATGCGGCTAGCCATTACTATTTGTTTACCACCTTCTCGCCGACAATCCCGCTAAAAGTGGCCTTTGAGTCTTGCGGCCCTGGGCTCTGTCTGCTTAGAGCCACGAGACCCAAAATGCTCCGTCTGCCCCGTTATGGATAAATACGTGATACACACACAAAAAACAAACAAACAACTGGTTTATATTAAAACAAAAAACAAAGATGTTATAAACGCTGTAGGTATATTGATATAATATTAAGTGGGCGCTTACAACTTAACGACACATAAACAAAGCTCAAGCACCAAACATTATCTTGAATTACATTTTATACACCTTTTAAAAGGGCAACATAAAAACTTTAATTGTCATTTAAATAATGTTACAATGTATCTTTTAATATTTTTTATGACATAGGGGTATCACAACAAAAGCCAATTTACAAGCGTTAAAAACTAAAAAGTATTTTTTATCAATAAATAGTGGTGGTATTGAAAAGATCCATACAGCATTAATAAATGCCTCTCAAAGTGAATCTGTCACGCTTTTTACATCTGTTACTGTCAATTGAAATATGTACAGCGATATTTTTTCGTTAAAGGGGTGTTATGAATAAGAAGTATTAAAGTCGATGGACTGGAACGGGTTGGTAGCACGTTTAAGAAAGATAGAAACCGTATGAAGTACTCATAAGTAATTTTTTCTTTTATTATCATAAACCTACCGCATCGGTATCTGTACAAATTTAAATGTTGCTGTACCTTCTATTGACATGGATAGGCCATACTCTCAGGAGAGAGTACACACACATCTCGAGGCAAGACCTAGAGTGGACCCAAGCAGACCTGGCGACGCACTGTAAAGAGATAAAGACCATCGGGCTAACCTAGCTAAGGGCAAAGACCATCATTATGGAGAAAGACTTTTCAATCTCTCTGCCCCTCACTGCCGAAGGGACGGAGGGGGGTGCAGTGGGCCATAGAACCTTAATTCAAGTAAGTTAGTAGGTACTTTTAAGATAAACTGGCCTTATACCCCATATTACTTAAACATAACAAAAGTAATGAAACGAATCAGCCAATCATCCCCAGCCAGGGCAAGTTGGAAAATGGCCTTTTTCAAATTGACCTGGGTCTTGGGTATATGTATTTATCATAAAATATAGTATCGTTGAGTTAGTATCCCATCACACAAGTTTAAAACTTACTTTAGGGCTAGCTCAATCAGTGTGATTTGTCCCAAATATAAAAAAAATATATAATGAATTTTATTTAGCTTTTTATCAAACTTTAATTAAGGCCCTTTCGGTCAAGTCATATCTATAACAAGTCAAAAGATATAGAGTAATCGAGAAAATAACTTAACGGCTGTTCTTTGGTTCAATTTGGCCGGGGCACTGTCATGTGCCAGATTAGAGACCTTACCTCGATACCTTAAGAATTCGGTGGCCCTTTGGCAAGTTAAGCGATACCGGGCGCGCTACGATGGGTGACTTTTAGAGCTCCTCTATGCTTCGGAATCCACATTAAGCCGTTGTTCCCGGCTGTCATCATTGTGTAGCAGTCATCAAACTATGTATGTCAGATGCCTTTAGGCAGCTTGCAAAATTTGACACTAATGTTGGTCACTTACTTACACATGAAAAAGAAACCACAGTGCCTGATCGTACCTACTTAACTAACGATGAGAAGGCGAGATAGAATCGCTACAAAAAGTCGCCTTGGGCGAGGGGCCTAACGTGTCTGCGACCATGAAAGATGTAACTTTTATTCGAAACGAACTTTTTAACCCTAGATAACTAAAAATTCGTCTGGCAGACTACGCGACCCCTTGCATAAGTCTAGTTCACAAACTTTCGCGTACCCCCTGCTTGCACGCCTTTGTATACCTTCATAGTTAGAGTAAAAAGTGACACAAATGCGGCGTTTGCGCAAACAATTGTCTTTATTTGTGATTTATAACCACCGCGTCGTCTAGATGACGAAAATTTAGTTATAACAGGTGCAGATTTTCAAAGGTATCTAAATTGCATTTTATTTTATATTAGTATTTTTAAATAAATAAATCTAATAAATGTTTGTATTATAATTAGATAATATACATAAGCATACTAGGAAATAATATTAACTTCATAAAAACGGTTATTTTTTAATGACTAGGGTTTAATAGTAAGATGTCATTCATACTACTAATTGTTTTCAACTTTTTCTCATACACCTAATATTATTGATGGATTTATAAATGGAAACATATAACATGTCCTAGGCTGAAAGTAGAAATTCACGTTTATTAAGATTGATTACTCTGATAAAAGTAACAAGATAATTTAACTTCTGTGGTGATGACAAATAATTGGAAGGTTGAAAGTCAATACAATATCAGCATTGATACTAATGTCTCGTGCCAATCTTTGGGTTTTGAAGGTGATTTTTTAGTACCAAGTAAAATACAACAGAACCCAAATTATTGATTCGGATGATTTTATATTGTCAAACATGGAAAGAAACGTACTACATACTTCAGGTAGCATCCAACATGTGCTTTAGCAACTCTTCGATTTGTATCCAGTAAAGCTCATCATAAATGGTCATCTGCACCAAGATTATTCCTACTTATGTTATACGACGCGAATAACATCAAAAATAATAAAAAAATAGAAACACGGTGAGATTTTGTTTTGAAATTGACGAACAACCTCATGGAGCCTTGGTTGCGGCAACTTGTTCGGACGGTAACTTTGAGACGTGACATCAAGGTCATGATAGGAGATATCCTTGGTGAAATCATATGAATAATCTGCTCCATTTCCTTATGTATGAAATATTTCAAAAAAATTATACGTTTGCCTGTCGAAATTGCTAAGGAAGACCAAAAGTTGATGCCTTAGATGTAAAAATGCAATTTGTGGCACCCATAATGTAGATGTGTATAAAAGGTATGTGTCATCATTAGTATAAAATTATTTCGACTTGTCTCTATTCACAACGAGCACTTTATACGAATCACGTAACAATTTCTTCCTCACGTTAAATTATGTTGATAATATAAGATTTTTTAATGCGTAGTCCGCTAGACGAATGTTTAGTTATTGTGTAACTGCCAGAATAGTTTAGTTATCTAGGGTTAAGGCTAAGTCCCGTTATATACTTAGGTATATTAAATCAGCGTACGATAAACTCAGTATAGATCTTCATTTACCCAACATCGTTTCGTAGAACGGTTCAGCAGAGCGGACGTTCCAATAATTGATTATTACTATAGGTAGGGTGAAGTCAAAATGTTGTTTACTCTTTACGCCCACAGAGGGCGTGCTAAAAGCTTTGTAAATAGAGCGGCTAAGTAACGTGTCAACTTAGACAAAGACTGCTTCACGACGTGTGAATCACGCAGTATCGATTTTAGTTCGAGTAAATGCCTAGAAGTTGATGTCTGAAAAGAATTTTCTTCAAGTAGTCTTAATAGAACACATTTTTTAAAGTAATTAAAAAAATATTGTAAGAGGAAAAGAGGCAGACCTAAACCGAGGTGGTCGGATGAAATTTTGATATATTTTAAAGGGGATTGGAATGAGAAAGGAAAGAACAGAGATGATGGGAAGCGTAGAAGGAAGCCTTTTGACAAAAGTATGTCGGAAAAAAGGAAAACTTAACGCTTAGTTGAACCACTTTAATTTAGGTTAACATTTTTAAAATAATATTCGAATACTATTATCAGTTTTTTCAAACGTTACATAAGATATATCTGAGTGAATGATTTCTGAGGGAACACAGATAAATATGTTTCTATCAAAACACATTACAAGAAAAATATTAGTAAATATACTTAGGTATTTTTATTAATTTATTTAAGTTTATTGCACACAATCTCATATTTGATTGATTACAATGGGTCAAACTTAACGCTATGCATTATCTACCAGTTTGCCTTTGGGACACATCGAGAAGTTGGTAGAAGGGGTGCAACTTGTAGCACTATGACAATACAACATTCCTACATAATATTACACAATAAATAGATATACCTAATATAAATATTATTAACTAGCTGTGCCCGCAACTTCGTTCGCGTGGTTGTCGGAACGTAATGTTATATAGCCTTCCTCTATAAATGGACTATCCAACAAAAAAAGAATTTTTCAAATCGGACCATTAGTTCCTGAGATTAGCGCGTTTAAATAAACAAACAAACAAACAAACTCTTCCGCTTTATAATATTAGTATAGATTTCAACATAATTTTATTAAATAATACATGAGAAGATTGATAACAATACATACATATATAGCCACAGAAACATTAAATAAATACCATACGTATATACTAAACCATATACATACATACACATATTTATATATTATATACAGCAGAGAGAGTTTACTTTGATTCCAGATAATATTTCTTGACCAGCATTTTGAAATTATCACGATTGTGTGATCTCGTAATGCTATCAGGAAGGGCATTCCAGAGCCGAACAGCCGTCACGGCAAATGAATTAGAAAAGAAACCAGTACGGTGAGAAGGAACAGCAAGTTGCATTGTGTTAGAGGAGCGTAGATTTCTATCGTGAGTTGAGCTAAGTAACTACTACTACGGAGGTACTACGTCAGCAATGCATAAAACAGTTAGTTCCCGTTTTACAACAAAAGTATTACAAGTGCAGTTGGTGTGTGTCCCATGGTACAAGTTTTTAGGTAATTTATAGGTCTTGAGAAAAAAACTCCTACAAGTTCACACGGACACATTCTCTTTTGCTGTTAAAATTTTCGTTTCATAATGCTAATTACTTCAAATACTTCAAGGAAAGTAGAATAGTGTTGTTAATAATATCTGGCCTCAAGGTTTTGAGAATGACTCATATATTTACACCCATACTATAATTTCTATTATCATATGCAAATTCTCAAATATTTAACTTTTGGCATACTGAAATATATAACTAGCACAATTCTTGTATGACTCAGACCATATCGTATGACATGTTCATTGTATGTGCAAATTATATGGCCTGGAACAATATTTTACAAGCAACCTACGTTAGACCACAGATTATGTACTATTATTCACGTAGTTAGACTTAAACTAAAATTAAAATTAAAACACTAGACACTAAATATTTACTACACTACACACTAAAACTCATTGAATATTGAGAAATAAAAAGCACGGTCAGCCTTTTCTTATTAAATTACCTCTCAGTAAATTATACTTTTTAATTCAACACGGCTCTCTAAACACTAAATCATAAAAACGAGAATAATACCCCTGAAACTAATTTAATATATCTGTAAGCAAACAGTTTATTTGCCATCGTGACTGTGGCGCCAGCTGTTCGGACGAGGGTGGTTAGACACCACAGATTAATACAGAAGTGACCAACAGAAAGAACATTGATAAATGTAAAAAAAAATTAACACTGATATTCAATGGACGCTAGAAAGAGATCGTCGTAAAATTTTAGATCTGCGGTAACTCTAATCTAAGGCTTGGGACACACCTTTCAGCACGGAACAGCATTTTTTTATGATGCTATCTTTTTCTGTCGCTCGGAACCGTTATTTGCTAGAGCGAGAGAGAGCGCCGCGGAATCGGTAATGTTGCCGCATTCCGTCGTTCTAACAGATGTTTCCAACCCTAATATAACTTTCCCAGTAATAAAATAAAGTGGTGATGGTGTAAAGGTCAAACAGCCTGGTTGGAGTAGGAGTAATATTTAAATTCTGTTTATCTCGCCACAAACTTATTTTATATATTTTTTATTCATATATGTATTAAAATATTTTTGCATCCAAATTTCTGCCGTAATTATTGAAAATATCACAATAAAACTATCATATAGTTCCTTATTAAATTATTTTGTTTTAAAGGTAGTTCTAGCGCGTGTCTTTTCTATACCAAAAAGTGTATCTTTCAATCATAGGATAAGAGTTAATAAAACTCATGTTAGCTTTTATTTTTTGAAGTGAAAACTTCTTTAGCAGCGTTGTGCATTTTTTTGTAATGGGTAAAAATGTTAAACTCGCGTCAGGAAACGTGTCCTGATCGAAAATTCGTAAGACGAATGGAGAGTAGACAGCCGGCGCGGCGTAGGATAGGAAGTATCTCCCTCTCTTTCTACGGTGCGGCGAAAATGTATGCCTGCGCCTGCTGTTTCGTTTAGCTGAGAGATAGACTTTTTAATGTAATATAAATTGTAATGTTTGTGTACGATAGGGCAATAAATAAATATTGCATTCTACCACATAAATGATAGTACTTTTATACTGATAATTAAAGCAATTCGTGCAAAATTATTCCCTAACCATTCCAAAATATCAAAAATGCACAACGTTAATATTCAAGTTTTCACTTCTGCCGGCACTCCCGGAACGCAACCCGTCGTTTTTTTATTTAGATGGAATGTTAAGACAGAAGCAAGATTTTGCGGAAATTCTATTTTGGTATTCAGAGGAGTGTCGTGTCTGAATATTTTTTGTTCTATGTAGTCTCGCAGATATAGGTTTTTGTTTCAACACTGATCGGGCTTCAAAGAGCAGCCGGGTTCGATCAATACTAAATCCTTTAAAGATTTTATTCAAACATACTTATATAGGTACTATAAAGTCTTTATTCCTTACGGGGTGGATATAGGCAACGCTTACTTTCTCAGCGTTGCCTTTTGTGGGTTTCAGATGATTAAGTCATTCAATGAACATTAAAATATGATTAATATAATACTCGTACTTGTATAATACTCGTAGCTACGAGTTAGCCTATTGTAAATCCTACAGCTACGATTTCATCGATGTTTTTTTCTAGCTAAGTGCCACTGCTGCGCAAAAACCCCCCCTTATATTTTCCTTTACCTCCGATTGCTGTTTGTTTCTAATCCTAAAAAAATATTTCAACTTGTTCCACTGCCTCTCACTCTTTTACCGTTGGCCAAGTTTACAAAATAGTGATATATCATGTCTATTTATTATTAAATAAATAACAGGGACGCTTGAAGGGAAATGGGAGAGACCTTTGCCCAGCTGTGGGACAAATTACGTTACTAGAAAAAAAAAAATATTTGATGAAATGGATGGCATACCGCCGGCGTGCGAGTTCACACTTCGGGGCAAACTTAATAATCCCGTTACTCTAGACTTTCCCATACAAACGTAGTCTATATTTTATTTTGAAACGACATGTCAGATTTCAGTAAAAATTTGTAACTTTAAAGAAATTGTATATATCTAGGGTTACTTATATGTTATTGGTTTTAAAAATATAAGGGTGTAAAATTTTCCCGTACTGATGGTCAAAAATGATATAATACACTATATTCTCTTTCAAGTTCATATTTTGACTGTGAAAACCAATTATAACCCTAGATATATGCAATTTCTTAAAAGTTACAAATTTTTACTGAAATCAGACATGTTGTTGTAAAATAAAACGTAGACTAAGTTTGTATGGTAAACTCTGATTCTGTCTAAGGTAAGGGGACTCTTAACTACTAGTCATAATATTTTGTGTGCAATGTATAAAATTGCAAATTTTTACAAAATAAATCTCCAATTTTAAAACATACCAAATCACATTATTGTTCCTCCACTAGGGATTACTTCAAACTCGTATCCGTTACGTAACGTGTGACTACATCAATAAAAATATAAATTAATAATCTTTTGATCGCGCTTGCCGCTGTCTCAGTACAATAAACGAAACAGCTTATGATTCGGACGAGTCAAAGCCTTCGACAGCGATCGGCTTGATGTCACTGATCGTATATTGTCGCCCGAGATGGCTCTGATAAGTTTTAGGGTCAGGATTAGGTGTGGATGTAGCGGATAGCGAGCTGTGTGGTTAGTACTCGTAGAGTATAATAGAATCACTCTAAGTCGTCCAATGGATGTCGTAGTATGGCGGTCTAGCGTGGTTTACGCTACGGAGGTCTTCATAATTTGTAGTTGGCGTTTTTTTTAGACCATGCAAGTCATATATTGCTTTAATTTAATTGTATGCAAGAGACAAGAAACTTGCACTGTGTAAATGCACTTTTTCTCCATGTTTTTATTTTATGGTTGGCCTTTGCCTTCTTTAATTCGGTTTCCTTAAGAAGTTTTCTTTCACCAACTTCAGGTGGTGGTAATTAAAATGACCGTACATGAGCACAAATTTAGATTTACAAACATAGTGAGAATCGAACTCGTGCCACAGAAGACAGTAAGAGTATACAGAACGGAATCTCCTAAGGTACGCGTAATATGCGTCTACGTTCCCCGTCCCCGCATCTCTCCCCCGTTCTTGTGTGGCCACGTGTGCAGTGCAGTGTGTTCGCCTGCTCTCGCCCCTCAACAAGGCGAGAACGGAGGAGAGGTGCGGGGTCGGGGAACAGGCACGCCTATTGCACAGGATATTAGGAGATTCCATTCTGTATTCTCTTACTGTCTTCTGTGCTTGTGCTTCACGAAGACACAGATCAGTCACCACCAAACGCATTATTATTTGTTAAGAACTTTAAAAAAATCGCAAAAGTAAGATTTTAGCTCAACCCTCATTACTTTCCGATCACATGCAAATAACACAAACGTATGCAGAATATCTAAGCATATTTGTTGCTAATCTTACTACTAAGTGCTTTAAAGCATTACGCAATCAAATAAACGAGAAACCCTCTATCAAACAAGTTGCTCAAGTTTAAGTCGATTCGTTATTTAAATTCGCCTATAAAATATTCAATGTGTTCTCTATCTTATCTGATGTCATTTATAGGATTAGGGCTAGATGCGACAGATATCGGTTAGATGGGTGGTTGGACAACGAAGAATGTTTAAGAGAAATCGTTCAATGATTTTCGAGCTTTGTTTTTATGTTAATTAGGGAACTGGTTGGACTGGTCGGCCTAAACTTCCGTTGCATGTTAGTTCGTGGGTTTTGGAAATAGTGTGAACTTTTGGTAATTTCTTCAAACAAAGTGGAGACGTTGGCGTCGATGTTTCTCTAACGCTTACGTGAGTTCATTTACTCTGTTTGTTAGTGGATAGTTCAATAAAGCTATGCGCACGCGCTGTAGTAAAAAATATGAAACGATATTGTTATGTAGGTACGCATTTAGGCACTTTGTTTTTCAGATAAATCAGAGCCGGTACAACTATCTTTTATCAAGAAATTAAACTTATGATGTATTCTAGAAAACATAATTATCATAGAATATCTAGAATATTTCGAATATACCTAAAGAGGTTTGATGTCAGACAGGCGGCCGGTCGTATAACTATCTTCTTCTTCTTCTCGATTTTATCGTCTACAGCATCCTTAGTTGACCAGTGTCGTCCATATAATATTTGGAGAATGAAAAAAGCGCAGCCCGGGCTCCGAAACAGCGCAGATTAGGATGCAACCGCGGGAACGCGCTAAGATGAAGAAGAAGAACTAGAATATTTCGACTCCTCCTCAAACGCGCTATCAGCTGATTGAGTTTATTGTAAGACGTAAATTTTTTTCGTATATTTTATATGTAGTACCACTGTAAGGTAGTAACGCTCTCTAAAAATTTTGTAGAAATTCATTTTTGCATTTCTCATTTAGTGGGTAGTATTAATAGTTCAGTACTGCTTATACCCGATAATAAAAAGCGATTGCTATAGTGTTTATTTTCACATATGAGTTATTATATGTGAATTATTGAAGCGACCCATCAGATAAGTACAAATGCCTAGAATCGCGCTAACTCCAATACCCAACGACCGGCAAATGATCGACAATTCAAAACCATTCAGGCCCTACTAACCACAGACCCGATGCCCAGCGGTGGGGAACGGCTGAACGACCGACTGTGGTCAATGGTCACGTGCTGCACTTTGTTTTAACTTTTTGTATAACGGTGTGGGGTGTTAATGAACTAGACAATGCTTGGTCGGACTGAAAATGAAGACGTTATTGCTTCGAGTGAGTGAAATGTTTTATACTTACCCAACTGCTGATGAAGGGTAATGTAGTTTTACTTTACTATTTTAAGTATTGATTATTCCATGATACTATAAAGCTTTCTCCAAATAACATAATAAATTGCAAAAAATTTTTTTTTGCTATTGCTTAGAATTTATTACTTATAATGTTATTGCCGAAAGTTGTTCAGTATCATGAATTGTCACAGTCTGATCTTACTCCAAACTTACCTACCTATACATCAGTGGCTCTTAAGGTGAAGATATAGGCAAATGGCCTTAAAGTGGCGCCCTCATTAGAAATAAATTGTTAACTCGTGAATATGGAGATAATTTCCATATTGCTCTTCGTCATGCACTAGATAGCCCTTTATGAACCACCGTTGAAAGTATTTACATAAGTCCGTCTAGCTTTAAAACTTGCCTCCGCCAAAAGTGGCCACGGCAAGTTTTAAAGCTAGACGGATCCAACAATAGTTTCAACGGCAGTTCATAAAATAATTTAAAGGATACCTAGTGCATGACGAAGAGCAATATGAAAATTATCACCATATTTACGAGTTAACAATTTATTTCACACTTCAAGGCCATTTGCCCATATCTTCACCTTAAAACATGTAAAGAGGTTAAAAAAATATATTTATTTAAGTAAAACGAATGTTTCTCTTGAACAACTTGCGATTAAACTGACACCAATTTATGCATTTTACATTTCTATACTTTATGATATCACGTCTTTATCCCAAACGGGGTAGACAGAGTCTAGAGCGGTACGGCTCAGGCCTTTTTTAGCATAATGGGGGGCATGGCGGTGGAACAAGAAAATCATAATAATAATAGCCGCATTAAATTCTCGCCCATTCCCTCGATCGGCTTTTACGATCTGCACGGGAAGACTAGTAGCTGGTACATTCTATGTTTTTCTTTTCTCCCTGCTAGAAACAATGTCTATAAAAGGGCTCTTTTTTTGGTATTTTCAATCACCACCACGATCGCCACGATATCCGGCCTTAGCTCGTGTCAGGCAATTTCTTTTTTATCCGTTTACATTGTGGTCTACACCGACAATGATCATCATGTTACAGGTTTTATTGCAACGGAAATCTATAGTTACACTTCCTTTTTATGGAAGACGTTGTAAAGAAACAGATACAGTGAATGCTGCTGCTGCAAAAAGCTTTACAATTTGCAAAAAAAGAAAGATAGCTATTTGATATTTTTTTTCATAATATTTTAAGTATGACGAAAATTGTTCGTACAATCTCGTAAATATTATGAAATAAGGTTTTGTCTTTTCGTTCAGTCATCGCATAGGATCGACGACATTTTTGGCACTAATCCATGTCTAAAGTATTTTTGACATGGGTTAGAGACTGAGCTACACTTTATCCCAGGATTATCTATCCCCAAAGGTAACAGGCTAATGAAGTCCTTAGCAAAAGTATTTTTAAAATAGTTACACTGGTAAGGGCTTTTACTGAAATTTCTAGTAGTTTGTAACTTAAAAATACCTCTACATACATATGTTTAAAAATTACCTTCAATAAGAGATAAATGTATCTTACATTGAATGATATCCTAAACTTTGACTTTGGTTGTGACTTTGATTCTTGCACATAGAATTTAAGTTGATCCAGATGGTTATTTATTGCCAGCTGAGGGCGAAAATACCTTGCTTGACCAAAAGCTTGCAAAATCTGACAAAAATCTTGGCCACTTAAGCCCATAACTGTTTGAATATTCTTATAATTTCATCAATGATTTAAGTCCTGTCAATGTTTCTAATTACAGTGCCCGTCCATCATCACTTCCGTAACGACAATCTTTATAACGTCTTGTCTAATCTCCAAAATGTACAAGTGGGTGTGTCACTCATCGTTAGTTGGTTAAAGGAAATACCTCTTTACTGCCCACACGCTGACCACTACAAAAATTTTGACTACAATGGATACTTTGTCTGTGTGACCGTTGGAAAGTCGACTTTTTTTAGCATTGTAATTTTTAACGTTGCCCTAGCTTATGCCATCCTACGATTGTTGTAAGATGATAACAAGAAGAGGGACTTTATTTATCATGGCTTTCTTTAACCATAAGTATGTTTTCGTATGTTGTGTTTGAGTTTCTAATTCTAGTAAATCGTTAAGACAATATATTCTATAATACAATATAGGTTCTTCTGGCGCGTAGGCGACCAATACTGTGTAAATGAGTTTCTTTCGGCGTGTCTCCTCAGCAGTGGTCGTTGCGAAACGCTAGTATCGGTAGCTTTTGCACTCAAAATAATTAAAAATAATGACCTTCAATAAGTGATATAGAAGACTATGCGGGAAAAAGAAGAAATGTCAATAGGTTACTAATGTGAGAATAACTAATTTTAAAGTTTAAAATTCATACATGTCTTTATGATTTAGCATGGATAATGACTATTAATAAGTTTTGATAGTAACTTTTATGAACAATAATTTTATGTAGTTTTTTTAAATTACTGTGCTATAGTTATCAGTTTACAGCTCTTAAATTCAAAAAAAGCTACATTGCCATTGCAAAAAACAAGGAATGTCAATGACTGTCCCACTTTTTATCAAGTACCTACATAGAGTTAATTCTAGAAGTAATCAGGATAAACAATCAAACATAGGGTAAAATAAGATTTTTACTTAATCAAATATAAACATAAGTAGTATTATTATTCATGAGGCAAATTATCAAATAGAATTTGGGCTTCAGCAGAACAGAATTTCTTCAAAACTTGTAGATCGTCATATTTTGCTTTTGATATTTTTAATTTATCTGAAACAAAAAATTAAAAAATCATTATTATTTTTACCCTACTACGGTGAATATGAAATTACTATACAAATTATACATACCATTGTACATGGCATCTGGAAGGTACATTTCTCCCTCGTGTAATACTGGCAGCTCAACAGTATTTTTCTTATTGACCACAACAACTGATTTGACATAACAGCCATTGTATGTAGCCCGATGGCAGATATATCTTGGGTGATTGATGCTGGTATACAGCTGACGGATTTCTTGAATTTTAAAAGGGCACATTTTTTTGTAAGTTTCAAGAGACTCCAAAAAATGGGTCCAATTTCTGACCATAGTAGGATCTTCTTCCACCTTAATGACCGTAAAAGGTTCAGGTTTGTTTTGAGCATTAGATAATAAATCACAAAAGTCATTAGGAGTTTCCATTCTTGTTTTCAATTTTACAATTCCAAAATTTTTGTCACACTCCATATAAGAGTGACCCCGAATTGGAAATGTGATTGTAACTCTATCTAGACGCTTTGCTTTGTGAACAATGAAGTGGATAAATTTTATCATATTGAAATTCTTGTTCTGGCCTCCTGCAGAATCACAAAAGATATCTAAATATTTCACCTTATCATCCAAATAATTCATAATGTAATTGTATAAAAATGAAATAACTTCTGTGGAGCCCTTTTTAGCAGTAGTTTCAGGATACACATAAAAGTAAGACTTGCTATTTGATAATGTGTGTATATTAAAGGAAAACATTGACAATTGCTTCCGATAATACACATCATTGGTGCTGATATTGGGCAAGGATACATTTTTCTGATAATCCATTGCTATTGCTTCATAAGAAGGATCTTGTTTAGATTGGTTCTTTGCTGCTCTTTTCCTGTCATAGAAAGTTTGAGCCTTAAGTTTATGCAATGTATTAGCTGTTTGTAGCTCCTTTAACTTGTTTTGTACTTCTTGAGTCTGCTCTTGTTTTTGTAGTGATTTTACTTCAGCCATATACTTATCACACTCACTACATGTATCAGATCTAGGATAACCAAATGCTATATTATATTTTTTAAATTCTCTACGGTAAGTATCATATGAAATCTGTACCTGTGGATTTTGCTCTTTAAACAAATCATATACTTTTTTTATGTCAAACTCTTCAGGCAAGTAAATTTTTGATGTTTTTTTCATACTGTAATGACTTGATCTTCCCTTGAATGATTGCAAGTGAGTTTTAATTTTAAGTCTTACTTCACCTTTAAGCTTTTTAGGCCGATTAGTGTGCTTTCCCCTCTTGTCAACGGGGCTTACACCATTGTATTTTAACGATTTTTGTAAATATTCCAATTTCCCTTTTGTTATGCCATGAATTGAGCAAAATGCGTTAAAACAAACTGGTATTTCTCGAACTTGATTTTCTCTTGTGACTCTTACAATATATGCAAAAGAAGCATCATGCAGTTTGGCCAAATTTTCATCTTTCCTAGGCCTTCGTTGCTTGACCAATTTTATAGATATAAGACCAGTCAGATAGCTGTTTTGTTCATTGACTGATTGTAGAGAATTAAAATGTGCTAACAAGAACTTTCTTTCACTTTCGGACACATTTTCAAAGCACTTTAGTCTCTTACAATTACAGTTTTCACCAGACTCGTGACTTTGCAAACGTAGTTGCCGTAGAACATCGGTCATGCGACCCTTTGCTTCATTCTTCTTTAATGGTGATTGTACATGGGTATGCTCGTCACTGTCAGACATTATTTAAACACAAAGGCCCGTTATTAATTATTAATGAATAAAATTAACCAAATAATGACTTCACCACAAAAACAAACTGAAAAATGTAGGTTCTGTCAAGTGTCAAAACGACAGAAATGGCGGAGCGCGCTGCGCGAGACGTTGTGACGTTCCGTTTTCTTAGCAAGTACGCGTGGACATTCCTTGTTTTTAACAAGTCAGTTCAAATGAAAAAGAGGCGACTGATACTGACTGTTCTTGTTGTTGCTACAACAAAATAGCAGCGCTAAAACTATGCACAAAAACCCACTAGATGGCATTGTCAGGTCGATATCGACAAAATGCTGACATTCCTTGTTTTACCCGCATGGTCTTCTTTATCCTACATTGAATAAAAACTTTTGAATTTTTACTTTTTTTTTTACTTTATTTATTCATCAAATAACAAATGTTTATTTTAGTACAAATGAGTTTAATACAAATGAAAAAATAAATGTTCAATATTGTTACCTTCTTTGCACTCACCCACACATCAGTGTAGCGTAAATAATAACAATGAACTGTTATTAGTCCCCTTTTAATTAGAAAGATTTGACACTTCCGCCTCAAAACATGTAACCAAATTTATAATCATTTTAATTCGGTAGCTTTACTAATTATGTAAGAGTATTATTTTTAATATGCATTTGTAATTGTTATTTTTTCTTGGTAAAATTTATACAAGAGATGGCATTCTTGAATTAAATTTTGATTTGTGGGAATGTGTGTAAGTTTATGAAAATTCTATGCAATTACTGTCAACTTGTGATACGTTGGGATCTTGTGAAACTTTGAAATGAAATAAGTTCATTATTTCTTCAAATGTTAATAAGTCTAATAACTATTTGTTGGTTGCTCGTTAATAACACATTTTCGAGTAAAACCTTATTGAAGAACTTTAATGATATGCGTGGTATACTTTAAAGATAAATCATATAAGTATTAGTGCTTAATTAATTATTGTGAACAGAAATATTCGTCATTTGTACCTATTATGAATAAAATTCACACACTGGAAAAATTCCAGTGTGTAGTGTGACTTCATTTTTCGTGCTATAATTCAAAGGGAAAGGAAGAACGTTTCACATCCTACATTGATGACATACGTTTCCCTATCTGCGGTTTTATCGAGGTTGTATTATGACTATGTTGTAGTATTGGTCATGCTTTCTTTCAAATTGTATCGAAATATTGGTGAGTCACATTTTATTGCACTTTTTATGCGTACTTATCATATGTATCACACGTCTAATAGTTTTATACTTACTGGAAGTATAAAACTATGTATTTGTAGTTGAATTTTTAAGATTGATTAAGGGCCAAATCGGACTAGAGATTGCCATAATAAGAAGTTGTACGGGGTAAAGTTCAAATTTCAGGGCGAAGCAGTGACCCAAATACGGCATTGAGATTAAAAAAAACAAAAATAGGTATAAATGTAATAATATCACACCATAGAGCTTGGAATTTACCTTCTTGTAGAGAGAATCTAACTTAAAACCCATCTTCTGTCTTTATCCTTCTTATCGCCATTTACTGAAGCAAAAATGAGACTTCGCCAAACATCAAAAGTAAAAATATAAACTGTTTGCTGCATAATACGTCATAATTTGAATGGCATTGTCTAATAAAATTGACTTCTGGTTACGTGACTTTTATTTAGTAGCGTCATACACATTTTGACGTATCGCGTACAAAAAATATGACCACTACGTTTCAAAACAGGTTATGCTTTTTAAACATCTTTGCGGAATCTATATTTACCTCCAATATCTCTGTATCACACATTACAATTTTGACAGCTATCACAAAAACTAAACGAAGAGTGATTGTCATCATTGTTTGACAATCATCCCGATGATTTCTGCGAAAGCATTACAGTTTAACAGATTTTGCAGTCCAAACCTGATAGCATCTTAAGTTCCCGATCCTTTTCGTCGAAAACCACGACTCATTCTACTGGCCGCAAAGATAATGCCGTGAATCACTAGTCATGATTTGCAAATAAATTACTTAAAGGGTTTAACCCCTGAATACCAAGTAGGCTATTTGAGGTGTGTGACATAGTGTGGAAAAATGATTCATGAAATTTATTACTCGTGTTATGTATTCTTTAAAGGTACAAGAATAGGTAAAATTTTTGGCGTAGTTGTACATGAAAAATTTATAATATCGTTGAGAGATTTGTGGCTTTTTCAGAAAAATCTTGCTGAGCTTATAGATATTTTAAATCAATTTAAAATTACATAGGTTTCAAAAGCTTTGACTAACTTACATATTATATATTATATTACCTGTATTTATTTACCTATTTTATCATTTTCAGTGTTGCCACTCTCGAAAGCGACGCCTTTACCAAAAATGCTTTATGTTTCGACAAAAAACCACACCAAGGAAGACAATTTCATGCAGACATTTCCTTCGAGCTAAGAGTTTAAACTAAAGCATTCTCTTAATCTTAGTATATTTTACCAGGATGGCATAGACTAGTCACTCTTATCCAATTAGGTAAGTCTGAATAGACTTAGTTTAATCTTATAAGATCACGCTATTGTAAATTCGTCTACAAAAGAATCTTGCTCGTAATAATATATGTATTGACGACCTCCGTGGCGTAATGGTAAACACGCTTGTCCGCCACTCCGGAGGTTCTGGAGGAGGAGGTTTGATCCCCAGCCAGGGTAAGATAGAAAATGGTTTTTTTCAAACAAAAATGTATTTATTATAAAATATTGTATCTTTGAGTTAGTATCCCAAAATACAAGTTTTATAACTTACTTGGTGCTAGCTTAATCAGTGTGATTTGTTCTTATATATTCATATACAACTCAAGCTAAGAGATAAATTTAGTAAACAATAAGCATCGCAATAAAAAAAAATAGATGTTAAAGTTTTTCAACTTTAAGGACATAAAATCCTTATCCGAATCAATCCTCAGTCCATTGTGGTACGAATACTTACCGAGTTTGAAAAAGATCCTCGACCCGTGTTAAGCAACTTGGCACTTACTAAACTATCTTAAGATAATAAGGATCGGAACCCTTTCAGAGGGTGCGGGCAAGAGTCAATATTTGCAAATATAAGACGTTATTTAGATGCGAGACACGATCGCTAGCCTTTCTGGGCCTTCTTATGCAAATCTGGCCATATCTCCGACTATTCACTAAGAGTGTATTTGGCCAGTCCTTTGAGTTGCGAAATGGCTGTATTAAATTTTTCATAACTGCCCACTAGACATGCGGCAGCGGAGCATGTCTGTAGCAACAAGGGTGAATTTACCTAATAGCAAAAGGGCAAATAGCCCTGGGCGGTGAACGGTGCGGTGACTTTAAGGGGCGGTGAGTCATAGTACTAATACATAGTCTAAAAGGAAAAAAAATGTACTTAAAAGGAAGGTATCTACATATAGCAAAATACATGTTCTTATTCGCCGCTTACAGGCACTTACTCTACATCTTTTGTTACGAGTAATACGCTAGTCCATCCCTCGGAGGTTTTGGCCACTTCTGGATTCGATCTCCAGCCAGGACAAATTTGGAAATCGTCTTTTTCAAATTGACTTGGTTCTTTGGTGTTTATCTACATAACATGTATTTTAAAATATATTATCGTTGAGTTAGTACCCTATTATATACAAGTTTAAACTTACTTTGTGGCAACCTCAATCAATTGAGTGTGATTTGTCCCTATCTATTTATCTTTATTATAAAAAATACACCATGCGTCTTAGTTATCAATGCCATAAATTTTATACTTCAAATATTTTTGTTTCTGCACATACAGATACATTATCACGTCTTTATCCCCAACGGAGCAAACAGAGCATTTTACATTTTGGCTAGGCTCTAAGGAGGCAGAGCCCACAAACGCAAGATCCAAAGGCCACTTTCAGCGTTACGGTGGGTGAGAAGATGATTAAAATTCTTCCTACTTATACATAGTGCGGGTTGGTGATTGCCCCGTGTGACAAAAATGGAGCATCATATTTTAAAATACGCCTCTCCCTAGAACCGTAGCGCTTTAGACTCGGTCTCCGTATTTCCCCAGTTATATTAAATTCTCTGACATGTAGTGGACATTTAGGAAATGTTTAAACATTTTATAACATTTAGTTTATAGCTTTTATAGAAGTTCGGGGCACTCGTTATTAAAATATTTTTTTTATTTGATGTTTGTAAGGTTCTCGTATTGCCGCCTATCCATTTTGGTGGTCATCATGCCAGGCTATCACACCAGAGGTCCCGGGTTCGATCCCCGGTCAGGTCAAGATGGGAAATGATCTGTTTCAGATTAACCTGGATCTTGGATGTACATCTATATTCTATATATATATATATATATATATATATATATATATATATATATATATATATATATATATATATATATATATATATATATATATATGTAATATAAATAAAGTATCGTTGAGTTGGTATTCCATAATACAAGTCATGAACTTACTTTGAGAGTAGCTCAATCTGTGTGATTTGTCCGTATTTATTTATTTATCCATCCGTCTAGATGATTTGAATTAAAACCAATACTATAAATGTATCACTGAAGATTTACTCAATACGCACATGGAGGTTCGCTGCCAGTACCGACGAGGCATGGCACTGGCAGGGTCGCCGTGTAATGTAGAGCCAAGGGGGTATACAATGAAACACCCGTTAGGTTTTGGTTTAAAATTGAACATCACAACGCGATTGAGGCAACTGGTGACCGTAGAGCTGGCAGCTATTTCGCTCAGCGTATAAGTATCGCGATACAGCGAGGAAACGTTGCCAGTATTCTAGGTACGTTGCCTCAATGCGGTGCGTGCGTTGGAAGAGGTATTCTATTTATAATTTTTATTTTTATTGAAGATAAACTGACTTGATTGTGGATTAAACAGAATTTATATACTGATTTACAATAGTTATGTACACATCAGTGACATTTAGATTATCTTACAAAAACACAATATGATATTTAATTAGAATAATAATTTGCATTTCCTTATCTATCAAGGACTTTTATCTAGCGCATACGTAGCTTATGAGTGACGTATGCGTAACGTGTATCATCACACTACAGTTACAATTTAACTAACAAACTGTTACAATATCTAATTTCAGTTACTTCCAAATGATTGAACCTTGGCTTGTTCTTGGTCTTGCAACCCTTGGCTATATCTAATCCTTACGGAATATAACTAGGCATTTTAATTACTTATAAATTAATGACCTCCGTTGCGTATTGGTTAATACGCTAATCCGTCACGTCCGAGGTCCTGGGTTCGATCCCCAACCAGGGCAAGTTAGAAATTGACCTTTTCCACATTGTGTTGGGTGTTTATCTATCTATATACATATGTATTTATTATAATAAATAGTATCGTTGAGTTAGTAACACAACACAAGTTTAAACTTAGTCTGAGGCTAGCTCAATCAGTGTAATTTGTCTTTACCAATTTGTTGTATTTATTTATTTATAAAACAAAAATGCAAAACCATTGAGTTATCAGAAACAGCTAACATGTAAGTCTTTGAGCATTGTTATTGTAAAATGATGAAAAATTTTATTGATAAGTAACAAATAATAAAAACAAAAAACTACTTTATATTTAACATTCTAGTAATAATTTCAAATACTTATAACTACAGCAACAGAAAAGCACAAGGCCTTGTACGTATATCTATAGGACAAAAGAATATGTGGTTACGTACCTTTTTAGAAATTGGCCAGATTACAAGAATAACACGCGCGCTTTTGGTTACCTATTCCTATCTTGTCAGCAGCTTTCTATTAATGCATGTAATAGCTTTGAACTGAAAAATTTTGATTCAATGTTACCTTCCAAATTATTTGTTTGGCACGTTCTTTCATCTTCCGTGAAGTAATGAAAAGGACTTTCAGAATTTATTTTAATTAAGACTTAAATCTTTACTCAGAATTTACTTACTATACTTAAACAGAATATATCAGAACTGCGATCATGATGCGATAATCCTTGTAGGCTATGATCAGTCCATGATATAAAAATTGGTCGTCATATACCTACTGCAAACAAACACCAGCATATAATATATTTTTTTCTTTTCACCCACACCAGCAAGGAAGAGAAGATTTCAGAACATTTGCAAAGAAATCAAACTGTTTTTTACTATAAAATAGTAAAAAAAAAGTTTAATTTCTGTTTCATAAATCTATTTTCCTCCTTTTTCTTCATCATGTTATCTCTTAGAGTCGGGACAGCATATGAATATTTAGCATTTCCCTCTATCTTTTAACAGCGCTGGTCTCATTCCCAAAACCTTTCAAAAACCGTTAAGAAATTCGCAAAAAGACCTACACGAAATGAGCAATAAACAAATTATCCGGTCACGTTCTGACAATCCATTTAGATATGATCCTACTCACGTTTCTCCAAACAACTGTGCTATATCAACGTCTCCTTAAAAGTTGCGACCTGCGCCCCACCTGTTGTTTTAAACGCATTGAATTTAAGTATTGCATGTCTCTAGGCAGTAAAATGGTTTTACGTCCAATAATGATATCAAATATTTCAACAGGCATTGTTGTTGTCAAGGGTGAGAAGGTTAGTTAATAATATAATGATGTATTATTGTTCTATGACTTTTCGGCTATTGCCGCTACTATAATTTCACAATTTTATCTGTTCTTATTTTAAAAGCAGGAAGAGTCAAAATTGTATGAGAGATGGTATCTATTGAAGGGCACAAACAATCATGCTGTTATTATGTTTATGGTATAATGTCAAAATAAAATGTTCCGTTCTTGTAAGAGCGTCATTAATTCGAAATTTATTCACATTAACGTGCGTGACTACATTTTTATTGTATAAGTGAAACTTTAATGATAACATCGTCTCTTACTTGAATGGTAAACAAACAATCGAGCTACTCGATGGAGTGGTAAATTAAGTTTTTAACAGATATTGTCTAATATACTTGTACTTACCTACTTGAACAATGTAGACGAAATTGTGACCAATATCCGGGTCTTTTTAGGGTTCCGTACCCAAAGGGTGCAAACGGGACCCTATTACTGAGACTCTGCTGTCTGTCCGTCTGTCACAGGGCTCTATCCCTTGAACCGTAATAGCTAGACACTTGAAATTTTCACCGATTATGTATTACTGTGGCCGCTATAACAACAAATACGGAAAATAAAAAAATGAAGGGGGGTCGTCAAACAAGAAACGTGTTTTTTTTAGTGTTTTTAACTAGATCTTTATATGGCATTAACTAGATACTTGAAATTTTTACAGATTATGTATTACTATGGCCGCTATAACAACAAATACTAATAATAAAAAGAAGTTAAAAATTAAAGGGGGTCGTCATACAAAAAACGTGTTTTTTTAGCGTTTTAAAACATTGTATGGTGGTACGGAACCCTTCATGTACGAGTCCGACTCGCACTTGCCCGTTTATTTAGTTCTGCAGGAGCTCGACCCTCTCTTTACTTCCAGAGCCATATATTAGCCAGAGCAATCAGAGGATTTGGCCTACACTCTCTGAGCTGGCCAGACGCATGGGTTTTAAGCTTTTTTTAGCTTGTTTTTCCTAAGTCGCCTTCTACGACATCTACATGAAGACTTGGAGTGACTTCCTATTATACTCTGCCGGGAACCACACAGCACGGCATCCGGGTACCTATCTAAAATAATTGTGACCTTAATTAATTTTTTCCATACTGATCTTGCAAAAAAATCTTATAATGTACCAGCTGCAAAAGTCAATGGAGGACATGGGTGACATTACGAAACATGTTAATAGGCGATGCGGCTAGCAACCCATCACTATTTTGATTCCTTTTTCACCATCTTGCCCACTGTCACTCTAAAAATGGATTTTGGGTTTTGCTCCCCTGGACTTTGTCTGCTTACGGCAAGACTTAAAATGCTCTGTCTGCCCAATTAGGGATAATACGTAATAGTGAGCCGTGTGGTTCCCAGCAGAGTAGATTAGGACCATATCAAGTTTTCCTGTGGATGTCGTAGAAGGCGTCACACAAGCTGAATAAAGCTTATAAACATCAGTGAGACCTCTCCAACCCGTCTTGCCAGCGTGGAGAGTGTAGGCCAAATCCTCTGGCTGCTCTGGCTAATATATGGCTCTGGTAGTAAAAAAAGTAAAAGTAAAAAATCGTTTATTTTCTCCAAAAATCTTACAATACGTAGAAAAACAGTAAACGGTTTCATAACCGTTTGAGTTACCAGCACCGATTGAAGGAGACTGGAGACTGATGAAGGCTGAACCTGTGTTACAGTTCTCCAGTGCCCCCGCCCTTGGATTAGGTACATAGTTTAAAATATAATCTAAATTAACTGAACATTACTAGAAATAACTATTATTAATTTAACTCACAAGCTTCAATCCAGACAAACATGGATTCATACATTGCAACCTGAGTAAAAGCTGTAAAGAAAGTAATTGTAATTGTAATTTATAAGAAAGTAATCGTAAGTAA
Source organism: Acrobasis repandana (assembly GCA_963576875.1). NCBI lineage: Eukaryota > Metazoa > Arthropoda > Insecta > Lepidoptera > Pyralidae > Acrobasis > Acrobasis repandana. The sequence goes on along the minus strand of OY756223.1, from coordinate 8,045,800 downwards.
GAAGTAATTTATTGAAGGGTAAGTAATAAACGTTCAGAGTCATCGTAGGATAGCGTTAGGAGATATTTAGAGAGAAGGCGTTTACATGAGTAATTAGAGAGAGACAGGATATTAAGAGTAGCATGAAGTTTATTATACAAGAATGGTCCCGTGAAACAAGGAAAGCGATGCGAAAATTCGGTTTTGAAAGGGGAGGAAGAAGCTACAAGTCGGTTACGTCGAAGTGAGTTTGGGTTATACGGGGTAGATTTATGCTGTTGGAGGACGGTATTTAATATATAAAGCTGACGAACTGTATGGACTTCACAATATTGGTATAATTCACTGGTTGGAAAAAGAAAGGGTTTGAAAGTGCAGACCTTGAGGAGGGCTCTTTGAGCTCGCTCAACTTTTATTAATGCGGATTTACAGGCACCACCCCATACGGAAAGACAATATGTTAGTAAAGACTGACCCAGAGAGAAATATACCATTTTCACTACATGGGGTTCAGCAACATGCCGTAGACGTCTAAAGATGTGCATTAACCTGCGGATTCTCCCAGCAGTAACATTTAAGTGTTCCTTAAAATTTAAATTTTTATCAATTATTATGCCTAAATATGTTACTTTATCAGAAAGGGATAGGGAAGGGCATGAGCAGGTTGTAGCAGAAGAATTTGGGTGGGAGTGAGCAACAATACGAAGTTTAGATATGATTTTATTTTGTTTATCGAGGTTATGAATTGAGAAATTTAGTAACTGAGTTTTTTGAACGTTAAGAGAAAGGAGGTTAAGGCGAAGCCAATTTGAGGTAATGTCGAGACCGCTTTGGGCGTGGAGGTAAGTACTTTCTCAAGTTTCTGCTGAAAAGAGAAGAGCTGTATCATCGGCATAAGAGATGATCTTACCATGGGGGATAATGAGAGAGAAGAGATCATTTAAATAGACCAGAAAAAGGGTCGGTCCGAGTATGCTACCCTGGGGTACACCGTAGAGTATTGGTAAGTCCGAGCTTGATTGGCCGTCTACCAAAACCGACTGCACTCGATCAGAGAAATAACTCTGAAATAGTTGGAGCTGGGTTCCCCTTATGCCAATGGATTCCAGCTTGTTTATGAGAAGGTCAGTTGACACCGTGTCAAAGGCTTTGGCTAAATCTAAGAAGATGGCCAAGCATTTGTGACCTTTGTCCAACTTGCGCACAACATAGTCTGTAAGTTCTTTCACAGCACTGTTGGTCGATTTCCCGCTTCTAAAGCCATGTTGATTAGGAAATAGAATTGAACGTGATTCGAGAAATGAAATAAGACGCTTATTAATAAGACGTTCCAGGATTTTTGAGAGAGCAGTGAGAATTGATATGGGTCGGTAGTTGTTGGGATGCTTACGATCACCTTTTTTATGAATAGGGTGGACTAGAGCTTTTTTGAATGCTGTTGGGAAGATACCAGACGACATGGAGAGATTGCAGATGTGGGTGAGTAAAGGAGAGAAAATGTTCTTTTATGTTTTTTTATTAGAGATGTTGGGATTTTGTCCCAACCTACAGCACTGTTATCTTTAAGAGAATCAATAATATTTTCCACTTCCTCGTTTGTGGAATCTAATAGAACAAAGGATTGAGGTGGGGAATATAACGTGGATTTTGTGGTTGATGAATTTATTCCCGGCGCGCAAGAAGAATGGGAAAAGGGTGAGCTGTTTGTTAGGATGTCTTGAGCGAGATTTTTCCCTGCGTTTACGAAAAATGAATTAACATAGTCCAGTGAGCTACTGGATGTAGGCTTAACAGATAATAGTTCCGATGCTGCAGAACGAGATTTAGAAGAGTCTGTGACATGTCTGATGGCGCTCCAAAGAGCTTTAGAATCTGAGCCTGCTTTCTTTATCAGATCTTTTTCGTAACACCTTTTTACTGATTTAAGTATTTTGGTACAAAAGGTACGGTATCTGGTGTATGACAAGCGGACCACCTCATTGTAAGGATTTCTTTTCATTTTTTTAAAAAGTCGATCTCTATTTCGTATGCATCTAAGTAAACTCGAGGTGATCCATGGTTTCATAATTCTCCGGCGACGAGGGGCAACAACATTAGTAGTGTGTTTGGAGATCAGAGATTGGACTGTGGTAATAAGATAGTTAGTAGCGAATTCGGGATTAGAGGAAGTAAGGATTAGGGAAAAATCTGTTTGTTGGAGAGAGGTGCTTAGACCATTATAATCAATTCGTTTTAACGGAGGGGGTGGTGTATGGTTTATACTGTTTGGTAGAGATAGGAAGACGGATTGGTGGTCAGTTATAGTGGAATCAATAACAACGCAATGAGCAGCGGATGAGGATTTTAACATGGCATGGTCTAGGCAATTCGGGCCTCTAGTGGGAAAAGTGTGTGCCGTAAGCAGGCCGTGGTGGGCCAACATATTAAGATATGTGTCGTTGTCATCGTCAAGGGAATATGAATTTGAAGAAATGTTTATATTGATGTCCCCGAGGATAATAATATTTTTAAAAGACTTAAGCGTAGAAAGAAATGTATGTAGAGATTGGACGAAGTTCGCATAGTTTTTATATGCGCATGGCCGGTATATTCCCAAGAGTGCGGTTTCAGTGTTTAGTTTAATAAGTAGAGAGCTCGCTTCGTTGATTGGAGGGTTAATTATAGAAATTTGGGTAAGGGAGTTACTATAATAAACCAATACACCATCATTTTGGTTGACTGGAGCTGCAGAAACGGAATACGAATATCCATCAAGAATCGGTATATTTGGATTGCATTCCAACCAGCATTCTGTCAACACAATAATGTCTGGTTTGACTTTAATTTCGTTTAATAACACCAGAAAATCGGGGAAGTTAGCAGATAGGCTGCGGATATTTTGAGTTATTATATTTAGAGAATTACTTTGAGTAGGAAGGAGTTGTCGTGCTTCGTTAGGATAACACCGATAAGAAGAGGCGACTGAGATACTGTCAATGTTGTTGAGAAGGTCATCACATCTGTTCATGTTTGGGTAATAGTAAGCAGTCACGGAAAAACAAATGTTGAACAATGTATAGAGATAATTTTTACTAATTGGACGAACCAGACAGAAAGAGAAAGTACCAAAGTAAGTTACCTTGTGCTATGGTTACTGACTCAATGGTGTATGGCTACATGTACAACATATTATAGATTTGGCAACTGCAAAAGTGTAGAATGATGGTAATTTATGTAATCAGCTTTATCCTTCCAATATGTATAGCTCGAGTTTATGTAATAGTACTTGAGTAAGTATATTTTAAGTTGACAAACGTGGTAAGGCACTTAATACTTATTAATACACCTTTATAACGAAATATAAATTAGCAGTTCTTTCTTAAGGTGGCAAGTTGGTCTTCAGAGACAACAACGATGTATTTGGAGTTGTCGTCCTTCCGCAGCAAGACCCTGCCGCCCGATGTCCAGCAATGTTTGTACTGATCTTCCCTCGCGAGCTCCCGGGCAAGGAAGTGGAGGCGGCGGGCCTTAGGAGTCAGGTGCTCGGCGATATAAATGGGTTGCTTGGGTGCACCCGCGCCAAAAATACTTGAATTGAGTCTGTTGCTCTGGTTGACTTTATTGTATATGCGGTAGGCAGCAAGTATCCTATTTTTTATAAGGACAGAGTTGAGGGAAATGAGAATTGTCTTATTCTCAGATTTTGTCGGGAGGTGGTGGATGTCAAACACCTCGGAAGCCAGGAGGTCAATTGAGAGCTCCTTTATTAAGGTGGTGGTAATTTTTAAAAGGTCCTCCTGTCTTGATGTAGATGGGTGCGGGATGTTTCGCAGTTCGAGGCAAGCAGTGCGTGACGAACGATCAATTTCTTCAGAATGTATCTCAGCCTTTGAGACACGTTCCAAGCACTCTTCTGATTTAATTTGGAAGAAAGACAATTGGGTGCAGAGGCTTTCGTACTTTGCTGATAGGTTAACGATAGATTTTTTGATCTCGGAATTGGACGTTATTATATCGTTATTTTGACGCTGGATATCGTTGATGGTAGATTTGATACCTGATAATGTTTCGTCGGAAGACTTTCTCCATTCTGTAAGTGTATTGATAAACGTGTCTAGTTTAGACTCATTGGCTATGTCACAATCACATTGACGTCGTCTTTTGCTGGAGCGAAAGGTTATAGTATCGCTGTCAGAACATTCACCGTGCCGACTAACATCCGGGGCAGATCCGTAGATGGGGCTTTGGTTTTCAATGGGCGAGCGTGGCAATCGTGGCATAGCTTTATAACAGATAACAGATTTATGGTAGTACAGAGAGGGTCGTGCTCCTGCAGTGGAGACTAAAAAAGACCTGATGATGATGATGATGACGTGATAGTGTATTTATATTCTGTTTCTTCTTCTTACTTTGGGGTTGATTTTGTAATAAAATAATTCACAAATTCAAAAACATGACTCCAGCCGTCAGGTAAAAAACGCACTTTAAATACAAAAATTTCCATTCAATTACCTGACCTTTACATTTTCCTAAATGAAATTCAACAACTATTAACGAGTTTACATCAGCCATTTTTCAATGCCTTTATACAAGTTCATCAATCAATGTTTTGTAATCCATTTTAGGTTGTTATCTCCTAAAACAGTAATAGATGGGGTGACCTTCTGCGTCAACATGAGCCTAAGGCTTTTAGTTGGAAATAGGACGGTATTTTACAATTTTTTTTATTACATGCTCGCCTTTATAGACTCGTTATTTAGCTTCTGTTTGTAAAGAAGCAATGGATAACGTCTATTACAAAATCTCACTTTATTTAAGGCGGTGTCGAGAAAATGCGCCTAAATCCACTAGGCGGCCGTTACCCCTTGTTTGACCAAAGTTTTTTAATATTCTTCATGAAAACTTGAACGGTCAAGTGGATAAGCTTCAAATATATTTGTTTTTATCTTTGTTGACTATAGAGCAATTTAATTTTAAAGTTTGCTGCTTTGAAATTCATAAGAGTACTTTAGATACTAAGCTTACTGAATAATAAGGTAAGTTATCAGGGCATCGTCTTCAATTTGTATTATAATATTCTTTTTGTTTTTACCCTTAGATCAGATTATTAGCTAATAAATTTCTAAGGTTTTCTTTTCTCTGCATCCACGCATAAAAAATAATATATTTTATTTGATCAACTATGACCAACTGGAAAGTTTAGAGTTCGAAATAGATTACAATAGAAGTTTAAAATAAAAACAAATATTATACAAGAATCTTAAATATGGGTACCACAAACAATGTCAGCGCGTCGGCGGCGCACAGTCTGTAATATTAACACATAATGACACCTGCGGAATCAGTCATACAAGATAAGAACAGTACAGAAACAGATTATAGATATGATTATGGACATAGTTTTCTTTAAAATTCAAATTATTGAATTTGAACAACCGTTTTTCTGTGATTTTTTAGGCATAACATCATAGGAAGGGATTTTTAATAGGGATGCTTGAACTTTTACAGCGTATAGCGGCTATCTTGATTAAGCAATATCTTTTAATTTCTGTCGGAATACATGTTGAGTTGTGACATTTCACCATACAAAGATTTTTTTTTTGTTATGGTGGCCGCATTAACTGGCCACCGAAAGCTTCATTACTTTCTGTGTGGCTACGTTAAATCTCTGGTCTATCCAGACAAATTACATACAATTGCCACCCTGAAGGCTAACACAACTTACGTTCTTCGTGAAATTGAATACTCAATAGTTAATATTTTATTGCAAACCATAAAGTACATAAGATTGACCTCTATTTATAGGTAGGTAGATATCATTTAAAATCAAAAATCAACTAAAACGAAGTTGCGGCGGCTATTTGGCTTAAAATTCTTAGATGTTCTGTGAGCTTAAATAAATATTCAAAACATAATGTCATCAAATGCCCTTTAAACTTAAAAAGTTGTGGTAATATAAAATATGCGATTTGTCGTTATATACATAATATTATATCATTATCTCTTACGAAGTAGGAACCAATGGTCGGAAGGAACATTAAGCCATACAAAATGATGATCCAGTCTAATTTGGTATTACATTGAATTATGAGAGTAATGGCCTAAGTCGCTAGCTCATTGTCAATGTATGGGATTAAGTAAAATTTCTTTAGTCTTTTTATTTTGAGCTTGACAATCATACATACAAAATGACATCTATTACCGAGGCACTGCAATTACCACAGGGTTGCTAATGACGGCGAAATGGAAAGTAGACCTGACCTGAGAATTGCGGCTTTCTCAGTGAAACTATATATGAAATGCTGTTCAAATATTTCGTCGATTTTACTTGTTGATGTTTAAAAAAAACTCTAGAAGCTATGTTATGTTTATATCAAAGTGTTATTATAAAGCGTCATAAAATATACATTTTACTTCAATTTATTTTAGCTCCGTGATTTAATTAATAATGTAGTTAAGTGTCTTTAACGAGCTTACACCCTCTACACTACAAGTATAAGGCAAAATTAGCATTTAATTTAAACTTAAAAATAAAATATCTGGGTAGAAGTTAAAATTTTTAAATAATTAAAATCATGGCTATACAAATTCTGTACCTATACTTAACGTTTCGTAAAGAACTAATTCGTTAGGAGGTAGGTATACGATAAAATTATAAAAAAAAATTGGCACAAACGCAAAATATTGATATTTAAATATTATTTGCAAATGGTTTTTGGGGGATAATTTTTGGCAGATAAGATGTATGGCAAATCATCTGTTCATTAAGTTACCTATTAAAATTCTTCTATTCTCCTTTACAAAAAAAAAACAAAGCGAACTAAAAACTCTACAAACAACTTCTCAAGCTGCTGAATTTAAATTCAAATATAAACTTTTAAGCTGCAGTTAGACGTGCGCGGAAATCCAGTAGAATTGCAACAAATAGGTGTGAACTTTTCAATATTTTTCCTATACGGAAACGGAAACGAAACTTCAATTTACATAAGTGCCGAATCCATGCAAAATCTTTGAATGCGAGCCGTGAAGCGAATGTTTGTAGGAATTTCTGAAATTATATTTGTAACTTTTAATTAAAATGCTATTTTACTCTCAAACTGACTGTTTTTGAACACGACTAGTTTTTTAATTAACAGCAGCGTTTTTGTTGGTCGAAATATACCTATACTAGCTGTGTTCGCGACTTCGTTCGCGTGGTTGTCGGAACGTAATGTTATATAGCCTAAAGCCTTCTTCTATAAATGGACTACCCAACAAAAAAAGAAATTTTCAAATCGGACCATTAGTTCCTGAGATTAGCGCGTTTAAACAAACAAACAAACAAACTCTTCCGCTTTATAATATTAGTATAGATTAATTGTTATAACGGTATATTTTAAAATACATTTGTAAATGTTAATAAACTTATTTGAAGGGTTTTATTTAGGTAATGTCTGTGATTAGCTTCTTTATGATATGGTTATCTTCATTTTTAGGGTTCCGTACTCAAAGGGTGCCAACGGGACCCAATTACTTAGACTCCTCTGTCTGTCCGTATGTCCATCCGTTTATTACAGGGCTCTATCTCTTGAACCATAATAGCTAGACACATGAAATTTTCACCGGTTTCGCCTCTATAACAACAAATACCAAAAATAAGATAAAGTTAAAAATTAAGGGGCTCGTCATACAAGAAACTCGTTTTTTCAGCATTTTAAAACATTGTGCGGGGGTACAGAACCGGGGGTACTTCGTCCGACTCGCACTTGACCGGTTTTTTACTACTTAGATGGTTGTATACAAAAATAGTGTTTTTAACGAACTTTAAACCAATAATGCACTAAATCTAGTTTATGACCTCGACGTAATCACCGATGTTCACATGGTATTTTACCACAATTAATGTACGTTTGATTGATGAAGTTTATGATCAATCATCGGATGCGAATCGAATTAAATCGATTACCGATTCCATCGGGTTCAAAATTAAATCTCTACTACAATCTCAATAATAATTGTATCAAGAATCAAGATACATTTTTTATTTTATTTGAATTTTTTAAGTATCTACTTACTTTTACAATACAATATACAAAAAATTACAATATAAATAAAAATAAGATTATTTATATTTCGGAATCAAATACTACAAGAAAAAAGTTAAGTATAGTTTTAGCTTTAAACGACCTCTTTAGACGACCTCTGTGGCCTAGTGGTCATCATGCCAGGCTGTCACACTGGAGGTCCCGGGTTCGATCCCCGGTCAGGTCATGATGGAAAATTATCTGTTTCAGATTGACCTGGGTCTTAAATGTTTATCTTTATATGTATTTTTTACAAAATATAGTACCGTTGAGTTAGTAGGTATCCTATAACACAATTAAGTCCATAACTTACTTTGGGACTAGCTCAATCTGTGTGATTACTGCGAATATATTAAAAAAAAAAAAAGTTTGTCCGTGGTCCGCACTTAGACGGCTTAACGTGCCTTCTCAAGCACCTCCATGCTTCGTTACGTTGTCTTTGATCACGGCTGTCACTATTGTATGGCAGTCGTAAAGATACGTCAGATGCATTGAGGCAGTTTGAAAATTCTGAAACCACTGTTGGCCCCTTACACACAAAAAAAAGAATGGAATACCCATAGTTATGGTTTCGTTTTAATATTTGTAACAAACAATATAATATACCCTAGTACAAACAAACCTAAACGTTTATGATGAACTGCTAACACCATCCTGACTTCGTAGTCGGATAATGAACGCACGAGGTTACTTTATCACTGAGTGTGTTGATTGTTAACTGAAGCACTTACCACGTTCCGGAGCCGCTATGCAGTTTAACTTACAAATAAACACCAGCTTTACCATAGGTTCAGACAAAAGTTACTATTTGTCCTTTTTTCATGATTTTTTTTAATTTAAGGGTACATTTATGGGTTTTTATAAGTACATGTGGAGGATACGTTAGACAAAACAATAAAAAAGGTTCGTGCTAAGTCCCGTTATATATGTGTATATAAATCATGTGGAAGGCATTGAGAGGTACCTACTGCATATTAATGCAGTACCTGCATTATCTTTTCTGTTTTTTTTTACTTGTTTGATTACAAACAAGTAAAAAAAAAAAAAAAAAAGAAAAGATTGGACAAACATACATGTTTGTACTTATAATCTTTTCTTTTATTGTAAGTACAAAGCACTTGAGACAAATCAATTGGACCCAATATGTTTCATTGTTAAAGTGCTGAATTCCAAAAGCTGCCTTCCGGCTCCACAATCAAAGTAGCTATACGTCATCAATGTATTGAATTTTCACTGTATTTAAATATGTTTGCAAAATTTCAGTTCAATTAGAAACCGGGAAGTGTGTCAACCTCTCAATGCCCTCCACATGATTTATATACACATATACAGGGTCTAACCAAATATACTGAACCACGAACCTTTTTTATTGTTTTGTCTAACGTATCCTCCACATGTACTTATAAAAACCCATAAATTTGCCCTTAAATTAAAAAAATCATGAAAAAAGGACAAATAGTAACTTTTTTTGAACCTATGGTAAAGCTGGTGTTTATTTGTAAGTTAAACTGCATAGCAGCTCCGGTGCTATGCAGTTTAACTTACTAAGTGCTTCAGTTAACAATCAACACACTCAGTGTAAGATAAAGTAACCTCGTGCGTTCATTATCCGACTACGAAGTCAGGATGGTGTTAGCAGTTCATCATAAACGTTTAGGTTTGTTTGTACTAGGGTATATTATACTGTTTGTTACAAATATTAAAACGAAACCATAACTCTTGGTCTTCCATTCTTTTTTTTGTGTGTAAGCGGCCAACAGTGGTTTCAGAATTTTCAAACTGCCTAAATGCATCTGACGTATCTTTACGACTGCCATACAATAGTGACAGTCGAGACCAAAGACTTAACGTGCCTTTCGAAGCATGGAGGTGCTTCAGAAGGCACGTTAAGCCGTCTAAGTGCGGACCACGGACAAACTTTTTTAATTTTTTTTTTTAAATATTCGGAGTAATCTCACAGATTGAGCTAGTCCCAAAGTAAGTTATGGACTTAATTGTGTTATAGGATACCTACTAACGCAAAATTTTACGAACATGGCACTTCACACAAGCCGGCTATTTGTAAAAGTATTCAACTAATAATACGTGGAAAATTTGTTATACCAAGTTTAATATACATCGGGTGTTAAAATAACTGATTTACATAACTGTAGTTTCTAAACCTCAAATACAATCCATGCACGTCGTTCACTAACTTCAGTATAACTAAAGACTCATAGTAAGAACACAAAATCTACAAACGGGATGTTTCACTTTGTGTTCACTAAAGTCTACACACAGCTCCATACAATTCTATTACGAGTTGTTTTAGATCTCGAGAGCAATCGACTTGATTTACTCGTAGACCGCCGTTCGTCTTTATACGTCGTCGCGTTTTGTTTTCGCCATTGATCTTTTGAAGTCGACGCTTTGAAACTGACCGTTTCTTGACATATTTCTGGTGAAATCTGCTGTTAAGTGGCTGTATTATAAACTTTAGTGTTCCGTCTATTTTCTCGAAAATTAATATGAAAGTCAAAATTTCATTTATTAAGTATTTTTGTTATTATTAAATGAACTACTGCAATTGCAAGTAGCTTATAAAATCTTTGTTTAAAAAAACTATATTGACCTAATTTTTCTTCTTTTACACTTAAGACATGTTTTTCAAAAACATTTATTATTCTTAACATCATGCATTTAAAAAAATCTAAATTCCTCTTTATAAATGTACTCACATCTTCGTCTTCGAAAAATAATCCAATGAGAGCAGCACTTTAATTTGTGTATGTAGCCCCTTAAGTAATAAATGTGTAAATAAGTACTAACTGTATGCTTTTCATGTAGTTTATTCTATTCAATTAACTAACAAACAATACAAACATCGTGCAAAAGTGAATAAAGTAAGGAATAAGCTTCACCAACACGCCTTTAGGAATTAAGCGAAGCGAAAAATCAATTTAGCCTAGCTACAAGTAGTTCCCATTTCTGGAAAATTTGTTTTATGTTGACTCCATTGTTATTTTGGTAAATTTTAAATATACGCACATACTTTTTTAACAAATAAATTTTACTATACATACCGGAGCCTTATTTAGAAATTTCGTAACTATATAATATGTACTAGGATCTACAAATTTTAACACGTGTCATAACTCCCCTGACTTCCTGCCAATATTTCCAAGGGACATGTTACCATAAAAAGCCTTTTCATAAATTCTCTACAATACATCAGAAGGGCCCCATCGCTCAAGATAGGCCGGTAATAAAACGGCCCCGTACATATTATAGTATTATAGTGTCATAATAAAGGAGAGGGACACCTCTAGGGAACCATCGATTCTGTTTAACCATTAATACTGTATTACATAATCTGCAGACCCTTCCTGAATGGTCACTGATTATGTTTATAGATCATCATTTTGTAATATATTATTATTTATTAGTGGAGATTCCCCCATGTATCACTGTAGGCAGGGAAACCTACAATTACCTTTCTTAAAGGTAAACATTTATTATCCTCTAGAAATAATAAAACCGGCCAAGTGCGAGTTAAACTCGCGTGGAGAGAGTTCCGTACAATTGATTGAATTCTTATAGGTTTTTCTGTAATCTACAAGCAAAGAACTATATTTTGTATTTTTTTCAAAATTTTAGGCTTAGTAGTTTTGGAGATCAGGGGGGGGGGGGGGGAATGGTAAATTTTCGTCTTCTTTCATAAATAAAATCAAAACTATTTATTTTACAAATTAAAAAAAATATATATTTGAGGTCCTCATAACGAGCCCTTTCATTTGATATATTACACAGAAAGGTTTCCAAAACTTTTTTATTTTATTTTCTAATTTGTCCCCCGTAAATGACCCTTATTTTAAAAAAATATTTATTTACTTTGCACAACTGTGTTAGGGTCATAGGATACACCATCCTACCAAATTTCACCTGATTCGGTCTAGTAGATTCGGAGCAAATTGGCTGTGACAGACGGACGGACAGACAAACGCACGAGTGATCCTATGGGTTCCGTTTTTTCATTTTTTGTACGGATTCCTAAAAATCAAGTGACTGTATAGCAATTACAGCATTAAATAGTAGGATATCAAGAAAACGGCAGAGGGAATGCGTAAAGGAAGATATGGGTAAAAAGAGAGTTACGAAAAATTTGGCAAAGGATAAAATGAGACAGAAAAAGCTGACATGCTGTGCCGACTCCACATAATAGTGGGATTAGGACCATGCAGAAGAAGAAGAAAGCAATTAGAGCCACTCGCAACCAAATAAAAACATGACTGAAACATGAAATATTATCCTAAGTAAATCAGCTAATAACCGATTCCCTGGATTTCTGTTTTCTCTCTTAAAAGTCTCCTTACCCTAGACAAAATCTGAGTTTCCCATACAAACGTAGTCTACGTTTTACTTTGAAACATGTCAGATTTCGGTAAAAAATTGTAACTTTAAAGAAATTGCATATATGTAGGGTAATTGGTTTTTAAAGTCAAAATATGAACTTGAAAGAAAATATAGTGTAGTATATCATTTTTGACCATCAGTATGGAAAAGTTTTATATTTTCTTTCAAGTTTATATTTTGACTGTGAAAACCAATTATAACCCTAGATAAATGCAGTTTTTTTGAAGTTACAAATTTTTACTGAAATCTGACATGCCGTTTCAAAATAAAACGTAGACTACGTTTGTATGGGAAAGTCTAGGGTAAAGGGATTCTTAAGCCCGCAATCTTTACTAACGTTAATTTTGGGTATTGCGAATACCGCTAGAAGAAGTAATAGTAAACATTTTAATAGCTATGGTATCCTGACACCCGTTTACATCCTTTTTTAACCCCCTAAAAAAAGAGGGGTGTTATAAGTTTGACGCCAATGTCTGTCTATTTGCCTGTCTGTCGCATTGTACCGCTCGAACGGATGGATTTTGATGGGGTATTTTTAAGTAAAAGCAAGTTCTCTTGCGGTGGTTCTTAGCTATATTTGATGGAAATCGGTTCAGCCGTTTAAACGTTATCGGGGGTTAACGCTTGAAAGTCTGGGCTTCCTCTAGCAAATAATAGATGGCGCTACGGATATCAAGTCGTATCGGTTTATCCGTAACTCATCACTAGATGGCGTTCTTGACAGTCAGGGTATTTTTTAATCTGCCTATCATTTAAACTTGTTATTTTTCGTTTTTTATTTATTTATTTAATTTTTATTGAGCCAAAAGCTACAATAGGTAGACTTAATGCTTAAGCATTCTTGTATCAGTAACAAAATTCTAACTACCTATTCTAACTAAGTGAAATTATTATTTTTAACTAGTTTTACTATTTTTCCAAAAGTAACATATTATGGAATTAAAATTAAATCAAAAACACACATGACTAGACTCCGACCGATGAGAATTTAAGTTAAAATGGGGACATAGTAAGATACTAAACAAAATTGTTTTCAACTTTCATTAATAAATACGACAACATTTTCAAGTAGAATACAACAAGAAACAAAGTGCTATTAGGAAGTGGTCTCTTAAAGATTTAAAGCAACATAATTAAGTCCTCAAAAGAGAAAGCAGGTTCAGGATGGAGGCAAAATTAACATTATAAAGGACTCCAAAACAGCATAAAAACAGGGGATGAAAATTGCGTCTTAAAAAGACGCAGGTTTTACAAGATTAGCCGTTACGCCCTGGGGCCCACTTTGATATCACAGGCACAGAAGATCAAACAGTTAAAAAAAGACTACTGGGGTGGTTTAAGCACACCCTTATAGGACTAACTGTCAGTTTAGAGGACTAATCAAAGACTCCTGAAATGCCGCGTTTGAGCTTTGAGTGAGACGAGTGTTTTACCTGTCGTAAAAGCGGAAGTCAAGTAGGTATCTTCATTCGACTAAAAAAATTAGTGAACTGAAGATCACATATTAGTAATGCTGGAGCTGGCACCCCTGAAGGTTTGAGTGTTCTTTTTTTTCACTTTAAAAGTGTAATATCTTTATAGTGAAAAAAAAAACATACATACTTAATATTATTACTAATAAATATAAAACTTTAAATAAAGTAATATTTATTTGCTCATTTTGATTAATTTATATCTAAAATGCAAACTAAAGCATTAAAAACTAAAGTCAAATTTCCAAGAAATATAATTTTCTTATCTACTATGATTTACACCAAGTGACGCTTTAAATAAAAACATTTTCACCTATCATCGTTTGAAAAATAGACCAGTTATTTAAATACCACTATTGTAGTCACTGTTACAAAGACTAGGTTTATAATGTACTTATTTGTCACTGTATACCGTGCCAAAAGTAACAGCTTGTGCTGGTATAAATTAAGTTGTACAATTAATTGCGCATCTCTATATCAGATCAGCTGATATATTACAAAAAAATGTGTTGTTTCAACCAAATAAGATGTATATTAATGTTTTAAAATTTTGTGTTTAGAAAGAATTTAAATGTTAAATATAAAATATTCTATATTCTGTGTACTTTCTTTAGGCATAACATATTTAAATAAAGTAATATATATTAAAAATTTATTCATTTCGCAGTAAAATTTATTTTAATGTTAGAACATAATCATACGTTTAATTTTAATTTTATTATTATGTTTAAGTTTTACGAAAGAACTGAGAAAGAGATTATAGCAGTATTATCTAAGCATCACGTTTATATTGACCTATCGGCTTGAACTAGGACTATTTTCAAAATTCTCCAAAACACATTTCCTCATTTTTCCTCCTCTAATTTACTATTTAATCAACCTATTCTATTTTGAAAACAATAATGCACCAGCAAACAAATCGTTGGAGGCAAATTGATCAAGGAAAGCCGCGTCATCACAACTAAGAGCTTTGTTTAAATCATTGAGCAGCGTCACGCCTACCACAATGACTCCATATAATGGGCTCACCCTTTCACAATTTGTAACGTCTACTGATTCAAAAAAGTTTTAATTGAATGAATGCCTGCAGCGCCAATTTGTTCACTACACAAAACAATCGAAAATCAAACAAATAAATCTTTAGTGTAATCGGAAATGAAGTTCTGGTTACATATTTGTTTGTATTGATTACATAATTTCGGTTTTAATTTTGGATAAGGTATGATATTGTTTTGATCAAGTGATGTGCTAAATATTCTATTTGAGTTAATTTGTGTAAATTTGCTATTTTGCTTCTATTTCATAAGAGCACGGAAATTGAGAAAAAAATGTGTTATTTCTCTACCCACCATCTTTTATAAGAAGAGATTTGTTTGTGATATTTAAATTGTATATTTATTTAATACGATTGACATCTCTATTGCTTTATGGCCAACACGCTAGTCCACAATACATATTTAGATTCTGGGTTTGATCCCCAGCCAGAGCAAGTAGGAAAATGGCCATTTTCAAATTGGCCTGGGTCTTGATCTATATATGTATTTATCTAAAAATATAGTATTGTTGAGTTAGTATCCCATAATACAAAGTTTAAACTTACTTTGGGGCTAGCTTAATTAGTGTAATTTGTCCTTATCTATTTATTTATTTATATTTTAACATAACTCTTAAAATACTTTACTTGAATTGATTAGCCTTATAAGCCTTCAACAATCGAGAACCTTATTTATCGAATAATATGATCTTTTATCAAATTATCAGTCTTTAAATTTATTAATGACCTTCACAAACATATGAAAAAGTAGCCTCAAAATTACTGTATTAAAATCCTTTGTATCCTTCATTAGTATCAAAAGCAAACAAAAATTGGGGTCTCTGGAGGCAGGTGCGTAAAAGGACGATGAACATTTTTCTGATTTGTTAATAACCTTTTGAGTTAGTGACCGTAAAATAGATGTGGATGATCATTAATTATGACCGAGGCAGTATGTTTACCCGGTCACGGCGAACAAATTTATGTATGAGCAAAACCATTAAGGGATTGTCGCTCCAGGTCATTTTATCTGTAACACAATAAAAATTTCTTCCTTAAAATATTTTTAACCCAAGCTTATTTAAATACGCCAGAGGCTGGTTCATACTTTTAATTAACCTTTTGTTAACAAAGCTAACCAGGCTCTTAAAAGCTGTGTAAATATAAAGTATGGCGTCATCTGGATAGTATAATGTATCAGATTTTTAAACAGGTACAAGATCCTTTGCATCTGGTGTACAAAACTCAAAATTGTCACCTGCTCAACACATTTTATTTCACACCTGACTTGGCTCCTTTTTTAACAATTAGTAAATGAAACACCATTTTTATTCTGTCTTTGAGTATCTTTCTGATATATTTTATTCAAAAGTATTGATGTTGGTCTGTTTGTGTTTGGATCACACAAAACCAAAAAATTCATTTACTAACAAAAGATATTCATGTATTTAATTAATTTATAAATAAGATCTTTCATTTATTATACATGTTCTTGATAGATATTTACAGATCACGAGCAAAAGCTAGAGTATTTATTATGTTCTAGTTTCCCACAGCTTTGATTGACATGGGAAAGTTAAAATCTTTCTCGTGCAGAATTTTGCTAGAATCCGCACTTTCTCTTTACCTGTGCAAAGTTAAATGGCATAATCCCCCACGTATTGCAGATACCGAGGCTCTTTTGTTATGTGACGCAATTGCATTGCGCTTTTTGGGTCACTTTTTGTGCCAAAATTCACACGCCTACACGTGTGGAAAATCGTCACACAATCTCAAAAGAATAACCATTGCTCATATTGTGAGGTAAAGGCTCTATTGTACTGCAGGCTGGTGACCTAATGACTTGTTTTGCACAATTCCATATCAGGTAACGCGACAGATGCAACGAAGATACTGGGAAAGTTTGAGATGCAAACTAAGCCAGACGTGACTCTGTCAGACTTTCTACCATAATAGCGGAGGGTGCACTTAACTTGTCATCCGTGGGAACACGAAATATAGGTATGACAATCTTGAGTGTCATCAAAACAATGAGAGAGCTAGGCGGCTCGTTGTTTTTACTTTCGATTGGATGTGTATACTCAAATTAGACATAAGTGATCTTTTAAAGTGTAATATCATTGTTTTTAACTGTAAATTATAGAATTTTTATCATCATCATTTTCGCTAAACGATATCCACTGCTGGATATAAATTTCCGAAAACGCAATTTACATGCCGCTTATAATTTTTCATTTGTGAAATCCTTGATTTTCCTTGATGTTCATAAGATTTTTTAAATATTTTGAAGTACCTACGTGAAAAGTCGCTAAGTACAATAATTTATTTTTTTAAGTATGTTTAGTGCTTTAAAGATAGATATTATAAAAATCATAAATGTTAAACTAAAGATAGCACTTTGGCTACTTTATGTGATAACAATTAAATTTTTGCGTATGATCTGCCTCTTCTTACATCGGATTATTCAACTCAAGTGGATATACCCTTCCGATAAGCGTAGTTCTTGAAATAGAAATTAATTGGCTGAATTTGGAGCGTGCGTCGCTGAAGAGGTGATTAGTGAGCACTTAACCCATCTTCAAACCTTAATATGGTCCCTATTAATTTGGAACAAACGTGCACTGGACAATCGAAACAGTTCGAACGAAGTCCGCTTCAACACGCGCTGTGGGCAATTATGGTCGTCCAATTCCGTTGAACACACAGTGTGGAAATTCTAAATTTATAGGAAATTCGGGGCACTGTTCAATTCGCTCAGATGTGTAATGGATTGAATTATATTGTTGTTTTGTATCGTTCTGAAAGTGCATTAAACTCCAGTTAACGAGAAATTGCTTAGTGCGTTTTTAGAATAGCTGATTGGTCCCATCTATCATCATTATTCTTTTAGGCAGCTTGAAAAATATGACGCCAGTGTTAGTAGCCATGTGTGTCTATGAGCATAACATGTCCACGAAACACAAACAATAGCTGATTATTTTCTACAGGTATTAATACTTACAAGTTGCATATCAATCTTTTAAGTCTTAATAATTACGCCATACATCTATGGAACTCACTACTACTTACTATCCGATGCGCCCAAACTCAAGCAAGCTTCAAATCTCAAATAAATTTCTATATTTTTATTTTTATAATAGGTAAATCCCTTCCCTTGTTTCCCTAGTTTCTTCATTTTGTCCTGTTATTTTTCCTTTGTGTAAGTTGTATGTATTTAAATAGGATGTACATATATATGTATGTTTAATAAATTGACTACCCCGCACTAACTAATATTTTTCCATCACTTTTTATATATGCTTAGCAATAAGGCCGCCATTTGCACATTTTCTAGTTTTTAAGATAAAAAATTATGTCCTGTACCTATTTTTTTGTGTGCCATAAAGGTTATTAGGTATTTTAATGTAAAACAAACAGTCAAATACTGTTAGAACCAGTATTGATAATAAAAATTACGAATTAGCATTCAACCCTCTGTGTCATTATGCTACGCCCGATATAAATGAACAAATTTAACTTCAATTATTTTCAAGTGAGCCGGGTCGTACCGTATCCTTTTCACGTCTACCCTTCCCCTCATTACAATCCACAATCCTCCAGTCCTACATCTAGATAAAAACCACCCATCTTTATTTTTCTCCCTGTATTTTGCTATTTATTCCTATTGGATCCCCTTATTTGATCCTATTTTAAGGAGCACTCTTGTTTATTGTGCTGGGAACTATGTATTTACAATTAGGAAATATTATACTCGGAGGCTGTCTTATCGACGATGTTTATTTATTGATACTGATACACTATCACACCTTTATCCCAAATGGGGCAGACAGAGCATTTTGGGTCTTGCGGCTCTAAGCAGATAGAGCCCAGGTCTGCAAGACCCAACAGCAACTTTTAGCGTGATGATGGGGAACAATAAATTTGAAATAGCGATGGGTTGCTAGCCACATCGCCTATTGATTCGCATTTTCGCTCATTCCTCGCATGGTCGCTCCCTTGATCGGCTTCTACAATCTGTGCGGAAAGAAAAGCGGCTGATAAAGTTTTTTTTTGTCAGACAGCATGGATAAATTTATTTATTGAACAATACGTATTCAATTTTAGAATAAAAAAAATACGTGAAAATTAACAACGGCTTGTGGCAACTACTTAACATTGTAACCTAGCACAGCGTTAAGGTGTTATGTTAATACGATAGTATTAGGTTTTATCGGAAATTTTGATATAATACTTTTAAAAGAGAGATCAAAATAAGAAGGTAATCAATAAATAGATCCAAACGGAACGGACGTACCTATTTTGCTTTTTAGGGGCTCTGTTCATTTCATTTCAATTCAATTCGTAGCAAATGAATTCATCTTTTCATAGCAGGAAACTACTGATGAGTTCGCTGATAAAACTATAATCTGATATTTGACTAGCCAGTAGATAGTTACCCCTTTTTATCTTTGACGTAATAATTACAAATGTAGTACGGAATGGTGAGATTTGAAATGAGATTATAACGATTGTAGTTTGAATTAGAATTACTTCAATAGCACTAGCTTTCCCCGTGACTTTGTCCGCAATAAAGTAAATACACATTGTATATTTCACCATTGCTAAGTTCTTTTGATTTAATTAGCTATTAATGTCTCACTGCTAGAGGAAAGCCTCAAATTTTATTTACACTTCCTTCTCAGTGTTTGCATTACGTTTGGCTTGCTAAAAATCAGTTTTTCGTGTATGCCTGTCTGATAAGCCGGGGCGAGCCTAAAACTTATTTTAGAACAGACGCAATTTTATCTTGCGAGCTGGTTTAGATACAAGAAGGTATATATGGCGCTGAAATAAAAAAAAGTAATTTTTTGACGTCAACTGAAACAACATGCAAAGATAGAAATTGCTCGTTTAAAAAGCTAAATTTTACTAAAAATAAAAACATTTAAAACGGTCACAATGGCGTGTTATTGAAACTGTATAACTGCTGCTTTGTAAAATAAACAGGGATTTCAAACATGTAACAAACTACAGACAACAAGTGACACGATTTGTGCATTCCACAAAATAACCGGCGTTTAGCTTCAATTGCTCCAAACGTGACGAACTTTTAACAATCCGTGGCGCCATCTCACGACATTTTACATTGTCAAAATCAAGAGCACGCCTGCACCCATGTTCACTTCACATGTACAACGCTAATGGATTGTACACTTCTCAAATTGGCACAATTACCCTCTTTTCGCGGCAAATGTCTAAAAAAATCAATTAGACTATATTGTCGCTTTCTTTTTCAAAGTAGGTATACCAATTTGAAGAGAACATTTAATACCATCAAAAAGCTGAAACTTTTAACAATTTTCAGTAAATTTATTCCATATGATTCATACTAGGTATGTACTCGTAGTTTTACGAGCTTTGTGATGTTTCTGTATTTTTTTGCTTTGTTTCACTGCTAAACGCAAGTTTTAGTTTATGAAAAAATACATATTATAAATTATAACCATATTAATATATAATACTCTGTCGCCTTTGCGTTTATTCGATTTGTTTGATACGATGCATACCTATTTTCTAGGAAATCATAGTGCAATACCAAGTCGTTAAGCAATTCAATAATAGTCCCCTTAGAAATCTCATAACTTGAATGAGAAAACTCGCCCCAATATATTGCAATTTCATTTTTATGAAATGGCACATGCACTCGTCACCGATCTATTTTGCGAGTGTTGTGTATGAAATAAAATGACACACCGACTGAACCGGGCAAACACATTTAAAATAACACACTGGAATTTATTTTTTACGAGTTGGTAATAGAGTTTGAATTTCATTGGGAATTCTAGCATGTAGGTGCAACGTCAGCGACCCTAGTTGCACCCTAATCGAATCGCTGTACGCATGGTGACTCCTGTCTTGTGGGTTGGACCCCTGCTACGGACATCAGAGGTCTCTGAAAAATAAATACGCGCCGACCCGGTGCTTTAATTGGACCCTTTTTCCGGTCATCTTTGAAGATTACTTAATTTGGTATTGTTAGCGTGCTGTGATGGTTTGGGTTTGATTTAAGACTCGTTAGTATGAAGCTTATAGTTGCGAGTTGGTCTTCTGCTTCAATTAATAAATTTAATGACGATCGGTGATCTTTTATATATTTTCTTCCAAAGTTTTTTTTTTTCACAAAATGATATGGCTGACTAGGCTTACCTGTGTTATTTTTAATACTTATTTAATTTTGAATATCTACAGTTGTATCTTCTTGTTACAAGTGTATATAAATTTAAATCTAAGTAGAACTTTTTCTGATAAGAACATAGTAACATAGGTTACATTGTAATTTTCCAACTGGAACAGCAACTAATATGAGAATTCGTTTTATCTAACAAGAAAATTAGAGCACTATTTCTTATCAGAAAACAAATCCCTCATTTAGTATTCGGCTTTCTAAATATCCCTATGCGACATTCATTGTCCATAAATCAATGCATCATCTTTGACTAATTCTATACTAGCTAGATAAGACTACATTTTACATATTTATCTCTGCAGTAATGTGAACTTTATGATAATGTAATAAAGCTGAGTTTGGGTTTTTTTTAGTTGTGTATTATGTTTGTATTTGTGATGATACTGAGCTTATAGTGCGCGTGGCCTGGACTTGAAGGCGCGCGTCACTGTTCCGATACGCTTGACTGGAACGAATCGTCCCAATAGGGGACTATGGGAGAGTGCGTTAGCTTGGTAAGACTAGCTTTTGAAAAAGCAATAGACTGATGGACGGCGCAGCACCATAAAAGCGTTTACTAGCGTTAACTACGTTTGCTAGTATTTTGTAATTTGTAAACGCTCTAATATAAAGTTTCTTTATGATCTTAGTACATAACTATTTTTTTTTATTTACCTCCACTGTCCCACTTCTAGTTAAAGGTCTCCCCATATCCTTCCACTCATTCTGGTTTAGTGCGACTTGCGACAAATTCCTCTCAAAACATCTGATGTCATCTTCTTCTTCTTCGTCTAAGCGCATTCCCAGTTGCATCCTCAGCTGTTCTGCTTCGGAGCCCGGGGTGCGCTTTCCCGTTTTTTTTCTCCAATTATAACATGCATGTCAATGGTCACCCAAGGATGCCAAAGACCTTGCAAAATGGAGAAGAAACAGTTTAAATGATTTAGCTATAGTTTTACAACTGACCGCCCCCCTACGTTAACCTTCCTTGGGAATGCAATTGTAGTATGTTAGTTATAGTATAGTTTGTGCTTAGTCCTTAAGTCACCTCTTATGACATCCAGAGACAGAAATGGAGTGGTTCTATTCTAACCCGGAACCACACGGGTAAACAAAACATCTGATATCATCACTTTAATATTTTCTAGGCCTGCCCGGCTTCCTACGACCGTCTGCGCGAGTCCTTTCTGTGATAAATTTTTCCCATCTATCTGGGTGCATCCAGCAAACGTGACCTGCCCAATCCCACTTTAGCTTGGCGGCTTAGTGCCATACATCGACAGCTTCCATTTTTGAACGAAGAGTGTTTGACACTCTATCAAGCCTCGTGATGTTCACACAATTTTCGCTTCTGAGAAAAAAAAGTAGAGAGCACAAAAAAAATGTTATTGACTGTCATAATTTCATTTCAAGAACATAGAGGTAGGACACTGCATGTTAATAAAAGTATTGCATTTTATATCACTATTATCACCATGAATACGAATTAAAAACAAATAAGACGACATCATTGCTTCATTTCATACTATTTTGAACTTAGGTAAATAATTTTGTTATCGACATCTTTCTTATTGTTGTATGATTGATTACCCTAGGTACATCTATATAATGGTTCACCTTTCTGATGAGATACTCGTAAGTAAAAAGATATTAATTTCTTATATTGTTGTTAGGTATAGGTATGTTGTCATTTTAGTACAATTAATTTGTCAAAGCCATTCAAAATAGTGAGCTGTACTTTATATCCCTTTAATTTTTATTTGATGGTACTGCTAACGCGACGCACACATTTTCTAGCATTATGACAAATGTAACATCCGGAAAGGAATATCAAAAGACCCCTTTTGTATTTGGCAGCAAAAATCACTTCTAATAAGGGAACTTTGTCACATGTCCAGCACAATACAGATTATTTTTTCGGTGGATTCCAGAACTGTTGTTACGCAGACATTCGTTTATATATAACTCAATTACTAGACAATTTGTGTTGGATAAATTGTGTTTAGGTAGGTCTGGAAATAACTGTACATTTTAAATTTGATTTATTCGTACTAAATATACATATATTATTAATACTACACAGTAGTTCTGTTGAATGTTTTAACACAATGACTTACACCTCATCTTAATCGCATCCGCAGCAGTGCTGCTTTGGAGCCCGGTGTGCACTTTCTGGCTTTTACTACTCCAAAGCTAACATAAATGACAATAATGATTAACCAAGAAATACAATTAATATGAACAAGGAAAGAATACAAGGAATACAAGGAATGATGATTGACAAGGAATAATAACTGGTTAATTTTTCATGATTACTTGCAGGCTGCTTTTCAATTACGTCATGATACCCTATAATACCTTGAATTGGAAACTATGAACACAAACATAATTATAATAAAAATAATGCATCGCTTGCTAGATGTAAATCTACCAACCGTAATGTTACAATCAACAGTTTAAAATGGAGCACCACCGCAGGCTCTATTTGCCCCGCTTCCTCTAGTTAATGACGTCATAAAAAATAAACCCACCGTTTAGATCCCTCTAGAAAAACTGAGTTTTCTCCTTGCAATGCAGTGACGCGGGAAATTACAATTGTTAGGTTATTTTTATGTTGTTTCCAATTAGAATGTGCAATATATTTGTTAGCAAATTAATAGACGTTTCTTCCCGTCTAAGTGCGTACTTTTATATACATTCAAATATATACTATATAATTCTATTATTATATTCTAATTCTATTCTATATAATTTTACATATCTATGCTTGCTTTTTATTTTATTTTATTTCTGTAAAATTGTATCTACTTATTTTTACTTAGTTTCGGAGCTATGTTTGTCTCATAAACATATATTAATTGTAATTGTAAAACAATGACTGTTTGTGACAAAATACAATTTTTAAAAATTTAAAGAGGGTATAAATTACTTATGAAGGTACCACAGTAGTTTAGGCAATGCAAGAGGTAAATAAGGACGAGCTTTATAATATGTAGCAAGACTTCTATGCAGCTTAAAAAAAAATTTAACTTTTAAACTTAAAATATAAGATTTACGAATTTGTAGTTGTATATTCCTATATGTAGATCTCTGTGGCCTAGTGGTCATCATGTCACACTGTCACACCGGAGCTCCTGTGTTGGATCCACGGTCAGGTTAAGATGGAAAATATTAATTTTTAGATTTACCTGGGTCTTAGATGTTTTATAGTATGTATTTGTCATAAAATATAGTATTGTTTTTTATACAGGGTCTAACAAAATATACTGAAACTTTTTTAAGGCTGGATTCAGTCCTTGATACTGAACAACTTTCCCCAAGGAACATATACCAAAATATGAAAAAAAAATAAAAGTTGACCGATTAACTGATCCGAGTTTGTAGGAAAAGGCAAAAAATATTTTTCATATTTCGACATATGTTCCTTGGGGAAAGTTGTTCAGTATCATGGACTGAATCCGCCCTTAAAATAGATTTATTATATTTTGTTATACGTAGATATAGGTTTTTTAGGCATTCAAAATGCAGTACTAACGTACTCAAATTAAATAATGAAATAAGAAATGGTGGTTTTTTCACCATTTCTTATTTCATTATTTAATTTATAGAATCGTTATTAACATAAGTCTCGAACCTACTTTGGGGCTAGCTCAATCTGTGTGATTTGTCCGTATATAATTACATATTTTTTTATTTTATTCCAATAAGAATACCTTATTGGAATATCTACAATTTCGTAAAAGTTATTTGAGAATTAGTGTCAGTCTACTAGAATCTTGAAACGTTTTAAAGCTTCAAACGATTTCACTACAAGACTTTTGACTTACCTTACTGTTACGGAAGTACAATCTAATTCAATTTGCATCCATTCAAAAGCCACAGAATTCAAAAATAGGCCCAAAAGACATTCCAAAATTACCATGAAAATTAAAGATTGCTTCTCTACCACGCCAGACGACACTGATCAGAATTTATGGCATATTGAGCAGAATAAGGGAAAACAGAAATGGTATTCTTTTCTAGCTTTCGAATATAATTTCAGTAATATATTAAAGTAGAATGAGCATAAGACGATTTTTATTGACACTAAGTGAATTCGATTCTTGTAAGTCGACGCTTTTGATATATCGTGCAGTGAAACCAAAAATGCTTTGGATAATTAATTTTCAAAAAATTACGGTAAAGTGCGTTTGAGTTACGACTTGGTAGAAAAGTTTAATTCAATATGTTTTAGCTTGGCCTGAATTTACAAGTCTCGGAATTTATAAATTAAAAAAAAATACTCTTTTTTTATAGTATTTAAGTATATAAATATAATATATAGGGACAAATCACACAGATTGATCTAGTCCCAAAGTAAGTACGAGATCTGTGTTTAGAAAATGGAATATAAAATGGTGTATGGTTAATGGAAAAAAATAAAAGGAAATAACCTTAATAAATAAAGAAACTACTTAATAGGTTTCATATAGATAGTAGATAGACAGATGGATGGAGCACCGATGGATTTCAATTGACAAATACGTATGTAAATGGGATTTCATTTTATCAAAGAAAAAAATACAGCAAAAGGTAGTTGTAAGTATATTCAGTTATTCCTTATTATGCTCGTACACCCATAAATAGTCACAATCGGGGAGACCAGAACGGTTCTGGTATCCCCGTTTGCGGTTCTGGCAGAACCGCAAATGACTTACGTCTACCACGAGCGACGGTGCGCTTTCTTTGCGAAGTGATTATAGCAAAATTGCGGGCAGCGGTCGTCCCAATCTGTTTTTGCAGAATATTCGCCATTAAAACTGTAATAATTTTGAGTCGGACTTTTAAAACTACAAGCTATGTTAGTTTTTATTTTGGGGCTTGCGTGTGAACTCCCCTTGGAGCATGAATATTTAAGAAATAGGTTAGGTCGTGGGTTAGGTTCTCCAATATATTTAAGACATCTTCTATTCTTCTTCATTGCCATCAAAAAGGTTACTCATTACAAATATTTTTCTTCTTCTTCGTCTAAGCGCATTCCCGGTTGCATCCTGCTGTGCTGCTTCGGAGCCCGGGGTGCGCTTTCCCGCTTTTTCTTCTCCAAATATAATACGCATGTCAATGGTCATTCAAGGATGCCAAAGAGCTTGCAAAATGGAGAAGAAATAGCCGGAACACTTTAAATTCGCTATAGTTTTACAACCGGCCGCCTGCCTGACGTCAACCCTCTTTGGGAATGTATTTGTGCGAAAAGTTTTACAACCGGCCGCCGCCTGACGTTAACCCTCCTTGGTATAGAAATTGTAGCACGACATGTTCGTGCTTAGTCTTTTAGTCGCCTCTAACGACTTCCACAGGAAGAGATGGAATGGTCTTATTCTAACCCGGAACCACACAGGTAAGGGGTACAAATATACGTATGTATATCAAGAGCTCTGGAAAGTTAGCCAGTATTATTTTGATATTATTTTCGTGCTCATGTAGTGGAGACTAAAAAGACCTGATGATGAATAAAAAAAAATTATAAATTTTGAATAGAAAATAATAAAAAAAGAAACTTTATTAACTTTG
The DNA here is from genome assembly GCA_963576875.1 of Acrobasis repandana. Classification (NCBI taxonomy): domain Eukaryota; kingdom Metazoa; phylum Arthropoda; class Insecta; order Lepidoptera; family Pyralidae; genus Acrobasis; species Acrobasis repandana. The sequence goes on along the minus strand of OY756223.1, from coordinate 8,019,127 downwards.
GATTTTTTAAGTAATTACACCAAACTTTTATTTTCAAATAGGCTTCAAGTGAAGATTATTTTTATGTTCAAATTATTAAAACAATGCAAAGCGCCTTTTAATTGGAGCGAAATATAACTTGCAACTATGTATGTATATTTCTAAGGAATACACGCAGACGAACTCACACAAAAACTTGGTACAAGAATTCGGGACGTGTTATCAAAAGCTATTTTTGAAAGACAAAAACCAAAAAGCTAACGATGGATGAAAAGTTAAGTAGTAGAGAAAGTTAATTTCTGTTTTATTGTTTGATGCTGCACTGGCAACCGTTTGTGAATTAATTAAGGCTCTTAATTATCGCTTTCGAAGTTGAATTAATTAAGAATTGTGAAGTGTGGGTAAAGTTTTATTCAGTTTAGTAACTCGTATGTAAGAAAAAGATTTAAAATGTGACTCACATTGATCTGTGGCTCTGTAATATTTTGATGATACATATTATTTTTATTATTTCTTTTCCAAGTTACTTCATGACCGGGTGTCGAATGAAATGTTGATGATCACGTTACTTACAATTCCTCGCGTGCTATCGCGATCTGGAGTTTGTCTATGACCTTTTTTCACCGTTTTTCCCAAAGTCTCTCTTATTCGGTTTGTCTCCCCATCGTGTTTTTAGTAGTTGCCACTTGATACATTGGCCACTCATACTTCTTAGGATTGCCTAACTAATATTATAAATGCGAAAGTGAGTTTGTATATTTGTTTGTTTATTTGTTTGTTTGTTACCTCTTCACGCTTTATCTACTGAACCAATCTTCTTGAAAATTTGCATACACATAGTTAGGAGTACTGAGAAGAGTACCTTTTATCCCGGAAAAATGAATGTCCCCGTGGGATACGCGAGTGAAACCGCTGGAAAAAGCTAGTACTTAATATAACCATTTGAATATTTTCCTCTCAGCGAAATTTTCATTAGGTACGTTCCACTATCATTTATATTCACTGACAATCTCCTTTGCGTAATGGGTAACCGCTAGTCCTTCACTCTGGAGGTTCTGGGTTCGATCTCCAGGCATGGGAAGCTGGAAAATTGCATTTTTAAATTGTTCTGGGTCTTGGAATCTATTTACATACGTATTTATCATAAAATATAGTATCGTTGAGTTAGTATCCACTAGTACAATGTTAACTTACTTTGGGGCAAGTTTTTTGTGTGATTTCTCCCTATTTATTTATTTATGATACATTCTTGAGATGAACGTATTTCAGATTTTGTCTTATCGCCAACCCTAAGTTTTAAGGTGAATATATAAGCAAATGCCCTTGAAGTGTGAAATAAATTGTTAACTCGTATACATGGTGATAATTTTCATATTGCTCTTCGTCATGCACTAGATAGCCCTTTAAATTATTTTATGAACTGCCGTTGAAACTATTATTGGTGATCCGTCTAGCTTTAAAACTTGCCGTGGCCACTTTTGGCAGAGGCAAGTTTTAAAGCTAGACGGACTAATGTAAATACTTTCAACGGTGGTTCGTAAATTAATTTAAAGGGCTATCTAGTGCATGAAGAAGAGCAATATGGAAATTATCACCATATTTACGAGTTAACAATTTATTTCAAATAAGGGCGCCACTTCAAGGCCATTTGCTTCTATATTCACCTTAAAAACTTGTACAGCCATGTAATATACTAATATATTTTTTTTGTAAGCCACTTCAAGTATTAAAACTCAAACCACAATATCGTTCCAAAATTCCTTTTAGAACAACAAAGCATCACACGGCTCGTCGTGTCCAATCTATCGAGTGCGAAACCCGATAGTCCACGGCCCTTCAGTGACTTGGAGATGGCGTGAACGGTAGCCGGGGGATCGGGTGACAGCCCCCCGCTGCGTCAGCAATTTGTTTTGATAAAGTGTCATTTTTCCAGATTTGTGTTGTGACGTGTCACACGCGACTGTTGGCGGATAGATAGATGGATAAATAGATAGGGGTAAATCACACTTTAATCTCAATCACTTTCAAATAGTGATTCAGTTCTGTTGAATAGCTTTGTATACAACCTTAATTGTGACGTTCTATGGGTAAAGGCACCTTATGGACGCTGGCGTTTAAGACGTTTAGAAAAACAATTCGTACAATTAACTTAGCATAAATAAACAACCAACCACAGAGGGATCGCCGTGGCCACATACTGGTCACAGGTGATTTAAAATTGAAGCTACAGTGTAACCATTTCGACTCGATAAGAAGAAGCATGAATAAACACAATGTCGTAAGTGCCAGCGTCCATAAGATACCTTTACCTGTGGAGCATCACAATTTATTTGTACTTTTCTTAGTAAAACCACAGAATGTAAAACTAGATGCAATTTGTTGAGATCAATAACCTATCGGCGTTCTGAAATTAGGTAATACGAATTCAGGCAGAGATAATATACTCGTGTTTGCTAAGAGGTAGGTCAATCTACTTGACTAGCCCTCACGTTCTTTGATCAAATTTATAATTCTACGGTACAAGATTGCCCCTAGGCAGGTTACGTGCAGTATACGTATATATTTAAGTATTTAATCAGCTATTAAAACATTACTCAATCTAAACAATTCATGAAAGGTAGCTGAATAGTACAGAGTTTTTAATAGATTCAGAATATCTAGATTTAGTCAAATCTATCAATTTTTGGGTTGTAAAATGTCCTGAATTCATAATAGTATTTTTTTTTGCAGTAAAGTATTTTTTATTTATCTATAACAACAATATAACATTATTATTTTTAAACTATAATAATTAAACTTAACTAAGACTAGAATAAAAAGAAAAGAGAAAGGATAAAAGAAAATTACGTATTTTGATCGAATGAAAATTCGGAATTAAAATTTCTTCCGGACTGGTAGAAAGTAATGTAGTAAAGACAAGAACTACTTATTTAGGATAATCTGCCATTAAAAATATCTGAATCCAATCAGAAACGCGGCACTAGCGCAATCTTCGCCTCATTAGCAGGCGCTCGAGCGGGTAATTTTGCGGTCACCGCGAACGAGACGGCAAGACCGCAGACCCGCCACCCTAGGGTTAGACCTTTTTGTACCAGTATTTATGTATAACTATAGTATTTCTGTACTTCGTCCTTTTTTAGCATTTACTGACAAACTGCCTCCGATATCTGATAATTACATTTTTAACAAAAAAAACAACCGACTTTAATTTTTTTATGGAGTTTTTTCCATATCTCCAAAGTTCTTCATCATATCTTCACCAAATTAAAATGGGACCAACTTGGAAGGTTTTCAAATAAATAAAAAAATATTAAAATCGGTTTACAATTGGCCAAGATATCGCGTAACAAACATACCTACATAAAAAAAATATACAGTCGAATTGATAACCTTCTCCTTTTTTGAAGTCGGTAATTAAAATAAGGACCTAAAGACATTGTTAAAATTTCGAATACTCACGCTCACGACGAATAAGTCCCGAATAAGGAGATAATTGGCAGAGGTAAAATTAGTACAAAAACATTTATAAATATGTCACCGATCAAAAATTCCGATTTTGAAAGAAGAAAGAAGGCTAGAAGCCTGTCATGCGTGTGTTTATGGTTTCTAGGCAAGAAAAGACGTTGAATTATTTAACATCTTAAAAAAATATCTGAAACTATTTTAAGAGTGAAGTCTGTCCATGATACTGAACAACTTTCCCCAAAGAACGTAAATCGAAATATGAAAAATGATTTTCGGTCTTCTCTCGGTCTCTTACAAGTTGACCGATTAGCTGATCCTAGTTTGTTTGAAAAGCAAAATAAAATATTTTTCATATTTTGCGAAAGTTGTTCAGTATCATGAACTGAATTCACCCTTTAAATAGTTTCAGTATATTATATTTCCTTAGACCCTGTATAGGTTTGTAGATCAGTACATATGATAAGTAGATGGATATACACAAAGGGCAGAGACAAAGTGTAGATCGTATACTTATCCACCTTGCCTACGGTTTGGGTGGATAATTTGTTATTTTTCTTTCCTTTACGAGTAATTTTTAAGGGACAATTATGAGTAAAAGACAGCAATATTTACTGCTATATACTTTATATTTACAGCTAGTCCCAGTCATCCTGATTATATTTATTAGTATTTATATTTATGTATTTATCTATTGTATTTTATCCATGTTAGTATATATGTATAGTTATTATATGTTTAAAAGTATATTTGTGTATAAGTATACCTATGTGTCTTTGATTATATATAGTTTATTTATATTAAGTTTGCTTATTTTTGTGAATTTTATTACGCCAGCGACACATATTTTCTGCTTGGTCTAATGGTTGACCGGGAGAGAATGCCATATGGCATTAGGTCCGCCACTTGTACTTTTATTTTATTGTGCAATGAAGATTAAATAAATAAATAAATAAATATTTTTATACGTACACACTTAAATCGAACATTTTGATAAAAGTCAAATTCATAGTTTGCATTCATATTTTATAGTCACATTCATTATTTTGTTTCATATATACGAACTTTCTTACTAGTTCTATTTATACTATAAAACAAACGAATTAATTTTGTGCCAGAAAATATAACAGCGTTGTTATCACGCAAAACTACAATTTTTATGAAATTGTCATGAAGAGAAAATTATCAATAATAACAAAATAAGTGACAATTATAACTAATTTACGAATAATGACCAGAGCAAGACATGTAAAAAACAGGTCAAAATCATTTTTCTAATTTTAAAACGTTATTTCTAGCTACTGAACTCATATTTATCAATTTGACCAATTTTCCATGGTACCGACTGCATTATGAGCTCAATTGTATCCGATTTACTATCATTGAGTCAAAAGGCGTGTGTGAGACATCGCATCAGAGCTTTATAGTTGGTTTTATTACTTATAAATGAGACCATTAAATTTATAGTTCGTATGATTAAGTTTACGATATACCGGTTCCGTTAGAGGTATTACACCATAGAAGTTTTGCTCTATCTTTATAATTTTCCTAAACAGTCCCTGTATATCTTCGTAAACATTAATTAGGTAGTAAACTAGAAAAGTTAAGAAATAACGCAATACAATCTCACGTTTATATCAGTCATCAAGACGATAAATGGAATTCTAAGGAGAGATTGGAATTTTACATCAGGTACTCAAAACAAAGGTCAATGGTCGTGAACAATTAAATGGCAACTAACAATACACAATAGTTTACAAAAATACATAAAATTTTATATCAAACATAACAATAGTTGATGTTGATACGTCTTGATCGTTTGCAATCTGTGCCAAGGCGAGTGATATTTTATCATGGGTTTCGGTAGTTAGCGATACCCACGACGTGTCCAGTCCATTGTGAAATGAAAAAGATCGTGACATTTATCAAGAGGACGTCTAACGAGCTTAACAATGCCACTGCCAAAATGTCGAGTATCGGAACAGTTTAGTCAAGATCAGTGACGGTTTTAGTAGTGACAGCGCCCTGGACGAGATTGCTACGCGCAGCCCCCATTCTCCGGCTTATGTTTGCGTTCTGCTTAAAATAAGTTTTCACAAAAAATAAAATAGAAAATTAGGACTAGAATCGTTGATGTTATATTTAAAACAAGGAGATGATTATCTGGAAAAGAAAGGTAAATTACGAGTACATACAAGTATTCAGAAATAAAATATTATTACCTAGGTATATGAATATGTATTAACTACGAGTACTTCTTATATTAGCGTTTTCTCAATAACACCCTTATTCACATATCTATATCACTAAAAGGTTTTATTCTTAAATTCTATGGCCTAAACAAAGATATTTTTAGGATTTTTAGTCATTCAGGAAGCAGTATTGAACTAAATCCTAACTAATATTATAAATGCGAAAGGGGGTTTGTATATTTGTTTGTTTGTTACCTCTTCACGCTTTATCTTCTGAACCAAACTTCTTGAAAATCCTAGCTAATATTATAAATGCGAAAGTGAGTTTGTATATTTGTTTGTTTGTTACCTCTTTTCGCTTTATCTACTGAGCCAAACTTCTTGAAAATGGGATTTGCAATACGCGAGCAAAGCTGCTGGCAAAAGCTAGTGATGAAATAGAAAATAGTGAAAAAGTACCACGCAAGCGAAAGTTTAACCAGCGACCTCCATGGCTAACATGCGTGCCAGGACAAAATTATGGCGCCCCATTTTATCTCTCGCCCTAGGCGTTTACCCAACTACGACCGCTCCCACCCCACAACTCAAGATCATCACCAAATAATTTCAATATAAATAAACATAATTGAGAAATTCACGCTATGAACCAAATTAGGACAAGGTTGAATAACAATGGTAATTGTTAAAATAACATATCGGAGATGAAACGAAGATCATCCCATACGGTGCTAGCGGAATGTTATATTTGCAGCTTGCGTTTTACTTTTAGAATTTGTAATACGGATGATTTTCACAAAGTTTTAGTACTTATCACGAAATTTTTCCTTACCTTTAACTACGAAGATATAACCAAAAGTATGCAAGATTGTCCGATGATTTACCTACTTTACAGATAGACTTGGGAAATGTAAATTTTCCACATGTTCTTGATCTTTACTTTACTTGATTAAGTTGTCGTTGTCGTTTTTCTGTGATACAATTAAATTAATTATTCCGATTTTTTTATGTCCATACATAATACTTGTACTATTTACATTTTTAAATGTCAAACACGAATAAAACTGCTTCCCTTACAAAACTTCATCTGCTGAACGAACATTTATATGAGAAGTTAAAAATGTTTTCGTATTTCTTGGTAATCAATAAGGTAGATTAAATTGACTGTTTTGAATAAAAGTGCTTTGTAAGGAGACTAGCGCCATCTGCGTGTGATCTCCACAAACACGGGCAAAATTATCGATTCATCGATTTCCCGTGCGGGGATTGTCTTTGCCCGACCAGAAAAATATTCATTGTCTTTATGTCAAAGTCTCAACTTGTCTTTACGTCAAAATAATGGACTTGTTTTTTGTGAGGAAAAATGTAAAATCGGTGTGGCATCCGCGTGCTTTTGGAAGCAATGAGTTTGTGATTTTGATATAAATAATGAATGTTTCGTTAGAACTGTCGTTAATTGTGTTTGTGACCAATTCATTTGGCACGGCGGGGAGCCGAAATTGTTTGTATTACGTAAGGAACATTGATTTGTGTGACAATTGTGAACCGCGTGCCATGCGCTTTGAAAATTATTAGTTTGTGACACTGTAAGTGAACAATAGTGAATTATCGAAAGAAGAACAAGAAAATTATTGTGTTATGACAGTGGTGTAATAAATACAAAAATAATACGACGTATTAGTTGGGGCAAATACATGAGCTCATGTGGGGTTATTGTAGGGACCCAATTCTTCTGCACCACTGACCTACCTTGGGTCTATGAAGAGACCTGAGGCCGTCGCCAGCCCTGAGGAGGACCACGGGATCGACGCGAAGGCCAGGCGAGGCTGCCTGAGGACCGCGGGGAAGCGGTGAGTTTTATAATTAATGCAATTACTCTTAGTTAGAATTCAGTTAAACTCATAATTAAGTTAAGTTAGGTCCCTGTACCTATGTATATACAGTATATATATACAGTATGTATATACAGTATGTATATACAGTATGTATATACAGGGTGGTAGCAGACTGCGTAGGTTGTATGTGTGTTTGTTTGTTGCCGTTGAGATTGCCGGACTCGTACCAAGAGCCTAGTCATAAAATCTCTTGGTACCCAGAACGTAATCTTAGCTATCTGCGCCTACATTTTTGGTAGCAGAGCATTTGGTAACATTGACTGTAAACATTTGTACACTCGTAAAAAGTCTGCCTGTGTAGGTACACCTACTCGTGTGTTGTAGTAAGCTGTTTTTAGGGTTCCGTACCCAAAGGGTGCAAACGGGACCCTATTACTGAGACTCCGCTGTATGTCCGTCTGACTGTCTGTCCGTCTGTCACAGGGCTCTATCTCTTGAACCGTAATGGATAGACACTTGAAATTTTCACCGATTATGTACTATTGTGGCCACTGTAACAACAAATACTAAAAATAAAAAAAGTTTTAAATAAAAGGGGGTCGTCATGAAAAAAACGTGTTTTTTCAGCGTTTTTAACTAAATATTTATATTGGCATTAACTAGATACTTACAATTTTTACCGATTATGTATTACTATAGCCGCTATAATAACAAATACTAAAAATAAGATAATGTTAAAAATTAAAGAGGGTCTGAATACAAGAAACGTGTTTCTTCAGCGTCTTAAAACATTGTACGGAGATACGGAATCCTTCATGTACGAGTCCGACTCACTTGCCCGTTTATCTTATCTATGCTATCTCAATGTTTTAATTCATGATACAAACAGTACCTATTTACAAAATATGTTGGTAGTTTCTTCTCATCACTCAATTTAATAAAAAAAACGTGATAGTGTTTATGAGATATCATCTCGGTATTTAGGCCAGCGTTATTATTAGTGAAGTAGCGATGACTTCATTCTACAACGCTGTTAAGGTGACTGTAGATTTAACGATGATGACATATAATATACTCACCAATTACTGCTACAGTCATAAATCAATCGGAAGTATGATAAGTCTATTGGAAACATTTTATATTTTTCGATGTCGGTATGTTTAATGGCAATCAGTGCTTGGCTAGAACAGAAGACAGTTGGTGCAATAAAGTAGACAAGATGCTTGCTGAGACAAGCGTACAGACCAGTCGGAAAACCGTCATCGATAAAAGGAAGGCAGTAGTCAAGATTGGTATAAAACCGCAGAAAATAGCACAAAAAAGGGAGGCGTACCAGTGAGTGGTTCTGGGTGGATTATGACTATACATATTTCACGTACCTATCATATAAAAAAATACAAAATACAACACTTTTTTGAAATAGCATCATAACAATAACTAATTTACAGAATTAAAGTATTCATTACCCTTAATTTTCTCGTGAGATGATGATACAAACATGTATTCACAGCTATTATAATAGGTACTTACATACGATTCTGACCTCACAATTTTAGAACTTAACACTTTTTATTGTAGAATTTAACTGTTAACACCTACCTATTAACAGTTTAATTCTACAACCTTCAGAAAAAATAATCTCACGATCTTTGATCATGTGATCCTAATGAATAGGTATACAGAGTTACTGGTATCTAACGCATAACCTTTTTGGTGCAAGTTCAGTCCATGATACTGAATTACTTTCCATAGAAAGCAATATCGAAAAACGAAAAATAAAAATCGTCTCATACTGATGTGTATGGGGGAGCTGAATTTATTTTTCGTTTTTCTATATTGGGGATTTATGGAAAGTAGTTCAGTATCATGGACTGGACTTGCACCAAAAAGGTTATGCGTTAGATACCAGTAACTCGGTAACCCTTTGTTTTTGTAGATAATCAACGTCTGGAGAGAGTCGACAAATATTATTACGTCACGATATTACGTCAGCCAATTTCAATTTGCAATCGTATTACTGTTTAACAAATTAGATGAGAGGACCTATAACAAAATCAGTAGGCGTAAAAGGGATAGATTTCGGAGTCAAATTAGTTAACCTTTAGATTCCTGGAATAATCAGCGTACGAAGTCTTGTTGGTCCTGCCTGCTGCCACTCTTGTTATACGTGTAATTTGAGCCATATTTGATTAAACTACCTACATCAGCTCTTAGAATAACATCACTCTCTCTGTCACAGACTAACTGTTAGGATAGACAAGCTAATGTTACTTTTTCCAACTAATTCCAGTTCTTTTGTAAAAATTATCATCATCAACAGTATCAGTTTTTTTTTGTTAGCAGGAGCACGACCTTTTTTAAGTACTTTGTAGAGCTCAGTAAAGCTTCATTATCATCATAATCAGTCACACGAAGTCCAGTGCTGAACGTAGGCCTCTCCAAAGAATTTCCAAAATGACCGATCTAAAGCAACGAACCGATGGCCGATGAAGCAAAAAGGTTCTCGAATGGTGACCACGTCCTGGCGAGGGAAGTGTAGGACATCCACCAACAAGGGGGTTAGATGACCTGATCAAAGACACTGGAAAACGCTAGATGCAGGTTGCTTTAGACATAGAGCAACTGAACTTTCTTGACGTGTTTTTTATCCATTTCTGTCTTATATCTATGATCACTCTGCTGTTCTCGACGCAAGAATACGCCAGTTATTGTAATTGATTTTTATCTGAATTAATCAAACTCGAAACTCTTGTTGATCTTACTTTTAAATTGATTCAGATTTGATAAAAGTTATTGTGATACTTTATAGGACATTGATCTTTTATTTTAATAAGATAAATACAAATAATTGTGGGATGTTTCTTTTCTTGAAGTGTAAACGAACTTACAACATAACACTATGCCGAAGTAATTATGTAGACCTCTGCTGTTTGCTCTGAGTAAATATGCTGGGGTCTTTCGGTTCTATTTTTATTATATAACTAATATCAACGCTATACCATGTCGTCGGTTTCCAACAACGAGATCTATGTACTTACGTACTAGAGAAGACGCCACATACAACATTTGTGTTCTGTTCATCATATGCTATTACTGTTAACCTCACATTAGTCACTCTCTAGCAATACGGGCATAAAACACTCCACAATTCATTAAAAAAAACACTGTCAACTTAGTCAAAAATGCCTTGGTGTGTGTTGAGATACTGCACTAGTAACTCAAAGAACAAAACAAAATTTGAAGGAATAACTTTCCATCGGTAAGTAACTAGATTTCATTGATTGAAAATTAAATACGGATTGCAAAATTTCGGCTGCCATAATGAATGTAATGAGTGAATGATCTGTCAACCGATGGAATGATTCGTCATAGACTAACAAAACAGAAGTGAAATGTAGACATCATAAATATGCCTACATTTCACTTTCTTCATGGAAGCATCGAAAAACTATTTGTTTGCTACTCAGTTACTAATGTTTGTAAAACGTTTAAAAATGTTTAAGTTTTATTATTTTTATCTACATATGCTACAAATGCTTTACAAAAGTTTCCTAAAATCCTATAAATCCTTTATAAAATTAAGTCATATCTCGTAACGTCTCACTAGGACCTCCGATCCGAGGGCTCAAAAATTTTGTATGTGGGGGCTGTACCCCTACAAGTGCCCCGCGCAACTTGAAACTGCTATCAGATTTTGGATCAAAGATGGCCGCTTACACATTTTTGATGTTTTATTATGTTTGTCCCTATAATTCTGTTTCCTCGTAACTGCTACGCGGCTAAATCGATTTTGATAAATTATTATATAACTATAGGCCGATTACAAATCTTCATTTATGTAATCTAAATAAACATATGTAATTTAGACCCAATACCTACGTATATGATTATACGATACATTAAATACAGAGATAGCTAACAAAGAAAAAAAACAAAAATGTATACAAGTACACGAAATCACTTTCTTCTAGTGCAAAACATTATGTTAAGAAATTAAATAAGAATAATAAAAGGTTACCAAAGAAACAGATATGTGCAGTTTAACTTTTACCTTTATAAATATGATAGTCGTGAGTCTACAATCTAAAAATACAACGATACAACAATCCATACACCCATCCGTACATCCAGCCATACTTATCAACATCCGCATTTATTAAAATATATGATTTAATTTGAACCACGTACTCGTAGGTATGTAAAAATATATTGATATTTCTGTACTACTCTCGTGTTTAGTCTATATTACCAAAAAGGACATGGCCGTGTTTGAAGATGCCGAGTCTATATATTCATGTCAATGGTTTCCAACAAGAATAAAAAAATAGGTACCGTTACAAACCCTTCGCCTATTTAGAAAAACTCTATATATTAATGAGAAGGCCAATCTATCTATAATTTAAGAACTACGTTCTTGTCTTGTCTTGTGGAGAAGTTTCTATAGAAGGAAAAATAGAAGCAAGAAGAGGAAAAGGAAGACCAAGAAGAGCATTTATAGATCAAGTGAAGAAGAAAGTTGACTCCGTGTCGTATAAGGAGGTCAAAAGGATGGCTCAAAAAAGGGAGACATGGAAAAGGCCAATAATAACGAAAAAAAACAATCATTTTTAAAACCTGTATGTATATATAAAATATTATATAACGTCTAACAAAAATATACCTACTGAAACTACTTTAATTTTATGACGCTAAATAACTTTCCCCAAGGAACATAAATATCAAAATATGTGAAAAAAAATTACTTTCCATAGAAACTCGGATCAGCTGATCGATCAACTTAAATAAGGGAAAGTTGCTAGTATCATGGACTAAATTAAATTAAAATTTAATTATGACTTAAAATAGTTTAAGTATATTGCTTAGACCCTGTATACACCTATCGATATCACTATACTATGCAGCTAGTTTACATTCTAAGTTTTTTTCTTTTCTCCCAGACGAGAATGGATAGATAGACATAGACAGACATATTTTATGGAACTGTTATTGATATAGATATAGCCTTATCTATATCAATAACAGTTCCATAAAATATGTCTATCATGTTAACTATATTGTTCTCCAAAAAAAACCGCAGAACAAAATTGAAAAAAAATCTTGAAAATCTTGGACATGAAAAAGACATCTTTACGAACTAAAAATATCATTTACGACTCTAGATCTGAGACATATTTTAGTAGCTCGGTCAGATATGATTTAACGCAGTGGCGAGATCTACAGAATTAATAAATGGGGAGTCCCTACCTTTGGTCTCCTTTTACGATCGCGTTTGACAATTTATTGCGCTGTAAAGTCGAACCACTAGAATACGCTGGACTGTATAAGCTATTTAGAGCATGTGTGTTAAATTGAAAACCTGACAAAGTTAAATTACTTCGTCTTACTGAATATTTATAGAAATGTACTATTGCAAGTGCGAGATTTAGACAGAAAAGAACTCGTTTTTAAGTGTAGGTGTCAATATGTAATTATTTAACAAACGAACACTTGTAATACTCGAAGAGCTCACATCATAGTAATAATGTGATGTAAGTAGCAATAGTTTGGCAATATAAAAGGTTTGCAATTTGATGAAAAAGGCAAAAAACTATTAAAGATGTTATTGACTTTTATTATGTGCCTGCCACGAGGTATATTTCTAGATTTACGTAAATTAAACATTTTATGAAGAATTGTACTGTTAAGTTTTTTTTTTCTTGTTAGTCAATTAGGTCCTATTGTTGGGCAAAAACTTTCCCCCTTTTTCCGTACATCCCGATCCCTTGATATCACCCTCCACTCCTTCTCAAAATGAGTGAAATCATTATATAAAATTCCTTCTTCCAAAATTTTTTATACAAAAATCCTTGGAGGATACCTATGTCCAGCAGTGGACTTCCTGCGGCTGATATGATGATGATGATTATATAAAAAATATAAAAAGTAATATCTCGTGGTAGGGGCATCGCCTTCCCGGTTTTAACTTTCCTTTGGCGCTTCGTTAGCCATGTTTGTATTTATTTAAAACGTGATAAGTCTTCTCGGCGACTGAAAGGGAAACGGGATGTGTTCGCAGACTCTCGGAATTCATTTGCCATTTCCTCGGCTAATCTTTTAGTGTCCTTAAGTCGGTGTAACTTTTAAAGATTTAAACATGTTCATTAATTATTGTCATTAAATTTAAAACAGCCTATACTTACGAATATTAATATAATATTCGCCTTTTCTGCCAGACATGGAACGTATTTTCAGATGACATTAGAAATGTGTCGCACATTTTTATATATTAAATCAACTACATTTTCCATGCTGATCTTAAAAAAACTTAAAAAACTTAGAATGTACCAGCTGCTTCTCTTCCCATCCAGACCATAAAGACGTTTGTAGAAATCATGTTAATAGGCGATGTGGCTAACAACCCATCACTGTTTTGATTCCTTTTTTCTTTAAACACGCTAAAAGTGGCCTTTGGGTCTTGCAGCCCTGGGTTATGTCTGCCTCATTGGGGATAAAATTGTAATAGTGTATCAGTATCATTATCTACATGCTCCAAACGTACTTTTTACTTAAATCTCAATTCTACCGAGATTGACGTAATGTGGTGGTGGCTTTGTTGCTTTCAGATTTTAGATAAGTCAGACATGGTCATGTTTTTACCTTATGAATACTCCAAAAAACTGTATTTCAACTTGTATTTGCAACTTTTTTGTCCCAGTCCAATTACAATCTTCTAAAAACGAAAGGAACTTGATGCTTAAATTAACTATTTTTGATATTATTATCCATGCGAATACAACATATTATTTTATTACGTATTTTTATACATTGCATGTACAACAACTCGCAAAATCATATTTTATACCCATAATAGCAAAGTTTTTGTGAAGTGACTTGTCACCCTCACATCGATGCTTTTTTATATAAAAAAATAATAATAAATAGGTACCTACTTAAATCTTAAATACTTTCATTTAATGTGAGTTCTTTAGAACCCAGACCATTTTACACCAATAATAATATTTAAAATTAAATCTAAAGACATAAATACCATTTATATTACACATTTAAATATTTGTATAAGCGATGAATATTCACATTAGTCGATACAAGTGTCAACAACGATCGAGTACAATGAGTTATTACAACGGCGAGTATACATTAGGTTGAATGCTATATGTATGAGTAAGTATATTGTTTAGCTAGTATGAATATTTTTTGGTTCCCATCTGACATATAAATCACAGCAAATATATGAAGTTTAATAATTATCTTTGTCAAATTAAGTTAATGTTTATGCAACATTGGTGTAAAAAAATCTGTGTCAATCATGAAGCCCCAGTGCCCAAATAAAAATTAATCAGTTTATCATAGACAAACAATCATATATTCACTCCATAAAATAATAGCGGGCGATGAAATGCAGCATACTAAAAGTACGAAGAGTGAATATTGTAAGTCCGTAATGAAGATCTGTTTTCTAACACTGGAGTTGTCAAAGTCTTCATCAAGACAGACAAACTTTAGTGGGATTGGGACTGTATGCCGCATGCTTCCGTATATATGGGCCTGGAAGACCACCTTGTGGGTGCAGGAAGGGGGCAGGCGTAGAGATAGACCACAGATAAAATGACGACACGACATCGAACATTAAAAAGGAGTGGCAGTAGGCTGCTATAAAAAGAGAATAGTGGAGAAAGGAAGGGAGGCCTTTGTCCATCAGTGAAACACCTCTACAAATTAAGAAAAAAAAAGCAATAGCATTTGAAACCCAAGTATCGACATTTATTATTGAAATCTTTCAGTTTAGTACATGTATGTATAAAACAAACCATTGACGAATACACGAGTACAATGCAGCATAAGCAACTTAATACACCGACAAAACTATAAGATTGTTAGAGTTGAATCGCATTGATACATCATCATCGCATGGAAACTACAATATATGTAAGTAGTTTCTTACAACTCTTTTTGGTTTTATGATAAGTAATAGTAAGCCGCAGGATACAGAACTATCCGGCCTTTTTAAATTGTGAATATTAGTAGATAGTATAAGGTAGTTTAATATGTATATTATTTTTATTTTACGTTGGTGTAAAAAAACAAATGTGAAATCCAAAAAAAAAAATTAAATATTATTTTCTCCGTTAAATCTAAATGAGATGACAACTAAAAACGCATGTTAATCGACTCGTTCAGTAAACTCGATCAGTATATATAACAATCGTTGAAAGTACGCATGGGAGTAAGCGGGCTCTGAAAAGAAATTGAATTTGTAACCAGACACTCATGGACGGTTATTATGCGAACTCCTTTGTTCTTTATAATAATACTCGCGGCACAAATAAAGGTGTTTATTTTGTTGTGTTATAAAGTGGAACTTTGTTATTTTAAAGCTTCAGTCGCAGGCACGTAGCTTATTTATACTCATTCATTGATTTATTTTCTATTCGAAAGGTTTAATTTTTGGTTTGTGAATATTCCCGTTGCGAACTTTCACGGCTACGTTAATATTAGCATCAGCAACATACAATTTCATATTTAGATATATGTATGTTCCTTAGGGAAAGTTATTCAGTATCATGGACATATTCATTGCCTTCATATTTTTTTTTAGGTTTTTGCGACGATATTTATAATTATATACTTAAAAAAATATACTGAAACTATTTTAAGGGTGGACCTTATATTGAAGGCAATGAAAAAGGTATCAAAAGTATAATAAATATAAGTATAAGAAGAATATTTCTTCTTTCAACAAGCAGACAAAGCAGAAAAAGGAAGACTTTTAAATAAAAAATATATTTATACAAGCCTGGGCTACCGGGAGTAAAAAAAAAACTGGTATTCGAGACATTAAAAAGGTATATTCGTCTTTAAAACCTAAAATAATTAAGCAACACTTCCTAGCGTCTAATTTCTGAACATCCCGTCATCGTTTATTCACAAATCCTTTCAAATTAAATCTTACCGCGTTTCTATTCTTTTATTATTCACTCCTTTCTTAACTTACATCATCTGTCCTTCTCTTACAAGTCGCACTGTACCGTTTCGGTTAGTAAAGCCTAGATTTAGGATCTAGGAAGATAGATGAGATAAAAGAAAGACCAGATATCGGCAAATGAGATAGGTATAATGAACAACTATTACATTACATTAGTTACAAAGATTCACAAGAACACTAGGTACAGATTAGGTAGTCAGGGTCGTGAGTTATAGGCACTAGATCAGTTGAGTAGCCCTTCTAGGTATAAGAACTACTTAGCTTCAGATGCTGCCCGCTCGATGTCACAGCACGTACACATTATAACTCTTTCATCCTATACATAATTTCCAAAAATGCAGAACCAGGCAGCTAATTACAAAAGCAAATATCCAATAGGTCGACCAAAATTCATCATTAGCCCGAAACACGAATGACTAATCTGGCTAATTAATGCTTACCAACGTTTGTGCGCGTTTAGTGCTGTCCGTTATTTGTGTGTTTGAAATGAGCAATATTTTAGCAAACTTCGGTATGTAAAATCTTACCTCAACCACAGAAGACAGTAAAAGTATCACATACAGAACGAAATATCCTAAGGTCCCACGCAATATGCGTGCCCGTTCCCCGTCCCCGCACCTCTCCCCCGTCCTCGCCTTGTCGAGGGGCGAGAGCGGGCGAACACACACGCATTGACGTGTGCACAGGGGAGAGGTGCGGGGACGGGGAACGGGGACGCATATTGCACGCACCTTAGGAGATTCCATTCTGTATGTAATACTCTTACTGTTTTCTGTGCTTCAACAACCTCAAAGTTAAAATCACTCTACTCTTTTTGCCTCTTATTGGAGGTACGACCACAGTTTACATATAATCATGATACATACATGTTTACATATAATGTGATACAATATTTCGTTTTATATGTAATATATTAATTATTTGTTTATTGTGCCTATCACTACGTAGTATAAAACAAAGTCGCTTCCTGCTGTCTGTCTGTCTCTATGTATGCTTAGATCTTTGAAATGGGAGCTACTGAAGGTAGTACATGCAGATGTTTGTGGACCTATAGAAGCCAGATCTATCGGAGGAAAGAAATATTTCATGCTATTTGTAGACGACTACAGTAGAATGGCATTTGTTTATTTCTTAAAGACGAAAGATGAAGTATTCTCATATTTCAAGCAATTTAAGGCGTTGGTGGAAAATCAGACTGGTAAGAAGCTGAAAGTGTTCAGGACAGACAATGGAACTGAATTTTGCAGCAAGGCGTTTGAAGAGTACTTACAACATGCTGGCTGTATACATCAGAAAACTTGTCCGTATTCGCCGGAACAGAACGGCCTATGTGAACGTTTGAATCGTACAGTGATAGAAAAGGCAAGATGCTTGTTGTACGATGCAAAACTACCTGAGCGTTTTTGGGCTGAAGGAGTGAACACAGCTGTTTATTTACGAAATATGTCGATTGCATCAAGATTGAACAACAAAACGCCCATGGAGATCTGGACCGGAGCTAAGCCAGATGTCAGCCACCTACGCATATTTGGAAGCAAAACCATGGTACACATTCCAAAAGAAAAAAGATTAAAGTTAGATAGAAAAGCAACTCAGTGTATACTTGTCGGATACTCAGACAATGTAAAGGGTACCGAGTTTACAATCCCAACAATGACAGTATTACAATAGCAAGAGATATTGTTGTGATTGAGGAGGGGATTGAACAAGCAAGCAAGATTGAACAAACAAGCAAGAAGTGATACACATTGACATTAGTGAGAGCACTAATGATATTTTTTTTAATGAAGGAAGAAAAAAAATGTACCCAAGAAGGGGGGGCAGAGAACGCACACGAATACTAGAAGATCAGCAGCAGAAAGAAGAAGTACTAAGCAACAAAGAAGAAAATCATAGTACTAAGGAAGAAGACTTTGACGTTTCTACAGACTTGTTGGGGGCTGAACCTTTAGAAACTTTAGGTGAAGTCACATCTCAGCCGGGGCCTTCCGCTGATGTTCCTGTGGAGAATCCAGTCAGACGTATCCGTAAGCAGCCTGATAGGTATGGTCTTATTAATGCGTGTATGCGTCAAACCAGTGAAATAAGTGCAAGTGAAATAACTCTAGATGAAGCGATGAATGGACCCGAAAGTGAACAGTGGAAATTAGCCATGCAAAGTGAATTTGATGATGCCTGGGAGTTAGTTGATGTTCCGCCCAGTGGCACAATTGTACAGTGTAAACGGGTTTTTAAAAAGAAACTAGATACTGATAATAAAGTTAGGTATAGAGCAAGGTTAGTTGCTAAAGGTTTTACACAAAGACCAGGCATTGATTTTGATGAATGTTTTTCACCTGTTGTGAGGCATTCCACATTGAGATTATTGTTCGCTTTAGCAGTTCAATTTGAATTGGATATTTGTCATTTAGACGTAAACACTGCATTTCTGAATGGTTTTCTAAAGGAAAATGTATATATGATGAAGCCACCAGGTTTTCAATGTACCAATGATGATGTAAATAAGGTTTTACGCCTTAGGCGTGCTATTTATGGTTAAAAACAATTGTCAAGAGCATGGTATCAGCGAGTCGATGTATTGTTACAATCTTTAGGGTATAAAAAATCCAAACTGGAACCATGTCTGTTTACAAAGATTAATGAAAATTTGAAGATCATTATTGCACTGTAGGTTGACGATTTCTTTGTTTTCTCGAATAATGAAAAAGAAACTGTAATGTTGAAGAAAAGTTTGTCATCAAAGTTTAAAATCAAAGATTTGGGATGTATAAGAAATTGTTTAGGTATGAGAGTAAATGTAAATAAAAGAGAAGGTACTATTACTATAGACCAAGAAGGCTATATTGAAGAATTGTTGTCAAAATTTAATATTTCTGAATGTAAATCGGTAGAGACACCAATTGAAGCTAGACTTAATTTGACAAAAAGTGATGTATGTGATAAAAAAATTCCTTATCAGAAACTTATTGGTTCACTTATGTATATAGCTGTGCTTACACGCCCTGACATTGTTTTCTCTGTAAATTTCTTGAGTCAGTTTAATAACTGTTATAGCTATGAACACTGGTCCTATGCAAAGAGAATCTTAAAGTACTTAAAGAAAACATAATCATACTGTTTAAAATTTTCAGCTAGTGGAAATAAACAATTAGAAGCTTTTGTGGATGCCGACTGGGCCAGTAATGTCATAGATCGCAGATCTTACACAGGATATTTTTTTAGGTTGTAAAATTGTGCAATTTCTTGGGAAACCAAAAAACAGGCAACTGTGGCTTTATCCAGCACTGAGGCCGAGCAAAAAAGCAATAAATTTTGGGGGTTCCCCATACTGAAACCCGTCTGTCCGGCTGTCCGTCTGTCTGTCTGTCCGTCAGTCACAGGGCTCTATCTCTTGAACCGAAATAGCTAGACACTTGAAATTTTCACGGATTATGTATTACTGTGGCGGATATCACAACAAATACTAAAAATAAAAAAAGTTAAAAATTAAAGAGGGTCGTCATACAAGAAACGTGTTTCTTCAGCGTTTTAAAACATTGTACGGTGGTACGGAACCCTTCATGTACGAGTCCGACTCGCACTTGCCCGTTTATTTTAATACGTCATAAATCGTAAACCGCTTCTTGCTGCTATTATATGGAGATTCCTTTAGGATATAATATTGATAAAAATAAAGTTTGTAAACTGAAGAAGAGTTTGTACGGTCATAAACAAGCACCACTTATGTGGAATATAAGATTTACTGATTATTTATAGAAATTGGGTTTCATACAATTAAAACAAGATCCGTGTTTATTTGTTTGTAGGGAAAAAGAAATTTCCAAATATTAATTAATAAAGACATAGGATAGGAAGTATTACGTTACTGTTATAGATAAGGTAGGTGGTACCATATCCTCGGGTTATATTGTCCGGACACGTAACATATTGAGTCAAATTGCCAACAATATATCAGATAGAAGTTTCAAGCATCCTAGAAGTCGCATATCAACTGACGACCCTACTACTTCGACTTTGTAACTATATCCAACCAGATGCCAAAACTATTGAGAGCATATCAAAGATGAAGGGGACTCGGTTGGTAGACTGATTTAGATTTAGGTACCATGTTAGTAATAATGATTCAGTTTGTTTGGGAAATAGGAATACGATTTTCTGTCAAAATATCCATTACGGATGTAAAAATCTTGCATATGATTCTATACTCCACATTAATTTATTTTTTCGTAATTAGTACATACAACAAAAAGTAAATACTATAAAAATTAAACTATGAAAGTTTGATTGTAAAAATAAAATATCTAATACAATACACACTACAAAAAAAATATTACAACATTAATTTATAAACTATAATAAATATACTATTTCACTAAAGGAAATGAAAACTAAGTAATTAAAATAAATCTCCACACGCTTGATTGACGTTTCTGGAGACCTAAGAGCTGGTGCGCATTTTGGCCAAAGATTAAGTCTTGCCATTCAACGTGGCAATGCCGCCAGTCTCTTAGGCACCCTGCCCTGCGACCATAGTGATCTGGGGTCAATTTTTTGTATTATATAATATTTTATTTGTATTTAGTTATAATTTTGGTCTATAGTTTTTTATTTATTTAATTTGTATTTAGGTATTAGTTTAATTTATCTATGTATTATTATAAAAGTTTAATTGTAATTTATGTTGTTAATAAAAGAATACTTAAGTAATTTAAAAAAATACAACCTTAATACTAAATACATCTACAGGGGTAGGCAGAGACTATGGATCTCCACTTCCTACGATCCTGACAGACCTCTTTCGCTTCATCAACACTCATCTCTCTCTTCCTCTCCCTACTCCATACTACTACTGTACTAAAAATAAATAAATACTAAATAATTATTAAAATTACTGCCTATCGAGCCACGCTTAGAGTAGAGTTTCGAAGTTACACGTTACAACATGGCCACTCTATTTTCCATAATTTTGCATGTTTACTGCTCATTTTAAACAAGTTACAACTTCATCTTATTTATTTCTTATACTCTTTATTGCACACATATTAACAAATTAGACACAAATAATAGAGATAAATTTTTGCATACAAAAGGCGGCCTTATCGCACAGCAATCTCCTCCAGGAAACCTTAGGGTAGTATCTTAGTAAATTATTTTCTAAGGACTTTTTTATTTTGTACGTAATTTTCCAAATATGTATATTTTTTATGTGCCTGTAACTCCTGATTAACGAATATAACTAAGCCGAGATAGTTTTTCTTTAAATAAATACATAGGGATATATCACACGAATTGAGATAGCCCCAAAGCAAGTTTTTAACTTGTGTTATGGGATACTAACTCAACGAGACTATATTTATAAACACCAAAGACCCAAGACAATTTAAAAAACCGGGCAAGTGCGAGTCGGATTCGTACATAAAAGTACCTCCGTACAATCTTTGATGCGCTGAAACACTGAAAAATCACGGTTATTTTGACGACCCCCTTTAATTTTTAATTTTATCTTATCTTTGCCTTTGCGGCAACGCCAAAAAGGAGGGTATATGTGTTTGACCTGTATGTTTGTCCCTACAATTTTATGTTCCCTAGTAACTACTAAACGGCTACACCGATTTTAATAAATTATACATAGTTAGATTCGTCTTAACCACTAGACTAACATAGGATATATTAAAATTATTGGAAATTAAAATGGCGGATTTTAGGCGCCAAATAGCGCGGTATATTTTTTTTTCTTTTCAAAACCTATCGAGTGGGGTATCAAATTAATTAATTTTATTTAAGGATTACAGAAATATATGCAACTTATATTTCTAAATGAAATTTAGGATGAGAAATGCTAAAAAACAACGATTTTTATGTCCGATTACATGTTCCCTAGTAACTACTAAATGGCTAAACCGATTTTAATAAATTATGCATGGTTAGATTTCTCTTAACCATTAGAGTAACATAGGATATAATTAAAATTATTGGAAATCAAAATGGCGGATTTTTGACGCCACATTGCACGGCATAAAAAATCTTTTTAAACCTATCGAGTTTAAATAAAAGGATTTTATTCAAGGATTACAAAAATATATACAACTTATATGTTTAAATAAAATTTGTAATGAGAAATGCTAAAAAGCAACATATAACATCGCTTCGCCAAGCGCATTAGGTTGCGTCTTACCTTATCATATCACAGAAGACATCTTGTTATAGCGGCCATAGTAATACATATCGGTAAAAAATTAAAGTGTTAAGCTAATACGGTTCAAGAGATTGAGCCCTGTGACAGACGGATAAACAGACAGACAGACGGATGGACAGACAGCGGAGTCTCAGTAATAGGGTCCCGTTGGCACCCTTTGGTTACAAAACCCGAAAAAGGCCATTTTTCAACTTGCTCTGGCTGGGGATCGTACCCAGAATCTCTGAGTGGTGGACTAGCGTGGTTACTTATACGCTGCGGAGGTCCCCGGAGGATCCCCAAAGATGGAAAACGCAACAGAGGACGTCAACAAACAAGGGTAGTGCGCGACAGAAGCTATTGGAAAATGCTAGAGGAGGCCTATGCCAAGAGGCACACTGAATTTATTTATTTTTAAGGTGACGTGGATTCACAGCTTGCAATACCGTGCGTGTTTTTAAAAAAATACTGTTATTAAACTACTATAGTTTATTCCTCAAAAATTTTACGTAAAAATTTTAAGGATTTTCTACAGACACCCACAATAGCCAAAACACGATTGAGCATTTTTGGCTTGATAGAAAAAAATCACAAACATACCTCTCAATTTGCCTAAATTTGCCTTGATAATACATATATATTACTATTTTATACAATCACCTTTTTATATGAAAATTATACCAAAAAAATTATTATCTAAATATCTATCCGTTTTGGCTACAAAAAAAAATTCTAAGTATAATACAAAAAAAAAAACAGTGAAATATTCGTCGAAAGAGAAGAAAGGCCCGGAGCCGTGCTCGACGATATTTCGCAGTGTTTTATTTATTATTTTTTTGTATTATATTTATAATTTTTTTTGTAGCCAAAACGGATAGATGTTAGATAATACATTTTATGGTATAATTTCTATATAAAAAAGTAATATGTATTATAAAGGCAAATTTAGGCAAATTAGTGATATGTTTGTGATTTTTTTTTATCGAGCCAAAAATGCTCAATCATGTTTTAGCTATTGTCTGTAGAAAATTCTTAAGATTTTTATGTAAATTTTTTATGGAATAATCTGTAGTAGTTTAATAACTGCAGTGATTTTTCAAAAACTCGCTCAGTATTTCAAATTGTGAACCCACGTCGCCTTAACATAGCTAAAATCTATCCTTACAGTTGTGAACCAATACGATAGAGAAGTTTATGCGAAAAGAAATTACGCAAAATCATCATAATCATATCTCGTCTTTTTTACCAGTGCACATGCACAACATACAAATTCTGAATAAAGGGCTTATTATTATTCCATATACTACTATCATGACAATCGGTAGAACTCTTCTCAACCTAGTTTATAAGTTATGTGATAAGAAATTGGTAAACAACAAAAGAAACTTGTCAATTTGCCAAACTTTGATAAAAGCTTTGCGTTTTTATTCTCTTCGATTGAAACTAATGCATGCCATTAGTAAGGTAAGTATTCTAAACTATTAGCCTCTTATTATAAATGTTA